>OU342741.1:368185578-368785578 GCA_910589775.1 Avena eriantha
TTGTTGTTAGTAAAAAGAACACACATGCAATGACACTGGTGGATCCATGTGTGCTCTCTGAAGAGAACAGACATTTTAATGACACTAGTGGATCCATATGTGGTATGTGAAAAGAACACACATCAAATGACTCCAGTATTTGTTAGTAAAAAGAACACACATGCAATGACACTGGTGGATCCATGTGTGGTCTCTGAAGAGAAGACACATCCAATGACTCTAGATGTTGTTAGTAAGAAGAGCACACATTTCAATGACACTGGTGGATCCATATGTGGTATGTGAAAAGAACACACATGCAATGACATGGTGGATCCATAGGTGGATTGTGAAAAGAGCACACATTCAATGACACTGGTGGATCCATATGTGGTATGTGAAAAGAACACACGTGCAATGACTCCAATTGTTTTTAGTAAAAAGAACACACATGCAATGACACTGGTGGATCCATGTGTGGTCTCTGAACAGAACATATATCCAATGACTCTAGCTGTTGTAAGTAAGAAGAGCACACATTTCAATGACAATTGTAGATCCATATGTGGTATATGAAAAGAACACACATGCAATGACACTGGTGGATCCATAGGTAGATTGTGAAAAGAGCACACATGCAATGACACTGGTGGATCCATATGTGGTATGTGAAAAGAACACACATGCAATTAATCCAGTTTTTGTTAGTAAAAAGAACACACATGCAATGACACTGGTGGATCCATGTGTGGTCTGTGAAGAGAACACACATTTCAATGACACTGGTGGATCCATGTGTGGTCTCTGAAGAGAACACACATGCAATGACTGGTTGTTGTTAGTAAAAAGAGCACACATGCAATGACACTGGTGGATCCATTTGTGGTTTCTGAAGAGAACACACATTTCAATGACACTGGTTGTTGTTAGTAAAAAGAACACACATGCACTGACACTGGTGGATCCATAGGTGGATTGTGAAAAGGGCACACATGCAATGACACTAGTGGATCCATATGTGGTATGTGAAAAGAACACACATGCAATGCCTCCAGTTGTTATTAGTAAAAAGAACACACATGCAATGACACTGGTGGATCCATGTGTGGTCTCTGAAGAGAACACACATTTTAATGACACTGGTTGTTTTTAGTAAAAAGAACACACATGCAGTGACACTAGTGGATCCATGTGCTCTAAAGAGAACACACATTTCAATGACAATGGTGGATCCATATGTGGTATGTGAAAAGAACACACATGCAATGACTCCAGTTGTTGTTAGTAAAAAGAACACACATGCAATGACACTGGTGGATCCATGTGTGGTCTCTAGAGAGAACACACATTTCAATGACACTAGTGGATCCATATGTGGTATGTGAAAAGAACACAAATGAATTGACTCCAGTTGTTGTTTGTAAAAAGAACACACATGCAATGACACTGGTGGATCCATGTGTGGTCTCTAAAGAGAACACACATTTCAATGACACTGGTGGATCCATATGTGGTTTGTGAAAAGAACGCACATGAAATGACTCCAGTTGTTATTAGTAAAAAGAACACACATGCAATGACACTGGTGGATCCATGAGTGGTCTCTAAAGAGAACACACATCCAATGACTCTAGTTGTTGTTAGTAAGAAGAGCACACATTTCAACGACACTGGTGGATCCATATGTGGTATGTGAAAAGAACACACATGCAATGACGCTGGTGGATCCATAGGTGGATTGTTAAAAGAGCACATATGCAATGACACTATCCATATGTGGTATGTGAAAATAACGCACATGCAATGACTCCAGATGTTGCTAGTAAAAAGAACACACATGCAATGACACTGGTGGATCCATGTGTGGTGCATCCTAAGAGAACACACATTTCAATGACACTAGTAGATCCATATGTGGAAATTGAAAAGAGCACACATGAAATGACTCTAGTTGTTGTTAGAAAAAAGAACACACATGCAATGACACTGGTGGATCCATTCGTGGTCTCTAAAGAGAGCACACATGTAATGACTCTGGTTGTTGTTAGTAAAAAGAAAACACATGCAATGACACTGGTTGATCCATGTGTGGTCTCTGAAGAGAACACACATTTCAATGACACTGGTGGATCTGTATGTGGTATGTGAAAAGAACACACATGCAATGACTCCAGTTGTTGTCAGTAAAAAGAACACACATGCAATGACACTGGTGGATCCATGTCTGGTCTCCGAAGAAAACACAAATTTCAATGACACTGGTGGATCTATATGTGGTATGTGAATAGAATAGTCATGAAATGAATCTAGTTGTTGTTAGTAAAAAGAACACACATGCAATGACACTGGTGGATCCATGTGTGGTCTCTGAAGACAACAGACATTTTAATGACACTAGTGGATCCATATGTGGTATGTGAAAAGAACACACATCAAATGACTCCAGTATTTGTTAGTAAAAAGAACACACATGCAATGACACTGGTGGATCCATGTGTGGTCTCTGAAGAGAAGACACATCCAATGACTCTAGCTGTTGTTAGTAAGAAGAGCACACATTTCAATGACAATTGTAGATCCATATGTGGTATATGAAAAGAACACACATGCAATGACACTGGTGGATCCATAGGTAGATTGTGAAAAGAGCACACATGCAATGACACTGGTGGATCCATATGTGGTATGTGAAAAGAACACACATGCAATTAATCCAGTTTTTGTTAGTAAAAAGAACACACATGCAATGACACTGGTGGATCCATGTGTGGTCTGTGAAGAGAACACACATTTCAATGACACTGGTGGATCCATGTGTGGTCTCTAAAGAGAACACACATGCAATGACTGGTTGTTTTTAGTAAAAAGAGCACACATGCAATGACACTGGTGGATCCATTTGTGGTTTCTGAAGAGAACACACATTTCAATGACACTGGTTGTTGTTAGTAAAAAGAACACACATGCACTGACACTGGTGGATCCATAGGTGGATTGTGAAAAGGGCACACATGCAATGACACTAGTGGATCCATATGTGGTATGTGAAAAGAACACACATGCAATGCCTCCAGTTGTTATTAGTAAAAAGAACACACATGCAATGACACTGGTGGATCCATGTGTGGTCTCTGAAGAGAACACACATTTTAATGACACTGGTTGTTTTTAGTAAAAAGAACACACATGCAGTGACACTAGTGGATCCATGTGCTCTAAAGAGAACACACATTTCAATGACAATGGTGGATCCATATGTGGTATGTGAAAAGAACACACATGCAATGACTCCAGTTGTTGTTAGTAAAAAGAACACACATGCAATGACACTGGTGGATCCATGTGTGGTCTCTAGAGAGAACACACATTTCAATGACACTAGTGGATCCATATGTGGTATGTGAAAAGAACACAAATGAATTGACTCCAGTTGTTGTTTGTAAAAAGAACACACATGCAATGACACTGGTGGATCCATGTGTGGTCTCTAAAGAGAACACACATTTCAATGACACTGGTGGATCCATATGTGGTTTGTGAAAAGAACGCACATGAAATGACTCCAGTTGTTATTAGTAAAAAGAACACACATGCAATGACACTGGTGGATCCATGAGTGGTCTCTAAAGAGAACACACATCCAATGACTCTAGTTGTTGTTAGTAAGAAGAGCACACATTTCAACGACACTGGTGGATCCATATGTGGTATGTGAAAAGAACACACATGCAATGACGCTGGTGGATCCATAGGTGGATTGTTAAAAGAGCACATATGCAATGACACTATCCATATGTGGTATGTGAAAATAACGCACATGCAATGACTCCAGATGTTGCTAGTAAAAAGAACACACATGCAATGACACTGGTGGATCCATGTGTGGTGCATCCTAAGAGAACACACATTTCAATGACACTAGTAGATCCATATGTCGAAATTGAAAAGAGCACACATGAAATGACTCCAGTTGTTGTTAGAAAAAAGAACACACATGCAATGACACTGGTGGATCCATTCGTGGTCTCTAAAGAGAGCACACATGTAATGACTCTGGTTGTTGTTAGTAAAAAGAAAACACATGCAATGACACTGGTTGATCCATGTGTGGTCTCTGAAGAGAACACACATTTCAATGACACTGGTGGATCTGTATGTGGTATGTGAAAAGAACACACATGCAATGACTCCAGTTGTTGTCAGTAAAAAGAACACACATGCAATGACACTGGTGGATCCATGTCTGGTCTCCGAAGAAAACACAAATTTCAATGACACTGGTGGATCTAGATGTGGTATGTGAATAGAATAGTCATGAAATGAATCTAGTTGTTGTTAGTAAAAAGAACACACATGCAATGACACTGGTGGATCCATGTGTGGTCTCTGAAGACAACAGACATTTTAATGACACTAGTGGATCCATATGTGGTATGTGAAAAGAACACACATCAAATGACTCCAGTATTTGTTAGTAAAAAGAACACACATGCAATGACACTGGTGGATCCATGTGTGGTCTCTGAAGAGAAGACACATCCAATGACTCTAGCTGTTGTTAGTAAGAAGAGCACACATTTCAATGACACTAGTGGATCCATATGTGGTATGTGAAAAGAACACACATGCAATGAAATGGTGGATCCATAGGTGGATTGTGAAAAGAGCACACATTCAATGACACTGGTGGATCCATATGTGGTATGTGAAAAGAACACACGTGCAATGACTCCAATTGTTTTTAGTAAAAAGAACACACATGCAATGACACTGGTGGATCCATGTGTGGTCTCTGAATAGAACATATATCCAATGACTCTAGCTGTTGTAAGTAAGAATAGCACACATTTCAATGACACTTGTAGATCCATATGTGGTATATGAAAAGAACACACATGCAATGACACTGGTGGATCCATAGGTGGATTGTGAAAAGAGCACACATGCAATGACACTGGTGGATCCATATGTGGTATGTGAAAAGAACACACATGCAATTACTCCAGTTGTTGTTAGTAAAAAGAACACGCATGCAATGACACTGGTGGATCCATGTGTGGTCTGTGAAGAGAACACACATTTCAATGACACTGGTGGATCCATGTGTGGTCTCTGAAGAGAACACACATGCAATGACTCTGGTTGTTGTTAGTAAAAAGAGCACACATGCAATGACACTGGTGGATCCAGTTGTGGTTTCTGAAGAGAACACACATTTCAATGACACTGGTTGTTGTTAGTAAAAAGAACACACATGCAATGACACTGGTGGATCCATAGGTGGATTGTGAAAAGGGCACACATGCAATGACACTAGTGGATCCATATGTGGTATGTGAAAAGAACACACATGCAATGCCTCCAGTTGTTATTAGTAAAAATAACACACATGCAATGACACTGGTGGATCCATGTGTGGTCTCTGAAGAGAACACACATTTTAATGACACTGGTTGTTTTTAGTAAAAAGAACACACATGCAATGACACTAGTGGATCCATGTGCTCTAAAGAGAACACACATTTCAATGACATTGGTGGATCCATATGTAGTATGTGAAAAGAACACACATGCAATGACTCCAGTTGTTGTTAGTAAAAAGAACACACATGCAATGACACTGGTGGATCCATGTGTGGTCTCTGAAGAGAACACACATTTCAATGACACTAGTGGATCCATATGTGGTATGTGAAAAGAACACAAATTAAATGACTCCAGTTGTTGTTTGTAAAAAGAACACACATGCAATGACACTGGTGGATCCATGTGTGGTCTCTGAAGAGAACACACATTTCAATGACACTGGTGGATCCATATGTGGTATGTGAAAAGAACGCACATGAAATGACTCCAGTTGTTGTTAGTAAAAAGAACACACATGCAATGACACTGGTGGATCCATGAGTGGTCTCTAAAGAGAACACACATCCAATGACTCTAGTTGTTGTTAGTAAGAAGAGCACACATTTCAACGACACTGGTGGATCCATATGTGGTATGTGAAAAGAACACACATGAAATGACGCTGGTGGATCCATAGGTGGATTGTTAAAAGAGCACATATGCAATGACACTATCCATATGTGGTATGTGAAAATAACGCACATGCAATGACTCCAGTTGTTGCTAGTAAAAAGAACACACATGCTATGACACTGGTGGATCCATTCGTGGTCTCTGAAGAGAACACACATTTCAATGACACTAGTGGATCCATGTGTGGTCTCTGAAGAGAACACACATGCAATGACTCCGGTTGTTGTTAGTAAAAATTGCACACATGCAATGACACTGGTGGATCCATGTGTGGTCTCTGAAGGGAATACACATTTCAATGACACTCGTTGTTGTTAGTAAAAAGAACACACATGCAATGACACTGGTGTATCCATAGGTGGATTGTGAAAAGAGCACACATGCATTGACGCTGGTGGATCCATATCTGGTATGTGAAAAGAACACACATGCAATGACTCTAGTTGTTGTTAGTAAAAAGAACACACATGCTATGACACTGGTGGATCCATGTGTGGTCTCAGAAGAGAACACACATTTTAATGACACTGGTGGATCCATATGTGGTATGTGAAAATAACACACATGAAATGACTCCAATTGTTGTTAGTAAAAAGAACACACATGCAATGACACTGGTGGATCCATGTGTGGTCTCTAAAGAGAACACACATTTCAATGACACTTGTGGATCCATATGTGGTATGTGAAAAGAACACAAATGAAATGACTCCAGTTGTTGTTAGCAAAAAGAACACACATGCAATGACACTGGTGGATCCATGTGTGGTCTCTGAAGAGAACACACATCCAATGAATCTAGCTGTTGTTAGTAAGAAGAGCACACATTTCAATGACACTGGTGAATCCATATGTGGTATGTGAAAAGAACACACATGCAATAACACTGGTGGATCCATGTGTGGTCTCTGAAGAGAACACACATTTCAATGACACTGGTGGATCGATATGTGGTATGTGAAAAGAACACACATGAAATGACTCCAGTTGTTGTTAGTAAAAAGAACACACATGCAATGACACTGGTGGATCCATGTGTGGTCTATGAAGAGAAAACACATTTCAGTGACACCGGTGGATCCATATGTGGTATGTGAAAAGAACACACATGAAATGACTCCAGTTGTTGTTAGTAAAATGAACACACATGCAATGACACTGGTGGATCCATGTGTGGTCTCTGAAGAGAACACACATCCAATGACTCTAGCTGTTGTTAGTAAGAAGAGCACACATGCAATGACACTGGTGGATCCATATGTGGAATGTGAAAAGAGCACACATGCAATGACACCGGTGGATCCGTAGGTGGATTGTGAAAATAACACACATGCAATGACTCTAGTTGTTGTTAGTAAAAAGAACACACATGCAATGACACTGGTGGATCCATAGGTGGATTGTGAAAAGAGCACATGCAATGACACTGGTGGATCCATATGTGGTATGTGAAAAGAACACACATGCAATGACTCTAGTTGTTGTTAGTAAATATAACACACATGCAATGACACTGGTGGATCCATGTGTGGTCTCTGATGAGAACACACATTGCAATGACACTGGTGGATCCATATGTGGTATGTGAAAAGAACACACATGAAATGACTCTGGTTGTTGTTAGGAAAAAGAACACACATGCAATGACACTGGTGGATCCATGTGTGGTCTCTGAAGAGAATACACATTTCAATGACACTGGTGGATCCATAGGAGGATTGTGAAAAGAGATTTGCCCTCTCTCTCGGTCATAAATCTCACAAAAGCCCAAATGTGTGGAGATCCCAAACATGTGCTCACTCTAGGTGCTATGCCCTGATTGGCTGAGACAGATGTCACACGGATTGTCTCCACCAACCATTGATCCTATGTGATCCAACGGGCAGGATAACCCCTCCCTTCTCCACTTTTTTTATGCATGGTCAATCCGTGCCACCTCTCTATCCGTGCCACCGATACTTTACCTCCATAAACAAGTGAAAATCCATCTATCTAACTAAAATAAATGATCATATTTCAAAGAATGTATCGTCTTTGTCATCCGGTTCATCCTCGTCTTCGTCAACGCCATGGTTCCTGCCATCGCCGCTGTTGGTGTCCTCCTCTGATGACTCGACACCGCCCCTTCCTCGAATAAGTGCGCTATCTCCTCGTCGGAGTCCTCCTCCTCCTCTTCGTAGTCCCACGGGTCCACATCACGCTCCTCCGCTTCTGCCTCCAACTGATCGATGAACGCCTCCTCGTTGGCCGAGTCGGACTCATCCAAATAGCTATCTCCTCTCTTCTTCCTAGTCTTCTTCGCGTTCCTCTTCTTGTCCATACTCGCCGGTGCAACACGCGCCCCCGTCCTGGCTGCTGCTTTGTGCTCGCCCGAGCTGCAAGCACCCCACGCTCCTCCTGCGCGGCCGGTACAAGCTTCGACGTCGTGGTGTCCTCGAGTGCCGATGTCGATGGATCCTAGCGCGGTTGGACACGACGTGTTGTCTCAGCAGGCGACTTGCGAGCGTGAATGATGCAGCGAAGAGCCGAGGACGCATGACGGTCAGTGAACGGCTTGGACCTGCCATTGCCACGGCGAGGGGGCATCGTGCTCGAGGTAGTTGCTCCGAATGGTCGATGGTGGGTACACAGAGTGGGGTGCTGATCTGATCAAGGATGAGCAGCGGTTTCGTGCATCGTGTCCACGCATGCATTTGTCGATTATCGAAAAAAAAGAAGTAATATCTCGCGTACTGAACATAATTTGATCATGACAAAAGTGGCACAACATATTCTAGACTCGTAAATATCCCGTGCGTGCCTGTCACGTGGAGTTCGACGTGCCGACATGATGGTGCAGCAGTTGCGCGCGTCATTGCCCCATCAACACGTGACACACGCACGCGGGATGTGCGCGCCGATTCCCGTGATGACCACCCTGCTCGCACTCCCCTTATTATATACTGGATTTTGGGCGGCGTCGAAGACAATTGAAGTGTCCATCGCTATAAAGACAAGTCCCATCAATTCCCTACCCCTGCCTCCCTGGCTTCTTTGAGAAGGCAGACCATACACGGTGGTCTTGTATAATAGTACTAGTACTACTAGACCACGGCCTGTACTCTTTGACTCTTCTCCCACACTAATCAATATCTCCTTCCTCCTGCCGCCGCCACCCTCACCCTGCAAGCCATGGCTCCACTGAGGAGGGGGAGAGGCCGGTCGACGATCCTCGCGGAGAAAAGGGAGGGAAATCGCCGCGAGGCACTTCTTGCTCTACCAGCCGCTCAAGCCCACCCTCTCATCGAGGCCCAATCTCCACCGACAATGGTGCCGAATGTTCTAGTAGGCGAGGGATCCTCCCGGTACGGTCTTCTTGTTCTACTTCTTCTCCATCTCCCTCTCCATCATGATCTTATTCAGCTTCTTCTTGTTTTTCTTCTTATTCTTGCTCTTCCTCTTCTATGTATTACAGGCCAGCCGTTGAGCCAGAATCCACCACGACGGAGGTGTTGTAGGACCCGTTCGGCCCTGTTCCATGTCTCAGCGAGGTAGCAAACCTCCATGTTGTTATTTCTCCGAGTTGTGATGTGGATTTCTTAGATCCTATCCGCCCCACATTGGTTTTTCTTCTTCTTTTGCGAGTTGTATTAGTTTTCATGAATATGACTGGATCTCTTGGTCTTTCCTTAATACCGTGTTCATAGATTCACTATGGAGTTTTTGTGATTAGGATTAGTTTATCGTGGTCATGAATAGATCTCTAGGTCCATTTTTAGCACTGCGGTCAATAGATTCAATGGGGATTTTTTGATATGTATTAGTATTCACTTGGGACCTAGAGTGTAATTATAGAATTCCTATTTCAATTAACATGAACGATGCAGCGATCGAAGGCCAAGTACCGTGACAAGGTGGCCGCAGTCAGTTCCAAGATTGTCAACCAACATGAGCTTGCACGCTCCCTCACCCAAGCTAATGAGAGCCTACGCAAGCAATTATCTGTGCGGAAGGAGATCTCGCTAGATTTTGCATGTGACGTCGTTAGGCTACAGAAAGTGCTCGACCGTAACTTGAACATGCAAGAACATGCCATCAAGATAATCAACGAGCTCATGGAGGAGAAGAAGAATCTCGTGGAAAGGTGCATTCTCCTGCAGGACAAAGTCAGCGAGGCACTCAGAGGACGCGTCGAGGACACCAAGGCTACCATCCGAGCCTACCATGACAGGAACCGTTTCCTGGATGTAGTCAAGGGGATGAAGGTGGACATGAGCTAAGGGCATGTCTGGAGGCGTATCGAAGCAATGCCCAAGTCTGATTCCCGTTAGCGGGGACATGAATATCAGTTCGTCATCCACTCCTTTTGTAATGTTTAGGGTTTAGGGAGCAATTCCCAAGTCTGCTTCCCATTATAGGGTGCAATAAGAATCCTAGGGCAACTCCTTATCTATCTGGACATGTGTTGGTGTTCATGTTCATGAATGGACACCATGTGCTCTTTCCATTATGTATTTGGACATGGGTTTCTGCATTATGAGTTTGCCACTCTCCCACTACTATTTGGTGATATTGGAAAAAACCCACAGCACACTAAACTAGAGATAAATCTTATTTGTCTTTGAAATTGAAATTATGAAAGTGCCACTAGTCGATTCATAAAATGTTGATTAGTCCTAGATTGCTTCTTCCTTCAAAATTATGACAGTGCCACTAGTCGATTCAGTTAATTATGGGAAACTAACCAGCTTGTCCTGGTGAACTTAACAAACCATACTATGTATTTTTGTTGCAGGGAAAGAGGCGAAAGATTGACCAGGACCTGGCGACCTGGCTAAATGACAAGATAGCAATCCAAAGGGAGAAGCGGAATTCCTAGAAACTGACCTTTGACCAACTGCGCTCTGAACTCGTGGTCCTTTCGAACAAGTGCCAGAAACTGAAGGAGTTAAATGCCGGCTGTGCGAAGCTACATAGTGAAGGTCGCACCTTGGCTAGGAAGCAGACGGAGATCATGAAAGGGATCTTGAAGGAAAATTGTATGGCTACAAACCAAATTCTCCAATCCGTGATGGAGCGTTGGAACCTACAGCGGAAGCATGACATAGTAATGAAGGAGCTGGCCAATCTTAGGGAGGAAAACCGACAGCTCCGGGCCAGGCTCGCCTGAACACAACATATGTCTATTGAGTACTGAACTGCCTGGTTTATCCTCTGAAGTGGTGATTTTGTAAGCGTGAACTTAACTCTATGCACGATATGTGTGTTCGTCTGAAATTAGTTTGCTCGTGGATTGAGTTTGGCTTAGTTAGGAAAGCGCAAATGCAAGTCTTACAATTAACTAGTTTCACGCATTGGCACAACATAAATTATTCATCTCGAATTTCCTTTATCTTCTATAGTCTGTCCTTGTTCACCCTCGCGTGCCTTCTTCAGTTCCTTCAACAGATCCGCAATGCAGTACTCTAGCTTCTTCTTGTTTTCCCTGAGCTGATCCCTCTCCTTTTCTGCATTATGAAACAGTAACCTGTGACTATCCTGAAGCTTCTTTGCAGTTCCAACAACCAAGCTCCCATCGATTCCGTCAGTTAGCTCTGACTGCAAATTCTCAATTTCTTGTTCCAGCTCCTTATTTCGTACCGACATCTTGTAATTTTTTTCAGCTGCATTACTTACATCGGTAAATCTCCCCGACATTTCCAACTCATACATCTCCCATAACTATGCCAAACATTTCTTAAGTGCATCTGGCCACTGAAGATCCACCCACTCTACTACTTTACACACCAGGCCAACCTAAAAACACACACACTATAGTGTTATGAACATGCACGATACATTTTACTTCATGTCACAGTTGCACATATTGTAAACAAACCAGATTTGTACAGCCCAAAAACCTTCTCCCAGTGTTACTGCCTTCGAATGCAACATATATCCTCAGTTTTAGCCCATGGTCACATGGCACTTCTCCATCGAGATCTAGGCCCTCCCATTCAGAGTCGTATCGTCCGTGGTACCTACAGGAAAACGCAAAGCTGAAATCGAACACGATTGCATGCACATATGGAGCTCAAATCGAGAGGTTTACCATTGCCTAACCCTAGCCCGAGAAAATAGAGGAACTCACATCATGGAAGGAATACTCGATGTCGGAGAGAAGGCTGTCGCTGCTTGACTGGTCTTCCTCGCCGTTCAAGGACAGCATGGCGAATGCGTTGTCACAGGCGACAGCGTCGGCGTCGGCGTCAGAGAGAGAGAGAGAGAGAGAGCGAGAGAGAGAGAGAGGAGAGAGAGAGAGGAGAGAGAGAGCCGCCCTTCTACCGCTGAAACAATGACTAAATTGGCATGTTACAATAGTTTAATGGACACCATGCCCTTTCCCTGGATTATTGTCTCCTGCCTAATATGGATTCTCTTCACACATTCTCATTTCAAATATTAAACCTGCACTCCCTCCATCCAATTTCATTGCCTAACGAAAAAAATACCAATATATTACATCATCTAAAGAAACAAAATCATGTCAACTACAAGGTACTTACGCATCACTTCTTCAATCATGGTTTCACAAAACATTACATTACAATCTCTCAACAAACATAATCACAACATGGTTTCACAAAACATCACATTACAATCTCTCAACAAACGTAATCACAGAAACACGTATATTACATCAACTCAAGAAACAAAATCATGTCGAGTACAAGGTACTTACACATCACTTGTCCTATCATGGTTTCTCAAAACATTACATTACAATCTCTCAACAAACAAATTAACAGAAACAAGTACAATACATCATCTCAAGAAACATAATCATGTCAACTACAATGTATTTATGCATCGCTTTTCCAATCATGGTTTCACAAAACATTACATTGCAATGTCCCAACAAACATAATAATAGAAACAAGTACGGTACGTCATCTTAAGAAACATAATCATGTCAACTACAATGTACTTATGTCTTATTACAACAGCGATGGTTTTAGTGAGTGACATGTCCGAAAATCTCAACAGCTCGCACAACATTATATCGCAATATCTCAACAAACATAATCACAGAAACACGCTCTAAATGCAACAGCAGTCAATATTACAAATACAGGCAGCGAAACCCCGCGGTCCATATGACAAGCCTAGGGTAGCAGCTCTCATCAGATCTCATCAACGTCGATGACCTCATTATGTTCATCCACTACAGGGGCATCTACATCCACTATAACCTGTTCAACAACATCAGAAATGGTACCAAGGAAGAACACCTTCCTGGTTCGCTTCTTTCGTCGCATAATCTGCATAAGATCTTCAGTATCCAAAACATCTATGAATACTGCTTCTTATGATGCCACCAACGGATTTTTGCCATCTGCTTAGGGCCAATACTGATTTCCTTACCGATCATCTCTCTCATTTCATCAAGAGTTATGTTTTTGGAATCGACAGTGATCTCCACAGTACATGAAGAAACTGGCTTATTAACTCCCTCATCAAGTTTTGCCATGTACGAATCCACCTCTATGCGTATACTAAACTTATCTAGATCAGCATCTATTGGTCCGTATTCTCTAGGAGCAGAAGCTCTGGCAGCAAGATCTCCATTATCTGCATACATATCATTAATCATCGCTTCAAATTTCACCTTACGATCAGCTGCACAACACTCCCAAACCATCTGAAGCTCATGGGAGTGCTCAATTTGCTGATAGGTATCATTCATGTTGCGCCACACCAATTTTGTCCTCTGTCTAGAACCCCAGGGAATTCTAGCGGCAAGCCTATCTACCAGCTGCGAAACAGACACAACCTCTTTGCCATTCACAAGCAGATGCACATCTTGCCCGAACACAACCCTCTCGCAACCAAAATCAAGTTTTGCAGTGTACTGCCGAACATGAACTGTGAACTCATATAGGTCCCTTGTATCAAAGTTGTGCCTAATTTGATTAAAAAGGGGAACATTTCAGTTCATTCGATTCTATTATGCCGTAACTAATCTACTTGCAAGATAAGGCACAGATAAGAAAAATTCACCTCTCGCTCTTCTCCCGGGTTTTTTTCTTCAAGATCTGGGTGCTGCATCCGCCCACCGGAGCCGAACAATCCGCCACCGGCCTTGCTTTTCTCTTCAACCCGCTGCTCGTAGGTACCTTGGGAGCAGAATCCTTGCTGGCCTCCTCGCTAACCGGGGCTAAAGACCTCGCCGCTGATACGCGTTGAGCCCCAGACTTGGGCCCCGACGGATCCGAATCAGTCGGCGATGTATCTACAACCTTCGCCTTGCAAGACATGCTGGGCCGCCACCGTCGGATTCAGTGTTGGGGGAGGGAGAAAAAAGGTCCTCCGCCGCCGGCAGATTTAGGGTCGGGGAAAGGAAGAAAAGGGACCGCCACCGCCGTAGCAAGATTCAGTGTTGAGAGTTTGGAAAGTACAGTAATGGATTTGCCCCTACGACACGTGTAGGATGGCTAAGAAGAGTGACCAGCGAAGAAGGGACAGAATATGAACTAGTGTAACAGGATATCCTGACTTAATGGGCGCGATTTGAAAATATTGGGTTGGACCATCATTCACTCGAAAGACCCCTCTCATCAATTGGCGCCCCAACTTTTCGAATCGTGGTGATAAAAATCAACTTGGATACCGCGTTGCCTGGGCGCCCCAACTTTCGAGCCACAAAATGATATTCTCCATGGGTGGCCCACACCATGGCCAGGCGCGCCCCTGGGGTGGCCGTGCCACCAGGTGGTGTGCCTGCCTGGTGGCCCCCCTGGGTCACTCCAGGCACTCCTCTGGCCCTTTTTTCATGTAAAAATTTAATATGAATTTTCTGGAATTTTTCGAGACACTTTATTTTTTAGCAATTTTCAAGTATTGATGAATGATTTTCTGACAAAAAGATGATTTTGGAATGATGCAATGACAAAACAAAACTAAAAATTCAGAAGTTCTAAGACACTCTAATATGCAAGCACCTAGCAATAGAAATGTAAACTAAGCGAAAGGAAAAATTAAAATGGATAAAATAAAAGTAAGCGAAGATAATCATGGTGAAAACATTGTTTTGTTCATTAAAATCCCTTTGTTAACAAGGTTGATCAGGTCTTGTTACAAAAACAATTTTATATGAAACAAAACTTTGTATTCCACTAATGATTATGTTACCTCAACCTTGATAGCAATGGTCCCAATCATAATAGTTTCATATTTTTCTCGTGGTATGGGACAATATATTTCTCCAACTTGGATGCCCTCAACATGTTCAATTGAAACCATAAGTCCTATCAATCTTCTTGGGTAAATAGACAGTATGCTCCTTGTCATTAACATTAAAATTCACCTTTCCTGGATTACAATTAATAACAGCTCCTGCAGTATTAAGAAAAGGTCTCCCAAGAATAATAGACATATTGTCATCTTCAGGCATTTCAAGAACAAAAAAATTCGTTAATATCAAGCAATTATGAGCCACTTGAACAGGTACATCCTCACATATACCAACAGGAATATTAGTAGATTTATCAGACATTTGCAAAGATATATCAGTTGGTATTATTTTTTCCAATTTAAGTCCGTTGTAGAGAGAAAAAGGCATAACACTAACTCATGCTCCCAAATCACACAAAGCTGTTCTAACAAAACTACTTTTAATAGAGCATGGAATAGTTGGAATCCCTGGGTCACCAAGTTTCTTTGGAACCTTACCATTAAAGGAATAATTGGCAAGCAAAGTAGAAATTTCTTCATTAGGGATCTGACTTTTATTAGAGACAATATCTTTCATATACTTTTAATAAGGAGGCAATTTAACAACATCAGTCAAAGGAATTTGCAAAAATAAAGGTTTCATCCACTCACAAAACTTGTTTTAGTGTTCATCTTCCTTTGACTTGTGTTTCTTATCAGGGAAAGGCATAGGTTTTTGGACCCAAGGCTCTCTTTCACTACATGTTTCTTAGCAACAAAATGTTCTTTAGTGTATTTAGTATTCTTAGTGTGTCTTTCCGGTTCTTCTTCAACTTTTTATTTATCAGGAGCTTCATTTTCCTCATTACCACTTTCAATTTCAGCATCAGAGACAGATATACTATTAGGATCTTTAGCAGGTTCAGAAGGTTCTACAATAGTCTTATGTTCCTTTTTTCCTTTTCTTAGGAGTAGTACCACTATTTTCAGTTTGTTGAGAATCCTGCTCAATTATTTTAGGATGCCCCTCAGGATATAGAGGATCCTGGGTAGCAACACCACTTCTAGTTCTAATTTCATAAGCATGTTTTTCTTTAGCAGCATTAACTAGCAAGTCTTTTTGTACTTTAATAAGCTGATCAATTTGAGTTTGAACCATTTGAAAATGTTTAACAAGCATTTTAACATCATTAGAGGTTCTTTCCACAATATCCTTCAACTCAACAATAGCTCTAGAGTTTTCCATTAGATGATTTTGCACCCTTTTATTAAAATTATCTTGCTTAACAATAAAAACATCAAATTCTTCTAAGCATTGATCAGGAGGTTTAGAGTAAGGAATATCACCTTCATCAAAATGTTGGAGAGAGTGTACCTCAATAGTGGATGAGTGGGAGATTGGCTTACATAATTCTTCTATAGGAGGTAAATTCTTCACATCTACAACTTTAATTCCCTTCTCCTTAAGACATTTGTTAGCTTCCTTCATCACTTCATCATTTAGTTCAATAACTCCTCTCTTCTTTAATGTTGGTATAGGCGCAGGCACAATTAACTCAGGTGTAGTTGTCTCAGGTATAGTTGGTTCAGGAGGAGTCCAATCTTCATAATTCTTGATTATTTTAGCCATTAATTCCTCAGCTTCCTTGGGAGTCCTATTCCTGAAAACACAATCAACACAACTATCCAGGTATGTCCTAGATTCTTCAGTTAGTCCATTATAATATATATCAAGAAGCTCATTTTTAGGTAATGGACATCCATCCTGTGCATGAATCAAAGCACAAAACCTTGCCCATGATTCAGGCAATATCTCTTTTTCTCCCTGTTTAAAATCAAAAAGTTCATGCAAAATAGCATGTCTAGCACTAGGTGGGAAATATTTCTGAAGGAAGGTACTAATCAAGCAATCAGGGCTATCAATAGATCCAGTAGGTAAATTATTAAACCAAGTTTTAGCTTCTCCTTTCAATGAAAAGGGAAAATTTTAGCAACAAAGTAGGTGCGCATCTTAATATCATCAGAAAATAAGCCACTCATGGTAGAAATCTCAGTCATATGTGCTACCGCACTTCCATTCTTAGTCCCACAAAAAGGTTCTTTCTTAACAATAGTAATGTAAGATAAATCAAGAGAGAAATCATAATCCTTATCTTTAATGTTTATGGGAGATGTAGCAAACTTAGAATTAGGAGATAATTTAGGTCTAACAGTTTCTCAAGAAGACTCTTAATAGCACTCCTATCATGGGTGTTTTGGCATTCTTTAATAAATTCATCAGTCATTTCTATATATCCGTCTTCAATATCATAGCTCTCTCTAGACTCGGGTGAACTGACAGGTGTAGTAGTGTCTTCATTAGGAGTTTCAGTATTTCCAGCTATAGTTCTAGAAATCATAGCAACTAGGAAAGGACCTAATGAACTACTCTTATCAAGCACAGTAGAAGCATCATCATAAGTATCAGAAGTTTCAGATTCAGTAGTAGTAGAAGTATGTGTAGCATGTGTGTGTGTGGTGTAAGGAACTTACTCATAACAGATGGTGAATCAAGAGCAACAAAGGTTTTCAGAACCGTACCTCTCCTTGTAGTGGATGGTAAAATAGGGACCTTGCCATCACGAGACTTACCCATGATGGATGGATGGTAGCGAACAATAGTGATTCCAAGTGAACTTGATAAATAGAGTTATGCTCCCAGGAAACGGCGCCAGAAAATAGTCTTGATGACCCACAAGTATAGGGGGTGTATCGCAGTATTTTCGAGGGAAGTGAAACCCAATTTATTGATTCCACACAAGGGGAGCCAAAGAATATAAACCTTAACAATTGTGTTGTCAATTCAGCTGCACCTGGAAACAATCTTGCTCACAACAGTTTATCAATAGCAACAGTTTTGTAATAGCAATAGCAAAGTAATACCAGTAGTAAAAGTAAAGACAGTAGTAACAATTGTAGTAAATAGTAGGATCAAAGCGCGGTAGGCATAGGGATGGATGGACGGGCGTTGCATGGACAAGACAATTCATATAGCAATCAAGACATAGGGCATTTGTAGATAAATAAGATAAAGCATCCAAGTACTAGATAATCATAGGCATGTGTTCCATATATAGTCATATGTGCTCGCAATGAGCACTTGCACAACATCTTTTGTCCCGCCATCCCGTTTTCAGCGGGGCCTCAAGGGAACTACTGGCAATTAAGGTGCTCCTTTTAATAGAGCACCGGAGCAAAGGATTAACACTCCGTGAACACATGTGATCCTCACATCAAAGCCATTCCCTCCGGTTATCCCGATTATTGTCACTTCGGGGCCTTTGGTTCCGGACAACAATATGTGCATACAACTTGCATAAGACCATAAACAATACTATCATAATGAATCAATAACATGTTCAGATCTGAAATCATGGCACTCGGGCCCTATTGACAAGCATTAAGCATAGCAAGTTGCAACAAAGTCAAAAAGCACTAATAATAGATACTAGGCACCATGCCCTAACAATATGATGCCATTACATGAACGATCTCATCCAATCCCTACCATCCCCATAGCCTACAGCAGGGGATTACTCACTCATGGATGGGGGAAACATGGATGGTCGGTGGAGAAGTGATGGTGATGATGATGGCGATGATCTCCTCCTATTCTCACTCATGTGCCCCAGTCTCTTGTGCCATAAGGCACAAACATACTCTTTATGCAAAGCATTGATATAAGTAGTAGAAAGATTAGCATGAACATGATACAAAACTGAAACCATGTTACCTTTTGCAACAAGCAAATTTCCTTTAGTGATCTTGTACTATGCATTTCCAAATCGTCGCAAGTACCCATCTCCATCAAGCAAGCCAATCGAGATAATGTTGAGCCAAAGGGCCTCAACATGCCTCACCGACTTGAGGACTAATATCGTACCATTTTCAGTCTCCAGGTGCACATCTCCTCTTCCAATGATTTTTTCTTTATCATTATTTCCCATCTTCACAACACCAAAATCACCTCCTGTGTAGTTGGTGAAGAGCTCTCTACGAGATATAGCATGTATATCTCATCACCATCTATAAGGCTGATGGTATCATGAGAAACTACGGCGATCCTCACCTCAACAATGGAACAACCGCTGCCATCATGTTCTTCATTCATGAGAAACATGATCTCCCCTACTGTAGCAATTTGGCCTCCCTCATTATCACTATCACTGTTGGTTTGCGACTGAAATTTCTTCTTTTTCTTTTTGTCTTTCTTCCATTGTTCACAATACCACTTGATGTGGCCCTTCTCATGGCAATGATTGAATATAATACCAGCATACTTGTCTTTGCCTCTTGATTTGCTTCTACTTCTTTCTCCTTCCTTACTCGAACCTTTACTCTTTCTTCTCCCCCGTGACTCGGTCACTAACATTTAGAATGTGAGGAAGAACCGTCCTTATCAACAATTTTATGGACTCTTCATCTAGTACCTTGGACTTCACAAGGTTCCAAGTGACAACTCCATTAGGTGCTAAATTGCAGATGGTGACCTTAAAGGTCTCCCAAGTGTCCGGTAATGAGCCAAGTAGAAGCAAGGCTCTCACTTCATCTCCAAATGTAATTCCCATCAAAGATAGCTGATTTATAATGCTCTAAAATTCATTTACATCATCTGCAATTGGAGTGGCCTCCTTGTACCTCAAATTCATCAATTTATTGATCAAGAACATCTTGTTGGTACCTTCTTTGTGGGCATACAACTCCTCCAACTTCTACCATAAGGTATGTGCATGTATCTCCTCAATGATATGGTTCAAAACATTATCATCCACCCATTGTCGGATGAACCCACAAGCTTTGAGATGAGTACCTCCTGAAGGAGATATGCCCTAGAGGCAAATAATAAATAGGTTTTTATTTTCATATCTCAATTAGTTTATAATAGTTTCATATTGTGCTATAATAGTGCCAAGTAGAAACATTGGTACAAGTGTGGTATGAAACAACCAAGTCCCTAGTAGCCTCTATTCATACAAGTTCGTTGGTCATGAGGATGATCTAGGTTTCAAGATCATGGGCATTTATGCCAATTGACCACGGGGTTATACATTGGAGAATGATGTGATGGACATTCCTCGAAGGATTGCGACACGATCAAGTCATATAGTTCATTGTTGTAATAGCTATACCTAGACTCCTTTTCCTTAGACCGTGAGCTCATATTATTCACTGTTTCCTGAGGCTGCTTAGACTGCATCAACCGTCATCTGGTAATACGGTGGCCATAAAGGTGTACGTTGGGTATTCCAAAGGAACAGTATATGACATGTGACTGCAAGACCGGGATTTTTTCACCCACATGATGGATAAAGATACATACAGCCGGCTTGGTGAGATTACATCCATAAATGTTGCACCATGTGACTCGGTCACGGGGATGTAATATCACGGTAACAAGAAAACATAACTTGTTGTTAACGAGATTGAACAAGGTATGTGATACCAATGATAGGATCTCGGACAAGTCGTATCAAGAAACAAAAGGAATTGGATGCTACATTTACCGGTTCAAACGACATTGTCATCATGAATGCATAGGGGTCACATGGATATCCCTGGTCCCTCTGCTGATCATTGATTTAGATAATGTCTAGAGCATTCCCGAGCCATGAGAGGATACACTTAAGGGTACGATGAGAGCGATCATTCATAACACAGAATCATAGTAGAGAAAGAGAAAGCCGGAAATGTTCTACGGAAAGATCTGAAGCGGTTCGGAGAAGGAATAAAGGACCTGAATCATTCCGGGAATTCCGAAGTTGTTCAGAGGATATAGAAAGGGGAACCGAAAGGTGTTTCGGGTTGAATCAGGTTTTGTAATATGTATTTACATATTAATTAGTGTAATTAATATTAAATATAATATTAAAATCTAATTTGAAGGGTTATTCTACTAATGGGCCAAACTTCCTAGTGAATCAGGGACCATGAGGGAAAACCGAAAGAGGGAAGGGCTAAGGGCCAAGAGGGCCAAGGCACAGCCGCCACAAGGGGGCCCACCTGGCCAGCCTAGGGTTGTGCGCGAGGTGGGGCCCACCCCTGGCCGGCTGGCCCATGAAGCCCTAAGGGCCCATGCGCCTCCCCCTCCTCTCTTCCCCTTGTTTAGTCCCACATGGCTTAGCCTTTGAGAAAGGCACACTCCCTTAGCCTATATAAAGGGGTGCCCATGGGTGGGATGAGACACACCAAAATACCAATATTTAGAGAAGTCCTTTGTTGACTTCCTCCTTTCCTCTCTCTCTAGCCCTTGTGACCATGGCCCCAAGTTTGGGCTATGCGAACAAGGCACACCTGCAGCACGTCGTTGCGCTATAGGGATTCCTAGCCGGATATCAACTTCTGCACTCACGACGAGATCGGGGAGCCGGAGGTCTCATCATGCACCAGATGTGTACGAAGACATGAGGCGCGACACTTGGGGCGCTTAAATGTCGTGAGCCGGATCTGCTGCACGATGAAGAAGGAGCAAGGGGTGACCCGCGAGGAGCTTCGCGACCTTGAGGTCGGCTACGAGTACGACTACATCAACAACGTTCCCCTCGGAACGTTAACCGCGTACGGTCTATAAGGGTATGTATTCTATATGCATTGGCCATTACCGAATTACTACATAGATAGATCCTAGGCAGTTTTGAGGTTCCAACGTAGGAATTTTTTTGTTTTCTACTGCAGATCCCCTTCAATTGTATCAGAGCCGATCTATGTGTAGGAGTGATATACGGCCAGTATGCACATGTATTGTGCGGGATTGATCCCTTAGTTGTTACCCTCTAACGTGTACTTGTTTATATCGCGGTATTGTTTGATGAAACGGCCCGGACCGACCTTACGCGTATTCGTACGTGATGGCCCAAATATATCGAGCTCGTTGGGGAACCCCAAGAGGAAGGTATGATGAGCACAGCAGCAAGTTTTCCCTCAGTAAGAAACCAAGGTTATAAATCGAGTAGGAGCAAGGAAACACCCCAAAGGTGTAGCTAGCTGAACGTTGGCAGGGCGCACTATCGGTGCCAGCAGCAACGTGGAGACCTGGACAACACAACCACAGAAATTTGCCCCCAACTTGCGATGAGGTTGTCAATCTCACCGATTTTGCTGAAAACAAAGGATTAAATGTATCGAATGGAAGGAAGTAATAGTTTGCAGAAAGTAAACACAAAGCAGTAAACAGTTTGTAGATTGAATGTAAAAGAAAGGACCGGGGTCCATAGTTCACTAGAGGTGGCTCTCCTTAGGATAGATAACATGCTGGGTGAACAAATTACAGTGGGGCAATTGACAAACATCGAGAAAGCATACAAGTATATACTAATCATCTTGACTCCTTTGAGACTTGATTTGGCATTACAACATTATACATAGACCGCCATCCAACTGCATCTATGACTAACAATCCACCTTCAGGTTATCATCCGAACCCCCTCCAGTATTAAGTTGCAAGCAACAGATTATTGCTTTACGAATTGCGTGTAATGTAAACAATACGATTGTTCTATGAACAAAGGATTGTTGTTTTCTCCCTAGTAGCAACACCACATCTAGTACCTTAGAGATTTCTGTCACTTCCCCAGATTACCAGAGGCATGAACCCACTATCGAGCATAAATACTAACTCTTGGAGTTGCTAGCATCTACTTGGCCAAGATAGCTACTAACAACGGAAAGCATGCAAGATCACAAATAACAAAGACATGATAGAATCAATAATCAATCTAAAATAGCATCTCAATATCCATCGGATCCCCGCAAACACAACATGCAGATTTACAAATAGATGATCTTGATCATGAACGGAGCTCATAAAATCTAGACATGAAAGCACAAAGGAGGAGAACCAGCCATCTAGCTACTACATGGACCCGTAGTCTAGAGATGAACTACTCATGCATCACACCGGAGGCTTGCATGATGATGAAGAAGGCCTCCAGGGTGAATTCCCCTCTCTGGCAGGGTGCCGGGAAGAGCTTCAGATCCCTCCCGATCTAGGGATGGAGATGATGGTGGCTATAGACTCTTTCATGGATTTTTGATCGGGTACTTAGGGTTTTGGTATTGGAGGCAATATATAGGCGGAAGGAGAGGCCGAGGGGGTGCTTGGGCTAGCCACACCACCCCCTGGCGTGGCCTGGCCTGGCCCGCGTGGCCAGGTGGTGTCGTGGCCCCCTGGCTCCTCTCCGTCTCATATTCTGGCTCCAGATGTCTTCCGGTAAAATAGCGACTTTGGCTTTTGTCCCGTCCAATTCCGAGAATATTCATTTTCTGACTTCCTCGAACCAAAACTGCAGAAAACAGGCAGCTGGCACTGTGGCTCTTGTTAATAGGTTAGTCCAAGAAATCATATGAAAAGTACTCCAAAGTGTGGACAAAACACAAGAAAGTAGATAAAACAAAGCATGGAACATCAAAAATTATAGATACATTTGCAATGTATCAACATCCCCAAGCTTAACTCCTGCTCGTCCTCGAGTAGGTAAGTGATAAAAAGAAAGAAGAATTTTTGAGGTGACATGGATCATCAAAGACTTGATCAAAGTATTTGTAAAACATTCAAAGCTGGGATCATAGTACTTCAATCATAACATGAAAGACAAAGTTCTAGCAATAAGACAAAGAAACTATGATGCAACATGAAAAGGCACAAACAAAAGATTCATGAATAACAATGCTTTGCAAGAATTTTGTTTGTTTCACATAAAGAAAACATATCATAATAGTATTCAGCTTGTCCCTCATAGAGTAGCAAATATAAATGCATAGGACACCTTCAAAGTTCATAAGAGTGACTAGATAGAAATAGTTTAAAACAAGCAATATCAAGTTATGCATCAATCAACTAGTCTTGGGACAATGCACATAGAACTAAGAATGGCCACTATGCTCTCAAAGTAGGTGCATAAAGATAGAAGGTGGAGACTCAATATAATGGTGGAAGAAAGGCCTTCATGGAAGGAAGTAGGGATTAAAGTCTCATAAAGAGCTTCCAAAAATTATGGTACTTATAGCTTTCAGCTCTCATAGCCCCTATCATAAGCATCTTGAGGATGATTAAGGTTAAAGTGACACAACTAAGAGGATATGCTTGACAAGTTATAAACCGAAATCTCATGCCCCTTACTTACGAAGACCAAACCTCATGCTACTCAAATTTAGTCACGAGTAAGCTATTGTCATTGTAAGTACATATGTATCGTAAAGAACCGCCAATAGGGTACCCCTTGCACATGATACTTGAGCTATCCCATAATCAAAATGACAAGGCAAGCAGACAATGAGCATCTCAGCAATCTTTTTATTTGCTATTTGCATAGGTTTTTATTCAATGCTTCATAGAGTGCTCATTATGGTGATGCTACAAGTTTCCACCGTGATTAGGCATGGCTTAGGCTAGCGGCCCAGGCGTTTCTCTAACACACATACAAACTCCATGATCTTACAAGTTCCACTTTTATTTCACACCACCGGGATTCATAAGCAAAAGAACATGATATCAACGGGGTACAAAGTACAAGTGCAATGTTGAAAGCGTTCCCCATGATACATGGTTCTGCTAACTTCAACTTATAAAGCGCAAGAATATACGCAACAAAGAATGACCCAATGGTTCAAGTTTATTAGATGTAAAAAAGTAAAGTGTGCCATCAAGTTCGTGAGAGCTTTAATCACTAGTTTTCTCATAACAAGTTTAATTTGGAAGATAAACAAAAGCATGAATATACTTGGAATAGCATAAGCTAATAGGTAGGTATGGTGGACTCTTTGGAATAACTTGGTTTAGGGAGTTGGATGCATGAGTGGAACTCATACTTGGTTGTGGAGGCTAGCAAAAGACTGGGAGCAACAAACTAAGAGAGCAATAATGGCCATAATCATGCAGAGTGACAAAACATTATTGATCAAAGCATAAAGTGATATTACAAGTTGAAAACTAAAGTATCATAAAGACTATGGTGACTTGGGATAGTCAAAACATGGTGTGAGCATGCACCAAGTCAACCCAAATAAAGCATCAAAGGAGAATACCACTATACTATGCTTTAATATGCTAAAACAACGCATGATTCATCCAAGGCACATTAAGCAATCTGAATTATTTATAACAAGTCATGCTACAGCAAATAATACTAAGCATAAAGACAAAACAATATCAAGCATGGCATGACAAAGCATAGGCCACAGTCAAAAACAAGCTCTCTTTACCACTTAAGCATGAACTTTCCTACTCTTTTCCAATCCAAACCAAACTATTTGAAAACAAATGTATGAAAGAGGGGGTCCAACCAATTTATGCAGCAAACTAAGCAAACAAACCAAACGAAAAACCAAAATGAAAACGAAAAAGAAGACGCTCCAAGAATAACACAACTGTGCATGAAACAATAAAAATGAAGCGTTTGAAAGAAACCTGGGATTTTTATTGATGAAGAGGGGGATCCCTTGGGCATCCCCAAGCTTTGACGCTTGTACTTCTTGGATATTTCTTAGGGTGACACGCGTGGCATCCCCAACCTTGAGCTTTAGTCCATCTTTCATCTCATTACTCATTCCTTCCATACACCTAAAAATTTTCCTTCATACAAAACTTCACACAAGCTTTATTAGCAATATTAGTGCACTCAAGATAATACGTCTTTAGGTTCAGTTATAACACCAATAAACTTCCATGAAAACACTAGCTACTGTAGCACTTTCTTCAAAAATCACAATTCCCCAAAAGAACTCAAAAAGGAACCAACAAGAAGCAAATGCAGAAAATGGCAGAAATCTGTCAAAACAGACCAGCAGATAAAGACATTTTTTTAAGAAAACCTTATGCTGCTCAAATCAAAACGTGTTGAGCTAACGAAAGTTAGATAAAAACCTGAGGCAGAAGCACAAAAACTCATGCCTCAAAAGGATGTACAGAGATTTTACACGAATTTTTACGGTGAAGCACAGAAATCTGTTTCACGACAGCAACTTTCCCAATCATTACTTCTCTCTCATTAGAGGTTACTCTTGGCACAAAAAGCAAATAAAAAGGATAAGGAGCGGTTATTACTGAAGTAATAACTTCCAATACTCATCTAAAACTTTTGGGTTATCTCCCAATAAGTACTTTTCTTTAACGCCTTTAAGTTAGGCATAAGAAGCAAGAAAAAGAATCAAGTGTTCTCAAATGAAGAAGCATTAAGATTAATATCAGAAATATCTTCAACAAGGCAAGGTAATCATCCAAATAAGTTCTAGAGGATCCTCTCTCAATGCTCTTAGGTTCACTATTTTCATCAAAAGGGTTTTCAGGAATAATCCAATCAAGATTCTTTTCTATGGCTTCATGTATTTCTACCAGTTTAAAGGGTATTGGTACCTTAGTTTCCTCCCCATTAGGTTCATTTTTGTTCATCTTCTCTCGTGTACCAACAACATCTACGCATGAGCCTAGCATATTGAAATGTTCAAAGACTTTTCTAGCTTCCTTGGCAACATCGTAGAATTCCTTAAACAGAGTTTCTAGAATAAAATCCCTCTTTTCAGGATCTTCAATTTCTTTAAGTTTAAGAAACATCACTTGCATTAGGGGGTTGAGGTTAACAAACCTAGCTTCCAACATGTGAACTAAAGAAGTTGCAGCAATCTCATAGTTTGGAGCCAGTTCTGCAAGGGATCTATCCTCAGTATCCTAATGTTCACTAACATGATTAAAGAATTCTTCAATATTATCTTTTCCAATTATTGAACCACTACCTATTGAAAGGTATTTCAAAGTGAATTTAGGGATCAACATGGTGAGCTAAGAAAGAGGTAACCACTATAGAAGGTTTAATTTTTTTGTGTTTTTAAATAAGAAAGCAAACTTGTAAAACTAATTTTTGTGTGTTTTTGATAAAGAAACAAGCAAACAAAGAAAAAGTAAACTAAGCAAAACAAAAATAACAAAGTAAAGAGATTGGTTATGAAAGACTCCCCTTGTGAAGATGTCCTTGACTCCCCGGCAACGGCGCTAGAAAAAGTTGTTGATGGCCCAAATATATCGAGCTCGTTGGGGAACCCCAAGAGGAAGGTATGATGAGCACAGCAGCAAGTTTTCCCTCAGTAAGAAACCAAGGTTATAAATCTAGTAGGAGCAAGGAAACACCCCAAAGGTGTAGCTAGCTGAACGTTGGCAGGGCGCACTATCGGTGCCAGCAGCAACGTGGAGACCTGGACAACACAACCACAGAAATTTGCCCCCAACTTGCGATGAGGTTGTCAATCTCACCGATTTTGCTGAAAACAAAGGATTAAATGTATCGAATGGAAGGAAGTAATAGTTTGTAGAAAGTAAACACAAAGCAGTAAACAGTTTGTAGATTGAATGTAAAAGAAAGGACCGGGGTCCATAGTTCACTAGAGGTGGCTCTCCTTAGGATAGATAACATGCTGGGTGAACAAATTACAGTGGGGCAATTGACAAACATCGAGAAAGCATACAAGTATATACTAATCATCTTGACTCCTTTGAGACTTGATTTGGCATTACAACATTATACATAGACCGCCATCCAACTGCATCTATGACTAACAATCCACCTTTAGGTTATCATCCGAACCCTCTCCAGTATTAAGTTGCAAACAATAGATTATTGCTTTACGAATTGCGTGTAATGTAAACAATATGATTGTTCTGTGAACAATGGATTGTTGTTTTCTCCCTAGTAGCAACAACACATCTAGTACCTTAGAGATTTCTGTCAATTCCCCAGATTACCAGAGGCATGAACCCACTATCGAGCATAAATACTAACTCTTGGAGTTGCTAGCATCTACTTGGCCAAGATAGCTACTAACAATGGAAAGCATGCAAGATCACAAATAACAAAGACATGATAGAATCAATAATCAATCTAAAATAGCATCTCAATATCCATCGGATCCTCGCAAACACAACATGCAGAATTACAAATAGATGATCTTGATCATGAAAGGATCTCACAAGATCTAAACATGAAAGCACAAAGGAGGAGAACCAGCCATCTAGCTACTACATGGACCCGTAGTCCAGAGATGAACTACTCACGCATCACATTGGAGGCTTGCATGATGAAGAAGGCCTCCAGGGTGAATTCCCCTCCCCGGCAGGGTGCCGGGAAGAGCTTCAGATCCCTCCCGATCTAGGGATGGAGATGACGGCGACTACAGACTCTTTCGTGGATTTTTGATCGGGTACTTAGGGTTTTGGTATCGGAGGCAATATATAGGCGGCAGGAGAGGCCGAGGGGGTGCCTAGGCTGGCCACACCACCCCCTGACGCGGCCAGGCCTGGTCCGCGCGGCCAGGTGGTGTGGTGGCCCCCTGGCTCCTCTCCGTCTCGTATTCTGGCTCCAAATGTCTTCCGGTAAAATAGCGACTTTGACTTTTATCCCGTCCAATTCCGAGAATATTCATTTTTTGACTTCCTAGAACCAAAAACAGCAGAAAACAGGCAGCTGGCACTGTGGCTCTTGTTAATAGGTTAGTCCAAGAAATCATATGAAAAGTACTCCAAAGTGTGGACAAAACACAAGAAAGTAGATAAAACCAAGCATGGAACATCAAAAATTATAGATACATTTGCAATGTATTAGTACGCGAGACTGGTTCCACGCTCAACATACGGCTTATACCGTATAAGTGGCTAGCAGGTGTCTGTCTCTCATTCAATAGTTGATATATCATTTACAACGGAGGGCCCCGAAAGGGGTGTAGTATAGACAACTGTTGGATCCATGTTGTGGTTGGAAAGTTCGTAGATTAGAACCGGTTCTATTGTGAAAGCCCTAACAACCACGTTACACTTGCAATAGATAAAGTAGAGGCATCTAAGTTTATTTTGCAGGAGGGCATGTGATTATGATATGGCATTGGTCGTTACGAAGGTAAAGTAGTTTACTTTTCTATTACTAAGTAGTATAGTAATAGTCATCGTTCCGATGGACGAGCTGGTGGAGGCGTCGTGGACTTGGCGTCAAACCGATGGCAGGATGGAGATCACGCTGGAGCGCTCGATGGAGATCAAGGCGCAAGAAGCACCATATCATATCACATTATACATATGATGTTGATACCTATTTTACATCTTATCGTGTGCTAGCATTTAGATACTCAACGGTAGCAAATAAGATAATCCCTATTTAATTCCAATGTTCCGTGTTCCCCTTGTGTGTGCACCACCAAGAAAGTTCTTCGTTATGAGGTCGGCCATGATGATCGGGGGTCAGACATATCTATGTTCGCATATAGTGGGTGTAAGCCATGTTGCACAGTGAATACACACAAGTTAGATTTGGTGAGCCTAGCATGTACAGACATGGCCTTAGAACACAAGAGATCAAAAGTTCGAGCATGAGTCACATGGATGATGTGATTGGCATTATTTAATGTCTACCTTTGAGGCTGCACTGATGGTCGTGATGATCGGGGGAGGTGCAGTGGATAGGGATCATGTGATCACTAAAATTGTCCAGGGGATGATAATTTTAGTGGAGACCAATTATAAATTGATCTCTTATTATGAACTTAGTCTAGATGTCTGTTTGCAAATATCTTAGTAGATCATGGCCTATCCCATTGAGGTCCTTTGCGACCATGGGAATATATTGCTTAATATGGAACTTAGCAAAAGGGTCCAACTTTATAGATTAATACCCACGCCCGAGGGATATCCTTGTAAAAGGTGATCTTCTCTTCTTGATACAATAACCATTAGGAGATAATTCGATGACTCTGGAATGCTTGTGTTTTCTCCATAATCATCCAGTAAGCCATTCTCCATTCGATGGAGAGTTGGGCTACATTTTGTATTCTAAAGAATAAGGCACATAGAGTATGAGCCGTTGGATGGGTTTTTCCTCCATCATGGATGAAAAGAGAATGTTTGGAAAACACTTAGCGATCTTGCATTAAAGTTGAGAACTCTTGGAAGGGCTTGATTGCAATGGAGGTCATGGATGAAAAGGTATATGTAAGATATACAAATTATAAATGTGGTTCTTGCAAAACTCGTTGCAGTTTGCAAAGTAATTAATACTTGTCCTGCTTTATGAAAATAGGATGGCCTACTTGAGAATTGCTGGATTTGAGGCAACGTGACTTGATGACAGCAAGCAAAACAGTTGATGGCCGACATCACCTCTTCCCTTAGTGGACTTGAATATAAATTTTTAATCCCTGTTTGTGTGTCTTGCTTTTGGCGAGACGATTATTCATATGAACAAGTTACAAGCCAGTTTGTACTATTCTTATGAACAATACCTTATGGTCACATTATGATTATAAATAAGTTATTCTCATCACCACGTTAATGGTTTGAACATTTATAAGAGGATTAGAATGCTAAAAGATATCCAAAGTTTAATAATGAGATGACACTATAGTTTAAGTCATTTTGGTTATTGCATCTTCTTTATGAAGATCGGGGTTCTGGATGCTTCATCTAGAGACTTTGCAAAACCATGCCTCCTAGTCAGAATGACTAAAACTCCGCATTCTGGTAAAACGGTGATATGCGAAGAAATGTTGAATCTTATACATAGTGATGTATCGTATTTTCAACAAGTAGTGGAAATCATTTATTGTGGACTTAAGTGAATAAGCGCATTTACTTAATGAAACATGAGTTCAAAATGATTTGAATTGTTCAAATGAGTTCAGAACAATAAGAGGATATTGAAATTAACGAGAATACGAAGTCTATTCGATTTGATCGACATGACTAAAGTATTCAAGTTAAGTTTAGCATAAAAGGGACTTGCGAAAGATGTTCCACAAATTATGATAATTGGATGAATTCAAACTGTGTTGAAATATCTAAACATCATAATCATTATGTATTGAGATACATATGGTATAATATCATCTCTTATAGGGGTTTTAGTTATCGTTTAGAATTAGAGATCAAAATAAGCAAACACTCATTTGAAATACAAAGGAACATCTAAAGATTCGTGGAAACAACACCATAAGTGTTATGGCAAGTCCGAGTTTCTGGAGATTTCGATAAGTCGAAATCGTGGCGAATAAACAAGTCTTTGTAGAGCATTCTTAGGAAGCTATGAATGCATCTTCCACAAAAGGGGCAAACCTGTTGTTGTCCAAAGTTGACGTGTCTTGATGAAGATACATGTGGAAGAAAGTAAAAGATCAAAACAAGGTATTTTACCTTACCTCTAGATTGTTGAGTGGCGCATCGGAATTTGTTTTGTGAATCCAAACTTTATGATAATGATCATAAAGTTTGAAGTAAATACTTTTACTAAAGAAAGTAGGATTCAACTATATATTCTATAAGTTTGTGGAATTATATTGTTGATTCACTTGTCATGTTTTGAATGAGACATATCTACAAATTACAAAGAAGCATGATGGACCAGAGTGCGAGAAATGACTAGGAGTCATAAAATCTTATATTAAGTTACATTTAAGATTGCAAAGTAACATGTTACTTGATCTTATTAAAGTAAAGAAGTTTACTTGATATTTCTGAATGACTGCAAAGTCATAAGAAGGAAATGAAACTTAATGAATGACAAAAGCTCGATTTGTCACAAGTTTGGACAAATTCAAGGAGTTGACTACAATAGCAGTGATGCTTAAAGTATTTTGGATTTACACTAGAAATATATATGGATATTGAAGTCTTGTAATTGGAATTCTCAAATTGATGATGATCAAAGAATTTTGGAATGTCCAAGATTATCGAGAGGACCTAGATTTGAGTGGGAGCAAATCAGCTTGGCTAATTCATAATATGTAGCTGACATATTTTGAGTGGGAGCTAAGTGAAATCCCTGGATCTCAAACATGAATGTCATATTTGAGTGGGAGCTAAGTGAAATCCCTGGATCTCAAACATGAATGTCATATTTGAGTGGGAGCGTGAAATCATTCTAGGCTATGTGGACGACATATGTGAATGATGTGATTGGTGTTAATAATATTTAAGTTAGATAAATAAGGATGAAGGTGAAGTTATTAAACAAAGAGATCTATCAAGATAGATTGGTGAGTTTAATAAACACTAAACGTCGAATGCTTCCTAGACTTGATTCTGAAAGATGTTCAAAATGTCCTAAGACAAGATTCTGAAGAAGCTCGTAATGGAACAAGGTAAGAAAGAATTTCTTGTTGTATGAAGCATTGAGTTAGTATTGCAACTATGGTTGAAAGAAAGAGATGTGTTGCATCTCCTATGCCTCAGTCATAGGTTCTTCCACATAACCATGTTGTATACTCGACATAATGTGACCGGAAGTTCTGGTTGGTAGAACAAAGTCTTAACTGTAAGAACGTGTCTTTGAGTGATTCCTGAGTTGATCACTGAACCAGAATTAAGTTTGTACTTAAATGGCAAGAAGCAAAGTAAGTGGCATAGATGCATTTCATGCACTAGGATCTACATAGATATAGAAGTATAAAGGCTCCATCTGATGTGATGTATAATGTTATGGCGGGGCTAGTTCGCTTTTAACGTAGAATGATGTGTCCCAAGGCCCAGTGCCCATGAGAAAGCCCTCGAGGTTGATCTAAAGTCACTGTAAGCTCCTGGAATCCGGCCTCGTTCTACTTCCATGACTACAGTATATACACAAAAGATAGCAAAGTGTGTTTTGAAGTTTAGATGACAACAGTGAAAACGACCGTCATTATAAACACTAGAAACAAAGTCTCACTTTGTCGGCAAACAAATGCTTCGACCCATTATACGATAATGGTGTGAATGTCAAAATTAGGAAGACATTAACGATTTGCAAAAGACATAATGATCTAGTAAAACAGAACATGGACATGACGTTTCCCATGAGCATGCATGATCTATAAACGCATATGTTATATGCTTTATATGAGTAAAATGCAAGCTAGATTATTTGTACTCTAGTGCAAGTGGGAGACTGAAGGAGATAGGCCCTAGAGGCAAACAATAAATAGGTTTTTATTGTCATATCTCAATTAGTTTATAATAGTTTCATATTGTGCTATAACTGTACCAAGTAGAAACATTGGTACAGGTGTGGTATGAAACAACCAAGTCCCTAGTAGCCTCTATTCATACTAGTTCCTTGGTCATGAGGATGATCTGGGTTTCAAGATCATGGACATTTATGCCAATTGACAACAAGGTTATATAATTGGAGAATGATGTGATGGACATTCCTCGAAGGATTGCGACATGATCAAGTCATATAGTTCATTGTTGCAACAGCTATACCTAGACTCCTTTTCCTTAGACCGTGAGCTCATATTATTCACGGTTTCCCGAGGCTGCTTAGACTGCATCAACCGTCATCTGGTAATATGGCGGCCATAAAGGTGTACGTTGGGAATTCCAAAGGAACAGTACATGACATGTGACTGCAAGACCGAGATTTGTTCACCCACATGACGGGTAAAGATACATACGGCCGGCTTGGTGAGATTACATCCATAAATGTTGCAACATGTGACTCGGTCACAGGGATGTAATATCACTGTAACAAGAAAACAGAACTTGTTGTTAACGACATTGAACAAGGTATGTGATACCAATGATCAGATCTCGGACAAGTCATATCAAGAAACAAAAGGAATTGGATGCTACATTTACCGGTTCAAACGACATTGTCAGCAGGAATGCATAGGGGTCACATGGATATCCCTGGTCCCTCTGTTGATCATTGATTTAGATCATGTCTAGAGGATTCCCGAGCCGTGAGAGGATACACTTAAGGGTACGATGAGAGCGATCATTCATAAGACGGAATCACAGTAGAGAAATAGAAAGCCGGAAATGTTCCGTGGAAAGATCTGAAGCTGCTCGGAGAAGGAATAAAGGACCGGAATCATTCTGGGAATTCCGAAGTTGTTTGGAGGATATAGAAAGGGGAACCAAAAGGTGTTTCGGGTTGAATCAGGTTTTGTAATAAGTATTTATATATCAATTAGTGTAATTAATATTAAATATAATATTACAATCTGATTTGAAGGGTTATTCTACTAATGGGCCAAACTTCCTAGTGAATAAGGGCCCGTGAGACAAAACCGAAAGAGGGAAGGGCCAAGAGGTCCAAGGCCCAGCTACCACAAGGGGGCCCACCCGGCCAGCCTAGGGATGTGCACGAGGTGGGGACCACCCCTGGCCGGCTGGCCCATGAAGCCCTAAGGGCCCATGCGCCTCCCCCTCCTCTCTTCCCCTTGTTTAGTCCCACATGGCTTAGCCTTTGAGAAAGACACACCCCCTTAGCCTATATATAGGTGTGCCCATGGGTAGGATGAGACACACCAACACACCAATATTTGGAGAAGTCCTTTGGTTGACTTCCTCCATTCCTCTATCTCTAGCCCTTGTGACCATGGCCCCAAGTTTGGGCTGTGCGAATAAGGCACAGATGCAGCATGCCTTTGCGCTGCAGGGATTCCTAGCCTGATATCAAATTCCCGGCAGCCAGAGGTATCATCGTGCACTGGATGTGTATGAAGACACGAGGCGCAACACTTGGGGCGCTTAAATATCGTGAGCCGGAGCTGCTGCACGATGAAGAAGGAGCAAGGGGTGACATGCGAGGAGCTTCGCGACCTTGAGGTCGGCTACGAGTACGACTACATCAACCACGTTCCCTGATGTCTACGCACTTCTATTCTTGTAGACAGTTGTTGGGCCTCCAAGTGCAGAGGTTTGTAGAACAACAGTAAGTTTTCCCTTAAGTGGATCACCCAAGGTTTATCGAACTCAAGGAGGAAGTGGTCAAAGGTATCCCTTCTCAAGCAACCCTGCAATCAAGATACAAGAAGTCTCTTGTGTCCCCAACACACCCAATACACTTGTCAGGTGTATAGGTGCACTAGTTCGGCGAAGAGATAGTAAAATACAAGTGGTATGGATATAATACAACGGTGCCAGAAAATAGCTTGATGGTGTGGAAGAGACTAAAGGAAAACTGAAATAAAGATGGAAGCAAGCAAACATGTAACAGATCTAGTTGCAAACGGTGTTTCAATGTTTAGAAACAAGGCCTAGGGATCATACTTTCACTAGTGAACACTCTCATATAAATATCTTCTCTTTATGATACTACTCTTAACTACTCTTTGGTTGGACACTCTAATCAATGGTAGGGCTATAACAACACTCCTCAAAGTTCGCTTTTCCCATCTAGATAACCCCACACTGTCACCTTGAGCTCTAGATGGTTCCAACAAACACCACAATTTCATAGAGACATCCAACTCCAAATATAACTCATAACAAGTATTTGTAATCTCTAGCCTAAGTGCCACCATGGTGTGCATGCTGTCACTTTCACACACATGCGGAGAGCAGAGATCTATTAAAGCACTTGAGTAGCAAGGTAGATCTACTTGATTACAAAGCTCATGATCACAATATGATCATCCATAGAGAGAGAGATGAACACATAGCTACCGGTAGAACCCTTAGCCTCGAGGAAGAACTACTCCCTCATCATCATGGGAATCAGCAACGGAAATGGAGATGGTGGTGGAGATCGATGGAGATGGCTCTGGGGCACTTCCCCGTCCCGATAGGGTGCCGGAACAAAGACTTTTTGTCCCCCGAATCTCCCCTTCGGTGGCGGCGGTGCTGCGGAACTTTTCGTGGCTGGAGGCTGTTCGATTTAGGGTTTTTGAATTGGGGCTTCTTATAGGCGAAGGGGCAAGCTCGGTGGCCGGCCAGGGGGCCCACACCATGCCCTAGCGCGGCCTAGGGCTGCCCACGCCAAGGGGGTGTGACCCCCCTGTGGCCCCCTTCGTCTCTCCTTCGGACTCCATGTGTCTTCCGGTAAAATATTGACTTTAGCTTTTGTCCCGTCCAATTCCGAGAATATTCATTTTCTGACTTTCCTGGAACCAAAAACAGCAGAAAACAGGCAGCTAGCACTATGGCATCTTGTTAATAGGTTAGTACAAGAAAGTGTATAAAAATACTCCAAAGTGTGGACAAAACATAAGAAAGTAGATATAAAACAAGCATGAAACATCAAAAATTATGGATACGTTAGCAACGTATCAGCATCCCCAAGCTTAACTCATGCTCGTCCTTGAGTAGGTAAGTGATAAAAAGAATAATTTTTGAGGTGACATGCACCATCACAATCAAGATCAAAGTATTTGCAAGCATTGAAAGCTGGGATCAAAGTACTCTAAACATGAGCATAAAAGATGAAGTTCTAACAATAAGACATAGTAACTATGCATGCAACACGAAAGGATACAAACAAAAGGTTCTTGAATAACAATGCATTGAAATACGTTTGTTTGTTTCACATATAGAAAACATAATGAGAATGGTATTCAGCTTGTCCCTCAGTGTAGCAAAACATAAATGCATAGGACACCTTCAAAGTTCATAAGGGTGACTAGATACAAATAATTTAAGAACAAGCAATATCAAAGCTATGCATCAATCAACAAGTCTTGGGACAATGCACATTAAACTAAGAATGGCCACTATGCTCTCTCAATAGGTGCATAAAGATAAAAGATGGAGACTCAACATGAGAGTAAACGAAAGGCCTTCATAGAAGGAAGAAGGGATTCAAGTCTCATAAAGAGCTTCCAAAAATTATGGTACTTATTAGCTTTCAGCTCTCATTGCCCCTATCATAAGCATCTTGAAGTGATTAAGGTTAAAGTGAACAAACCATAGAGTATATGCTTGACAAAGTATAAGTTGGAAATCTCATGTCCCTTGAATACGAGGGTCGCTCCCCATGCTACTCAAGTTTAGTTACCGGTAAGTTCTTGTCATAGTAAGTACGTGTGTATCATAGAGAACCGCCAACGGGGTACCCCTTCCCCGATGATACGGAAGAGTCCCCATATCAAAATGACAAGGCAAGCAGACAACAAGAATCTCAGCAATCTTCTAATTTACCATGGGAAAATGGTGCTTTTTCTCTCTTTCCTCTTTTCTCATCTCTTTTTTTTCTTTTTTCTCAATCTCTATCTCTTTTTTTATAAGAAGAATGCTTCATAGATTTCTTATTAAGGTTACGCTACAGGTTTCCACCATGATTAGGCATGGATTAGACCGGCATCCCATGCATTTCTCTAACACACATACATAACTCCATGGACTTACAAGCTCCCCTTTCATTTCACACCGACGACATCCATAAACAAAAGAGCATGATATCAACTAGGTACAATGTACAAGTGCAATGTTTAAAGCGTTCCCCATGACAGCATGGTTCTGCTAATTCCCAACGTATAAGTGCAAGCATATACAACATAGATGATACAATGGTTCAAGTTTATTAGGGGCAATAAAAGTAAAGTGTGCCATCAAGTTCGTGAGAGCTTTAATCACTAATTTTCACATAACAAGTTTAATTCGGAAGGTAGATAAAAACATGAATATACTTGGAATAGCAAATGCTAATATGTAGGTATGGTGGACTCTTTGGAATAACTTGGTTTTATTTGGAGTTGGATGAATGAGTGGAACTCATACTTGGTATGGAGGCTAGCAAAAGATTGGGAGCGACCAACTAAGAGAGCAATAATGGCCATAATCATGCAAAGCGACAAAACATCATTCATTGAAGCATAAAGTGATATTACAAGTCGAAAACTAAATGATCATAGAGGCTATGGTGACTTGGTATAGTCATAACATGGTCTGAGCATGCGCCAAGTCGACCCAAATAAAGCATTAAAGGAGAATACCACAATACTATGCTTTAATATGCTAAAACAATGCATGATTCTTTCAAGGCACATTAAGCAATCTCAATTGTTTATAACATGTCATGCTACAACAAAGATCACTAAGCATAAAGCCAAAACAATATCAAGCATGGCATGACAAAGCATAGGCCACAGTCACAAACAAACTCTTTTTACCACTTAAGCATGAACTTTTCCTACTCCCTCCAATCCAAATTAATTGACTTGGGTTTATCTAGATTCGGATGTACCTAATACTAAAACATGTCTAGATACATCCGAATCTAGAAAAATCCAAGTCAATTAATTTGGATCGGAGGGAGTACTCTTTTTCAATCCAAACCAAACTATTTGAAAACTAATGTATGAAAGAGGGGGTACAACCAATTTATTCAAGCAAACTAAGAAAACCAAGCAAACTAAAACTAAAAAAAAAACGAAGACGCTCCAAGAACAACACAACAGTGCATGAAACAATAAGAACGAAGTGTCTAGAAAGACCTGAGATTTTTATTGATGAAGGGGATGCCTTGGGAATCCCCATGCTTTGACGCTTGTAACTCTTGAATATTTCTTGGGGTGACACAGAGTGGCATCCCCAAGCTTGAGCTTTTGTCCATTCTTCATCTCATTACATCATTCTTTCCCTACACCTAAAAATTTCCTTCATACAAAACTTCACACAATCTTCATTAGCAACATTAGTGCACTCAAGATAATAAGTCTTTGGGTTCAATTTCAACACTAATAAAACTTCTATTAAAACACAAGATACTGTAACACGTCCCTAAAAAATCTCAATTCCCCAAAAATAACTCAAAAAGGAATCAACAAGAAGCAAATGCAAATAATGGCAGAAATCTGTCAAAACAGACTAGCGGGTAAAAACCAATTTTTTCAAAGACCTTCTGTTGCTCAAATCAAAAAGTGTTGAACTAACGAAATTTAGATAACAACCTGGGGCAGAAGCACAAAAATTCACGCCTTAAAACGATGTACAGATATTTTACACGAATTGTTACAGTGAAGCACAAAATTCTGTTTCGGGACAGCAACTTTCCCAAGCATTACTTCTCTCTCATTAGAGGTTACTCTTGGCACAAAAAGCAAATAAAAAGGATAAGGATCGGTTATTACAGAGGTAATAACTTCCAAGACTCATCTAAAACATTTGGGTTATCTCCCAATAAGTACTTTTCTTTAACGCCTTTAAGTTAGGCTTGATAGTTTGAGAAGATGCTCAAATAAGAAATATGAATTGAAGTAAAAGAGAGCATCAAGAAGCAAATTCAAAGCACATTTAAGTCTAACCCACTTCCTATGCATAGGAATCTTGTAAAGAAACAAGTCATGAAAGCACAAAGCAACAAGCATAGTAAAGTAAAACAAGTGCAACTTCAAAAATTTCAACATAAAGAGGGGAAACTTAATATTGTTGAGATACATAAAACCATGTCCCTCTCTCATAATAACTTTCAGTAGCATCATGAATAAAATTAACAATATAACTATCACATAAAACATTCTTATCATGAGCCACATGCATAAAATAATTATTACTCTCCATATAAGCATAGTCATTCTTATTAATCGTAGTGGGAGCAAATTCAACAAAATAGTTATCATTATTATTCTCATCACCATAATTGTCAAATATAGGAGGCATATTGTAATCATAATCAATTTTCTCCTCAATAGTAGGTGGGCTGAAAATATCATATTCATCATTGTAATCATCATATATTGGAGGCATAGTATCATCAAAGTAAATTTTCTCCTCCATGCTCGGGGGACTAAAAAGATCATTTTCATCAAAACCAGCTTCCCCAAGCTTAGACTTTTCCATAGCATTAGCAATAATGGTGTTCAAAGAATTCATACTAATAACATTGCTATTATCATGCAAATAAAGTTCCATAGGTTTTTTAATTTTCTCTTCAAACACTTCATTTCCTAACTCAAGATAAATACTATAAAGCTCTCTAATTTTTTTGTTATTTTCCATTAAGCCTAACTAGTGAAAACAAGAAAAAAAGACAAAATTGCAGAATCTAAAGGAAATAACTTCGAGCACTCACACCGGAGGATTTGAGTACCTTTTCCCTTACCTCCCCGGCAAAGGCGCCAGAAAATAGCTTCATGTCTACGCACTTCTATTCTTGTAGACAATTGTTGGGCCTCCAAGTGCAGAGGTTTGTAGAATAGCTGCAAGTTTTCCCTTAAGTGGATCACCCAAGGTTTATCAAACTCAGGGAGGAAGTGGTCAAAGGTATCCGCTCTCAAGCAACCCTGCAATCAAGATACAAGAAGTGTCTTGTGTCCCCAACACACCCAATACACTTGTCAGGTGTATAGGTGCACTAGTTCGGTGAAGAGATAGTAAAATACAAGTGGTAGGATATAAGACAACGGTGCCAGAAAATAGCTGGATGGCATGGAAGAGACTAAATGCAAACTAAAATAAAGATAGAAGCAAGCAAACATGTAACACATCTAGTTGCAAATGGTGTTTCAATGTTTAGAAACAAGGCCTAGGGATCATACTTTCACTAGTGAAAACTCTCATATAAATATCTTCTTTTTATGATACTACTCTTAACTACTCTCTGGTTGGACACTCTAATCCATGGTAGGGCTATAACAACACTCATCAAAGTTCGCTTTTCCCATCTAGATAACCCCACACTATCACCTTGAGCTCTAGATGAATCCAACAAAAACCAAAATTTCATAGAGACATCCAACTCCAAATATAACTCATAACAAGTATTTGTAATCTCTAGCCTAAGTGCCACCATGGTGTGCATGCTGTCACTTTCACACACATGGGGAGAGCAGAGATCTATTAAAGCACTTAAGGAGCAAGGTAGATCTACTTGATTACAAAGCTCATGTTCACAAGATGATCATGCATAGAGAGAGAGAGATGAACACATAGCTACCGGTAGAACCCTTAGCCTCGAGGAAGAACTACTCCCTCATCATCATGGAAATCAGCAACGGCGATGGACATGGTGGTGGAGATCGATGGAGATGGCCGGCCAGGGGGCCCACACCATTCCTTGGCGCGGCCTAGGGCAGCCTGCGCCAAGGGGGGTGTGGCCGCCATGTGTCTCTCCTTCGGACTCCATGTGTCTTCCGGTAAAATATTGACTTTGGCTTTTGTCCCGTCCAATTACGAGTATATTCATTTTCTGACTTTTCTGGAACCAAAAACAGCAAAAAACAGGCAGCTGGCACTATGTCATCTTGTTAATAGGTTAGTCCGGGAAAGTGTATAAAAATACTCCAAAGTGTGGACAAAACATAAGAAAGTAGATATAAAATAAGTATGGAACATCAAAAATTATAGATACGTTAGCAACGTATCATTCCCCTCGAAATATTAACCGCGTACGGTCTACAAGAGTATATATTCTCTACGCATTGGCCATTACCGCATTAATACATAAATAGATCCTAGGCAGTTTTGGGGTTCCAACGTAAGAATTTTTTTATTTTCTGTTGCGGATCCCCTTCACCTCCCACTGATCTTCTTTCATATCACAGGGCATCTCAGTGGAGAACACCGGCTTCTAGTATTCCTTCACAAATAACAAGTCCTTCATCTTAGAGCATGTTTGTTTGGGTTGTGGCTAGTTTTGTGGTGTTGTGCAAGAAATGCCGTTGTGCAGCGAAAACTGTTGTTCTGAGTTTCACTGTTTGGCGACTTGGTTGGTTGTCTGGCTGTAAAATGAGGGTATGTTTGAAATACCCATAGGTCATGTATTTTTTATGGATTAATGTGTAAATAACATGTGAATCACTTCATAATAACATGAATAAACAAAAAAACATGTGAATCACTTCATAATAACATGAATAAACCAAATAATACAATAAATATAGCTTTATCCAAAATATCTTCACTATCCCAAATAAATTGACTCAAATTTATCCAGATACGTCTAGATATATGCATATTTAGACATAGTTGGGTCAGTTAGTTTGGGATAGTGGAGTAAATATTATAGTGTTGTAATTATTTCGAGATTAGTTCATCTGCACTAGAAAATCACGCGCACTAGTATAATTTCTACATGATCCGTTTGCAATAGCAAAACATGCACTCCTACGTGTATAAATCAATTACTATTCCCTAGCAGTACTTTGTTCTAGTCGGTGGCAACTTCCACGATCAAACAACATTAGCGATAAAACCAAAGTAATACTCGATGGCAGCAGTACATGCTAGCAAGCAAGCGAGCAGCAATAGCTGAGTTACGGTACCCTATTCTATACACTCGTACAGGTGAGAAAAATGGCCAGAAAGGAGACAAAGGGCTCGGGTGGCATTCTACTCCTAATTATAGCTGAATCATGTGACCCTATTACGAAAATGTTTCAATTTCTAAGAAAGCCACGGGAGGCTGCGGGAAGCACGTCCGGAGGTGCTTCTCTGCATATCCCTATTTTCGTCGGTGGCTCCAACAACCAAGGCACCCCAATTGTTTTGATTTGCCTGCCTTTTCCACTAGAAAGGTAGAAATGGCTAAAACAAAATCCCTTTACTCTTCCAATCTTGATAATTTGTACCATTCCAAAAAATCATTCTGCTGATATTCACTTCAATCTTTCACCACAAGCAAATGCACTCAGCTCAAAACAAACCTTACTCTAAAACTGAATACAAGCTAAACCTCACCTCTGAAATCACTTTGTTGGAGGGAGATACAAGGTTCAATCAATAGATATGCAGTGGAAATAAACGAGCACATGCACAAGTGACACGAGGATTGACGTGAAAAAACCTCCTCAAGGTGACGAGGAAAAAACCATGGCTGTGGACCAACTGGTCCACGCGATCTTCACTATGAGAAACCTGGGTATAGAGTATTCTCTAGAACGTCAAGATATGTACAACACACTCAGCATGTTGCCAATCGGCAACAACAACTACTACTACTTGAAAGAAAGATTACAGCAAAGCAGAGTATCTATGATTTTGTCCCCTTCAGTAATCAACAAACTGCTCTTAAACAATAGATCCAATCAACACCAAACTTGATATACAAGTAGACATACGAGTTCCCAACATACAGGCCCAATCTGTTCGTCTACCAAAACTGCTCTGTGTTGAATCTGCAGTAGTCTGAAATGACTAAATCGCTTCCAAATTTGATGGTACACTGACCCAAATCTCAAATCAGCTAATCGGAGTGAAGTACTCAGAGTAAGAAATGGTCTCACCAAGTTTGGAGCCAATCCAAACACCTTTGAACCTCCAAACACTAGCTTGAAGACAGACCGGTCAGAACTCAGAAATCTGGAAAGAAATCACGTCTCCATCTTCCTCTCTTGTCACTAGGTTGTGGTGTTCTTGTATGTTCTCTCTTCCTCTCACACAGCAGCCAAGATGGCTTACTTACTTAGCTCACACTCTCGCTCTTACAGAGTGTCTCACATGGCCACCAAGGGTGGCTAGGATTTTCTTTTCTACTCCTCTCCCAAATAGCACCTTGGTCGTTGGATACGAACATCGATCAACGGTTGAAACGTGTTGGACTTTCATGGGCTAATGTTGGCTACCTACACACCTCCAAGTGGAGGGACATGGCCCAACAACTTTTGTTACTCATGTAAGGCGATCCAAAAAATATGTGTAGTTATTATATGGTGAACTATGCTAGAACTCAGTTTTCGTACTGCAGTTTGTCTTAATTCTGGGCTGGACGATCTAGCTAGCATCTGCTTGATTGATTGTGATCCCTGAACTTTATGAAAGTTTTATTGCAAAAAATGACTCGTTTAGTCTATATTTTTTGTTTTCATAGAGGTCACAATGTCATGTTATTCTATAGAAAAATACATAGACAAATTCCACTACGTGCACATGCATGGTTTTGTCATATTGTTTTAAACTTAAAGTATATACTCCCTCTGTTTCAAATATAAGATTACCAAAGTTTGAAGATTCCTTGATTATACTATAGAGACACACATGATTCTTTTAAAGATGGAACGTTGCTATGAAAAGTAGTACTACAGAGAATTTTTTTTCAACAAAACCCCATATAAGGATGGCAATGGGTAGGGTATGGGCAGGGTAGAGCAATATCATACTCATACCCATTTAATCTATGGGTACAAAAGTTCACCCATACCCATACCCGCGGGTATAAAACTTTACCCATACATATACCCGACGGGTACCCATACCCATTGGGTACCCGGCGGGTAGATCCAAGAGTACACAAGTTATTTACAATTTATTTTCATCAATAACATATTTGAAAAAAAACAATTGTCTCTACTAAATAAGAGATAGACGAGTACATCCAAGAATTGAAGTTTAGGACTCGCAATCTCATATTCATCCCTAAGTTTTTCGGTTGCATAGGTTTAAATTATATAGGTAAGTTTGACATGTTAGTTTAAACGGGCAGGGTATGGGTATACCCATGGGTACAAGTCTATACCCGTGCCCATACCCGTGACTTAACGGGTAGGGTATGGGTATTACCCGTGGGTACAAAAGTGTGCCCATACCCTACCCATGCGGGTACGGTACCCGCGGGTACCCGTACCCATGGGTAAAATTGCCATCCTTAATCCCATAAGATGTAATCATACAAATCAAACTACCATATAATAGAAATTCTTATAGTCTCTGTTCATCCAGTATTCCCATGAAAATGCTCCGAATCAGAGAGACCCTGCGCTGAATCTGGTTCATCGAGAAGATCCAACAAGTATTTGTGGAAGGCACGCCTAGGAGAAAAAGAATGATGTACTTGGCCAAATACATAAAAGCATGCAATTCACCAGTGCATGTACACAGTTTTCTTCTAAAATTACTTAATTCTTAATAATTTTTAAGGATGACAATAAGAAATAATGTATTATACGACTTATATATATTGTATTCTCTAAATAATGTGGAGTGCTAAAATAAGATATCCCTTCTCTACCATTTCGAGTGATTAGAAGCATGGAGAAATTCATAAAATTATGATTCTAAGGGAAGCTACTCAATACAATTGGAGTGTAGAGCACCAACACATCATAGGTGGTAGTGGTATCATCAAACCCTATCGGTCGGAGAAGGAGGAAAATCAGTTTTGTCTTCTTACAATGTGTAGGAGTAGTTATCTTCTTCATTTTCACATTCTTCATGTTGAAATGTGCAACAAGAATAGAAACTTGAGAGTTGTGGCACCACGGAATTCAACTAGTACATTACCAATTGCGGAATCCTAGTTAGTTAACACCAGTGTAACGACCAATCGTCGATCGTATACATAATCATCATCAGTGATCAATAATTCTTGGTCTAGTTCCGTAGCTTCGGTGAACATTCTTTTGCTGGACCATACCACTACATGAACATGTCAAGGCATTGGCGGCCATATCCTACGCCGACGGCTTTTAGTCGAGGTCGTCGACATAAGCCCCAAGTTGGGCAGCTGTTGTGATCCAGCATACCACTGCATGATGTAGTACACTATAGTCGTTGACATAATACCAATGAAACACCGTTCCACTAGTATTATATCCCTCAGAGTGGTACAACAGAAACATCACGGGTCTAAGACAGTACTATAGATTACAACTCAATTCTTTACAAAAGATTCAGAGAACAATCCTCAAAACAGGGAGGAAAGACACTACACAACAGAAATCCAGAAATGGCAACTTGAAGTCTATACTAGAAATAATACTACTACTATTAATATATATATCTAAGGCTTGCAATTGCTGTTAAAGCAATGCCCTACAGAATTAGGTTCTAGTATCTAAGGATTTATCTATACACTATTCTTCAGTTACTCTTCTATTGCTCCTAATGTAGTCGTCGACTATGTTGATTCCCACTGGATATCTTCCACTCTTCAAAGTAGTCATCCTCCCGAGTTTTTCATTAAATTTTCCAAAACCTAGCAAGGATTAAGAAGGTACGATTAAGTACGAGCGTACACAACAAGTTTACTAAAATGGACTGTTTGATGCACTATCTACAGTCGTAGACCATAGGTCGTAGGTGTTGGCCTATGAAGAGATAAAACAAAAATTTCCCTACGCAGTATACCCAATGGTAGAACGCCACGAGGATTACCACTAGACGCGTGGTTGCGGATTACTGATGAAGCGCATCAGTTGAAGCAGTGCAGTCCCCACGATCTGATCTAATCCACGATCGTCGAAGTGCTAAACATACATCACCTGTACCATTATCCACACATACGAGGAGTGTCGATGATGGACTTCTAGGTCTGGTACGACGGCTAGACTAAACTGAAGCTAGGGTTTGCAACACATGGAATGACCTAACCGAGCCACTTGGGCATCTACGCCCCAGTATATATAGGGTGTGAAAGTGAGTTCCACTCACTTGTGGCCCATTCACTAAAAATCCTATATTAGTCACTGCATGTCATGTTGGAGATATGTTCTAGGGACAAAATAATAATATGGATTATTATCACATTTCAAAAAGTTTATAATTAGATTTTATATCATTCTATAACTGTGTTGATAGGAAACGTCAATACACGTGTGATATATAAACAACTAGGATTTCCTGGTGAATCTCTATTCACTAGTCCATTGGTCAACAGATGATCAAGCTTTCCTGATAATGTGGCATTAATGCTAGTTGACAATAGAGTCATATCATTGGGAGAATGAGATCATGATCATACCCAATCTAAGCATCGTAACATGATCATGTCACAAAGTTCAAGTTGTGATAATTAGGAAATGTAGTGTCTTGTTCCTCAGATAGTGAGACCATATTAATCATTGTCACCTGAGAATGGCTTGATAGCATCATAAGTCACTCGGTGAAACGGTGATCATAAAGATTTGTTCAGGTACTTCAAAGGGGAATGTAGAGGCCTATGTGTCAAGAACGGGATTTGTCCATCCGCATGACGGAGTGATGTGACCGAGTTCTTGCACCAAAACAAGGTTATTGCAGTACTTGCAGCAGCAAATATTTAAGAGTTTGTCCCGATGGGAGCTCGGCGAACACGACCCTCATAGCCATGTTGTCAATGCGACCACGTACGCACCGAAACCGTGCTTTGTAAATAGCCTATTCTATAAGTTGCTAGGATAAATGAATTTAATATGTTTTGTAATAACTACTACTAAGACTAGAAAGAAAACTAGAACAAAAGTAAAACTGAAAATAGGTGAATGCAATGAGATGAAATATTAATGCTATGATTCCTCAAGTAATGTTGTGTATACCGGTGTGCATGATAAGTGCTTATGGAATAGCTGTTAACTATAATTGTGGCGGTCCCTCATATACCGTTGTCTCCCACCGTTGGTAAGTGGGAACTATACAACTCAATTTTCCACACACCCTCCGGACATGAGTCATCCGTAAGAGAATATTGTATTAAGGTAACAAGACCAATCAAGGTAAACCAGAGCAAATGTATTAAGTTCTATGGAGAACTGTACTCCTAATCAAGTGTGTTAGTCACAACATATCCGTATGTCAATTTTAGGGTCAAGCAATTCGCAACACTATACCTATCTATATCATGAGTGATCTTAAGGGAATTCTGGGCGGTGCATCCTAAGCTGCTATTGCCTCCGCAAATCACTTATAGCAAATAGCCTATTAGTTCTACACACATACTTGTCAGGCCCATGGAACGAGTAGAGACTAATGATAAGTTTTGTGACACTCATGAATCCCTAGTAAATTCCTCAACAATGGATTGGACGTCTCCAATCACTAGAATAATATCATGAATAGAACAATGTAAAGAGAAATCACAAACATATTAATTAACAAGAACACACCACACTTCAATTACTCAAATCATCATAACATTAATAAAAGGGGTTCAAGCAATGTTACAACCTATCACGCAGATCATGATGGGGAAGGATCAAGGAGTAGCGGCGATGGAGATGGTGATGATGGCGCGGTGATGGTGGCGTCGGCGTGGTGATGGCGGCGTCCTCCTTCTCCTCCTCTTCTTGCTTGGATGGCTTGATGGTGTTTATGGAGATCTAGATCTTGGTGGAGCTGTAGAGGCTATGGAGTTGGCACGGCGGCAGGGTGCTGTCGTGGAGGCGGTAGATGGGATCTAGATCTTGTATATGGTTGATGGATGCTTCCTCTTGGGTCCTCCCTCCTTTATATAGGCCTTGGGGTGCCCTAGGGTTCCCCCAATACCGTCATATGACTTAGGGAATGTTCTGGAGCTTTTCTAGGGTGAAATCCCGTCGTTTCTAACCCTTTTGGTAACTATACAGACGGAGCTATACGACCAAAAATACAACTCCGGCTGTATAGTTGCTCGTTAAATTCTCTGCATGCTTTAGTATTTTGGCCGTCATTTCTTCATACGAACTCTGTTTTGGGTGTTCTTGGGCTCGTTGAGCTTGTATCGTCCAGGGATACAACCATGTGGTCTTGGATATTTATTTTGAGAAGTTGGAAAAATTGACTTTTCCAACCTCTCAAATGGCTAAGTCTGGTCCCTGTAGCTCCTCCATACTATGCTCTCTTTGTTCCTTTTTCTTTTGTTTTGTCCATAATCATCATCAACACCTACACACATGTCAAAGACAAGGAAGAGGGATAAAATTCTACCTAAACTACTAAATGTCTAAAGCTCATATTGAATTTAACAAAAAACAAGTAATCATGCATATCAGGCATAGCAATAGTTAGATATAGCATGATATGATAGGCAAATGACACAATTTATATTGCTAAAATATGTTGTATATCACAACCATCAACTTTCCCAAGCTAGATCTTGCTCGTTCTCGAGCAAAAGGGATCGATAACTTAATGGATGTGATCTTACTTATCAATGGAAATCAATGCACCGTATCCTTTTTTATGCAAGCTCAAAGTAAGAGATAACATAATCATACAATGCAATATAAGCTTAGTTATATTATTCCAAACCACTAGAGATTAGTCAAAAACTTCTATTCCCCATGTCAAAGTTAAATCTAGCTTGCAAGTAAACTTGTGATCCTTCTATACGCACTTTATTGTATTTTTGTACTTTTATTTGCATAAGGAAAAGCTGAACACGGTTAGTTGTCAATCATAAATAGAAATAGAGTTTTCCAATCCTGCCCACTCATGCCATCTATTAAACTATCTCAAGTGGAAACTTTGCTTGTTGAGCTCATATAAAATATATTTCTTAGTAAGGAGACCATGTCAAAAGAGTTATATATGTTCAATCGAGACTGTGTAGGCTAGGAAGGATACTCGTGAACATTACCAAGGTTTCCCTTTTCGGTATAATGATTTCTCATAACAGTCAGAGGAGTATTCCGACTTTTTATTTTAACGCAGGCCCATGAGAATACCATTGCATACCCAAATATAGCATTTTTGCTACATATGTTGGGAAACTCATAGCCAAACTCCAAGAGTTTCCTCTTTTGGATTGTTTAAAGGCCAGCAGAGTTTTTTAGCATCCCATGTTGTGTGATAGTGGGGCAAGACACGTATAAATAAATATCTCAATTTGATTTCCAAGACAAATTTTTTGCATATGTAATCTCGAAACCTTGAAACATCATTTCTTATTTGACAACTCACTCAGTAACCATCCATTAAGGCCATCATTTCTAGCACTATGGGGTCATGCTACTCCATAACCATTTACTTAAAACAATTCTAAACAGTGACAACTAGCAAGTTTCCAAGAACTTTTTCATTATATTTTTTCTTTTCAAAATGTAGAGAACATGGCAATGTATATTTAGAGGATCACAATATTTTTCACAAGCTAGATAAAAGTTGAACAAGGTGCAACAAAGCTATGGTTTGTCTCCTATGGCGCCTAACATGATAAAGTATATCCCTTATATAAATATGAACAAAATCTCACCTAAGCAAGCATTCAAAGACAGAGAGATACATAATAGCATGAATTTTTTTTAAGATAAAGAACTTTGCACAAGACTCTACACATGCAAAACAACCTCCCCAAGCTAAGAACTTTGAGAAGATTATGAAAACAAAAGAGAAAATGCAGTTATCGAAAGAGAGTATAAGAAGTGGTTACCTCCCCAAGCTTAAGTTAAAGCAAGGGTGACACACTTTACCATTGAGGTCCTTTTAACCTCTACATTGATGGACAAAGAACCTTTGCTTCAATAAATGCTTCACGATCTGGTGTATGTCTTCCTTAAGAACCTGGTAGGAACAAGACTAGAAAGAAGACAAACTATTTTTGTGTTTTTAAAGGCACGGGTTTAGCTCACAAGTGATAAAAATACAAGTCCCACTAAGTCGGTTCATCAACCTAAGCACCACGCTTAAGTCAACAAACTAGTTCTAGAAGAGGCCTCTCCTAGATTGTGATGAGGTGCAAGTGAAACAGGATATGAGACACGAGTGTGCAGCCCCTATGTTCTTATTTTAAAAAAATCGAGTTGGAAGGTTTTACCAGACACTGATTGTTGAAACGTTGAACTGAAGCAACCAACTGGCTCATGCGAGTGTTTTGCACGGTTGGCACTACCATACACGTTGTCACACAAGGTTCAAGTCCCTGCGAAAATAACACACAAAATAAAAAACAATAGTTTGGTGTATGAACGAAGTTCGTTCACCCAACCAATAAAAGAAAACGAAAGAAAACATGAACTACTAAAGAGAATTGCAACTTAAGGAATTTCTAAGATAGAACTTTATTGTTTACATATGCTTGAATTCTCTAAAACATGGGAGAAGCTCCCAGGTGGTGTTTCGAGGTTTTTAGAAGAAGGAGAAAAAATGAAATTTTGAGCAATGGTTACCTTCCAGTTGGCGTTTGAGGGGTTTTTCCAACTATACGGGCGCAACTATATGGACAGAACAAAATGTGCCTGCTGTATAGTTGGTCGTCAAACTGTCTGTCCCTGGGAAAGGAAATATGCAAAGGCATAGATATCTATACGACCGGAACTATACAACCGGAATTTTTATTCCTGCCGTATAATTGGTCGTTAAACTCTCAGTATATTATAAAAGAATTTGTACGGAGGCACCAATATCTATACGACCAGAGCTATACGGCCAGAATTTTTTATTCCCGCTATATAGTTGGTCGTTAAACTCTTAGTACATATGAAATAAAAAATTCGATGGCAAAGATATCTATACGACCGGAACTATACGGCCAGAATTTTTATTCCCACTATATAGTTGGTCGTTAAACTCTTTGTATGCTAAAAAAATTCTATTTCTTCGAAAAATATTTCTTTTCCTATAACTTAGTGATATACCTTGTTTATGACAGAAAATTGACAGTTAAAATTATCGACCAACAACATCTTGTATATAACAGGATTTAAGTACAACCAAGTTTATGCAACACATAATATAGTGAGAATAAATTCTATCTTTTGAAAACTTCAACAGGATTACTTTAAGAAATGCGAAGAATAAAAGTTCCAATGCAATATGAATCCAACTAGACTCAAGACACAAAACTAAGAAGGACGCCTAATGACTTCTGGGTGCCTCCCGGGAAGTGCTCTCTTTAAAGCCATAAAGCTAGGTTAGGATGGTCCATACATTACCCACCTGGATCCCAAGGGATATCGACTCGAGGTGAGGTTGTACATACCGGCTTAGAGCATCTTGAAGTAGAGTTCGGTCAAAGTCGTACCTGGTTACGGTGCATCGGCATTATGTAGATGAACAAGTTCTCGCTTTCAAGTGAGTGTTGATGCATCAAGCTTAGTGAACATGCCTCCGTGTATAGCTGCAATGAGAGGAGGTGAGATTTGTATAAAATTCTTAAATCTTTACCTTGATTACTGTGTAGGGGAACACTTCATAGTATTCTTCTTTCATAGAAGGGAGTTCAGGACCCTGCACATTAGTATAGCAAGGTTCTATCTCTAGTTCATTATTACTAATGCTCTCCATATGAGTGTCTAGGCACAAGGCCTCCGCAGAACAATTATCAACAGTTTCAGCATATAAAAATCACTACTATAGTGAGAGGCATCACAAACAAAAGTTGTAGCGTGACTCTCTTTGTCAACCTCACTTTTTTGTTCCTCCTTTTCATCGACTAGTGTTTTAATAGCAATGATAGAATCAAAAGTAGGAGTTGAAGGTGTGAGCGGGTGATCAATCCGTTCTTCCTCCTCTTCCTTGTGCTCCTTTTCCTCTCCACTCAAATTATTTTCCCAAAAGAGGAATATGAGGTATACTAAATTAAAAACTCCATCAAGTGCTTCACTTTCAACATTAACACTTCCTAGTCTAAATACCATTTCAGATGCACCTTTGAAAACAACGTATTCTAGTACTTCCAAACTAGCATATGATTTATCTCTATTATAATTTGCTAGAGTAGGATTGTTGGAATACTTACATTGAAAATTAAGGTGGTCATCTATTATACAAATTGTGCAATAAGATCCATCATTAGCACGCAACCATAATGAATGCATTTCCAATTGGTTACCAATTTCTTTATCAGCTCATATCTAGCAACCAGGCTTAATGAACTTGGATCCTTTATCTCTTCCAATGCTTGAATTATCTGTTGAACAAAATTTATCTCGGAAGACATGATTAATAGCAACAATTTTTATAAATTTTTGGTTTTGTAATTTTTTATTGTTTTCAATATGAAAGAAAGTAGTAAGATAATAGAAACAAACTGAAATAAACTATGTGCGAGTAGATAACCGAACGCTTTGCTCCCCGACAACGGCGCCAATTTGATGTGACTGAGTTACTGCACCAAAATAGGGTTATTGCAGTACTTGCAGCAGCAAATATTTAAGAGTTTGTCCCAATGGGAGCTCGGCGAACATGACTCTCGCAGCCGCGTTGTCAATGTAACCACGTATGCACCCAGACTGTGGTTTGGAAATATCCTATTCTATAAGTTTCTAGGATAAATGAATTTAAGATGTTTTGTAATAACTACTACTAAGACTAGAAAGAAAACTAGAACAAAAGTAAAACTGAAAATAGGTGAATGCAATGATATGAAATATTAATGATATGATTCCTCAAGTAATGTTGTGTATAATGGTGTGCATGATAAGTTCTTATGGAATAGCTGTTAACTATAATTGTGGTGGTCCCTCATATACCGTTGTCTCCCACCGTTGGTAAGTGGGAACTATACAACTCAATTGTCCACACCCCCTCCAGACATGGGTCATCCGTCAGAGAATAGTATATTAAGGTAACAAGACTAATCAAGGTAAATTAGAGCAAATGCATTAAGTTCTATGGACAACCGTACTCCTAAGAAAGTGTGCTAGTCACAAGATATCCCGTATGTCAATTTTGGGGTCAAGCAATTCACAACAATATACCTATCTATATCATGAGTGATCTTAAGGGAATTCTGGGCGGTGCATCCTAAGCTGCTATTGCCTCCGCAAATCACTTATAGCAAATAGCCTATTAGTTCTACCCACAGACTTGTCAGGCCCATGGAACGAGTAGAGACTAAGGATAAGTTTTGTGACACTCCATGAATCCCTAGTAAATTCCTCAACAATGGATTGGACGTCTCCAATCACTAGAATAATATCATGAATAGAACAATGTAAAGAGAAAGCACAAACATATTAATTAACAAGAACACACCACACTTCAATTACTCAAATCATCATAACATTAATAAAAGGGGGTTCAAGCAATGTTACAACCCATCATGGAGATCATGATGGGGAAGGATGAAGGAGTAGCAGCGATGGAGATGGTGATGATGGTGCGGTGATGGTGGCATCGGCACGGTGATGGTGGCGTCCTCCTTCTCCTCCTCTTCTTGCTTGGATGGCTTGATGGTGTTGATGGAGATCTAAATCTTGGTGGAGCTGTAGAGGCTATGGAGGCGGCACGGCGGCAGGGCGCCACCGTAGAGGCGGTAGATGGGATCTAGATCTTGTATATGGTTGATGGATGCTTCCTCTTGGGTCCTCCATCCTTTATATAGGCCTTGGGAGTGCCCTATGGTTCCCCCAGTACCGTCATATGACTTAGGGAAGGTTCTAGAGATTTTCTGGAGCGAAATCCCGTCGTTTCCGACCTTTTTGGCAACTATACGGGTGGAGCTATACGACCAAAAATATAGCTCCGGCCGTATAGTTGCTCGTTAAATTCTCTGCATGGTTTAGTATTTTGGCCGCTATTTCTTCATACAAACTCCGTTTTGGGTGTTCTTGGGCTCATTGAGTTCATATCATCGAGGGCTACAACCCTGTGGTCTTGGATATTTATTTTGAGAAGTTGGAAAATTTGACTTTTCCAACCTCTCAAATGGCTAAGTCTGGTCCCTACAGCTCCTCCATACTATGCTCTCTTTGTTCCTTTTGCCTTTATTTTGTCCTTAATAATCATCAACACCTACACACATGTCAAAGACAAGGAAGTGGGATAAAATTCTACCTAAACTACTAAATGGCCAAAGCTCATATTGAATTTAACAAAAACAAGTAATCATGCATATTAGGTATAGCAATAGTTAGATAGAGAATGATATGATAGGCAAATGACAGAATTTATATTGCTAAAAAGTGTTGTATATCACAGCCATCATGGAGAGATACTCAAGGGCCCACCCGGAGAAGTTATATCCATAAAGCTACACATCATGTGACTAGGTCACGGGAATATCACTTATCGGAACGAGCTAAGTAGCATTTGTCGTTAACGAGATTGAACTCGACATGGTGATGTCATTGATCAGATCTTGGACAATGCAAGTATCATAGAGGCAAAAGGAATATGAACATAGCATTGATGGTTCAACGATAAAGATCATTGGTCCGAGAGGGTCTCGACCATGTATGGAGTGTTCCCGAACCCTAGGGTATCACGCTTAAGGGTTTGATGATGCTCGAAGATCATTTTGGTATCATTGGAATTACCAAGGAAAATAGAGAGAGAAACCGGAAGGGTTCCGTGAAGGTCCGGAGGATGTCCGGAGTGGGGTGAAAGGAGTTCTGTAGCCACGGGGATTGAATAATACTCCCTCCGTTCCTTAATATAAGGTATATAGTTTTTTGTGAAAAAATCCATAATATAAGGTGTATAGAGAATTCTGGGATTTGTTCCTCTTATTTAGGAGGCAATTAATCCGATCAGGAGAGAGATGATACCCGGATTTCATGTGTTCCCTCTATACCACCTCAATCACCTTAGGTATTCACATCCGAAAGCAACAAAAATTGCCCTCTGAGCCCGTGCACTAATATTCATGTAAGAAAACTATACACCTTATATGAAGGAACAGAGGGAGTATGTAAATATTAAATATCAATTTAATCATTTATTTATATTTATTTAATAAAAGAGAAGGATTAAAATGGTCAGATCCACTATTGGGACAAAATCCCTAGGGGAAAGGGGCCCATGAGGGAAAAGACCAAAGGGAGGAGGGGCCACATGTGCCCTAGGCACCTGCTAGCGGGGGCCATGGGGGCCTTGGCCGCTGTCCAGCCCTCCCCCTCTCCCCTCTCCTTTGTTTAGTCCCACATGGCTTAGCTAAAGCACTATGGGGTCCCCTTTCCCCTATATATTGTGAGGTATTTAGAGGAAATAATACATCAATAAATAATAAAAGGTTTCCTCTCTTTGGGGAAACCTCTAGTTGCCTCTCTCATATCTCTCTCTATCCTGAGACTGCGATCCCAAGTCTGGACTGCGAGAACAGGAGACTTCTTCAACACAGAGTGCTATTGCGTTGCAGCGTTCATATCCAAAAGGTTTACTTCCACAATCTCTCCTGGATTGGAGGAGCGGGAGCCATCGTCTTACACAGGACGTGTGTAACTCCCTCAGAGGTGCTACACTTGTGGCGCTAGGAGTTGTATGAGCCGCAGGAGCCGTCAGACTTTAGAACGACCCTGAGGTCGGCATTTGTACGACTACATCAACCACGTTCTCCTGAATGTTGAGAAAGCTTTTCGCTCTTCAACTAGTAAGTTCACAAAAAGCCCCTCCCATTACAGAATTACTAATAGATACATCTTGTCATTAGGGTTCTCGACGAAGGAAAAATTATTGTTTTCAGGTGTGCAACCCTAACAAGTCCAACTCACTAACTAAGTCTGTGTCTGATTCGGGTCCAACCCAAACAGATTTACAGTTCAGGTCCAACCCAAACTAGCTCCCGCTCTTAAGTGTGTGACCCAACAGGCTCATGGTGCATCGAACACGATTGGAGTCTTAATTGTGATTAATTAGTCAGAAGCGGCTCCTAGCAGAACAAGCCGACTCTCAAGTACTAAAGAGTCATGATGACATACCTTCCAATGCGACTCGCGTCCAAGTCCCTTTTGCCTCACGACACATCTTATCAAGTTATAGGCTAGTAATCTTCATCCTTCAAATAGCTCAACTCTCTTCTCGATCTGATATAAGTGATTCATCTGACTAACACTTAGTTGGATGCCTCGATTAACACTTAACCGAGTCATGCATGGTTATTCTTTCTGAATTATATCATCCGAGAGGGCCCAACGAATATCTCTCAAGATGGAGGGAAAAATCCCATCTTGGTCATCCACATCACGCAGCTTGATTCTCAACCGACCTAAACTCTGCCTTTATAATCGTGCTTTGATGGAACAGTGTTTAACAGAACCTAAGTTTGGCATACATGCTGACTCGTGTATTAACGAGCTCATTGGGGAACCCCAAGAGGAAGGTATGATGAGTACAGCAGTAAGTTTTCCCTCAGTTATAAAACCAAGGTTATCAATCTAGTAGGAGCAAGGAAACACCTCCAAGGTGTTGCTAGCTGGACTTTGGCAGGGCGCACTACTGGTGCCAGCAACAACGTGGAAACCTGCACACAACCACAGAACTTTGCCCCCAACTTACGGTGAGGTTGTCAATCTCACCGGTTTTGCTGAAAACAAAGTATTAAACGTATTGTGTGGAAGAAAGTAATAGTTTGCAGAAAGTAAACAGAAAGCAGTAAACAGTTGTAGATTGATGATAAAAGAAAGGACCGGGGTCCATAGTTCACTAGTGGTGGCTCTCCTTAAGATAGATAACATGTTGGGTGAACAAATTATAGCGAGGCAATTGACAAACATCGAGAAAGCAATACATGCATATACTAATCATCTTGACTCCTTTGAGATTCGATTGGGAATTATAACATTATACATATACCGTAATCCAACTGCATCTATGACTAATAATCCACCTTCAGGTTATCATCCGAACCCCCTCCAGTATTAAGTTGCAAGGAACAGATAATTGCATTATGCATTGCGTGTAAAGTAAACAATATGATTGTTCTATGAACAAAGGATTGTTGTTTTCTCCCTAGTAGCAACAACACATCTAGTACCTTAGAGATTTCTGTCACTTCCCTAGATTAATAGAGGCATGAACCCACTATTGAGCATAAATACTAACTCTTGGAGTTGCTAGCATCTACTTGTCCAAGATAGCATCTACTAGGGTGTCTCTTGAAGAAAAAATTGAAGGCCTTGATGAGGCAAATGATCGAATTATTGCTAAACTCATTAAGGAATGTAATCATGCCATTGCTAAATACAAAAAGGCTAAAAAGGACAAGATTGAGTTTGGTGTTGTTCATGACAAACTTGCCGAGGAGTATGAGAAGCTTAACAAGGCTCACAAGGTCTTGGAAAGTGATCTCATGACCCTCACAAAGTCAAGTGAACAACTTCAAACTCAATTGACTAAATTTTCTTCACCTAGCATTTCCATCCCCCTAGTAGTACAAATATCCTTGAAGAAAATGCTAGGTTGAAGGGGGGCTTGCAAAGGCAGCCTTCCCAAAAGGTAACAAGTCTCTTGATGACCTCTTAAGTAAACAAAGGCCAAATAATGAGAAAAGAGGTCTTGGCTATGATTAAAAAGCCAATAAGAAAAATGACAACAACAAGAAGAAGGCCAAGCCTTCTCAACCAAAAGATAAGACCATTATGGGTAGTAATACCCAAAGTGGCAAAACTATGTCACATGTTAACTTTGCGGGAAGTGGTAACCCTCACTATGTATTAATGTGTAATTCTTTTGGTGATGTTTATGCACAATATGTTGGTCCATATGATGGTTATATTGCTTGGTCTATTTTGGTTCCAAAGACCCTTGTCACTAACAAGAGAGGACCCATTGAAAATGGGTACCTAAAAACTAGCTTGATCTCTTGTAGAACTATTCTTCTGGTGGGTCAAAGTGGGTGCTTGATAGTGGATGCACAAGTCATATGACCAGAAGCAAGACAATAATGTCAGAGATAAAGGCAAATCAAGATCACATAACCGTCAGATATGCCGATAAATCAAAATCTTAGGTAATGGGTCTTGGCAAAGTTGTGGTTGCACATAATGTTACTCTCATGGACGTCATGCTTGTTGAGACCCTTGGCTACTTTCTATCCATGCCCTAGGCAAGATGGGTTTCGCCGTCTTTATTGATAATGATATAGTGGTCCTCTTGTCGAGCAAGTCTCTAAAGGTCACTTTTGTTGGGTATGTTGAAAATGGCTTGTATGTGGTGGACTTTTCGGGGAAAACCACTACAAGTGCGATGTGCTTATTCAGAAATGCCGATGTTGGTTGGTTATGGCATCGCTGACTAGCCCATTGTAACACACAATTTTAGTTAATATTAATTAGGGTTGTTTGTGCATTCATGAGCATCATTATTTTGCTAAGAAATAAAAATGCATGCAAAAAGAACTAATGCAAAACCCTAACCCTAGCTATTTTCACCTCTCTATAAAATGAATTCAAAAGGTTTTGAATATTTTTGAAAACTCAAAAAAACTTATGGAGCCCAAATTGATTAAAGGGCCCCTGTAGTATTTCCATATTTTACAAATCCTCTAGTACTTTTGAAATACCTAAAACAGATATGGAAATAAAATACAAATGGAAAACCAGAAATAAAAAAAGGAAAAAGGTTTTAGTTTAAAAAATGGAGCCAACAGCCTAACCAAGCCAGCCCATTGATACATTGCAAATGTATCTATAATTTTTGATGCTCCATGCTTGGTTTTATCCACTTTCTTGTGTTTTGTCCACACTTTGGAGTACTTTTCATATGATTTCTTGGACTAACCTATTAACAAGAGCCACAGTGCCAGCTGCCTGTTTTCTGCTGTTTTTGGTTCCAGGAAAGTCAGAAAATGAATATTCTCGGAATTGGATGGGACAAATGCCAAAGTGCCTATTTTTCCAGAAGACTCACGAAGCCAGAATACGAGACGGAGGAGGGCCAGGGCCTGGTGACACCACCCCTAGGCGCGGGCTAGGCCTGGCCGCGCCAGGGCAAGGTTTGGTGGCCCCAGGCACCCCCTCGGTCTCCCTCTTCTCCTATAAGAAGCCTTCTGACCTAAAAACTTCTGGGGGTTCGACGTTTTTCTAGAAGGAGTTCCGCTCCGCCGCCACCACCAGATTCCATGAAACAGTACCAGAAACTCCGTTCTGGCACCCTGCCAGGACGGGGAATTGGATGGGATCGTTCGTGTAATGGCATCAGATTGTTAGGGCATGTTCCTAGTATCTTTTATTAGTGCTTTATGACTTTGTTGCGACTTGTTGTGCTTAATGCTTGTCACTAGGGCCCAAGTGCCATGATTTCAGATCTGAACATGTTATTGATTCATTATTATAGTATTGTTTTTGGTCTTATCTGCAAGTTGTATACACACGTTGTTGTCCGGAACCTATGGCCCCGAAGTGACAGAAATCGGGATAACCGGAAGGGAAAGGCTTTGATGTGAGGATCACATGTGTTCACGGAGTGTTAATGCTTTGCTCCGGTTCTCTATTAAAAGGAGCACCTTAATTGCCAGTAGTTCCCTAGAGGCCCCGCTGCAAACGGGCTGGTAGGACAAAAGATGTTGTGCAAGTTCTCATTGTGAGCATGTATGACTATATATGGAACACATGCCTAGGATTGTCTAGTATTTGGATGCTTTATCTTATTTATCTACAATTGCCCTATGTTCTGATTGCTATGTGAATTGTCTTGTCCATGCAACGCCCGTCCATCCATCCCTATGCCTACCACACTCAAATCCCACTGTTTACTGCTTTTGTTACTACTGTCTTTGTTTTACTACTGCTATTGCTTTACTATTCCTACTAGAAAACTGTTGCTACTGATAAACTGCTGTGAGCAAGATTGTTTCCAGGTGCAGCTGAATTGACAACTTAGTTGTTAAGGCTTATAAATATTCTTTGGCTCCCCTTGTGTCGAATCAATAAATTGGGTTTCACTTCCCTCAAAAATACTGCGATACACCTCCTATACTTGTGGGTCATCAAGACTATTTTCTGGCGCCGTTGCCGGGGAGCATAGCTTTATTTATCAAGTTCACTTGGATTCTCTATTGTTCGCTGCTATCCATCCATCATGGGTAAGTCTCGTGATGGCAAGGTTCCTATTTTACCATCCACTACAAGAAGAGGTACGGTTCTAAACACCTCTACCGCTCTTGATTAACCGTCTGTTTTGAGTAAGTTCCTTACACCACCACATACACATGCTACACACACTGCTACTACTGCTGAATCTGAAACTTTTGATACTTATGATGCTGCTTCTACTATGCTTGATAAGAGTGGTTCATTAGGTCCTTTCCTAGATGCTACGATTTCTAGAACTATAGCTGGAAATACCGAAACTCCTAATGAAGACACTACCACACCTGTTAGCTCACCTGAGTCTAGTGAGAGTTATGATACTGAAGAAGATTATGTTGAGATGACCGATGAGTTTATTGAAGAATGTAAGAACACCCATGATAGGAGCGTTTGTAAGAGTCTCCTTGAGAGGCGTACTATTAGACCCAAATTATCTCTTGATGCTAAGTTTGTTGCTTCTCCCATAAACATTATAGATGAAGATTATGATTTCTCTCTTGATCTATCTTACAAAGCTATTGTCGAGAAATAACATTTTTGTGGGACTAAGAATGAAAGTGCGGTAGCACATATGAATGAAATTTCTACTATGAGTGGCTTGTTTTCTGATGATATTAAGATGCGTACTTATTTTGTTGCTAAGATTTTTCCTTTTTCACTGAAAGGAGAAGCTAAAACGTGGTTTAGTAACTTACCTCCTGGATCTATTGATAGCCCTGAGTGCTTGATTAGTACTTTCCTACAGAAATATTTTCCTCCCAGTGCTAGACATGCTATTTTGCAGGAAGTTTTTGATTTTAAACAGGGAGAAAAAGAGCTAGTGCCTAAATCTTGGGCAAGGTTTTGTGCTTTGATTCATGCACAAGCTAGAAGTCCTTTACCTAAGAATGAGCTTCTTGATATATTTTATAATGGACTAACCGAGGAATCTAAGACATACCTAGATAGTTGTGCTGATTGTGTTTTCAGGAATAGGACTCCTAAGGAAGCTGAGGAATTAATGGCTAAAATAAGCAAGAATTATGAAGATTGGACTCCTCCTAAACAAGCTATACCTGAAGTAATTATACCTAAGCCATCTATTCCTGTGCCTATTCCAACATCAAAGAAGAGGGGAGTTATTGAATTAAATGATGAAGTGATGAAGGAAGCTAAGAAATGTCTTAAGGAGAAGGTAATTAAAGCTACAAATGTCAAGAATTTACCTCCTATAGAAGAATTATGTAAGCCTATTCCCTACTCACCCACTATTGAGGTACACTCTCTCCAACACTTTGATGAAGGTGATATCCCTTACTTGAAACCTCCTGATCAATGCTTAGAAGAATTTGATATCTTTATTGTTAAACAAGATAACTTTAATAAAAGGGTGCAAAATCGTCTAATGGAAAACACTAGAGCTATTGTTGAGTTGAAAGATATTGTGGAAAGAACCTCTAATGATGTTAAAATGATTGTTAAACACTTTCAAATGGTTCAAACTCAAATAGATCAACTTGTTAAAGTACAAAACGACTTGCTAGTTAATGCTGCTAAAGAAAAACATGCTTATGAAATTAGAAATAGAAGTGGAGCTGCTACCCAGGATCCTCTATACCCTGAGGGGCATCCCAAAAGAATTGAGCAGGATTCTCAACAAGCTAAAAATAGTGGTTCTACTCGTAAGAAAAGGAAAAAGAAACATAAAACTGTCGTAGAACCCTCTGAACCTGCTATAGATCCTAATAGTATATCTATCTCTGATGCTGAAACTGAAAGTGGTAATGAAGAAAATGAAGTTCCTAGTGAAGAAAAAGTTGAAGAAGAACCTGAAAACCACACTAAGAATACTAAATACACGAAAGAAGATTTTATTGCTAAGAAACATGGTAGTGAAAGAGAACCTTGGGTCCAAAAACCTATGCCTTTCCCTGATAAGAAACACAAGTCAAAGGAAGATGAACACTACAATAAGTTTTGCGAGTGGATGAAGCCTTTATTCTTGCAAATTCCTTTGACTGATGCTATTAAATTGCCTCCTTACTCAAAGTATATGAAGGACATTGTCTCGAATAAAAGGAAGATCCCTAATGAAGAAATTTGTACTTTGCTTGCTAATTATTCCTTCAATGGTAAGGTTCCTAAGAAACTTGGAGACCCAGGGATTCCAACTATCCCTTGCTCTATTAAGAACAGTTATGTTAGAACTACTTTGTGTGATTTGGGACCTGGAGTTAGTGTTATGCCTTTCTCTCTCTATAAGAGGCTTCAACTAGAAAAATTGATACCAACTGATATATCGTTACAAATGGCTGATAAATCTACCACTATTCCTGTGGGTATATGTGAGGATGTACCTGTTCAGGTGGCTCACAATTGCTTAATATTAACTGATTTTGTTGTGCTTGAAATGCCTGAAGATGATAATATGTCTATTATTCTTGGGAGACCTTTTCTTAATACTATAGGAGCTGTTATTAATTGTAATCAAGGAAAGGTGACCTTCAATATTAATGACAAGGAACATACTGTCTATTTCCCCAAGAAGATTGAAAGGACTTATGGCTTGAATTCAATTGAACATGTTGAAGGCATTCAAGTTGGAGAAATATATTGTCCCATACCAAGAGAAAATTTTGAAACTATTATGATTGGGACCATTGCTATCAAGGTTGAGGTAACATAATCATTACTGGAATAGAAAGTTTTGTCTCATATGAAATTGTTTTGGTAGCAAGACCTGATCAACCTTGTTAACAAAAGGATTTCATTGAACAAAACAATGTTTTCACTATGATTATTTCTGTTTACTTCTATTCTATCCATTCTAGTTTTTGCTTATGTCTAACTTAAAGGCATTAAAGAAAAGTACTTATTGGGAGATAACCCAAAAGTTTTAGATGAGTCTTGGAAGTTATTACCTCTTTAATGACCTCTCCTTATCCTTTTTATTTGCTTTTTGTGCCAAGAGTAACCTCTAATGAGAATGAAGTAATGATTGGGAAAGTTGTTGTCCCGAAACAGATTTCTATGCTTCACCGTAAAAATTCTTGAGAGAGATATGTATGTCGGATTGAGCTGTAATTGTTTGTGCTCCTGGCCCAGGTTGTTTTCTAACTTTCGTTAGTTCAACACTTTTTGATTTGAGCAATAGAAGGTCTTCGAAAAAATTCGTCTTTACCTGCTGGTCTGTTTTGACAGATTTCTGCCATTTTCTGCATTTGCTTCTTGTTAGTTAATTCTTGAGTTCTTTTGGGGAATTGAGATTTTTGAGGGAAGTGCTACAGTAGCTAGTGTTCTAATGGAAGTTTATTTGGTGTTAGAACTGAACCTTGAGACTTATTTATCTTAAGTGCACTAATGTTGCTAATGAGATTGTGTGAAGTTTTGTATGAAGGAAAATTTCAGGTGTATGGAAGGAATGAGTAATGAGATGAAGAATGGACTAAAGATCAAGCTTGGGGATGCCACACGTGTCACCCCAAGAAATATCCAAGAAGTACAAGGGTCAAAGCTTGGGGATGCCCAAGGCATCCCCCTTCTTCATCAATAAAAATCTCAAGTTTCTTCCAAACGCTTCATTTTTATTGTTTCATGCACAGTTGTGTTTTTCTTGGAGCGTCTTCTTTTGGTTTTTGTTTTAGTTTTTAGTTTTCTTGGTTTTCTTAGTTTTCTGAATAAATTGGTTGGACCTCCTCTTTCATGCATTGGTGTTCAAATAGTTTGGTTTGGTTTGGTTTGGAAAAGAGTAGGAAAGCTCATGCTTAAGTGGTAAAGAGAGCTTGTTTTTGACTGTAGCCTATGCTTTGTCGTGTCATGCTTGATATTTGTTTGGCTTTATGCTTAGTATTCTTTGTTTTAGCATGACTTGTTATAAACAATTGAGATTGCTTAATGTGCCTTGGATGAATCATGCGTTGTTTTAGCATATTAAAGCATAGTATAGTGGTATTCTCCTTTGATGCTTTATTTGGGTTGACTTGGCACATGCTCACACCATGTTATGACTATCTCAAGTCACCATAGCCTTTATGATCCTTTAGTTTTCAACTTGTAGTATCACTTTATGCTTTGATCAATGATGTTTTGTCGCTCTGCATGATTATGGCCATTATTGCTCTCTCGTTTGTCGCTCCCTTACTATTGCTAGCCTTCACTTTCACTGAGTATGTTTTACTCATGTTTCCACTCCCTAAACCAAATATTTCCAAAGTGTCCACCATACCTACCTATTAGCATCATTTTCTACTTCCGTGCATATTCAATATGCCTTGTTTTCTTCCGAATAAAATGTTTGCTTGTTATGAGAAAGTTAGTTAGTAAAGCTCTCACGAACTTGATGGCACACTTTATTTTCTTGCACTTAATAAACCTGAACCATTGCGTCCTTCTTTGTTGCGCATATGCTTGCGCTTTATGAGTTGAAGTTAGCAGAACCATGTATCATGGGGACCGCTTTCAACACTTCATAGGTACTTTGTACCTAGTTTATATCATGTTCTTTTGCTTATGGATCCCGGCGGTGTGAAATAAAAGTAGAACTTGTAAGATCATGGAGTTTGTATGTATGTTAGAGAAACGCCTGGGCCGTTAGCCTAAGCCATGCCTAATCATGGTGGAAACTTGCAGCATAACCATAATGAGCATTCTATGAAGCATCCTCAATAAAAATCTATGCACATAGTAAATAAAAAGATCGCCGAGATGCTCATTGTTTGCTTACCTTGTATTTTGATTATGGGATAGCTCTCGTGTCATGTGCAAGGGGTACCCCATTGGCGGTTCTCTATGATACGTATATACTTACAATGACAAGAGCTTACTTGTGACTGAAGTTGAGTAGCATGAGGATCGGTCTTCGTAAGTAAGGGGCATGAGACTTCGATTTATAACTTGTCAAGTATATCCTCTTAGTTGTGTCACTTTCACCTTAACCACATTAAAGATGCTTATGATAGGGGCAATGAGAGCTCAAAGCTAACGAGTACCATACTTTCAGCATTTGGAAGCCTTTCAAACTTTGCAAAACCTTTTCTTTTACTTGTTGAGTCTCCACTTATTCTTTGAGCACTTTCTTGAGAGCATAGTGGACATTCTTAGTTCTGTGTGCATTGTCCCAAGACTTGTTGATTGATGCATACCTTGATATTGCTTGTTTTAAACTATTTGTATCTAGTCACTCTTGTAAACTTCGAAGGTGTCCTATGCATTTATGTTTGCTACTCTATGAGGGACAAGCTGAATGCCACTATGCTATGTTTTCTTTATGTGAAATAAACAAACGTCTTGCAAAGCATTATTATTCGTGAATCTTTTGTTTGTGCCTTTTCATGTTGCATCATAGTTTCTTTGTCTTATTGCTAGAACTTTGTCTTTCATGTTATGATTGAAGTACTTTGATCCCAGCTTTGAATGTTTACAAATACTTTGGTCAAGTCTTTGATGGTGCATGTCACCCTAAAAATTATTCTTTCTTTTTATCACTTACCTACTCGAGGACGAGCAGGAGTTAAGCTTGGGGATGTTGATACATTGCAAATGTATCTATAATTTTTGATGCTCCATGCTTGGTTTTATCCACTTTCTTGTGTTTTGTCCACACTTTGGAGTACTTTTCATATGATTTCTTGGACTAACCTATTAACAAGAGCCACAGTTCCAGCTGCCTGTTTTCTGCTGTTTTTGGTTCCAGGAAAGTCAGAAAATGAATATTCTCGGAATTGGACGGGACAAAAGCCAAAATGCCAATTTTTCCAGAAGACTCATGGAGCCAGAATACGAGACGGAGGAGGGCCAGGGCCTGGCCACACCACCCCCAGGCGCGGGCTGGGCCTGGCCGCGCCAGGGCAAGGTATGGTGGCCCCAGGCACCCCCTCGGTCTCCCTCTTCGCCTATAAGAAGCCTTTTGACCTAAAAACTTCTGGGGGTTTGACGTTTTTCCAGAAGGAGTTCCGCTCCGCTGCCACCACCAGATTCCATGAAATAGTACCAGAAACTCCGTTCTGGCACCCTGCCGGGACGAGGAATTGGATGAGATAGTTCATGTAATGGCATCAGATTGTTAGGGCATGGTGCCTAGTATCTTTTATTAGTGCTTTATGACTTTGTTGCGACTTGTTGTGCTTAATGCTTGTCACTAGGGCCCGAGTGCCATGATTTTAGATCTGAACATGTTATTGATTCATTATGATAGTATTGTTTTTGGTCTTATCTGCAAGTTGTATACACATGTTGTTGTCTGGAACCTATGGCCCCCAAGTGACAGAAATCGGGATAACCGGAAGGGAAAGGCTTTGATGAGAGGATCACATGTGTTCACCTTTTATTTGATAACCCTTTCTCATGTTCTTTCATACATCAAGTAGGCGAACCGTTAGGTCCTTAGTAGCGTTAGTGTTAATGCTTTGCTCCGGTGCTCTATTAAAAGGAGCACCTTAATTGCCAGTAGTTCCCTAGAGGCCCCGCTATAAACGGGTTGGCAGGACAAAAGATGTTGTGCAAGTTCTCATTGCGAGCACGTATGACTATATATGGAACACATGCCTAGGATTGTCTAGTACTTGGATGATTTATCTTATTTATCTGTAATTGCCCTATGTTCTGATTGCTATGTGAATTATCTTGTCCATGCAACGCCCATCCATCTATCCCTATGCCTACCACACTCGAATCCCACTGTTTACTGCTTTTGTTACTACTGTCTTTGCTTTACTACTGCTGTTACTTTACTATTCCTACTATAAAACTATTGCTACTGATAAACAGCTGTGAGCAAGATTGTTTCTAGGTGCAGCTGAATTGACAACTCAGTTGTTAAGGCTTATAAATATTCTTTGGCTCCCCTTGTGTCGAATCAATAAATTGGGTTTCACTTCTCTCGAAAATACTGCGATACACCCCCTATACTTGTGGGTCATCACCCATCTCTCCACCCTCCTCTCTCTATCTGTCGCTCGCGCGCAGCTCCCGTGGCCCAACAGTAGCCCACCTAGGTCCAGGCCCAATACCGCTTCGGCTGTTGTCGTCGTCATCCCCGACAATAAGGAGCTGTCTGGCGATGCCGCCGCCGTTTATCTGTGCCGCTTCCTCGCCACCGTCCGTCGTCACGTGGAGATGGATAAGACTACCCCGGGCACATCTCTCTCACCCTCATCCACTCCCTCTCGCCCCAGCAACCTCATTCTCGCCCCGCACGTAGACCCGAAACCTAACCGCTGCTAGTCACCACACCGTGCCGCTGCTAGAGGCCGTCCCGAGCCAAGTCAATGCGCCCACGACCTCCGTCGTGTTGCATAACCTCAACCCACCAAAGGAATCGGTGCCTCGCGCTTCCAATCTTCGCCAAGATCACCGTCTTCCCCGACTTCGGTCGCCGCCTTTGTCGTTAATCGCCGTCATTCCTGACTGCACCCCGCCTCGCCGTTGCCACCAACCCCTCCAGGGTGAGCTTCTGGTGCTCAAGCACCCTCTCACCGCCTCGATTGCTTACTGTCTCTTTCGCCTGCCGTTGCTCTGCAAGCGCCGCCGCTCGGCCTCATCGTCGGCCGTTCTCTGTTGCCCTTTGGGTAGCGCACCACTAGATTTAGGTTCACCATGTCCTCGCGGTTTGCACGAGCCAAACGGTAGTCCCGCGCGAGCCCTCCACCGCCATCCCTATCACTGACTGGGAGGTGGCCGCCGGCATGATGTCGTGCTGACGTCATTGTGACGCTAGCGCGCGGTCAGCCGCAGTCAAACCCGGTCGGGCCTGCCTCTGCGCACGTGGCAGCTGAGGTGGCCTAGGGCCCCTCTGTTAGCCACTGCGGCTAGACACTGCCCCGGTGAGAAATGTCCTCGTCCCCGCGCTAACGTCAGTGTGATGCAATAAAAGGTTTTAAATTGTTTTAATAATTTCAGAAATTGTTATAATCTTATAAATTCAATAAGTAATTATTTATAACTTAGAAAAATGTGTATAATATATCAAATTGTTCAGAAAAACAAGATCTACACTTTAGCATCAAAAGAATGCATTGTTAACCAACTTTAATCTAGACTATAATTTAAGCTAAGGTAGGTTCGTCCTAACAAAATTTCCGTCTGAAATTTTTATTCCGATTTTGCCCCTGCCAGTCGGAGGTATTTACCCATCAATGCCACCCGCGAGTGAAAAAAAGGATTTTGCCCCTGCCAGTCGGAGGTATTTTTTTCCGTCTGCCTACTGTTTTCCTAATTTGCCCCTGACTCTTTGATGAAATTACAGCGCATGCCACCGCAAACTGAAGCCAAACCGTCTGGACATCGCCCACCCATCACGTGATTTCCGCGTTATATCCCCGAGCTATGCACTAGAATTTTTGTGAGGAAGCGTCGTAATAACACTGGACGAAGCAGCATTAGAGGGGAAGAGGCATGGCGGCGGCATACGACAGTGCTGGCAGAGGGAGCCTGGAGGCGGGGGTCATAGCGAGGTGAGGGAGACGAGATCCGCAGAAAGAGGCGCCTCCTATCCCTCCCATGCACCGCTGGCGGGATTGGTGGCCATAGCCGCTCTGCTCGCCTGCTCCTTCCGATGGACTCGGCCGCGTCACTGGTCTGCAGAAGTGGCGGCTCTACGTCGCGTACGCGCCTGCCGCTCTGGCAGAGGATGACGCGGATACCGCGTAGCCCCGGTTGTGGCCGCTGCGCAGGTTATGCCTCGCGGTTGAGCTGGCAGAAGTAACGTGGTTGGGCGGGTGTTTCAGCCATGGAGGAGCTTTTGCTCGTCCTCGATTCGGTAGGAGGAGATGGGGGAATAGCGGGATCAAGGCAGCGCCCAGTGTTGAGACTGGAAGAATAGGACATGGTGGTGTCGGTGGTGGGATGGCAGGAGGGGTCTGCAGTTGGAGAAGAACTACCGAGAATGGCAATATATGGAGTTTATACTGAGTGACAAACATGAGATACAGACAGTTTGCTACTGAATCTTGCTGCTACTGTGATGTTCGTTATTACTGATTTCTAGCTGATTGATTTTTTGTATATTTTGTATAGTTGCAGCCTGATCCATATAATATATCTGCAATTCGAGACAACCTGATAATTGAGATTTTTTCCTTCACGGTTTTGCACCGTTGGTATACAGGTCTGAATATCTGATAGCAATCGGTTGCAACGAGAAGTCGTAGGCTCTAAATTTTAGGGATGGGTCTATAGATGGCTATTCCATTACATTTATTAAGATCGACACAATTTTGCTAGCTTGTTCAGAGAGAAAGAAAAATGCTTTCTGTCAATTATGATTTATTGTTTTAAGATGTCATATTCTCAATTGAACAGTTGTATGCAGAAATTCTCTTAGTACAAAATAGAGAGCAAAATTCAATTTCCATGGTTGCTTATCCCTCTTTCACTATCTATATTGGGGTGATGAACTAGCCAGGAATTGCACAAAAAATATATCGTTATTTTTTTTGAACCTCGGTAATGCCTTTGATTGATAAAGTGGAAAAAGAGATGGACAGTTTATGAGGAAACTTGCCTGAAACCCTTACAACTGAAACACGCCACGCATACCCCGAGGTCGCATCCCCATACGAGTCGATGACAAAGTCATCATAGCAACCAAAGCAACACCCAACACCTCAACGCATCACGACGGAGGCGAACAACCGGAGCCACCGCTCTAGCATCCACTCCAGCACAGAGCCGACACCCCCACACAAGTCTACGACCAAGTCACCCAAGCGACCAAAACCAACATTCTAACACATGGACGCAACATAGTGGAGGCGATTATCTGGAGCCGCTGCTCGAACATCCACGCCAGCCCAAGGGCCACGCACCGCCTAACCGATGTGGAGAATCGCCTCTGCCAACCACCAGCTCGCTCCACTGGTCCCTCCGACCGGCGGAACATCCAAGAAGAGGCCTCAAGAGGAAAGTGACGCAAAAGTGTCACCTTCGCCCGATCCTGCAAGGGGTCTGGGGTTTCACCGGAAGAAACCCATGCGGAGGAGAGAGAGTCCCACCATGATGATGCCTTCAAGAAGGATACGACCAGCTGCCAAGACAAGACTTTCAAAACCACAGATCTGCCCATCGAGAACCAGCTAGACCGCATGAAACTAGGCGCCGAGGACAAGATTTGCCTCCCGCAAAGCCACCTCCTAGATGGGCACCTGGCTGAAGCCCTACGAGCACCCTGCAAAGCTCACCTAACAACTGCCACAATGCTTGACACATCCATGGTCAAAGCCGTCAAAACTGGGCGGACACAACGTCCCTTGCATTGCCACGCCTAGGCTCCCTATCACTATGACTAAAAACTTCTCTATCTGGATCATCACCACTGCCCGCGGGATAATCACTGAAGAGACCAGAGCGAACCCCGAGCACGAGCCACCACACTCGGGCTGAAAACCATCGCCTCCACCATCCTCCACATCTCGCTCTGACCACAGTCGCAATAGACAGATGCATGCCGAGGTGCTCGAAGCTGACGAGACACTACCCTCCAGACGAGCGCGCACATCAGCAGTTGAACGCCATGGCCACGGACCATAACGAGCCCTCCACCAACCTGGACGTCAGATTATACGGCAGCTCCACCGCCACCAACACCACCATCTCTCCTAGATGAGGACACCACACCAAGCGCCACCTCCTGGAGAGTCGTCCACGGGAAGTTGCCACCTCCTTTCCCGAAGCCTCTATTTCGATGCCTTATGGCCATAGACCGGAAGGGAGGACCGCCATGGAGGAAAGCCGAGCCACGACCGTCCGACTATGCCCACACGAGGGAGCAGGAGCGACATCTTCCGCCAGCAGCGGTAGGGAAGGCAACGGTGGCAGGGGTTTGGGATTCCACCCGCCGCTGCCAGGAGACGATGCCGGGGACGTGTTGGAGTAGTCAAAAAATATATTGTTATAGTTGGTTAAGGGCAATAAAACAACGTAAACGAGGGCGGGGTAATAGGAAAGTAGGAGGAATATACACATTTGCATGTACAAGAGCAAGTCGGAGTGTCGTCCATTAAAAATTAACATAAAATAGAACAAAACAACATGTACATAATTTTATTTGATATTTCTATGTTATAGACCGTGGCGATGCACGGGCACTCAGCTAGTTACAAGTTTAATTAGAGAACTAAATCAACCCCTCACAGGTGTTCCGGGGTTCCCTTGTCCTAGGGTTTGTACCCTTTGGACCCTGTTTAAAATGATCAAGCATGCTTTAGGGTTACATTTCAACTCTAAATAACTTGTCATATCATCATCCTTGCTTGAGCATTGCATCGATGCCATGGGTTGATTGTTGTTTTATCTTTCTTTTTGGTGTTTGCTTCTTTCCGATAGAATATGATATCAAGATCAAGATCGAAGACCGAGGTTAACACCATTGGAGATCGACGAACAATACTTGACCAACTGTAACCAAGTCAAGTACAAGGCTTTTGAAGATCTATATCTCGGTATCAACAAACAAGGCAAGCATAGCCCCACCATTATACAATCCTACGGTTTTGAAAGTATTTCATTCTTGCCATGTTGCATACGATTGTACTGTGGTCTTTTATCGATAGATAGAGCATCCTATCTATTGCATTACTCCCTTTGAGCTTATATTACCTGATCCACTACTCCTAGCATAACTAGGTTTGGCTTGTGAGCACTTCTAGAGCTTATATATGTGTCTTTCTTAGCCATGCTTAGCCGTCAGTGCTGGTTCATCTAGAAGATGTACCAAATGCAGAGAATCTAGTATGACAGGAGAGTGAGGTATACTGATGAGGTAAGATCAGTGTCAAAGGTTAAACATGCTAAGGCTTGTATGGGAGGCCACGGTGGGATGTGATTTTTATAGTCCCATGCTCGCCACCACTAGGACCCGAGTTCTAGCCTCTTGAACCAAGACGAGCGTACAACCACACGTGGTCTGGAAAACCTCACGAGTAACTAACTTGCCTAGTAGATTCCATGAGTCACATAGTTCGGGCGTTCCATTCGACATATGCATCGAAAACGTTTTGCAAAGATTTGGCGGGTGAAGGTGCATCATAACAGGTAGGTAAGTGTGGCCGGGGTTGCTTGGCGTCGATGGAGCCCCTGGTAAACCAACCTCGGCCACATATCTAGGGACCGACTTCAGGATTTGACCCATTATGATGGAACCATCCTCAGGGCGTGACTCATGGTCTCGGTGAAAGCAAGGTAAAGGTCATGTCCAACCACCCTCTGCCGGCCTTCCAAGGAAGAGGGCTAATCATTGTGGAATTAAGAGTCGGTTGGTGCGTGTTGGTAAAGTTATACACCGCTGCAGGGTTAAATCTTTTTGAAAAGCCGTGTCCACGATTATGGACGACTTGGGAACGGACGTGAAGATCATAGAGAACTTTAACCTAATCGTAAAACTTGGCAGATCAAAGTGTGCTTAAGGATGCTTCCTCATGGGTACGAGAGGGTGATCCTAGTTGTGAGATGAGGATTACTTTGGTGGATATCAAGATGATGATCAATTCTTCGGAGATTGCACTCTCTTATCCCCTTATAAAATATTCAGAGTAGACGAGCTTCTTATCCCTCTTGTTTTATAAACAAAGATGGCTTTATGCAAAATAACCCCACCAGCCATAAGTCTTGTGGAGTACACCCTGTACTCACCCTTGCTTTGTTGATACTTTTGTAGTAGAGTAAGTGTTCCCCTGAAGACATGTTCTGTACGACATCGACACCGATGAGTAGCTTGGGGTTCTCGGCCGGCAGCCTGGAATCCATGGGCTGGGACCTCATTGTTATGCTTCAGGCCTCTTAGGCCATTTGTTAAGTTTGCTATACTTAATAGCATAATTTGCCTTCCGTTGTTTGATGTTTGTGGTCAATGACCTCTACTTGTAATATTTTGGTACTTCGCTCAGTTATGAGCTTGCTGTAATAATTTTTGTGTCGCAGGGTTACTGTTGTGTTACCGATTTCTCACTAGATATCCTCGAGGTCTTGGTTAAGCTTATGTCAGGCTAAGGTCTGGATTTGTTTAACCCTGATCCTGGGGGTGTTACAGTTTTTTGAATCAGAGCAGTACCGACCGTAGGAAAACCTTGCTATTGGTCGATGTTGAGTCTAGTGTTTGTGAAAACTACTTCAAAGATGAAAAGTATTTGCGAAAAATCTAGTATGCTTCTTTTTCTCCTTATCTAGTTTCGCTCTAACGATGAGTCATCTTATCTTGTTTTGACTTTGGAAAAGTTTTGATATCTCTTATAGTCTTTCAAAGCTTAGGTCCCTTCTAGGCATGTCGTTTCTCAGCCAACTGACCTAGTGTAGGGTTCTCTAGAGTTGTGTGTGTTGTGTTCTTTGTGTCCCCTTTGCTCTATTTTCAATTGAGAGATTCCTTTCCATCATGATCTCTCTACCTTATGGGTCCATCCTCTTGGAGAATCTCGATAAGTTTGTTGTTGAGCCCATCGATAATATCCTTATTTTCTCCATGCTAGAATAGATTCATATGGAACATTTGGCATTAATATTGGAAAACTTTCGAGAACCGTCTTCGTATTATCTCTAAGTATGTGTTCTAGATGTTAGAAGTGATCTTCTCTTATTCACGTGCAATTGTTGAAAGATGTCGTCGTGGATTCGAGTAGAGTTATCTTTGTTCCCTCTATGGACACAGTGTATTTTGTTGCAAGTACTTGATGTATGAGCAGTTGTTCTTTGACAAGTTGTTAATACATGGGTCAAGCAATTTAGCTCAGTCTCTTGGAGCTTGACACTATAGTCCATATCTTGAGAATCCAGTAACTTTACCTTTACGGTAAATGTTGCAAACTTTCTATTCGGACACGCTGAGTCTGAATTATCTTTCCACTTAACCAAATCTAAATCTCAAGCACATACTATGGTTGGTATTTCTCAAGGTGTTGACATAGGCATATTTGTAAATCCGACAAGATTGATGTAATGGTTGGCACAATTAGTTGGAAGGCCTATTGTCATATTCCCTTGAATCAGCAATAACAACCACCCTTCATAAGGCTCCTTCTATGATTTATTATAGGAGTTGTGCTTATGGTTTCCTTTGTATCCGAAGTCCGACCTTTACTTGATGTTTCGTGTTTCGAACATCAAGGATAACATTTAAAGTAGTGTTGCTAAATGTCTCTTGGTTGATCTTCCAGACCCTTTATGTTGGCAAGCATATTGTTGTGCCAAGGTAATTGAAGTCTGAGAATGAAGTTTCTTTTTCCGTGTGTCATCAGGAATCTTCTTATCATTCATCTGGTGGTGTAAAGTGATATCATGATCTTTGGCAAAGATTTTGGTAGTCTTGGGTGAATAAAGAATTTCCTTTGTTTTCTCGATCATGTTCAAGAGTGACAATGATTTCGGTAATCAGAAATTCCTCTTGTTACGTGTTCCTTGTGACTCTTACGAGTCCTCGCCACAAAACATCTTTCTATTTTAACCTTTTTGTTGAATGAAGAGTGATCCTTCTGTATCAAAAGTAGTTCAACAACTTGGTTATCTGTATCTCTTTAACCCCTAAAGCCCTACTTAATCCATTTAGTAGAGGTTCATCTCTTGAAGTCTGTGGTCGTGTTCTTTTTGTTGTAAGCTTTCCTTTTCAGAAACTTAAATCCTTCTGAAACTCCATGGTCTCAATCCTTATGAAGACCAGTTATCTACCAACTTGAAATCATCTCCTCTTGTTTCCTCCTTTACCTTGATGTGCTTCATGTTCGTCATCTCGGCGTCGTTTACGAACAGTCCTTTCACGAGTTGACCATGAGATACTCTGTGTATTGTTAGTGTGTTTCCCTCTTATCCTTAGTAGTGGTCATGTTTCTCTTCCTTCTTCGTACCTGTGGAATCTCAGGTCGAGATTCCCGTAAGGGGGATAGAGCTGTAACACCCCAATTTTAGTTAATCTTAATTAGGGTTATTTGTGCATTCATGAGAATCATTATTTTGCTAAGAAATAAAAATGCATGCAAAAAGAACTAATGTAAAACCCTAACCCTAGCTATTTCCCCCCTCTATAAAATGAATTCAAAAGGTTTTGCATATTTTTGAAAACTCAAAAATACTTATGGAGCCCAAATTGATTAAAGGGCCCCTACAGTATATCCATATTTTACAAATCCTCTAGTACTTTTAAAATACCTAAAACATATATGGAAATAAAATACAAATGGAAAACCAGAAATTAAAAAAAAAGGAAAAAGGTTTTAGTTAAAAAATGGAGCCAGCAGCCTAACCAAGCCAACCCATCTCTCCTCCCTCCTCTCTCTATCTGTCGCTCGCGCGCAGCTCCCGCGGCCCAACAATAGCCCACCTAGGTCCAGGGCCAATACCGCTTCGGTTGTAGTCGTCGTCGTCCCCGATGCCAAGCAGCTGCCTAGCGATGCCGCCGCCATCGATATGCACCGCTTCCTCGCCACCATCCGTCGTCGCGTGGAGATGGATAAGACTACCCCGGGCACATATCTCTCACCCTCATCCACTCCCTCTCTCCCTAGCGACCTCTTTCTCGCCCCGCACGTGGACCTGAATCCTAACCGCCGCCAGTCACCGCATCACCCCACTGCTAGAGGCCTCCCCGAGCCAAGGCAATGCGCCCACGACCTCCGCCGTGTTGCACAACCTCACCCACCAAAGGAATCGGTGCCTCGTGCCTCCAATCGTCGCCAAGATCACCGTCTTCCCCGACTCCGGTTGCCGCCTTCATCGTCAATCGCCGTCATTCCCGACTGCACCCCGCCTCGCCGTCGCCAGCAACCGCTCCAGGGTGTGCTTCTGGTGCTCAAGCACCCTCTCGCCGCCTCGATTGCTTGCTGTATCTGCCGCCCGCCGCTTCTCTACAAGCGCCGCCACTTGGCCTCGTCGCCGGCCATTCTCCGTTTCCCTTTGGGTAACGGCGCCGCTAGGTTTAGGTTCACCACGTCCTCGCGGTTCGCACGAGCCAAACCGTAGTGCCACGTGAGCCCTCCACCGCCGTCTCTATCGCTGACTGGGAGGTGGCCGCCGGTGTGACGTCGTGCTGACATCATTGTGACGCCAGCGTGCGCGGTCAGCCGCAGTCAAACCCGGTTGGGCCCGCCTCTGCGCACGTCGCAGCTGAGGTGGCCTAGGGCCCCTCTGTCAGCCACTGCGGCTAGACACTGCCCTGGTGAGAAATGTCCTCGTCCCCGTGCTGACGTCAGCGTGACGCAATAAAAGGTTTTTACATTGTTTTAATAATTCCAGGAATTGTTATAATCTTGTAAATTCAATAAGTAATTATTTATAAGTCAGAAAATTGGTTATAATATATCAAAATATTCAGAAAAAAAGATCTACACTTTAGCATCAAAAGCATGCATTGTTAAGCAACTTTAAGTACAAGTTTAATTAGAGAACTAAATCAACCCCTCATAGGTGTCCTGGGGTTCCCCTGTCCTAGGGTTTGTACCCTTCGGACCCTGTTTAAAATGATCAAGCATGCTTCAGGGTTACATTTCAACTCTAAATAACTTGTCATATCATCATCCTTGCTTGAGCATTGCATCGATGCCATGTGTTGATTGTTATTTTCCCTTTCTTTCCGGTGTTTGCTTCTTTCCGATAGAATATGATATCGAGATCAAGATCAAAGACCGAGGTTAACACCATCGAAGATCGACAAACAATACTTGACGAACTGTAATCAAGTCAAGTACAAGGCTTCTAAAGATCCATATCTGGGTATCAACAAACAAGGCAAGCATAGCCCCACCATTATACAATCCTATGGTTTTGAAAGTATTTCATTCTAGCCATGTTGCATACGATTCTACTATGGTCTTTTATCGATAGATAGAGTATCCGATCTATTGCATTACTCCCTTTGAGCTTATATTACCTAATCCACTATTCCTAGCATAACTAGGTTTGGCTTGTGAGCACTTCTAGAGCTTATATATGTGTCTTTCTTAGCCATGCTTAGCCGTCAATGCTGGTTCATCCAGAAGATGTACCAAATGCAGAGAATCTAGTATGACAGGAGAGTGAGGTATACTGATGAGGTAAGATCAGTGTCAAAGGTTAAACATGCTAAGGCTTGTATGGGAGGCCACGGTGGGATGTGGTTTTTGAAGTCCCATGCTCGCCACCACTAGGACCCGAGTTCTAGACTCTTGAACCAAGACGAGCGTACAACCACACGTGGTCTGGAAAACCTCACGAGTAACTAACTTGCCTAGTAGATTCCATGAGTCACATAGTTTGGGAGTTCCATTCGACATATGCATAGAAAATGTTTTGCAAAGATTTGGCGTGTGAAGGTGCATCATAACAGGTAGGTAAGCATGGTCGGGGTTGCTTGGGGTCGATGGAGCCCCTGGTAAACCAACCTCGCCCACATCTCTAGGGACCGACTTCGGGATTTGACCCGTTATGGCAGAACAATCCTTAGGGCATGACTCATGGTCTCGGTGAAAGCATGGTAAAGGTCATCTCCAACCACCCTCTGCTGGCCTTCCAAGGAAGAGGGCTAATCATTGTGGTATTAAGAGTTGGTTGGTACGTGTGGGTAAAGTTTTACACCCGTGCAGGGTTAAATCTTTTTGAAAAGCCGTGTCCACGGTTATGGACGACTTGGGAACGGATGTGAATATCATAGAGAACTTTAACCTAATCGTAAAACTTGGCAGATGAATGTGTGGTTAAGGATGCTTCCTCATGGGTACGAGGGGGTGATCCTAGTTTTGAGATGAGGATTACTTTGGTGGATATCAAGATGATGATCAATTCTTCGGAGATGTCGCTCTCTTATCCCCTTATAAAATATTCCGAGTAGACGAGCTTCTTATCCCTCTTGTTTTATAAAACAAGATGGCTTTATGCAAAATAACCCCACCAGCCATAAGTCTTGCAGAGTACAGCATGTACTCACCCTTGCTTTGTTGATACTTTTATAGAAGAGTAAGTGTTCCCCTGAAGACGTGTTCCGTACGACATCGACACTGACGAGTAGCTTGGGGTTCTCGGCCGACAACCTAGAATCTATGGGCTAGGATGTCATTGTTATGCTTCAGGCCTCTTAGGCTATTTGTTAAGTTTGTTATACTTAATAGCATAATTTGCCTTCCGTTGTTTGATGTTTGTGGTCAGTGACCTCTGCTTGTAATATTTTGGTTCTTCGCTCAGTTATGAGTTTGCTATAATAATTTTTGTGTCGCAGGGTTACTATTGTGTTACCAATTTCTTACTAGATATCCTCGAGGTCTAGGTTAAGCTTATGTCAAGCTAAGGTCTGGATTTGTTTAACCCTGATCCTGGGGGTGTTACACCCATGTCAATATGAGAACTTTTCAAAGCCTTCACGCGGGTGGCTACATTGTGGGACTAAAGGACAATGTTTGTTTTGCCAAAGATCATGTTTATAGGGCTTGTGTTGAAGGAAAAATGCGTGATGCTCCCCACAAGACAAATAATATTATAAAGTCAAAAGGGATCTTGGAGCTCCTTCATGTGGATCCTTTTGATCCTCCATCTCATGCTAGCCTTGGTGGGAAGAAATATTGCTTGGTGATTGTTGATGACTACTCAAGATATTCATGGGGTATTTCTTCAAGTTGAAGAGTGAGACCCAATAGTATTTCATTGACTTTGTCAATATGGTTCAACGTCAATAAAAATTTCCCGTGCTAACAATAAGAAGTGGCAATGGCACCGAGTTCAAGAACTACACTCTAAATGGTTTTCTTAGTGATGAGGGGATAAAACATCAATATTCTGCAGCATATACCCCTCAACAAAATGGTGTAGCTGAGAGGAGGAATGTGACTTTAATAGATATGGCAAAGTCCATGTTAGCTGAGTTTAAGTCTCCATACAATTTCTGGGCGGAGGCAATCTCCAACACATGCCATGCATCAAACCGCCTCTACCTCCGTAAAGAATTGATCAAAATGCCATATGAAATGTTGGCTATTGTCTCGATTCCCACACTTATAGAATCTATGATAAACTCTCCGGAATCGTCATAGAATATTGTATTGTGGTTTTCTAAGAATATGATGGCCCCCAAGCAAGGCATGTTGATTTTTGTGATTTAGATGATTAAATACCTCAAGATTCCATAAGAAGAATGGGCGTGGGATTCATCCGCCCATTGAGGAACCCCTTGTGGCGGATCGATAAGAACTATGCTCTACTCATGTGGAGCCCTCATCTTCACAACTTCAACAAGCTCCCACCATTGAGGGCAATGATGTCCCAAGCCAAAGACAAGATAAGAACCCTCTTCATGATGATCAGGCTGAATGCGCTAGGCTCAATTGTCCACTCTCTCCACTAACGGGATTGTCTTGCCCAGTGCAGTCAGTTGCTCAAGGAAGATACAAGATCATCTCAAAGACTGTTAAGGAACTTGCCTGATCAAGACCAAGATCAACCGTTACCTCATGTGGATGAAGTTGAACCCATAGTTGATCAAGGTCAAATTAATGGTCAAGACGAGGACCAGAATGATAAAGAGACTCCTGCAAGGAACAATGAGGAGATCAAAACTCATCGCAAAGCTAGAGTGGACAGAATGTTAGAAAGAAGAGAACACACTCTAGAGACTGTTCTTGGTGATCTAAGGAGTGGAATGTCCACTCGAGCTCAACTAAAGCACTTTGGTGAGCACCAAGCTCATATATCCATGGTGGATCCAAAGAAAGTTTGGGATGCTCTTGAAGGTTCTGATTGGCTAGAAGCAATGCACAAAGAGCTCAACAACTTCGAGAGAAACAAAGTATGGAGGTTAGTAGAAAAACCCAAAGAGTGCCACAATGTTATTGGCACTAAATGGATATTCAAGAACAAGCAAGATGAACATGGTATTGTTGTGAGGAACAAGGCAAGATTAGTAGCTCAAGGGTTCTCTCAAATTGAAGGCATTGATTATGGAGAGACTTATGCTCCCGTGGCTCGCCTTGAGTCCATCCGTATCCTTCTTGCATATGCTACACATCATAACTTTAAATAACAACAAATGGATGTGGAAAGTGCTTTTCTAAATGGGCCATTGCATGAGTTGGTTTATGTTAAGCAACCTCGGGTTTCGAGGATCCCAACTTCCCAAACTATGTCTACAAACTTGATAAGGTGCTCTATGGGCTTAAACAAGCTCCACGTACTTGGTATGAGCACCTTAGAGAGTTGTTGTTAGACCATGGATTTGAGGTTGGGAAATTGATCCCACTCTTTTTACTAAGAAGGTTAATGGGGAGCTTTTCATTTGCCAAATATATGTTGATGATATTACCTTTGGTTCGTCTAAAAAAGCTTTTAATGATCAATTCTCGAAGGTTATGACTGACAGGTTCAGGATGTCTATGATGGGGGAGTTAAGGGTATTTATTGGTTTTGAGATCAAACAAATAAGAGTAGGAACCTTTTTCAATCAAGCCAAATATACCCAAGACATGCTCAAGAGGTTCAACATGAAGAATCTAAATGGAGCTCCAACTCCCATGGCAACCAAGACTCATCTTGAACTTAACCCAAATGGTAAAGATGTTGATCAAAAGGTATACCGATCCATGATTGGTTCTTTGCTTTACCTATGTGCATCTAGACCCGATATTGTGTTAAGTGTAGGACTATGTGCAAGATATCAAGCATCTCCTAAAGAAAGCCACTTGATGGCAGTCAAAAGAATCTTTCAATATTTGGTTCATACCCCAAACTATGGTATATGGTATCCTAGGGGCTCAACATTCTCTCTTTGTGGATACACTGATTCGGATTGGGCTGGTGATAAGGATGATAGAAAATCAACCTCTGGGGCTTGCCAATTCCTTGCTAGGTCCTTAGTGTGTTGGTCCTCTAAAAAGAAAAACTGTATATCTCTCTCCATCGCCGAGGCTGAATATGTGGCTGCAGCTAGTGCTTGCACTCAATTGTTATGGATGAGGCAAACTCTAAAGGAATATGGTGTCCGTTGTGACAAAGTGCCTATTTTATGTGATAGTTAAAGTGCTATCAAAATTTCCTACAATCCGAGGGATCATACCAGAACTAAGCATATTGAGATCCGTCATCATTTCATTAGAGATCATGTTGCCCGAGGAGATATTGAGCTCTCTTATGTGTCAACCAAAGACCAACTTGCAGATATTTTCACAAAGCCACTTGATGAAGCGAGATTTTTTTATTTGAGGAATGAGCTAAATATCGTAGATTCAAGAAGTTTGACTTGATCATCTTACATACACACCTATTACTTGATCATTATGTGGTTTAGGTGTAGGGATGGACACAGGGGGAGTGCGGTCCTAATCCATTGGGTTATCCCTCCCTCCATAATGCCAAAATTAAGAAAATAATTTCTCTTAATATCATTTGTGATATGTGAGCTTCATTGATGAGTAGAGGTTATGAATCCAAGGATAATTCTTCGCGGTTTCATACCTCACACTCTTACATGGTGGCCTAGGTCACCGCCCTCTTCATTATGACGAGTTGGTTCTTGGTTTGATCTTATCAGGAGCTTTATTGGACATTTATTTGGATTCTCTGACTTTATGCTCTCCTTAGTGTGCTTCTCAAAATCCTAGGCCTATTCTTACCTTAAAACATGCTCATCTTGCCACACATTTGTCCACATATTTTTCCTTGGTGTCTCTGGTCGAAGGGACCGAACTATCCGCTCTAAACCAACCAGAGTGTCCGGCTGGACCGGACTCTCCGCTTGGTTCGCACCAGATAATCCGGTCGGGCCGGACTCTCCGGTGTATTTCGCCCGGACACTCCGGCCCGTGCAGTCTCAAACTCGAAAAAGGGGTAGGGGAGAAGTGGACAGTTCAGTCCTCATTCTCCTCCCTGACTCCCTCTTCCTTTCCAACTGCTTCCCCTGACCTAGAGCACCACCGAGAGGGCTTCCCCATCCCGGATCTTGCCACTACCGCCAGCCAAGTCCTTCCCTTCACCGCTGGAACCGACCCCCCTCCGATGAAGACCACTATGGATGCTGGTAAAGTGCCCCTCTCCCTCTCATCCTCTAGGCATGCCCTGGATGAGGTTTGGAGGACCACATTTTGCTAGAATCCATGCCTATATCATGCCTGCGTGCAATGTTCCCCCTAGCAGTAGTTCTATAAATGTCGATCTGCTCCGGTTGAGCCTTCCCACACTGTGCCAAAAATCGCCATGACTCCAGCCGGAGTGTCCGGTGTGTATGGGCTGGACATTCTGATGTGGCCGGAATGTCCGGTGCTTTCGCATCAGAATGTCCGGGTCAGGCGGAGTCTCTGGGGTGATTACTCCGGGCAGTCCAGGAATATTCGACATGTGCAGTCTAGTATTCCTTTGATTGCTGCTATCTTGTTACTATCTCCTGGACAAATGTGCTTACCCCCAATGCTATCTTCCTCCTCTGATTTCATAGGTGGTTCTCATCCTCGCCGGTCTCGATCTAGTCATCATCGTGGTTCTTTCAATGAAGAGAGAGATGTTTATGTGGATCCATCTGTGGTTAGGCAATCTGCACGTGATCGTGCTGTAGCAAAATAAGAGAAGATAAGAAAGCTGAAAAGGGATGATGCCAAGCGCTTGAAATTTGAAGCTTTGACTACCTTGGCAGATTTGGGGACTGAAGAGTATGTGGAGATGAGGCTCTAGCAGTTCTATTCTCTACCACGCAACTCTCCTGATGATCGGTTCTGGAGGAATGAACAATTCCTCCTCTACTCAGAGGTGTATGGCAGGTTCAAAACTCCTATGTACCCCATGCAATGGTTGTAGATTGAGAAGTTGCATGCTCATAGCTATTTTCAGAATGGTTTGTGGGTTACTGAGAAGATGGGACTATACACCATCTTTCAAGTAAGAGAAGACTACAACATTGAGTTGGTTCAGCAGTTTTATGCCACTATTGTTTTGGTGACACTATGGATGTTTCCTTAGAGTGGATTTCTGGCACTACCAGATGTCGTTCCAATTTGGTGCAATTTACTGGCATTCTTGGTTTACCCATCAACCCTAACGATCCTAGTGGTGAAAGAATGCATATTCATGGTCAATCCTACGACAAGGCAAGGTTAGCTCCTATCTATTCTCAGGGTGGTATATGTGGTCAAACCACCAACATGAAGCTGCTCTACAACATTCCGCTTTGCATGTTTCGCCACACTCTCACTCGAAAGGCAGGTAACAAGGATGAAATGCGAGGTGCTGAAATCAACCTCATGGCTCATGCTCACTCTGTGTTTATTCTCGGTCCTGACCATGATGGTGGTGCTATTGATGTCATGGACTTTATATATCAAGACTTGTACAAGTGCATTATGGACAAGAAGATCCCTCTCTATGCCCCATATGTGATGAAGCTTATTGTTGCCCACACTCCAGCTACTCCTCTGCTTTACAACAACCTTATGCTGCACAAGCCTGCCAGGCTTCAGAGGAAGGGGCTCCTTCCTCTTAGGTACCCCGTGGTTATCCCCCATCCTGCGGTGTCTTTGAGGATGAGGATGTGGATGAATTTGATAACGATGGCAGTGATGGGTCTGAGGAGGTGCAGGAGGCTGTGACCCATGGTCCTCGCATGAAGCATGCTAGCAATGCATATCGCTTCAACACCTCTAGAGGGGAAGTGCACAAGAAGGTGAAGAAGGCTTCCTGGTGGCAGAGACTGCTCCTGTGTCAGAACATTGACATCTTCCATGGTTAGTATGATGCCTACAAGGCCAACCAGAATGTCATGAAGGAACTCAAGAAGATCAACCAGCCCATGGATGTTGACTCATCTCAGCAGGTTTCTGATGGGACGCTCTCTTATGGTCACTAGAGCCAGGGCGTGTGGATAGGTCCATGTTTGAGGATGTGTCTTCCTCTTCTCGCCCTCATGGCTAGTCGACTGCTCAGGATGATGAGGATGAGGATGACGACTAAAGTGGCTAGTATTGGTTGGGACGCTTTCGTAGTGCTCTTTTCCCTTTTTGGTGTCTCGATGCCAAAGGGGGAGAAGTGGCCATATTAGGTTGCCACTTGGGATTTGCATGGCTACACAAGCTTCACGTTATCTCAATTTGCCTCTTGGAATCTTGTGTATTTATGTCTATTCGGTTATGTACTTTGTCATATGTTGAACTCCATTGTCTGTCGTGTGTGGTAAGACATGCATACCCGGTATCGTTATTTCATTAAAAACTATGGGATGTCTAGTTATTTGTCTATCCTTATTAAGATCATGTCGTACCATTATGGTTATAAATTCTAGTGAGGGTGTAAACTCTAGGTTGTGTGATCTTATATTCAAATGCACATTTAAAATAGTCACACATCTAGGGGGAGCCTTCCTATAATTTGTAAACCGTTTGTTGCTATGCTTATTGATTATCATATATGCAAATCCTTGGGTTGTCATCAAACACCAAAAAGGGGGAGATTGAAAGGGCATTTGTGCCCTTCATTTTGTCTTGATGTTTGTTGACAACACTAGGATGGTTTTAATCAGCTGTTGAAATGTTTCAGGATATATCTATATTACCTACAAATATCATTATCATGTCTTAAGGAAAAGAGGGTCCCATGATTTATCTGTGCGGAATCAAGCTTGTGCTGGACTATCCAGCAGATTTCAGCCAGAGTATCCGGCCTAGCCGGAATATCTAGCTGGTGTCAGCCGGAGTGTCCGGCCCGAAGGATTCCTCGGAGGGTGCGAACATTTAGTAACCCAAATCAAAATCTACCCGAACACTGCCCGGACTCTGGCCGGATTCTTTGTCGGGCCAGATTGTCTGCTGCACTATGGCCGGAATGTCCGGTCGGGCCAGAGAGTCTGTGCCGATTCAACTGGACTGTCCGGGTTAAGTGGCTCGAATGGCTACATTTCTGGGAGGGGCCTATATAAAGTCCCCTTCTTCTACCTTGAGTTGTTTCTTGTTTTCAGAAGAGAACAACCCTAACCCTAGAGCCATCAAATCAATAAGAACTCCATCTACAACCATCCAAAGTCATTGATCCTTGGAGAATCGAAGGAGGAGTCCTTGATCTACAGCTTCACCAAGAGAGATTTCCGTTTCACCCTCATTCACTTGAGGGCCCCTTGTTCTGGTGTTTCATTGGAAACCCTAATTCTTGATTTGGTTCAAGCTTGTCTTTGATTGTTGTGACAACTTACTTGTATTCGGGAGCCTCCAATTCAGTTGTGGATGCATTCCTAAAACTTTTTGTAAAGGTGACGGCTTCCACATCAAAGGTTGCCGATATAGTGGATGGGTGAACCGATCCCTTTGGGGTGAGGTTCATCAGAGAACAAGGGAGGCCTTTCGTGGCGTTGGTGGTTTGATACCACCTCCTCTCCAAACGCAGACGTACTTCCCCTCAAAAGGAAGGAACTGCGGGAAATAATCCTTGTGTCCCCACGTGCTTCACTTCGGTTACTTCTATCCTTTACCGCACCTTAATTTATCTTGTTCTTGCTTAGTTAGTTGTGCTAGTGAGACATATAGGTAAATTCACCATAGTTGCATATCTAGAGAATTTACCTTTGTGTCAAACCTTAATTTTAAATAGAGTAAAATTTGAAGTAGCACATATTCACCCCCCTGTAGGTGCCCATACGATCCTTTCAGAGCAGACATAGTGTCTTGCTTGGAACTCCTCCAGCTCACAGCACCTCCATGTATCACAAACACGTATCCAGATTGCGAATGGGAATCATCCGAGTCAGTAAGATAACTCACATCCGTGTAACCCTTTACACTGAGTTCACCCTCACCTCCATAAACTAGGAACATATCCTTAGTCCTTCTCAAGTACTTATGGATAGTTTTAGCCGCTGACTAGTGGATTTCTCCAGATTCAGCCTGGTATCTTCTCATAACACTTAGAGCATAGGAAACATCAGGCCTTGTACAAATCATAGGGTACATGATGGATCTAACAGCTGAAGCATACGGAATCGCACTCATCCGACTTTGATCATTAGTCGTCAAAGGACACTAAATCTAGCTTAGTTTTACACCATGGGACATTGGTAACAACCCCTTCTTAGACGATTTGATGTTGAATTTCTTCAACACTTTGTCCAAATATATAATCTGACTCAGTCGCCTTGATCTATCTCTATAGATCTGAATTCCCAGAATGTAATTTTCCTCACCCAAGTCCATCGAAAAATTCTTTTCCAATGATTCATTGGTTTCTTGAAACATCTAGACATCATGTCCAGTCAGTAATATGTCATCCAAATATAAGATTAGAAAGTTTACTTTGCTCCCACTAAACTTCTTGTATAAACAAGAATCATGACCACTTTTGATGAAGCCAAACGAATTTACTACCTCATCAAAGCGAATATTCCAACTCCGAGATGCTTGCTTCAACCCATAAATGGATTTCCTAAGTTTGCATACCTTGTCAGGTTTAGCCGGATCAACAAAACCCTCGGGTTGTATCATATACACGTCCTCGGTTAAATTTCCATTAAGGAAATCCATCTTGACATCCATCTTCCATATCTCATAGTCGAAATAGGCTGTTATAGCTAACATGATCCGAACTGACTTAAGCATCGCTACGGGTGAGAAAGTCTCATCATAGTCAACTCCTTGAACCTATCAGAATCCCTTCGCGACAAGCCGTGCTTTATAGACAAAAATATTTACATGCATATCAGTTTTCTTCTTAAATGAAGGGAATATGCCCGAGAGGCAATAATAAAGTGGTTATTATCTTATTCCATGTTTATGATAAATGTTTATTTTGCATGCTATAATTGTATTGATCGGAAACGTCAATACATGTGTATTTAATAAACAAATAAAAGGTTCCTAGTTATGCCTCTCTTATAGACTAGCTCGTTGATTAACAAGATGATCAAGGTTTCCTGATCATGGACATTGGATGTTGTTAATAACGAGGTCACAACATTGGTGGAATGATGTGATGAACATTCATCCGAAGTATATCATTACGATCAAAGTCATTATGTTTATATTGCTATAACATCATACGAAGTAATATTTATCCTTAGACCATGAGATCATGTTAATTGCTAACACCGGAAGAGTATCTTGATAACATCAAACGCCACACCGTAACAGGGTGACTATAAAGATGGGTTCAGTGCTACGAAGGTGTTATGTTGAGGCTCATGGATCAAGAGTGGAATTTGTCAATCCCGATGACGGATAGATATACTCTGGGCCCTCTCGGTGATATCACGTTGAAATAGCTTGCAAGCAAGTGATGTGATCACTAGAATGTTATATCACAGGAACGAGAAAAGAGTGCATGTCGGTAATGAGATCAAACTAGGTATGGAGATACCGATGATCGAATCTCGGACATGTAATATATCGAGGGACAAAGGGATTTAGTTACAAGCGTTGAAGGTTCTCACGATCACAGAAGTCATCGTTGAATGTGTAGGAGTCAGTACGGATCTCCAGGTCCTGCTGCTGATTATTGATCGGAGAGGGGTCTCGATCATGTCTGCATTATTCGCGAACCGTAGGGTGACACACTTAAGAGTTACCGGACACCATTTTCGAGCACATATGTTTCAAACGAAATAATTGCAAAGCGCAGGAATTGTTTCGATAGAAACCGGAAATTGTTTCGTGTGAAATTGCAGAAAGTGGTTCTGCTTGTGATATTGAAATATTGCAAGGGGTTTTATGTGAATGTTTGTTAATTAAAGTAATTAACAAAATTCTGAATAAAGTTAATAAAAGAGTTTTATTAAATGAGAGAGCATTAAATTTGGAGAAATTTAATGCATTTAAAGTGGAGACTTTAAAAGGGAATGTGAGGAGACATTTTAATGTGGAGAGGTTACCACCACATGAATGGAGGAGGTGAAGAGACACCTCCTCCATGCGCCGGCCATGAAGGAGGGGCACCCCCCTCCTCCTATAAAAGGCCCCCCTCTTCCTCCTTCATCAACACACCTCCTTGTGAAGGATCTCTCTCCCCCTCTAGAATTATTCCCCCATGGTCTCGGATTAGCGAGATACATGTTCCGGGTGGCATTTCGTCTGGAAGGAGTTGCTGCTTCCCCTAGATCGCTGGAGCGAGGAGGTGGAGGTTGTCCGGTGGCTTGAACGTGTGTGCGAGTACGGATGCGCTGCTGAGTTGCGGCGCTCGGACTTCCTCACAATCTTGAGATCGGCAAGTGTACGACTACATCAACCACGAGTTCCTACTCGTTAACAAAACTCATTGTCTTCGAGGGTAAGTTCTGGTTGGATGTATGTCCACCCATTTCTTTGTACCTAGTAGATAGATCTTGGCGTGTAGTTCACATCATAGGAATTTTTTTTGTTTTCTATGCTGCGGACCCAACATTAAAGACCCATTAACACTCGACAGGTCCTGCACCATCTAGAAGATCAACCAAGTTTCAAACTTGATTTTCATACATTTACTTTAACTTGGATCTCACGGATCCAAGCCACAACTCAGAATCGGATCCCATCATCGCTTCCGAATAATTTACTGGCTCATCACTGTCCAACAGTAACACATCACGAACACTTCGCAATCTGGCCGATCTTCGCAGTTTCGGTCCAGCTGCTGACTCAGTAACACAACCGGCTCAACCTCCAAGGCTTTTGTCAACTCTCTACTGGTTGATTCCTCTCAAATTTCATCGAGCTGGACCATAATCCCACTAAATCCCTGACTTTGAAAATCTTTCTCAAGGAAGACACCATTCTGAGCACCCTCTTCTCGGTTGTAGAAGTAGTAACCCAAGGTTTCCCTCGGATACCCCGCGAAAATACACTTATCTGACTTGTCCATGAGCTTGTCTGACTGAAGTCGCTTAACAAAAGCTTCACAACCCCAAATCTTAAGAAAAGACAAGCTCGGCTTCTTGTCAGTCCACATCTCTACCAACTTTGATGGTACTATGTTTAGTGTGAACGCTATAGTTTATAGATAATAACCCCAAAATGATAAGGGCATATCTGTTTGACTCATCATTGATCGTAACATGTCCAACAATGGTTGATTCCTCCTTTTCGCACTACAAGAAAAGTTTCCTTCCGCAACAAATTGGCCCGATGGTCGCCGTAGAAGGCGCGTCTTCCACGACAAAATTCTCGGCTCGGACGTGGCCGATGGAAAACTTTTTTTCCGGTTTCAGGGCCCTCTACTATGACAGATCTGCTAAAAACATGGAGGAAGCTCGGCCAGCGCGTGGCAGAAGCATGATTTTCGTTTCCTCACACGATACTGACTCGCCGAAGTCTTTTGGGGCGTGTGGGTCCTAGACGTTAGTGTCTCTAGCGGACCATACTTTTCGGTCGCGCCTCCCGGATTTGAACTCGATAACGTAGCTCGAGGCGTGTACCGTTCAGTCAAGCTGCAAGATCCCACATGTCAGCCTCTCATTAGAAGGATCATGTGTATGATGGATTTTTTTCCTTCGCTCATGCTACCATGTTCCGAAGTTGATAGCGCTGCTCAATGCATCTATCGTCTAATCAACCTCCTGGGACCCACATGTCATCCTCTCATTAGAAGAAACGTGTGTATGATGGATTTTTTCCTTCACTGGTGCTACCCCGTTCTGAGTTGATAGTGCTGCTCGACGCATCTACCGTTTAACCAACCTCCTGAGCCCCACATGTCAGCCTCTCATTAGAAGAAACGTGTGTATGATGGATTTTTTTTCCTTCGCCCGTGCTACCCTGTTTCGAACTTGATAGCGTTGTTTGATGCATCTACTGTTTAATCACGATGCTGGGACCCACATGTCATCCTCTCATTAAAAGAAACGTCTGTATGATGGATTTTTTACCCACTGTAGCACCTTTGTGTTCCGAACTTGATAGCTTTGCTCGCTGCATCAGCCGTTTATGCAGGCTGGTGGGTCCCTTATGTCAGCCTCACATTAGAAGAATCGGGGGTAAGATGGAAATTTTTTCTTCTCTAGCGCTACCCTGTTCCGAACTAGATAGTGTTGCTCGACAAATTTGTCGTTTGCTCACACTGTTGGGTCCCCCATTTCAGCCTCTCATTAAAAGAAACGTGTACATGCTGAACTTTTTTCTCGCTTGTGCCTCCCTGTTTCGAACTGGCTACGTTGCTCGATGCAGCATCTCTATAAGGTCACGCTGCTGGGTCCCACATATCAGCCTCTTTATAAATGAAACGTGCGTATGATGGACTTTTTTTGGCCATGTCTGCTGTTTTGACCTTGGCAACTTGCTGGGTCCCAGAAGTCAACCACCTCTGTGCATGAAACATGTCTATGTGGGGTCCCAGCTGATAGCCTCTATTTGAAAGAAACGTGTGTATGTTGGACTATTTTTTTGTCCCAGATGTCAGCCTCAGAGTACAAAAAATGCTCAGAAAGGCCGAATTAAAAAGATTCTGAGCTAACTCGGGGTGGATGTCCTATTTGTGATGGCTTATATTCCATGGGCTCAGTTCTAAATTGAATGGGCTACGGTCGGTGGCCACAAGACCATGAAAAGGCCGAATTTGAAGGTATTGGACTATGCTTGGGGCGGATAGGCTAATTTCATGGGCTATGCTTGGGCCTGTTGGGTCCGACATGTCAGTTTCTCTGTAAGTGCAACGTGTGTATGATGGACTTTTATTCGGCCGTGTCCGTTGTTTTCACCGTGGCAGCCATGTATGGTCTTACTGTTGGGGCCCTTATCTCAGCCTCTCTGGCATGTTCTGGCTTGTGGGTCCCTGATGCAGCCTTGTATGTTCTGTCTGGTGGGTCCCTGATGCGAGCCTCTATATATAAGTATTTAAACTTTTGTTTCGAACCCACCCTCAAAACAAACTCCAGGGACGCTACATGCTGGTAGGTACGTGATGTCTGCCTCTCTATAATGCGATATTGCTAGAACAAGAAAAAATGTAAATCCAAGATACGATTCGAACAAAAGACCTTCAAATCAAATAAACGTAAACTGAGTGTGTTGCCACTACAACAAAGATATTTGTAGAATAAATATCATTAAACTTTTATTAGTACTACAATTTATGTATTAGTCTTCTTAAAAATATTTTCGGTGTCTATGTTTATCTCTTTTAAAATATAAAAGGGTAGCGCTGCTGGCATCTCAATTTATAAAACGCCACATAATGCAGTATTTTCTTAAAAACATGGGTATGCGGAGTTTTTTTTTTTTGATAGGTGGGGGGAAATGCCCAAAAGGCCGAATTAAAAAGAGTTTGGCTATTCTACATAGGCTGCTCTACGTGGGTTATACTCCGTAGGACAAGCTCAATGGGCTTCATTCTCAAATTTTAGTGGGTTGTGCTGAGCAGTCCCCTGACCCCTAAAAGGCCGAATTAATATGTTCTCGGCTATGCACCATGGGCTCCTTTCTCAAATTTCACTGGGATGTGGTCAGCAGCCCCCTAACCCCCAAAAGACCGAATAAAAATGTTCTAGGCTAAAGAGGGCCGAATGAGCTACTGGATTTCTTCTCCTGGTTAATAAAAATTGCATTATGATGTGCTCGGCCGAATTCGAAACAAAGACCTCAGAGAGGGAGGGGAAAGCGATAATTCTTTTTAGCAGCTATTCATGTCAAAATTTAGCAGTACTGAATAAGGTAAAAAATTATCAACAGATTCGAAGTTCACATTCATGAGCACTTGACCAATTCAGCAGCATTTCAAAAGTGACCAATTCAGCAATACAGACAATGAAATACAATAGCGGTATAGAGAGAACCAGTTTTTGTTTCAGCTCTAAAAACCTTGTCGCGCGATCAGTTTGTCCTTTTCACCAAACACACTCGACCATTGGAGAAAGCAAAACTGACGATCAAGTATGCTTTGAGTACCTCCTTCTCACATCAATGCCCGTGTGACCCCCATATGCAACCCAAAATTCCCAAGTCTCATCTAGATTGTGACACGGCCATGTTTCAAAAGAAAAGCAAGACTATCTACTGCCCTTGATTTAAACAAGTACCAGTACATCAGTATTAGTTCCACAAAATGCTTTAGTAATAGTAACGACAGAACATCTGAGAGATTCAGTAGCTTTATGATACGTCCATTTTGCATCACTATTATATGTCTTAATTCACTATTATTCATTGATATATTTCGTATTGAGAGGTGATACTTATGTTATTTCATCTATTTTTCCATGGTTGATGACTTTTGGAGCATGGACCGCTGCAGTCAGGATTCTGATGGAAAAGGTGCTGTTTGGAGGCAAAATTTGCGAAGATCAGAAAATCCGGGAAAATATACGGAAAATCCTATTTTTCCAAAAGACTAAGGATGCCAGAAGATGGAGTGGAGATGGGCCAAAGGGGGTCCACACCACCCCATGGCGCGGGTAGCCCTAGGCCACGCCAAGAGGTGGTGTGGCTGCCCTGGCCTACTCCAGCCTCTCCCCTCTGGCGTATATCATCCTCCCGAAACCCTAAGACTCGGGGAGCACCCACAGAAAGATTCCGCCGCCTCTATGGGGCGGAAAACACCGAGAGAGAAAGATCTCTCCGGTACATAGATTTCTGCCGGGGAAATTCCTTCCCAGAGAGGGAAGATCGTCGCCATCAACACCACCATCAAGCTGGACTTCATCGGGATCATCATCATCATCACCACCATCATCACCATCAACACCCTCATCACCATCTCCATATTGTTGTAACAATTGTGTTGAATCTTGCATAGTTCATAGGGGAAACTTTCCCGGTGTTGATTACTCTTTGTAGTTGATGTTATTGAGTGAACCATTGAATTATTGTTTATGTTCAGATTGTTATACATCATTATTCCATCTATGATCATGATCCATATGATGTCTTGTGATTAGTTCGTTTTGTTCTTGAGGACATGGGAGAATTCTTGTTGTTAGTAGTGGAGTTGCGTTGAGAAAGATTCAATAGATTGTTATTTAAGTTGTGGTGTACTTCTTCTAGTGGTGTCATGTGAACGTCGACTACATGACACTTCACCTATATGGGCCTAGGGGAATGCATTGTGTATTTGGCTACTAATCGTAGGGGTTGCCGGAGTGACAGAAACCTGAACCCCCGTTAGGAAACCATTGCACAAGGGACGTAAGGGTCTTAGAGTTTAAAGCTGTGGTTAGGTTTCTACCTTAATTACCTTCTTGTACTTACGAATGTTTGCAAGGGGTATAATCACAAGTATGTATTAGTCTTGGATGGGGCGGTACATTAGCACAGGTTCACCCACACAACACTTAGCAAGCTAAAGAAGATTAATCGACTATATGAAGCGGAAGCACTAGACAGTCTTCCCATGTGTCCTCGAGAATGTTTAGTCATCTTAAGTAATACAACCGGCTTGTCCTTTGCTGCATAAAGGATTGGGCCACTTGCTGCATTTATTCCTACTGTCTTTTATTTACTCGTACTTTGTTTACTTGCTTTATCAAAAACCCCTAAAATTCGTTTGCTAAGTATTTGCAGAGAATTCCTGATCCATGCCACTAGCCAGCACCTTCTGCTCCTCGTTGGGTTCGACACTCTTACTTATAGAAAATACTGCGATACACCCCCTATATTTGTGGGTCATCAATACTATTTTCTGGCGCCGTTGCCGGGGAGTGAAGAGCTATTGGAGAGTGGAACTGGTAAAGGAAACTTCCACTATGAGTATTGTTTACTTCTGCTAGTTGCTTTATTTTTGTTATGGATAATTTGCTGAGTTTCTTATTTGGTAATGCTACTACCACTGTTAAGGTAGTAGATAAGCCACCACCTGCTGAGAATGATGTTTTCAAAATACCTACAAGAATTATTGATCGTGTTATGGATAACTACTATGTTGGGGATGGAACTGTCCATCCCGGTGATCATTTACTCTTTATACACGAATTATGCGGGTTGTTCAAGTGTGCAGGTATTACTACGGATCAAGTTAAGAGGAAGTTATTCTCATTATCGCTGAAAGGAAGAGCTGAGGACTGGTAGAAGCTGCTGAAGAATGGTCAAGCTCTAGAATGGGAGGAAATAGTGCCTCTCTTTTATTCAAAGTTTTATCCTCCTAGTGAGATTCATAAAGATCGGAATCAAATATACAAATTTTGGCCTCTTGATGGAGAGAGTACAGCTGAAGCTTGGGGGAGATTGAAGTTACTAATGCTCAAATGTCCCATTCATGAGCTCCCCAACAATATTATTATCAATAAATTTTATGCAAGGCTCCCTCTAAATGATAAAGATTTATTGGATGCTTCTTGTGCTGGATCATTCACTCGCATTGAAGAAGAAGCTAAATGGGATCTTCTAGACCGTATTCAAGACAATGCTGAAGCTTGGGAGAATGACAAAGGTAGAAAGTCAGGTATAAATTATGATTATGAATGCATTGAATCTTTTATGGGAACTGATGACTTTCAAAATATAAAAAATGTTTATCGTCTAGATTCTCAAGCTATTGCTTCTTATTTTAAGGCTTTTGCTTCCTACATTGAAGTGCCTAAAAAGAAGTGGAATAAGTATCATGAACCTTATAAAGATATTGCTAAGAGTGTTCCTGCAAGAAATACTGAAGTTTATACTGCTAATCATGTTTTACCTGAACCTTATATTGAGAAAATGTCTTTCCCAGTTAAGGTAAAGGAACATTCTATGATGGCTAGTATGGTAGATGAAAGTATGAATAAAGCTATTGAACTTGATAAACAAATAGTTGATGAACCTATAATAGCAAATGTGAAAGATTTTGTCACCAAGTATGAAAAAGAGGGAGACCCTATCCTTTGTAAGGATACTCTAATATTGTTTCACAAAGTAGTGTTATGAGAGCTAGTATTCCTGTGTTTTCTGTTAGAATAAGTGATCATTGCTACGATGGTCCTTGTGATAGCTATATTGTTAAGTTTATGCATGGTACTGAAATTTATTATGAGAGAGGGAAAAGTGTTCTTATGCATCTCAATAATATCAAGTTTTCCCGTTTTATGCTGAAAGTTTTTATATTGCGCTTCTTTTGCCTTATTATGCAAGTTGCCTCTGGTTTCAATAACTTGTTTGTTTACAAAATTCCCTTGCATAGGAAGTGGGTTAGACTTAAATGTGTGTGTTTTTGCTTCTTAATTCTCTCTTTCACTTCAATTCATATCCCTATGAGAGCTTCTTCAAAATTATCATGCCCATCTTAATGGCTATAAAGAAAGAGCTTTGTGGGAGATAACCCAATTTGTTTTTGCTTTTAGTTTGTTTTTGTTTCTTTGAGTCTTGGAAGTTATTACTTTGGTAAGTACCGCTCCTTATCCGTTTTGTTTGGTTTTTGTGTCAAGATCAACCTCTAATGAGAGAGAAGTAAGATTTGGGGAACTTGCTGTCCCGAAACAGTTTTTTGTGCTTCACCGTAAAAATTCGTGAGAGATCTCTGTATGTCGGATTGAGCTGTAATTTTTTGTGCTTCTGCCCCAGGTTGTTATTTAACGTTCGTTAGTTTTGCACTTTTTTATTTGAGCAACAGAAGATTTTCTAAAAATTGATCTTTACGTGCTGGTCTGTTTTGACAGAATTTGCCACTCTTGCATTTGCTTCTTTATTCGATTTCCTTCTTGAATTATTTTTGGGTTTTCAGAAGGTGTTGCTACAGTAGCTTATGTTTTGATGGTTTTCAGTTGAAGTTGGCTTAAAAGGTTTTATCACTTCACTTATACTAATGTTGCTAATGGAACTGTGTGAAGTTTTGTGTGAAAGAAATTTCCAAGAAGTGGAGATAATGGTATAATAAGGAAAAGAAGGGTTTTATGACTCAAGTAATAAGTGTATGAAGATGAAGATATTGATGATTCAAGTGGTGACTCCGGAAGGATCCACTAAATACCAAATTCAGAGACCTGCAGAGTCCGTTTCCAACTAGGTAACAGTTCTGGTAAGAAAAGTTCCGCGAAAATACAATACAACTATATTTTGCAGTTTTTAGTCGATAAGGAAAGTTTTGAAGCGAAAAAGGGACGGAACCGGAGCCGGGGTGGCCCACACCACCCCATGGCACGGGCCCACCCCTGGCCGCGCCACCAGGTGGTGAGGCCGCCCAGGACTCCGCCTCCGACTCGTGTTCTCCCAGTACCTTCCTTTTGATAGGAAACTTCGTAATATATAACCCCCCCCCCCCAGATCCCCCGAGGTCCGTATATCATGTTTTCGTCGTGCTTTTGTTTTGACCTGTTTTCTGCTAGGACATACTCTTTGAAAGTTTAGAAGCACAATGGTGTCTGCCAAGGATAAAGGGAAGGAGCCCATGGAGGAAGACCTCCAAAACCCCGGGAAGGGGAAGGGGATCAAGAGTGAAGGTGAAGAGGAGCAAGGCCAACACCCGCACACCGGCACTACCGTTGCGAGCATTGGAGTGGTCAAACCTGCCAGGGTTAGAAGGATGGCACGGATGCAGACTGGGGGGAAAGTTCCCTATCACAGATTGGCTCCAAGGTCACTTTCTCCGCACACCAAGAATCCCTTCCATACCTTCATCCATAACCATGCAGGAAAAGAAGACTTCAAGGAGGAAGAACGGAAAAAGAATCACGAGAGCTGGGATCCACAAACGGAAATGAGCACGAGCCGTATTGAGCACAACTCGGAGTTGATTCGTACTCTCACCTTCGAGATTGAGGATTTTGGGAAACTGATCAGAGAGCTCATCGAGAAGATACCACCACCTCCGAAGGAGTAATTCGTCATCAGGTTTGGCATCCCCTTGGTTTGTTCCAAGCTTGGGGGAGTGTCGCGGTATCACATCACTATCTTCTATATTTTTACCTTTTTAGTAGAGTCATATCATGAATAGAGGAGTTATTATGTAGTATGGTTTGCATTATGGAAGTGTCCCCTCTCTCGTTAGATATGTATCCCTTGGTGTGAGTTTCCGTTATGGAATATTAATGAGAAGTTCTATCATTCACTCTTTTGCATAGCTTATATTAGTTTTCAATTCGTGGTTATATGATTGATCTTGTTGTTAGTATTGGTATCACTTTGGGATCATTGAGTTAATTAAGTTGGTTTTGGCAAACCTGGCTCGGTCAGTAGCACACTATTTTTAAGATTTGAAAGAAAAGATAGAGTACTCTAAAGAAAAATAATTTCATCATCTTTCTTTCTTGATTTGCTCATAAGTCTAGTATTCTCTAGTTAAGATCTTTTGTGCTTCCAAGGAAGATTGCATGTTTGTCTTTATCACTTGTATGTTTGTTTGTTTCCTTCAACTCTTATACTTGCTACCCAGCCTTGCTAGCCAAAAACATGTACTGAGAGGGTATTCTTCTCGTGCATCCACTTCCTTTAAACCAAAACCTTTGCCATTTGTGTCCACCATACCTACCTAGTAGCATTATTGCTATTCCAAGTAAATTCTTGTTTTATCTACCTCCCAAATTAAACTTGTTATGTGAAAATTAGTGATTAAAGCTCTCACGAACTTGATGGCACACTTTACTTTCTTGCATTTAATAAACTTGAACCGTTGTGCTCACCTATGTTGCGTATATGCTTGCGCTTTGTAAGTTGTGAATTAGCAGAACCATACTGTCATGGGGAACGCTTTCAACATGGCACTGGTACTTTGTACCAAGTTGATATCATGTTCTTTTGTCTATGGATGTCGTCGGTGTGAAATGAAAGGGGATCTTGTATGTCCATGGAGTTATGCATGTGTGTTAGAGAAACGCCTGGGCCGCTGGTCTAATCCATGCTGACATGGTGGAAACCTGCAGCGTAACCATAACGAGTATCTATGAAGCATCTTCTTATAAAAAAAAGAGTCCGATATTGAGAAAAAAGAGAGAAAGAAAAAAAGAGATATTATGAAAAGAGGAAAGAGAGAAAAAAGCACCATATTCCCATGGTAAATAAGAAGATTGATGAGATGCTTGTTGTCTGTTTGCCTTGTCATTTTGATATGGGGATTCTTTCGTATCATCGGGCAAGGGGTACCCCGTTGGCGGTTCTCTATGATACACATATGCTTATGATGACAAGAACTTACAGGTGACTAAACTTGAGTAGCATGAGGAGCGGCCCTCATATTCAAGGGACATGAGATTCTCAACTTACAACTTGTCAATGCATATCCTCATTTTTTATCACTTTAACCTTAATCACCTAAAGATGCCTATGATAGGGGCAATGAGAGCTGAAAGCTAGTAAGTATCATAATTTTTGGGAGCTCTTTATGAGACTTGCAATCCCTGCCTCCCTCTACGAAGGGCCTTTCTTTTACTTTGTAGTTGAGTCAGTAAAACCTACTCCCTTCTATCTCAGCAAGTATTTTGAGTTGATGTGTTTCATTCATTCATATCATGATTTATGCAGTCATGTCTTTTGTTCCTTGTTTTGCACATTGCTCTTATCTTGATGTTTACTACTTTGAAAGCTATCATTGAAAAGCCAGCTATTTGTGAACTCCAGCAAATTATCAACTATTCTTCGACCAAGAGCTAAGTTTGCCATTACCAATTATGATTCACTTTATGTATCTTTATTGTGTTTCCTTTACTCATTACAAGTTGAGTTATATAATAGTGAGTTGTCTTCTATTATGATCTGTGTATTTGATGAATGTGATGCTTCTTGTCCGTATTCTTTTATCGACTCTTCACTCCATAAACCTGAGGCCATGTTTATTGAGCTCAGTTTCGCTTGAGGACAAGCGAAGTCTAAGCTTGGGGGGAGTTGATACGACCATTTTGCATCACTATTCTATGTCTTAATTCACTATTATTCATTGATATATTTCGTATTGAGAGGTGATACTTATGTTATTTCATCTATTTTTGCATGGTTGATGACTTTTGGAGCATGGACCGCTGCAGTCAGGATTCTGATGGAAAAGGTGCTGTTTGGAGACAAAATTCGCAAAGATCAGAAAATCCGGGAAAATATACGGAAAATCCTATTTTTCCAGAAGACTAAGGATGCCAGAAGATGGAGTGGAGATGGGCCACAGGGGGGCCACACCACCCCATCGTGCGGGCAGCCCTAGGCCGTGCCTGGAGGTGGTGTGGCCGCCCTTGCCCACTCCAGCCTCTCCCCTCTGGCGTATATCATCCTCCCAAAACCCTAAGACTCGGGGAGCGACCACAGAAAGATTCCGCCGCCTCTGCGGGGCGGAAAACACCGAGAGAGAAAGATCTCTCCGGCAGACAAATTTCTGCCGGGGGAATTCCTTCCCGGAGAGGGAAGATCGTCGCCATCAACACCACCATCAAGCTAGACTTCATCGGGATCATCATCATCATCACCATCATCATCTCCACCAGCACCATCATCACCACTCCGTACCGACTCCGTGGCCGGAGCCAAAGAAGAAAAACTATACATACTTGATCGAGTCCATCCATGATGGATCGGCTCGTTGTTCTATTTTATGTGCGCTTCTTCATGTGATTCAGCCAAAGGCCAAAGAAAAAAACCAAGAAGAATTGATAGATCGCTCAAGCACGGCAGCTCCACAGCTCACAACGTGGGATGTATGAAGACTTAACGACCCCAACGCAATCGTATCAGGTCCTATTTTTCCAATTATTTGTCTTTGTTTTGCAAATCTCAACCTACGAATATTGTTCTCCATTCTTGTACTACATTTTGGATGCAGATTCATCCGTACCATAGTGTCCACACGACTCGCTGCCACGCGACGCGACTCCGTGTTCGCCGAGCCATTCGCCACCGCGTCGACTCCTTCCGCCACGGGACCCGATGTCATCGGCTACGGCGACCCACTACGGTCTTCGATTGCGGTGATCCGCTACAAACTTCAGTTGCGACAACACGCTACCTCCGTCGGCTTCAGCGACCCGCTACCACATTGACTCATATCCGCCGCATCGGCTCACGAACGTCGTTTCGACTCGATCAACCACCTCGACACTACACTCGGGGGCTCCTTCGGCTCCAGCGACCCGCTGCGGTCTTTGGATTCACCGACCCGTTGCGGTCTTCGGCTCTAGTGACTCGGGGGCTCCCTCCGCTTCGGCGACTTGTTGCGTTCTTCGACTCCGGTGACCTGCTGTAGTCTTCGACTGCGGCGATCCGCTACGGTCTTCGACTCCAGCGACCCGTTGCGGTCGTCGACTTCGTCGACACACTACATCTTTCAGCTGTGGCAACCTGCTGCCGCCATCGGATTCAGCGACCTGCTGCCACCTTGAACCCGGTCCGTCGAACCGGCTCTCAGATGTCGCTTCGACTTCATCGACCACATCGAATCTACACTCGGGGGCTCCGCCGACTCCGCCGCGAGGCCTATTACCGCCTTTGGATATGGTGACTCATTGTGATCTTCTACTCCGCCGATCTACTGAGTCTTCGACTCCATCACGCGACCCGCAGCCGCGTTAACTATGTCCGCGATTGCATCGACTTCGTCCACGGCAACTACCAATAAAGCTAAGTTTTTCCTCTACTTACAACTGATTCTTTTTAACTCGCACTCGAAACACTCGGGGGCTACGCCCTCTTTGAGTAACCTAATGTGACATCGACTCCACGCACTTGAGCACCTCATACGTGACAGCCCGAGTAGCTGATTCTGCTTGATCGTCGAATCCTTGAACTCCGAGTGCCTCGGCAAGGTACTGAGACTGAGGGTAATCAGGCTAACGAAAAGGCCTAGCATACAGTGCAAAAGTGTTGACTCGATTGGCACCAGAATCTTACTTTACAAGTCGACAGGCAAATGTTATTTACAAGATACAAGTACTTCACAACTCTATATGTTTTTTGCAGCTTACAAGGATGTCGACTGCGTCGAGCTATTCTATCGGGTCCTCCAACAGGAGTCGACAAATCAACTGGCTACGACATACACTCAAGACCCGAGTCGTGTTCCTTCTCGGATGGTTGCATCGCTTGAGACACACGCGACATTGTCCGCGCACCCGATAGAAGTGACTGTGTCGAATCCATCCGCATCATCGACTCACCCGGATAATCGCTACATGATTCTGACTTTATCGTCAATTCGAGCTCCTTATGCGTGACACGCTGACTCGATGCACTACCGGGTCAGTGGATTCTCCTCGTATTATTTTCAACTTCGTCTACAAGATACAAGTCTCGAGTCTCTGCCTGAGTCTACGACTCCGCCAGACACTCGGGGGCTACTCCAAACTGGAGCGCTGAATGTGCATATACAAATCTTTGAGTGGCACGCTCTGAATCCTCACTCGAATCCACGATTCGACTAAGGACTCGGGGGCTACTCCCATAGGGAGCGCTAGCCGCGCATCCAAGCATTATGAAAACCCTTCACTCAAATCTACGATTCGATTGTGGGCTTCGGGTTACTCCCATAGGGAGTGCTGAAAGCATATTCGATTGAAACAATCAAAATACGACAGCAGTCGCAAAATACTTATAGTCCCCACTCGAGTCTATGACTCGAATAGGCACTCGGGAGCTACTCCCATAGGGAGCGCTGGTCGCGCACCCTATGATTATTTTTCCTTGTACATCGCACTGTGTGTCGATAACATCCACACTCGAATGATATGGTGACTCCGTCTCATATTTTCCCTACAAAAATATTACGTCTCCTGGGCCACCCGAATCATCTCTGCGATGACAAAAAATTCGGATGCCACGCTTGCAGCGTGAAGATAAGACCTGAATAAGGCCTGGCAACGCATCTGCTGCGCTCTACCAGAAATAATCCGTACATACAGGTACGATGAATAAGCCTTGACAAACGCGTCGAGTGCTCACATTTATACACTGGGATTCGACTCTATAAGACCTCCGTGGCCTGAGTCGAATTACACCAGCACTTTTCCGAATTCGAGTCCGGTGACTCGAGTTTGAGTAGGTAGCGTTGTTTTTGCCCTAGAGCAATTAACTAGTCCCGATCCGTCGAGTGCACCAGGCACGTTTACCATCATCCCTATGAACTACTATAAATTCGACTGACCCGATGAACTTCCGGGTGAAGTGCTTCGCACTCGACAAAATTGTCAACTCCGACATCCTAATGCAAGACTCAAAGACTTCTGAGTCTCCATCCGAATCTACGATTCACATGGACACTCGGGGGCTACGGACATGGGTATGCCCAATAGGCACTCGACTACAGCCTACCTGGTGCGGCTCGACGGAAGGCCCACTCGACGAATTGCCAAGGTCCATGACGCCTATGACAGTTCGAGTGGTATGAAGCCCATATGCATACAGACTTCTAACGTACAAGACAAGAAAAGCTCAAGACTAGAGTTCTAATCTAACTTGTAACCAACTCGTATTGGTACCTGAGACCTAGCCTCCCCATATATAAAGGCTAGGAGGGTCCAACAAGGAGGACACGCTACGACACAATTTATCTAGACATCACGACTCCCACAATAGACAATAGATCTAGACACCGCAAAACCTAGCACATACGCCAGATCTAATCTGCGCGACACCGCTATCGGCAACATTATAATCCTTCAGATCCTTCATCAATCAAGAGCAGACAAGCAGGAGTAGGGTCCTCTACAAGGCCTGAACCTGGGCAAACCTTGCGTCCATGTGTGCTTGTTTGCTAGCTGATCGAGACTTCCAGCGCTTCCTCCTTTTCCAAAACCCAAGTCCATAACAATGGGCATTGATGAGTTAAACCCTCGTCAGTTAGCGAATGGGGATCGCTAGAGATGGGCAAGATGGGAGGCTCTTTGAATGAGGGGTGTTAATTTTGCGTGTTCCCTCGTCAGTCTTCTGCAGTAGATCGAGGACGCCAGATGAAGTTATAGCTAGAGGGATATACTAGCAAGCTGTCACGTCCTGGCTCAGTATTTTACCATCTCATCACGTAGACTGTGTTTCAGGAAAGGACGTGAACCCACATTTCTCTCCTCCATTCTAGATAGCGTGCACCGTAGAATCGCTTTTCTAGCACGCGAAGGATTTGAACCCACATGCCGAACTCTAATAATTAGGACTACTAAAAAACTGTAATAATAGGTAAAGCTCAAAAAATAATTATAATTTTGAGCCACATCCATAGAATATCCGTTGTATATTTGGTTCTTATACTTTGTATCATGTACTCCCTCCAACCCATATTAGTTGACTCACATTTGTCTAGATATGGATGTATCTAGACACATTTTAGTATTATATACATCTGTATCTAGACAAATCCAAGTTAACTAATATGGCTCGGAGGGAGTAGTAGTAATCAACCTATTAGCTACCTAATAGTACTCGCCATGCTCTAGAGAAATGACGAAGAACATTCTAGAATTATTGGTTTGTGCATATCTTTTAGTGTGCTAAAGGCTATCAATAGTATCTTCTAGATGCTAGAATGGATAGAATTAAGATCCAACGGTACTTTATGGACGTAGCTCAAAATTATAACTATTTTTGGGCTTCATCTATTATAATTTTATATAAACTAGTAGAAGGCACATGCGACACATGTATATACTGTATGAAATGTGATTAAAAAACATTAAGTTGTTATAAACCAATAGTCTTGTTTGAGAAAAATGTATACATTAAGTCTATTAATAATAACTATCTACATATATTGAGAATACAACCTACTATGCTATGAAATTTGGGGGGTGACATGATGGTTCTAGAATATGGTGGAGTTTGCTCTAGTTAGTACTCAACACGAATCCACCTGCTCTGAACCATTGGATCTAACAGCCTAACGGTCAGGTTTGGTACTATGGATCCAATTCAAAACTACCCCTTTATAGTAGTAGAGAAAAAATGATATGGCATATACTTCTACTATATGATTCTCACGTGCAAGGCATATGCAACTTACTAATAATATATATAACACGGATATCTTTGAACATCGATCAGTGGATATAGATTGATAGATTCCAATATTGCTAATTGTTGGATCTCTTGCAAATTCAAGAAAGAATCTATTGCGCTTACTTATAGTTTAAATTTGACCTACTTTCTTTAAATTGACATAAAGTTATTTGAGTAATTGGCGTAGTTAGCTAATATATAGGGAAGCTTGAAACGTCCTAAGACTAGGGAATTGTAACAAAACATGTCCGCGTTTTCTAAAAATCGGGTGGTGGCACTTTATTTTTTAGACTGGGGTATGTCCCGAAGGAGTGAGATGCTTCAATAATTAACATAGCTAGTGCATGTGTACATGTTACACCAAGGATCTTAAAAGGTGAAAAATGCATCCAAGTCCATACATTTAACACAAAGAACCCTACAATCAAGCAATTAAAATTAGTAGTCGGGTCCTGCTCCTCCATCACGGAGCTGAGCCATGCTCTTCGTAGTAGTACCAGTAAGTTGCACATGCCTTGCACGTGAAACTCACATAATATACATAAGCATGACATGTCATTAGTATATAACATTGTAATAGGTAAATCTTGAAATATCTATGAATTTGAGCCACGTCATTTCTAAAGTATGAGTGTATATTTGGTTCTTGCACTTTATATCATGTAGAAATAAATGTTTATTAGCTACCTAACAATTGAAAATTTTAGAACCATGGTCTAGAGAAACAATCGAGAAGATTCTAGAATGATGGATAAGTGTGTTTTGACGTTTTTCTACATATATATCTTATCTTATCTTACCACTATATAGTGTACGAATAATTTTGAATATTGACCGTTGGATCAAGATTCGTGATGATATAAAGTTGTATATAGTGATGATATGTCAGACGTCTATTATCCGAGTCTCACGTGTTGATCAAAAGGGACATGCCACACACGTATATACTGTATGAAATGTGATTTAACAAACGTTAAGTGGTTATTAACCAATATTCTTATTAGAGAAAAAATACATACATTAAGTCTATTAGTAATAACTATCGACCCATATTGAGAATACATCCTACATTGCTATGAAATTTTAGGGGTGGTGAAATGATGGTTCTAGAACATGTTGGAGTTTTCTCTAGGTACTATTCAACACGAATACAGCTGCTCTGAACCATTGGATCTAACAGCCCAATGGTCAGAATTGGTGCTATGGATCCAATTCAAAACTGCTGCATTGTAGTAGTAGAGAGAATACAGCCTACTATGCTATGATATTTTGGGGGTGGTGACATGATGGTTCTACAACATGGTGGAGTTTGCTCTAGGTACTATTCCACACGAATCCAGGTACTCTGAACCATTAGATCTAACAGCCCAACGGTCATGATTGGTGCTAAGTATCCAATTGAAAACTACTCCATTATCATATCTTACCACTATATAGTATACGAATAACTTTGAATGTTGACCATTGGATTAAGATTCGTCAATCCCAACGTTTCTAGCCATTGGATCTTATTTTCTATTCTAGCATCTAGAAGATTCTATTTGTAGTCTTCGGCATAATGAATGCTATGCACAAACCTCAAAACACACTTCTTCATCATACTAGAATCTTCTCCTTTTTTTTCTCTAGACCATGTTATGAAAAATTCATGTGTTAGGTAGCTAATAATTTTTGACTTCTATATGACATACAAAGTACAAGGATACACCCATACTTTATAGATGTTGATCAAATTTATAATTTATTGTGCTTTACCAATTATAATTTTATATAGTGATGATATGTCATACGTCTACTATCTGACAAGGCACGTGCAACTTTCTAGTAATAGTACAAATAGAGATATGATGTTGATATGGTCATCCTTTGAATAACCTTCATTTCCGATGTTTGGAAAGGAAGAGAAAAAATCGAAAGTTTGAATTCTACTAATTTTTGCTGCCAATGCCCGGTTCCTTCCTATGTACACCAACGCACACGCCGAAGACACATCTGAGCCGCCGTACCAAGACACACATGCGCGGTGTTGTGGACGAGGGAGTGCTGAGATGGATGGTGAGGCGGTGACTGAGAGCGAAAAAAATAAATTTGTTTTGTTTTGAGTGCACATAAGTCCTGAAAATTTACTAGAGTATGTATGTTGTAAAGGCCATAGTACCTCATGTCAGAAACCCATCATAATTCTGCTCTGACATCGCACCGCCTTCACGTGGCATGTCACGCTGCCCTCCCGCCCTGCCTCCCTTTTATTCTCCGAGCTCCTCTTACTCTTCAGTTTTTCCCTCATCTCACTAGTACCTTTGTCCCAAATCTTAAGGCCCCGTTTGGAACGCAGGAATGCAAAACATAGGAATAGAAAAAACGCAGGAATTAAGATAGTATCATGTATGCTCAATTTCTACAGGAATCAATACCATAGGAAAAAATTAGGGTGTCGTTTGGACGTCACACAGGAAAATCGCATGAATTGTAGACACAAGGAGATGAAACATGAGGTTAGACCTCATGTTATTTTTCCTAGAAAATTCCTATGAAATAGCCTATACCATAGGAATTTCAAAGGAATCTTAGATTTCTATTCCTTTGTCCCAAACAAACCCATACGAAATTTTCCTATAGGAATCCTATCCTCCGAAAATCCTATGATTTTCCTTTGTTCCAAACAGGGTCTAAGGTTTTTTTTATAAGTGAAGCTACGAAAAGTTTGACCAAACTTCTAAAAACAATATCAAGAACTACTGTATGATATTAGTAGATACCATGTGAATATATGTTTCATGATGTATCAAAGGGTATGTATTTCATATTGTAAATATTAATATATTTTTCTACAAACTTGGTCAAACTTTGCATAGTTTGACTTTTCAAAAAAAAATAGGCCTTGAGCCTTGGATGTAGGTACTACTAGTGTTTAGTACTCTGTCCCGGAACTTAAGTCTTGATATATAGACATCATGGGTCCCTTCAGACGGCGTTAGGAAACTTTAAGAGGAAATCTACCGCGCTTACTTGTAGTTCAAGTTTGACCTAATTTCTTTAAATCGACATAAAGTTATTTAAGTGGGTATAGTTCGCTAGGGAATCTTGAAATGTGCTAAGACTAGGGAATTGTAAGAAAACATGGTCCCCACTTTTTCTAAAAATCGGGTGGTGGTTAGGCCTGGAATTAAAACTCGAAACTCGCGAGCTAAATGAGTGTAACTCGTGACTCAGCTCGACTCGGCTTGAACTCGGTGTCTAACGAGTCGAGCCTAGTTTTAGATTTGAACTTGTTTGTTCAACCAAGCTAAATGAGTTACTCGTTTAGCTCGTTAAACTCGTTCAAATATAGAATTTGAAATTTTCCACTGATGAGTCTCATACTACGAATGTTTCTTGTACATGTAATGGTGTAGAACTACTATATTTTCCATTCGATCTTGCCTTCGTGTTATTATGAAAGTACTATCCTTATTCTAGGTCTTAATTAGTAGGATAGTTACTAGTTTTTATTATATGTGCTCTTGTTCATAACTCATAACGTGCTAAACGAGCTACTCGTGAGTTTACCGAGTCGAGCCGACTTTAAAATATGAACTCGTTTTGCAAACAAGCCAAGCCAAGCTAGGTCAGTAGTTGAAAGCTTTAGCGAGTCGAGCCAAGCTGATTCAGCTCGGCTCGAATTCCAGCCCTAGTGGTGGTGCTTTTTTTGACTAAGGTATGTCCCGAGGGAGCGATATTCTTCAATTAATTAACACAATAAGTGGATGTGTACATGTTACACCAAGGACCTCAAAAAACAAAAAATACATCCAAGTCCATACATTTAGCACAAAGGACACTAAAATCAAATACTTGAAAATTTTGGTAACATGGTCTATAGAAACGGGGGAAAGATTCTAGAATGATGGAGAAGTGTGTTTTGAGGTTTGTGCATACTATTTCATTGTGATGAAGATTATTAATAGAATCTTCTTGATTCCAGAATGGAAAAAAGATCCACCGGATGGAAATGTTGGGATTCGTGATCCAACAGTTAATATTCAAATTTTTTGTACACCATATAGTGTTAACATAGTGGTAATGGTAAGACTAGTACTTGCTTAACAAAAGAAAACAACGCACTTCTCACTTTCAACATATCTTGTTGAAGAAGATGCACGAATCTACCAGATGCAGGTACTGTATCATAAACTATATATGATGTCAATATGGTCATGACCTTGGCTATTCGAGTCAAAACTAGGAATGTTCATACGCCTTAGGCCAATACACATTGTGAAGCAGCGAGAGCATTTTTTGTATTCAAAGGTGTCAAAACACGTGTTTCTCATTTTTTTCTTAGCACTATATAGTGTACAAATAACTTTGAATATTGACCGTTGGATCAAGACGCGAATCCCTACATTGTAAGACATTCGATCTTCACTATTTCCATTTTAGCATCGAGAAGATACTATTGGTAGTCTTTCTTTTCTTATCTTACCACTACTAGTAAAAGGCACGTGCCACACACATATATATTGTATGAAATGTGATTTAACAAACATTAAGTTGTTATTAACCAATAGTCTTGTTAGAGAAAAAATGGATACATTAAGTCTATTAATAATATATCTACACATATTGAGAATACAACCTATTGTGCTATGAAATTTTTGGGGTGGTGACATGATGGTTCTAGAACATGGTGGAGTTTGTTATATGCACTATTCAACACGAATCGAGCTGCTCTGAACCATTGGATCTAACAGCCAAATAGTCAGGATTGGTGCTATGGATCCAATTCAAATTAAAACTGCTCCATTATAGTAGTAGAGATATGATCAATATGGTCATGACCTTGGCTATTCGGGTCAAAGCCAGGAATGTACATACAACATAGGCCAATACACATTGTGAAGAAGCCATAGCATTTTTTGTATTCAAAGGTGTCAAAACACATGTTTCTCATTTTTTTTCTTAGCACTATATAGTGTACGAATAACTTTGAATATTAACTGTTGGATTAAGATGAGAATCCCAACATTGTCAGATGTTGGATCTTCATTTCCATTTTAGCATCGATAAGATACTATTGATAGTCTTCCTTTTCTTATCTTACCACTATTTTTTAAATATAGTGGTAGGGCAACTTTGAATATTGACTATTGGATTAAGATGAGAATCCCAACACTGTCAGATGTTGGATCTCATTTCCATTTTAGCATCGAAAAGATACTATTGATAGTCTTTCTTTTCTTATCTTACCACTATTTTTTAAATATAGTGTGCGGACAACTTTGAATATTGACCGCTGATTCATGACCCGCGAATCCCAACATTGCTGCTAGTTATTGGATCCTCTAATCCATTCCATCATCTAGAATATACTATTGATAGTCTTTGTTATCTTATCTTACCACTATATAATGTACTAATAACTTTGATTATTAACCTATGGATCAAGACTCGGGAATCACAACAATGCTAGCCATTGGATCTTCTTTTTTCCATTCTACCAGGTGGTGGTACTTTTCTCTACTACAATAATGGAGTAGTTTTGAATTGGATCCATAGCACCAATCCTGACTGTTGGGCTGTTAGATCCAATGGTTAAGAGCAGCTGGATTCTTGTTGAATAGTGCCTAGAGCAAACTCCAACATGTTCTACAACCATCATTTCACCACCCTAAAAATTTCATACCACACTAGGATGTATTCTCAATATGGGTAGATAGTTATTACTAATAGACTTAATGTATGCATTTTTTCTCTAACAAGAATATTGGCTAAAACAACTTAACATTTGTTAAATCACATTTCATACCACTTTATCATTATCAATTTGTTTTCACCCATCAACTCAGTCATCCACGTAGGGCCCACATATTGGGGAGCTCGCGGTCGCCTTGGATGCACCACAAAATTATGACTGGGCCATCGAGTGTAGGAAGTAGAGTCAGCATTCCGTCCAATCGCTTACCCTAGTCATCATCATCGATATTTGCCACACGCATCGGCTTCATTAGTGACATTGATTGTCCCCTCGCTTCGGTAATCTACCACATTAATCTTGGATCACCTCCTTCCTATTTAATCTCTCCCCTTCCCCGCACCACACCATCTCTAATCCCTTGCTTCCAGAAACCATCTCCGACCTCGTATGTCATCCATGGCCACCTTCCGGCTGCCGCCCGCCGTACCGGAGCGCAAAGTCCCCAACATCGCTGCACAGGAGGACAGTGCCCTGTGCATTTGGGCTTTCTCCCTATGGAGAACAAATAGGCAGCTGGCGTGCGCCTTCCTCGACGCTGGGTACAGTGACCGCAAGTACTAGATGTACGGCATCTACGACAACCGGACGGGACGGTGAAGGTCAAGTTCGTCAACTTCAGGGACGTCCATCTCCTCTACGGCCAAGCCTTCCACTGCGGCTGTGATATGGTGGTGTTCACCGGTCCAACATTTTCACCAACTACTGGAACCGGTTCCCAAACAACGACAACTTCATCCACAGTGTTCCCCCGGAGCTGCCGATGGCTCCGGAGGTTCCGCCTCGTTTTCTGGCGGTTCCGCCGATGGCTCAGGAGGTGTCGCCGCCTTCTCCGGAGGTGGCAATGAGTCAGGAGCCGGCTCTGTCGCTGGAGCTATCGTTGGTGCCGATGTCACAGACTAGGTGCAAGGAGGCGCCGGACCTGCACTAGTTCATCAATGAGTCCCATATGAAGTTAATGGTTGTATGAAGTTTCATCTGGTACTACTCGTCAAAAAAAAGTTTCTTTTGGTACTACTCACTATACCCTGTAGTACTAGTAGTAGTACTGCGAATGACGATCTATTAAATATCCTTCCCCCCGGATGTTTGTGAAGGAAGTGAAAATTTCAAAACCGGGAAAGTTTGAATTGCTACTCTATTGTAAGGAACAAAATGGTTCCCACCAACACAGTTGACGAACACGCCAGACAAAGACACGGAGCCACCAATGGCAGGTTGTTGGTCGACGCCCGTGCGCAGCACCACGTTGTGGACGAGGGAGAGATCATCCGGTCGGGGTGTGGGGGTGGTGATGGGGGAGTGAAGGAGAGAGAAAACATATTTTGTTTTGCGTGCATATATATTGTGGTCCTGAAATTTACTCTACTCACTGTACCCTATACCTCATGTCAGGAACCCATCCCAGCTTTGCAATGACATTGCACCGCCTTCAAATCCTCCTCTTCGCAGCTCTCTCGCTGCCTCCTCTATGCTCATAGTCTCTTCTCGCTCATTATTTTTAACAGAAAAAGGAAATAAATTCTTCTTACTTGCTTTTCAGAAAATAAATTCCTGTCACTTGGAAAATTGAAATTGATTATTTTTTGTTTTTAATATCTTTGATTATTCTCAAAAGATGGCCAAATTTGTCGGCATGTCAATTCTTGGATATGGGATCATGAGAATAAAGTCTGATGTAGAGATATGGCCTTGACCTTGTGGTCGTTCGCCTTGAAATCCAAGATTTTTTTCATACTCGTTGATAACTATGCTTAAATTCGTTGAAATTTCACCACTTACTTTTAGGTTAGCATTTTACACGGTCGGTGGGAGTACATTCTACATCAAGGACCTAAAAAGGGGAAAATTACATCGAGGTCCACACATTTAGCACAAAGGACCCTAAAATTGAGCAACGAAAACAGTTGGGTTCGTCTCCTTCTTGAGAGAGTAGCTGATCGAGCCACACTCTTCATACTACTTCATCTTTGATTGTTTTCAAAATATGGCCAAATTTTTCGGCATGCAAATTCTTGGATATGGGATCATCAGCATAAAGTCTGATGTAGAGATATGGCCTTGACCTTGTGGTCGTTCGCTTTGAAATCCAAGATTTTTTTTTCATACACGTTGACAACTATGCTTAAATTCGTTGAAATTCACCACTTACTTTTAGGTTAGCATTTTACACGGTCAGTGGGAGTAAATTCTACATCAAGGACCTAAAAAGGAAAATTACATCGAGGTCCACACATTTAGCACAAATGACCCTAAAATTGAGCAAAGAAAATAGTCGGGTTTGGCTCCTTCTTGAGAGAGTAGCTGATCAAGCCACACTCTTCATACTACTTTATCTTCGATTGTTTTAAAAATATGGGCAAATTTGTCAGCATGAAAATTCTTGGATATGGGATCATCAGCATAAAGTCTAATGTAGAAATATGGCCTTGACCTTTTGGTCGTTTGGCTTGAAATCCAAGATTTTTTCATACTCGTTGACAACTACGCTTAAATTCATTGAAATTCACCACTTACTTTCAGGTTAGCATTTTACACGGTCAGTGGGAGTACATTCTACATCAAGGACATAAAAAGGGAAAATTACATCGAGGTCCACACATTTAGCATAAATGACCCTAAAATTGAGCAAAGAAAATATTCGGGTTCGGCTCCTTATCGAGAGAGTAGCTGATCAAGCCACACTCTTCATACTACTTCATCTTTGATTGTTTTCAAAATATGGCCAAATTTGTCGCCATGCAAATTCTTGGATATGGGATCATCAGCATAAAGTCTGATGTAGAGATATGGCCCTGACCTTTTGGTCGTTCGGCTTGAAATCCAAGATTTTTTCATACTCATTGACAATTATGCTTAAATTCGTTGAAATTCACCACTTACTTTTAGGTTAGCATTTTACACGGTAAGCGGGAGTACATTCTACATCAAGGACCTAAAAAAGGGAAAACTACATCGAGGTTCACACATTTAGCACAAATGACCCTAAAATTGAGCAAAGAAAATAGTCGGGTTTGGCTCCTTCTCGAGAGAGTAGCTGATCGAGCCACACTCTTCATACTACTTCATCTTTGATTATTTTCAAAATATGGCCAAATTTGTCGGCATGCAAATTCTTGGATATGGGATCATCAACATAAAGTCTGATGTAGAGATATGGCCTTGACCTTTTGGTCGTTCGGCTTGAAATCCAAGGATGTTCATACCCGTTGACAACTATAAGCTGGAATTCGTTTAAATTTCACCACTTACTTTTAGGTTAGAATTTTACACGGTCGGTGGGAGTACATTTTACAACAAGGACCTAAAAAGGGGAAATTTTACATCGAGGTCCTTACATTTAGCACAAAGAACCCTAAAAACAAGCAAGCAAAACAGTCGGGTTCGGCTCCTTCTCGAGAGAGTAGCTGATCGAGCCACACTCTTCATAATACTTCATCTTCTATTGTTATCAAAATATGGCCAAATTTGTTGGCATGCAAATTCTTGGATATGGGATCATCATCATAAAGTATGGTGTAGATATGGCCTTGACCTTGGTCGTTCGTCTTGAAATACAAGAATGGTTCATACTCATTGGCAACTAAGCTTAAATTCGTTTAAATTTCACCACTTACTTTTAGGTTCGAACTTTACACGATCGATCAGAGTACATTTTTCATCAGGGACCTCAAAAAGGAAAAAAATACATCGAGGTCCATACATTTAGCATAAAGGACCCTAAAAGGAATTTTTTGGTTCGGCTCCTTCTCGAGAGATCAGCTGATCTGAGCCAAACTCTTGATACTACTTCATCTTCGATTGTTTTCAAAACATGGCCAGATCTATTGCCATGCAAATTCTCTGACATGGGATCATCATCATATAAAGTATGATGTTGATATGGCCTTGACCTTGGTCATTCGGCTTGAAATCCAAGAATGTTCATACTCGTTGATAAGTAAGCTTAAAATCGTCTAAATTTCACCACTTACACTTTTAGACCTAAAAGGGAGGAAATTACATCGAGGTCCATACACTGAGCACAAAGGACCCTAAAATTAAGCAAGGAAAATAGTCAGATTCAACTCCTTCTCGAGAGAGTAGCTGATCGAGCCATACTCCTCTTCATACTACTTCATCTTTGATTGTGTTCAAAATATTGCCAAATTTGTCGGCATGCAAATTCTTGGATATGGGATCATCAACATAAAGTATGATGCAGATATGGCCTTGACCTTGGTGGTTCGTCTTGAAATACAAGAATAATGCTTCATACTCGTTAACAACTAAGCTTAAATTTGTTTAAATTTCACCATAATACTTTTAGGTTAGAAGTTTACACGGTCGACCAAAGTACATTTTACATCACAGACCTCAAAAAGCAAAAATTACATTGAGGTCCATATACATTTAGCATAAAGGACCCTAAAATAAAAAATTCTGGTTTGGCTCATTCCCGAGAGATCAGTTGATCTGAGCCAAACTCTTAATACTACTTCCTCTTCAATTGTTTTCAAAAGATGGCCAAATCTATTGCCATGCAAATTCTCTAACATGGGATCATCAGCACAAAGTATAATGTTGATATGGCCTTGACCTTGGTCATTCGGCTTGAAATCCAAGAATGCTCATACTTATTGACAAGTAAGCTTAAAATCATCTAAATTTCACCACTTTCACTTTTAGACCTAACAAAAGGGGAAATTACATCGAGGTCCATACATTTAGCACAAAGGACACTAAAATTAAGCGAGGAAAATAGTCGGGTTCAGATCCTTCTCTAGAGAGTAGCTGATCGAGCCATACTCTTCATACTACTTCATCTTCGATTGTTTTTAAAATATGGCCAAATTTGTTGGCATGCAAATTCTTGGATATGGGATCATCAGCATAAAGTATGATGTAGATATGGCCTTGACCTTGGTCATTTGTCTTGAAATACAAGAATGGTTAATACTCGTTGATAACTGTGTTTTGTCCATCGTCGGTGAGGCAGCCATCGTGCGGGCATAGAACAGTTATCGGTGCAAGCTCGTCTTTGTCCATCGCCGGCTAGTGATACGTTGGAAATGTATCTATAATTTTTGATGTTCCATGCTTGTTTTATATTTACTTTCTTATGTTTTGTCCACACTTTGGAGTATTTTTACACATTTTCTGGAACTAACCTATTAACAAGATGCCACGGTGCCAGTTGCTTGTTTTCTGCTGTTTTTGGTTCTAGAAAAGCTAGAAAATAAATATTCTCAGAATTGGACGGGACAAAAGCCAAAGTCAATATTTCACCGAGGGGAACACGGAGCCAGAAGACGAGACGGAGAGGGGCCGGGGGCTGGCCACACCATGTGGTGGCGTGGGTCCACCCTAGCCGTGCCACTAGGTGGTATGGGCCCCTGGTCCACCCTCTGACATCGCCCCTTCGCCTATAAGAAGCCTCCCGATGAGAAAACCCTAAAAAATCTAGCCTCCAGCCACGAAAAGTTCCCCAGCTCCGCCGCCACCGAAGGGGAGATTTGGGGGATAGAAAGTCTCTGTTCTGGCACCCTGTCGGGACGGGGAAGTGCCCCCAGAGCCATCTCCATCGATCTCCACCACCATCTCAATCGCCGTTGCTGATTCCCATGATGATGAGGGAGTAGTTCTTCCTCGAGGCTAAGGGTTCTACCGGTATCTATGTGTTCATCTATCTCTCTATGCATGATCATATTGTGATCATGAGCTTTGTAATCAAGTAGATCTACCTTGATACTCAAGTGCTTTAATAGATCTCTGGCTCTCCCCATGTGTGTGAAAGTGATAGCGTGCACACCATGGTGGCACTTAGGCTAGAGATTACAAATACTTGTTATGAGTTATATTTGGAGTTGGATGTCTCTATGAAATTGTGGTGTTTGTTGGAACCATCTAGCGCTCAAGGTGATAGTGTGGGGTTATCTCGATGGGGAAGGCGGACTTTGAGGAGTGTTGTTATAGCCCTACCATGAATTAGAGTGTCCAACCGGAGAGTAGTTCAGAGTAGTATCATGAACAGAAGATATTTATATGAGAGTGTTCACTAGCGAAAGTATGATCCCTATGCCTTGTTTCTAAACATTGAAACACCATTTGCAACTAGATCTGTTACATGTTTGCTTGCTTCCATCTTTTTGCCTTTAGTCTTTTCCTCCCGTCAAGCTCTTTTCTGCCACCGTTGTCTTATATCCATACCACTTGTATTTCACTATCTCTTCGCCGAACTAGTGCACCTATACACCTAACAAGTGTATTGGGTGTGTTGGGGACACAAGAGACTTCTTGTATCTTGATTAGGGTTGCTTGAGAGGGATACCTTTGACCACTTCCTCCCTGAGTTCGATAAACGTTGGGTAATCCACTTAAGGGAAACTTTCTTCTGTTCTACAAACCTCTGCACTTGGAGGACCAACAACTATCTACAAGAATAGAAGTGCGTAGACATCAGCTAGCTCTTGGTGGAATTTGCCGACGCGCCCAGCGTTGGAGTGGTTCCCTAGAAGCTCGGCTCGCCGATGTAGTGCCCGCGGTCCTGAATTTTTCTGCAGCGTTGAGTTTTTTTTGAATGAAGGCTGCAGAAAGTTAACAGGTGAGAGTAAATCAGGCACTTAATACCCTATACAGTATTGTACCAGAGAAACAGATCCTACCCGCATGAGTGGTAAGAAGGTCTACGCCTTTTTTGGGAAATGGAAAAGGTCTACACCAAGAGAGAGACGGATAAACCTGGGGCCTGGCGCAAAGTGTACAGTGCTGCGGGGCTGAGAACGAGGATTGCATGCATGTCTTCAACACCATCTGCATTTTATTCTATCTGCTTGTCTCTTCTTGATCTTTCTTTCTCGGCATGGCATACTCGTTTCTCTTCTCCATTCCTTTCTTGTGGTTAAAGCTTGTCTAGATACATATACAGAGTACTGGTAGTAGTACGTAGTACATTTGAACTAGTACTCCAGTAATACGGAGTATATGTCTTTTTATACTCGAGTTGTACTACCAGTACTCCAATCATATGTCTTCTTTTTTACTATACTACTACTAGTACTCCAGTAGGTAGGCATCTGTGGGCGGTGGGTGGCGAGCGATGGTGGCTATTTGTGGCTTTTTACTACTCCTAGGGCAGCAGGCAGCGGTGGCAGTAGGGTTCTAGTAGTACGGAGTAGTACTCGAGTACTCCTGCTCACTAATTCACGAAGTAAGACTTCAGTAGTGTACTGTAGTCCTCTACTGCTTAGATGTAGCTGTCTTCATACCATGGTTTATAGGGAGACGCCAGAGACACAGGTGCTCAAATGCACGTCTCAGGTGGGCCCCGGTGCCTAGAGATTGGATAAAGCCTTGCTGCCTGACCACACTGCCAAGGAAATTCATTTCGCTACTCTCTACTAGTATACTATTTCTTGGTGTGTTTCGAAATTAAGTTCACACCTTGCGATAATCTATTCAGTGGACCCACTACTAGGAAGTCAATGTATCGAGACGAGTGATAGTTTGGAAAGATTCAACTTCTTGCAAAGAATATGCACGCCTAGAAATTTGATAGTATTTCGAAAACAACCAAAGAGACTATGGCTCACCCCGTTTTGAAATTTTGCGTGCGTTTCGAAATTACCTTCACACCTTGCGAAAATCTGTTCACTGGACCCACCAGGCAGTCAATGTATTGAGAACGAGTGAGAGTTTGAAATGATTCAACTTATTGCTCATAATATGCATGCCTAGAAATTTGACCGTGTTTTGAAAACAATCAAAGATGCTATGACTCACCGTGTTTCGAAATTTTGCCTGTGTTTCGAAATTAACTTCACACCTTGCAAAAATCTGTTCAGTGGACCCACCACCATGCAGTCAATGTATGGAGATGAGTGTGAGTTTGGAAAGATTCAACTTCTTGCTAAGAATATGCATGCCTAGAAATTTGAACGTGTTTTGAAAACAAACAAATAGACTATGACTCACCGTGTTTTGAAATTTTGGTTGTGTTTCGAAATTAACTTCACACCTTGCGATAATATTTTCAGTGGACCCACCAGGAAGTCAATGTATCGAGAACGAGTAAGAGTTGTTTGGCAAGATTTAACTTCTTGCTAAGAATATCCATGCCTCGAAAGTTTGACCATGTTTGAAAACAATCAAAGAGACTATGACTCACCGTGTTTTGAAACTTTGGATGTGTTTCGAAATTAACTTCACACCTTGCGATAATCTGTTCAGTGGACCTACCAGGCAATCAATGTATCGAGAACGAGTGAGAGTTTGGAATGATTGAACTTATTGCTAAGAATATGCATGCCTAGAAATTTGATCGTGTTTTGAAAACAATCAAAGTGGCTATGGCTCACCGTGTTTTGAAATTTTGCGTGTGTTTCGAAATTAACTTCACACCTTGCAAAATCCTATTCACTTGACCCACCAGGCCGCAGTCAATGTATCGAGAACGAGTGAGAGTTTGGAAAGATTCAACTTATTGCTAAGAATATGCATGTCTAGAAATTTGACCGTGTTTTGAAAACAATCAAAGTGGCTATCGATCACCACATTTTGAAATTTTGCGTGCATTTCAAAATTAACTTCACACCTTGCGAAAACTGTTCACTAGACCCACCAGGGACTCAATGTATCGAGAACGAGTGAGAGTTTGGAATGATTCAACTTATTGTTAAGAATATGCATGCCTAGAAATTTTACTTTGTTCTGAAAACAATCAAAGTTGCTATGGCTCACCGCGTTTTGAAATTTTGCGTGCGTTTAGAAATTAACTTCACACCTTGCGAAAATCTGTTCACTAGACCCACCAGGCAGTCAATGTATCGAGAACGAGTGAGAGTTTGGAATGATTCAACTTATTGCTAAGAATATGCATGCCTATAAATTTGACCGTGTTTTGAGAACAATTAAAGAGGCTATGACTCACCGTGTTTCGAAATTTTGGCTATGTTTTGAAATTAACTTCATACCTTCCAAAAATCTGTCCAGTGGACCCACCAGGCAGTCAATGTATCAAGAACGAGTGAGAGTTTGGCAAGATTCAACTTCTTGCTAAGAATATGCATGCCTAGAAATTTGACCGTGTTTTGAAAACAAACAAAGAGACCATGACTCTCCGTGTTTTAAAATTTTGGCGGTGTTTCAAAATTAACTTCACCCCTTGCGATAATCTTTTCAGTGGACCCACCAGGCAGTCAATGTGTCGAGAACGAATAAGAGTTGTTTGGCAAGATTCTACTTCTTGCTAAGAATATGCATGCCTCGAGAGATTGACCGTGTTATGAAAACAATCAAAGAGACTACACCTTTTTTTGAAAGTTTAGTTGTGTTTCGAAATTAACTTCGTACCTTGCGATAATCTGTTTAGTGGACCTACCAGGCAGTCAATGTATCGAGAATGAGTGAGAGTTTGGAATGATTCAACCTATTGCTAAGAATATGCATGCCTAGAAATTTGACTTTGTTTTGAAAACAATCAAAGTGGCTATGGCTCACCGTGTTTTGAAATTTTGTGTGTGTGTTGAAATTAACTTCACACCATGCGAAAATATGTTCACTGGACCCACTAGGCAATCAATGTATCAAGAACTAGTGAAATTTTGGAATGATTCAACTTATTGCTAAGAATATGCATGCCTACAACTTTGACTGTGTTTGCAAAACAATAAAAAAGAGGCTATGACTCACCATGTTTTGAAATTTTGGCTGTGTTTCAAAATTAACTTCACACCTTGTGAAAATCTATTCAGTGGACCCACCAGGCAGTCAATGTATCAAGAACGAGTGAGAGTTTGGCAAGATTCAACTTCTTGCTAAGAATATGCATGCCTAGAAATTTGACCGTGTTTTGAAAATTATCGGAAAGACTATGACTCACCGTGTTTTGAAATTTTGCCCGTGTTTCGAAATTAACTTCACACCTTGTAAAAATCTATTCAGTGGACCCACCACCAGGTAGTCAATGTATGGAGACGAGTGAGAGTTTGGAAAGATTCAACTTCTTGCTAAGAATATGCATGCCTAGAAATTTGACCGTGATTTGAAAACAAACAAAGAGACTATGACTCAGCGTGTTTCGAAATTTTGGCTGTGTTTCGAAATTAACTTCACACCTTGCAATAATATTTTTAGTTTACCCACCAGGCAGCCAATGTATCGAGAACGAGTGAGAGTTGTTTGGCAAGATTCAACTTCTTGCTAAGAATATGCATGCCTCGTAAGTTTGACCATGTTTTGAAAACAATCAAAGAGACTATGACTCACCGTGTTTTGAAAGTTTGGCTGTGTTTCGAAATTAACTTAACACCTTGCGATAATCTGTTCAGTGGACCTACCAGGCAGTCAATGTATCAAGAACGAGTGAGATTTTCGAATGATTCAACTTATTGCTAAGAATATGCATGCCTAGAAATTCGACTTTGTTTTGAAAACAATCAAAGTGGCTATGGCTCATCGCGTTTTGAAATATTGCGTGCATTTCGAAATTAACTTCACAACTTGTGAAAATCTGTTCACTGGACCCACCAGGGAGTCAATGTATCGAGAACGAGTGAGAGTTTGGAATGATTCAAGTTATTGCTAAGAATATGCATGCCTAGAAATTTGACTTTGTTCTGAAAATTATCAAAGTGGCTATGGCTCACCGCGTCTTGAAATTTTGCGTGCGTTTAGAAATTAACTTCACACCTTTCAAAAATATGTTCACTGGACCCACCAGGCAGCAAATATATCGAGAACGAGTCAGTGTTTGGAATGATTCAACTTATTGATAAGAATATGCATGCCTAGAAATTTGACCGTGTTTTGAGAACAATAAAAGAGGCTATGACTCACCGTGTTTTGAAATTTTGGTTGTGTTTTGAAATTAACTTCATACCTTGCGAAAATCTATCCAGTGGACCCACCAGGCAATCAATGTATCAAGAACGAATAAGAGTTTGGCAAGATTCAACTTCTTGCTAATAATATGCATGCCTAGAAATTTGACCGTGTTTTGAAAACAAACAAAGAAACCATGACTCTCCATGTTTTGAAATTTTGGTGGTGTTTCGAAATTAACTTCACCCCTTGCGATAATCTTTTCAGTGGACCCACTAGGCAGTCAATGTATCGAGAACGAGTAAGATTTGTTTGGCAAGATTCAACTTCTTGCTAAGAATATGCATGCCTCGAAAGATTGACCGTGTTTTGAAACAATCAAAGAGACTATGACTCACCGTTTTTTTGAAAGTTTGGTTGTGTTTCGAAATTAACTTCACACCTTGCGATAATCTGTTCAGTGGACCTACCAGGCAGTCAATGTATCGAGAACAAGTGAGAGTTTGGAATGATTCAACTTATTGCTAAGAATATGCATGCCTAGAAATTCGACTTTGTTTTGAAAACAATCAAAGTGGCTATGGCTCACCGCGTTTTGAAATTTTGTGTGTGTTTCGAAATTAACTTCACACCTTGCGAAAATCTGTTCACTGGACCCACCAGGCAGTCAATGTGTCGAGAACGAGTGAGAGTTTGGAATGATTCAACTTATTGCTAAGAATATGCATGCCTAGAAATTTGAGGAGTGTTGTTATAGCCCTACCATGGATTAGAGTGTCCAACCGGAGAGTAGTTCAGAGTAGTATCATGAAGAGAAGATATTTATATGAGAGTGTTCACTAGCGAAAGTATGATCCCTATGCCTTGTTTCTAAACATTGAAACACCATTTGCAACTAGATCTGTTACATGTTTGCTTGCTTCCATCTTTTTGCCTTTAGTATTTTCCTCCCGTCAAGCTCTTTTCTGCCACCGTTGTCTTATATCCATACCACTTGTATTTCACTATCTCTTCGCCGAACTAGTGCACCTATACACCTAACAAGTGTATTGGGTGTGTTGGGGACACAAGAGACATCTTGTATCTTGATTAGGGTTGCTTGAGAGGGATACCTTTGACCACTTCCTCCCTGAGTTCGATAAACGTTGGGTAATCCATTTAAGGGAAACTTTCTTCTGTTCTACAAACCTCTGCACTTGGAGGACCAACAACTATCTACAAGAATAGAAGTGCGTAGACATCAGCTAGCTCTTGGTGGAATTCGCCGACGCGCCCAGCATTGGAGTGGTTCCCTAGAAGCTCGGCTCGCCGATGTAGTGCCCGCGGTCCTGAATTTTTCTGCAGCGTTGAGTTTTTTTTGAATGAAGGCTGCAGAAAGTTAACAGTTGAGAGTAAATCAGGCACTTAATACCCTATACAGTATTGTACCAGAGAAACAGATCCTACCCGCATGAGTGGTAAGAAGGTCTACGCCTTTTTTGGGAAATGGAAAAGGTCTACACCAAGAGAGAGACGGATAAACCTGGGGCCTGGCGCAAAGTGTACAGTGCTGCGGGGCTGAGAACGAGGATTGCATGCATGTCTTCAACACCATCTGCATTTTATTCTATCTGCTTGTCTCTTCTTGATCTTTCTTTCTCGGCATGGCATACTCGTTTCTCTTCTCCATTCCTTTCTTGTGGTTAAAGCTTGTCTAGATACATATACAGAGTACTGGTAGTAGTACGTAGTACATTTGAACTAGTACTCCAATAATACGGAGTATATGTCTTTTTATACTCGAGTTGTACTACCAGTACTCCAATAGTTATGCAGTACATATGTCTTCTTTTTTACTATACTACTACTAGTACTCCAGTAGGTAGGCATCTGTGGGCGGTGGGTGGCGAGCGATGGTGGCTATTTGCGGCTTTTTACTACTCCTAGGGCAGCGGGCAGCGGTGGCAGTAGGGTTCTAGTAGTACGGAGTAGTACTCGAGTACTCCTGCTCACTAATTCACGAAGTAAGACTTCAATAGTGTACTGTAGTCCTCTACTGCTTAGATGTAGCTGTCTTCATACCATGGTTTATAGGGAGATGCCAGAGACACAGGTGCTCAAATGCACGTCTCAGGTGGGCCCCGGTGCCTAGAGATTGGATAAAGCCTTGCTGCCTGACCACACTGCCAAGGAAATTCATTTCGCTACTCTCTACTAGTATACTATTTCTTGGTGTGTTTCAAAATTAAGTTCACACCTTGCGATAATATGTTCAGTGGACCCACTACCAGGAAGTCAATGTATCGAGACGAGCGATAGTTTGGAAAGATTCAACTTCTTGCAAAGAATATGCACGCCTAGAAATTTGATAGTATTTCGAAAACAACCAAAGAGACTATGGCTCACCCCGTTTTGAAATTTTGCGTGCGTTTCGAAATTACCTGCACACCTTGCGAAAATCTGTTCACTGGACCCACCAGGCAGTCAATGTATTGAGAACGAGTGAGAGTTTGAAATGATTCAACTTATTGCTAATAATATGCATGCCTAGAAATTTGACCGTGTTTTGAAAACAATCAAAGATGCTATGACTCACCGTGTTTCGAAATTTTGCCTGTGTTTCGAAATTAACTTCACACCTTGCAAAAATCTGTTCAGTGGACCCACCACCATGCAGTCAATGTATGGAGATGAGTGTGAGTTTGGAAAGATTCAACTTCTTGCTAAGAATATGCATGCCTAGAAATTTGAACGTGTTTTGAAAACAAACAAATAGACTATGACTCACCGTGTTTTGAAATTTTGGTTGTGTTTCGAAATTAACTTCACACCTTGCGATAATATTTTCAGTGGACCCACCAGGAAGTCAATGTATCGAGAACGAGTAAGAGTTGTTTGGCAAGATTTAACTTCTTGCTAAGAATATCCATGCCTCGAAAGTTTGACCATGTTTGAAAACAATCAAAGAGACTATGACTCACCGTGTTTTGAAACTTTGGATGTGTTTCGAAATTAACTTCACACCTTGGGATAATCTGTTCAGTGGACCTACCAGGCAGTCAATGTATCGAGAACGAGTGAGAGTTTGGAATGATTGAACTTATTGCTAAGAATCATGCCTAGAAATTTGATCGTGTTTTGAAAACAATCAAAGTGGCTATGGCTCACCGTGTTTTGAAATTTTGCGTGTGTTTCGAAATTAACTTCACACCTTGCAAAATCCTATTCACTTGACCCACCAGGCCGCAGTCAATGTATCGAGAACGAGTGAGAGTTTGAAAAGATTCAACTTATTGCTAAGAATATGCATGTCTAGAAATTTGACCGTGTTTTGAAAACAATCAAAGTGGCTATCGATCACCACATTTTGAAATTTTGCGTGCATTTCAAAATTAACTTCACACCTTGCGAAAACTGTTCACTAGACCCACCAGGGACTCAATGTATCGAGAACGAGTGAGAGTTTGGAATGATTCAACTTATTGTTAAGAATATGCATGCCTAGAAATTTTACTTTGTTCTGAAAACAATCAAAGTTGCTATGGCTCACCGCGTTTTGAAATTTTGCGTGCGTTTAGAAATTAACTTCACACCTTGCGAAAATCTGTTCACTAGACCCACCAGGCAGTCAATGTATCGAGAACGAGTGAGAGTTTGGAATGATTCTACTTATTGCTAAGAATATGCATGCCTATAAATTTGACCGTGTTTTGAAAACAATTAAAGAGGCTATGACTCACCGTGTTTCGAAATTTTGGCTATGTTTTGAAATTAACTTCATACCTTCCAAAAATCTGTCCAGTGGACCCACCAGGCAGTCAATGTATCAAGAACGAGTGAGAGTTTGGCAAGATTCAACTTCTTGCTAAGAATATGCATGCCTAGAAATTTGACCGTGTTTTGAAAACAAACAAAGAGACCATGACTCTCCGTGTTTTAAAATTTTGGCGGTGTTTCAAAATTAACTTCACCCCTTGCGATAATCTTTTCAGTGGACCCACAAGGCAGTCAATGTGTCGAGAACGAATAAGAGTTGTTTGGCAAGATTCTACTTCTTGCTAAGAATATGCATGCCTCGAGAGATTGACCGTGTTATGAAAACAATCAAAGAGACTACACCTTTTTTTGAAAGTTTAGTTGTGTTTTGAAATTAACTTCGCACCTTGCGATAATCTGTTTAGTGGACCTACCAGGCAGTCAATGTATCGAGAATGAGTGAGAGTTTGGAATGATTCAACTTATTGCTAAGAATATGCATGCCTAGAAATTTGACTTTGTTTTGAAAACAATCAAAGTGGCTATGGCTCACCGTGTTTTGAAATTTTGTGTGTGTTTTGAAATTAACTTCACACCATGCGAAAATATGTTCACTGGACCCACTAGGCAATCAATGTATCAAGAACTAGTGAAAGTTTGGAATGATTCAACTTATTGCTAAGAATATGCATGCCTACAACTTTGACTGTGTTTGCAAAACAATAAAAAAGAGGCTATGACTCACCATGTTTTGAAATTTTGGCTGTGTTTCAAAATTAACTTCACACCTTGTGAAAATCTATTCAGTGGACCCACCAGGCAGTCAATGTATCAAGAACGAGTGAGAGTTTGGCAAGATTCAACTTCTTGCTAAGAATATGCATGCCTAGAAATTTGACCGTGTTTTGAAAATAATCGGAAAGACTATGACTCACCGTGTTTTGAAATTTTGCCCGTGTTTCGAAATTAACTTCACACCTTGTAAAAATCTATTCAGTGGACCCACCACCAGGTAGTCAATGTATGGAGACGAGTGAGAGTTTGGAAAGATTCAACTTCTTGCTAAGAATATGCATGCCTAGAAATTTGACCGTGATTTGAAAACAAACAAAGAGACTATGACTCAGCGTGTTTCGAAATTTTGGCTGTGTTTCGAAATTAACTTCACACCTTGCAATAATATTTTTAGTTGACCCACCAGGCAGCCAATGTATCGAGAACGAGTGAGAGTTGTTTGGCAAGATTCAACTTCTTGCTAAGAATATGCATGCCTCGTAAGTTTGACCATGTTTTGAAAACAATCAAAGAGACTATGACTCACCGTGTTTTGAAAGTTTGGCTGTGTTTCGAAATTAACTTCACACCTTGCGATAATCTGTTCAGTGGACCTACCAGGCAGTCAATGTATTAAGAACGAGTGAGATTTTCGAATGATTCAACTTATTGCTAAGAATATGCATGCCTAGAAATTGGACCGTGTTTTGAAAACAATCAAAGTGGCTATGGCTCATCGCGTTTTGAAATATTGCGTGCATTTCGAAATTAACTTCACACCTTGTGAAAATCTGTTCACTGGACCCACCAGGGAGTCAATGTATCGAGAACGAGTGAGAGTTTGGAATGATTCAAGTTATTGCTAAGAATATGCATGCCTAGAAATTTGACTTTGTTCTGAAAATTATCAAAGTGGCTATGGCTCACTTCGTCTTGAAATTTTGCGTGCGTTTAGAAATTAACTTCACACCTTTTGAAAATCTGTTCACTGGACCCACCAGGCAGCAAATATATCGAGAACGAGTCAGTGTTTGGAATGATTCAACTTATTGATTAGAATATGCATGCCTAGAAATTTGACCGTGTTTTGAGAACAATAAAAGAGGCTATGACTCACCGTGTTTTGAAATTTTGGTTGTGTTTTGAAATTAACTTCATACCTTGCGAAAATCTATCCAGTGGACCCACCAGGCAATCAATGTATCAAGAACAAATAAGAGTTTGGCAAGATTCAACTTCTTGCTAATAATATGCATGCCTAGAAATTTGACCGTGTTTTGAAAACAAACAAAGAAACCATGACTCTCCATGTTTTGAAATTTTGGTGGTGTTTCAAAATTAACTTCACCCCTTGCGATAATCTTTTCAGTGGACCCACTAGGCAGTCAATGTATCGAGAACGAGTAAGATTTGTTTGGCAAGATTCAACTTCTTGCTAAGAATATGCATGCCTCGAAAGATTGACCGTGTTTTGAAACAATCAAAGAGACTATGACTCACCGTTTTTTGAAAGTTTGGTTGTGTTTCGAAATTAACTTCACACCTTGCGATAATCTGTTTAGTGGACCTACCAGGCAGTCAATTTATCGAGAACAAGTGAGAGTTTGGAATGATTCAACTTATTGCTAAGAATATGCATGCCTAGAAATTTGACTTTGTTTTGAAAACAATCAAAGTGGCTATGGCTCACCGCGTTTTGAAATTTTGTGTGTGTTTCGAAATTAACTTCACACCTTGCGAAAATCTGTTCACTGGACCCACCAGGCAGTCAATGTATCGAGAACGAGTGAGAGTTTGGAATGATTCAACTTATTGCTAAGAATATGCATGCCTAGAAATTTGACCGTGTTTTCAAAACAATCAAAGAGGCTATGACTCACCATGTTTCAAAATTTTGGCTGTGTTTCAAAATTGACTTCACACCTTGCGAAAATCTGTTCAGTGGACCCACCAGGCAGTCAATATATCAAGAACGAGTGAGAGTTTGACAAGATTCAACTTCTTGCTAAGTATATGCATGCCTTGAAATTTGACCATGTTTTGAAAACAATTTTAGAAAGCAAAATGGATTCATAAACAACCTCACAAATTTCAAATTATAAAAAGCAACACAAAGAGCCTCACAATTTTCAAAATATAAACTAGAAGATAGAGGAGACAGGGAAAATCAATTTTCTATTTCTTGTGTGCAATCCACAAGCTTGAGGTGCACCTTAATGCTGATGTAGTCATAGGTGCCTCGCCGGTGAGTATCGATTCGGCCGAGGCTAGCTAGGGCAATGATTCCGATGTTTGCGTGTCTGTTGGATTCTTCTAGCGTATATAGACAGATGTTTCGTGCTTGCTTGATTTTGCAGGTGACGCAGCCTTTTTGACGTGCCATGGTGACGGCCAGGGGATAGGGAGAGCACGTGGCACGTTGGGCGCAGTTGAGTTTTCAAATCAATGTGACATTAAATAATTTCAAATCAATGCCCCGGAAATGCCGCGCAAGGAGATGATTTACGTCGACTGTACAAAGGTTATTTTTTATCCATGGACTTTGATATACTACTAATCTGTATTTCACTTATAATGATTGATATTAGTAATTAAAGAATACATGCGGGTTCCCAGACTTCTTCCTTTCAGTATTAATTACCTGAATTCACGTGAGTAAGTAACGTGGGTTTCTCTGTATTGGCACCCTTCTTTCCTCGAATGCATGCAGAAATTAAAGGGAGGAAGTAATTTCACCTTCCTTAGTAATACAAGAGGTTTTATTGCGCCGCAATGGAAGATGAAATGACAAATGGAGTACTTATGCTAGTACTAGATCGCAAACACCGTTCCAATTTGCACTTGATAATACTAATATTCAATCTCCGAACATTATTACAGAAAGGAAGTAGAGGTGAAATTAAACAAAATTAATCCTAAGACTTCTTCGTCTTCTTGGACCTGGATCCTTCCGCTGTCACCTTCGTGCTGGCGTCATCCTTCCGCTTCCCGTGGCATCCCCCAGCTCTCGCAGTCTTCTTCTTCTTCTTCAAGCCTCCCGCCTGCTTCTCCTTCCTCTTCTCATTGCGGATGAAGGCGGGATCGAGTGCACTCTTCTTGGAGACGAAGTCGAGAAATGGCCATAAATCTTCTGACCCCTGATCCTCCTACTCGTGCTCCCTCTTTTTCTTGCCGATGGAGGATGGATCGAGAGAACTCTTCTTGAAGACGACGTCTCCTTCATAGATGAAAGACCAAGGATCCTCCTCCTCCTCTTTGCTCTCTGCCGGCAGTGTCCCCTCCATCAGATGACGGTAAGCAGGGTCCTCGTCGTAAAAATTACCTTCTGGTATGTCGGAATAGTACGGCCCGTCAATGGACTCCTCGCCATCACCATGGTAGGGACTGATATCCCCGTTCGCCCGTGCGTTGGACTTGTCAATGGAGGTGCACTGATCGGAGCAGCTGCGCGACATTTTTGTGTGTGTGGTGGCTTGGCCGGCCTAAAGGGACAGGGATAGACAAAGAGAGTTCTTCGTTGTGTGCGTCGTGCCTGGATGAGAGAGGTGGTCGTTGTTGATGGCCCCTTAAAAAGGCTTGCTCGGGACATCCAGGAGTTGCCACGTGCCATAGGAGCAGCCTGGTAGTTCCCTTCCATTATTTTTTTATACTCCCTTAAATCGTTTTTTACAAAAGTTCCCTTCCATCGATGAAACATGATCGAACGGTTGGTACTCCTTCGCCCTGAGAGCATCAGCAGCGAGGATATTGCAAGTACCACCACATGTTGGGGAGGTTTTTGCACATAATAACAACCATAGACCTTTTTTGTGCAAAATACAGACATTTTCTGTAAGTGTTGTACATAATACATAACCAGTCATTGAATGTTTCTTATCTTTTTTGGGAAACATTTCATAGTTAATTATATAATATAGTACTAAAATATAATTTTTATCTAAATTAATAATAGGTAAAGCTCAAAAAATAATTATAATTTTGAGCCACATCCATAAAGTATCTGGTGTATTTTGGTTCTTGTAAGTTGTATCATTTAGAAATCAACCTATTAGTAGGTACATAATTCCCGACATGCTCTAGAGAAATGATATATAGATTCTATAATGATGGAAAGTGTGTTTTGAGGTTTATGCATAGCGTTCATTGTGCTAAAGACTATATCAATAGAATCTTCTAAATGTTAGAGTGGAAGGAAAATCCATCGATAAGCAATGTTGGGATTTCCAATCTTCATCCAACGGTTAATGTTAAAAGTTATTCGTACACTATATACTGGGTATGATAAGATAATTAAATGTATAACATGTCATTAGAATCTTTGTGGTTTTTTCATAGCGTTCATTGTGCTAAGGACTATCGATAGAATCTTCTACATGCTAGAATAAAAAAAAGATCCAAGAGTTAACGTTGTTGGGATTTGCCAGTCTTGATTCAATTTTCATTGTTCAAAGTTACTCGTACATTATATAGAGGCAAGATTTGCAAGAAGTCACACGCTACTTCCTACTAGTAAAAGGCATGTGCCACACTCGTATATACTGTATGAAATGTAACTTAATGAACATTAAGTTGTTATCAACCAATAGTCTTATCAGAGAAAAAAGGCATACATTAAGTATATTAATAATAACTATCTACACATGTTGAGAATACAACCTACTGTGCTATGAACTTTTTTTGCGGGGAGGGGGTGAGACATGATGGTTCTAGAACATGGTGGAGTTTGCTCTAGGTACCACTCCTTCATCAAGAATCCAGCTGCTCTGAACCATTGGATCTAACAGACCAACAGTTAGGATTGGTGCTATGGATCTAATTCAAAACTGCTCCATTATAGTAGTAGAGATAATTTGAAATCATTGGCGATGATGCTATATGTGCATGACCGAACAACTTTCGGATAATCTCAAGGAAAAATAAGGATGCATGTATCAATGAGCGCAAATGGACAATAAGAGTTGTGAGGACATATTACTTGTGGGGCCTAGCAACCCCACATTTCTTCTTATTTTTAATGAGCTTACCTCATGGGTGGCTTTGATGTCGTTGCTCAGGCGCACTATATTATTCATGTTAGCAGAATAGTGGGTTCCCAAAATTTCCTTTTAAACATAAGGTTGAACACTCCCAGCCATAGTGATTCAAAATTTATCAATAAAGGGGGTTTATTTATTGGGTAGCCGAGTGGTTGACACCACATGTCATTGCCATGTACTTCCTTTGTTCAGAAATATAAGACGTTTTAGCTTTGTGAATCGAATATATCTAGACGCCATTTAGTGTATAGGTTCGTAGATGTTCGGAGTATACCTTTACATTAAAAGGCGTCTAGATACATTTATTTCACAAAGCTAAAACGTCTTATATTTCGGAACGGAGAGAGTAGACATGATTTTTGCTAGGAAGGGCAAACACTAATGAATGCTTATAGGAAGGCTAGAAAATTGTGTTCCATTGATAAACCTTCGCGCACCTCTTCCTAGAGTCAGATTTTAGCAATTCAATACAAAAAGGTTGTTGGACATGCTCCAAAGCCCAATAATTTTTCTTTTTAAATAAGAACAATAGTGATTAGCTCGAATAATTAATTGCGGTCTACGTATGTTGTACTACTGTACTTCATAGAGTATGCTATGTGTGCATGACCGAACAACTTTCAAAAAACCTAAAGGAAAACGTGGCCGCATTAATGAATGAGCGCGAAGTAAGGCTGGCAATGGGTAGGGTGTGAGTAGGGTAGAACAATATCATACCCACTCCCATTTAGTCAATGGGTCAAAAAATTTATCCATACCCATACTCGCGGGTATAAAACTTTACCCATGCCCATAGCCATGAAAAATATCGAAGTTTAGAAGCCACAGTATCATACTCTTCCCTAGGTTGCTTGGCCCCATAGGTTGTAACTCTACAGGTAAGTTTTACTACTATGTCAGTTTAAATGGATAGGGTACGGGTCTATCTACTCATGCCCGTACCGTGACTTAATGGGTTAGGGTATGGGTATTACCCATAGGTATAAAATTGTGCCCATACCCTACCAACACGGGTACAGTACCTGCGGGCACTCGTGGGTAAAATTGTCATCCTTAGCGCGAAGGGACAATAAGAGTTGTGAGAACAAAGTACTTGTGGGGCCTAACAACTTTCACATTTTTTTAATGAGAACACCATCGTTGCTTACCTTATGAATGGTTTGATGTCGTCCCTTAGGCGCTAGATTATTCATGTTAGCGAAATAGTGGGTTCCCATACTTTTGTTTAGAATAGAAGTATGAACACTGCCAACCATAGTGATTGAAAAGTTATCGATAAAGGGCGCTTTAATTTTTAAAGCTTGGGGCACTTTATTATTACACTCGATTCCCCATACCACCGGCCTACCATTCTGCTATTATTAGTTGGACTATAGGTAAACAAATTCACTCGAGTTGGTTGGGGCTTTAATCATAATTTTCGTCCTCACTATCTTGGTGACAACATCTTCATACGCATCATCGTTCATGAATAGATATAATACGGAAATATATCAATGCCATAGTATTTTAGTGCCTACCAAAGTAATACTTCAGTTTTCTCTCTTCTTAGTTTCTTCAAAAAGGGGTCTGGCCTCTTTCTCAATTATTTTAAAAAACATAGTTTTGGAGAATACTTCAGTTTAAACCCCTATTATTTGTTGGAAGAAAACACTAAAAGGTATTCAATAGTTCAGTTTATTCATAAATCAAAATGTTTTCTAAATAATTTAAAAATACTTTGATGCCAAACTCGTCCTTAATATCTGAACCGAGCTAATCTGGGCCATGGATGATCAATATTTAGATGCCAAATGGCCAAATGGGCCCTTATATTCTGAACTAAGGCAGTATGGGCCATGGATGATCACCGATGTGCCTGTCGGCCTTTGATTCCAGGGAGTACAGCTTACAAATTTACTACTACTTGGACTATACATAAATCTGAATTTAGTCGAGCGAGAAAATCTCCCGCTATCCAATGTTTCAAACATCTTGGAATCCCCCTTCTATCCCCAGTGAAGTCGGTTCGTTGGGGCTTCAATCGTAATTTCCCCATTCAGTACCTCTATACCCCACCCCTACCACCGACCCCCCTCACCCACACACAATCCTCGCCCCTAGTTGCGCTAGCCCTGCGGAAAACCCTTGATCTACCTTCAGCACCTTAGATCTTATTCATCGTTGTCGTCGTGCACTACACCAGATCTGCTTCACCGACCCACTTTCCTGGCGCACCGTACACATTCCCACCACCAGGAATCTCTTTCTTCGCTGCTGTCGATCAACGCTCGGAGGAACCCTTGTTCTCCTTCACCTTTGCCCACAAGCACCGCAACCGCAGCACCCTCGACAACCTCGACGTCGCCACCCAGGATTCGCATCATGCCTAAACATCGTCGCGACCGAGGTAACCATATCTCCTTGGACTTTGGTAAGATAAATATGTAGCAGTTAACTGTATTTTGTATTGGTGCTACATTTGTAGTAACTTACAAGTACTATACTTGTTACCCGTATCTTCCTAAATAAATTTTTTGTAGTCAGGTTTAACTATAAGGCATTAAAGTGGGATTTTGTATTTCATGGTGAAATATGAGTTAGCCAATGGTTAACACATTTGTTTACATTATCTACTTTAGTAAGTGCCCATATGTGATGCGATTATAATTTCTCTCTAGCTTAGCATAGGCTATGGCACTAATTGTTATTTCTTGCTTGATGCTTTTGTCCTATGTATACAGTACATGTTTACATTCGTTATACTGCTTCCACTAAGATGTCTGTTTAATTTGCTTCTACTTACCCCACTATTCCTAACCGTTTGATGTTGTTACGCAATGAACAGGTGCAGTTTACACTAGAAATCATAGAATGAATGGCCCCTATAATATCGTAAGTATCTATTGCTTTTGTATCACTTCATGCTAACGTTTATGAGACTGGAACCTTTTTGTGTTCACTATTCGATGCACCATTATGCAGAGGACCGACACTAAATTATGGAGACCAACAGTCCAATTACTTGATGCAGCGGACATAGTCGATGAACATACCTGTAACCAGATCAGCAACCCTGAGACTTTACATAGAGCTACTGTAAGGACGCCCCCCTTTTTTAAGGTTTAAGTCCCTTGGTGTCATGCCATTGACTCTAGTTGAGTTGTTATTTTTGTTGGAGGCACTAGGGTGATTATAACAAGGCCAGAAATGCAACGGAATCCAATATAAAGAATTGCCTACTTCAAATCTCACTCTGTATCTACACATGTATGGCTATTTTAATACGAGGCAGATGATAGGACACTTTGTCTTTGGGCAGACAATCAAAAAATTTAAACATTATAACTGTTCGGTAGATTGTTTGACCATTTCTCTAAAATGATTTGGCTATTCTATTATAGGCACCCGTCTGCATGAGATCCTTGTGTCGAGTGCTTACATCGCTATAACAGACCAAATAACCTTTTGAAAATCTTTGAGAATGAACATGATAGTTTGTTTCTTTGTATGATGTTGTAACTTCTTTTATCTTAGTTTCAGCCTTCATCAAGTATAGCCATTTCACAGGGCAGAAGTGATAGTTGCACACTATCTCATCCCTCTATGAAGGCAACTATTCTAGTTATTCCAGAAGAAAGAGATGTATGATGCCATGTCATTACTAATTGCTTTCTTCCTTTTAGCAAAAGGACTGATTTAAAATTCGTTGGTTTTTGTTTTCCTTGGTAATTATGTTATATGACTTTTTTTTTGTTTTAGGTTGCAAATATAAATATGAAGGCAGAACAGAAAACAACTACCTCAAGTGTAGATCTCTTTGGATAGAGCAGCAGTGGCAGTGCGTATTGCTCATGTAGGTACACAATCTCGACTGCTCCATACATTCCAGCAGAAAGAGTTTTTGGTGCTGCACTCCAAGATGCACTTGATGTAGTTGGATAGGAAGCCAACAGAACAGATGTAGTAGTCTCCATAGCAAGGAAGGAGTTATCTGAGTTAAAAAACAGGCAAGCTTTGACGGAGTACTTAATAATATCCTCAACAAGTCTCGTGGTAATCCTGCTGTTACATGTGAGGCAGCGCGAGCTCCCTAAAAGGAACATTTTTGAAACTAAGATTATATTGTTTATCAGCTGTGTTGTACTCCGATGATGCTTTACGAGCTACGGAATTTTTCAGAACTGTAATAATTTACTAATTTTCCAGTTATAAGTTTTTTCCATAGTTCCAGAATTTATTTAGCATTTTAGAGAACTTTTGTTCTTTGTTTATCCATGTTTATGTCCTGGCAATGGATCTAAGTTAGATAGGCTTAAATAGTACCAGGCCCACAATGTTTTATCAGTCCTTGATGGGCCACCAATCAATAGTGACGGGCCTACACTGAGGCCATTATACGTAGAATCTGACTACAACAGAACAGAACAGTAAAAGGCTAGAACAGTGAAAGGCCGGAACAGTGAAAGGCTGAAACAGTGAAAGGCCGGAAAAGTGAAAGGCCAAAACAGTGAAAGGCCGGAATAGTGAAAGGCTAGAACAGTAACAGACCGGAAACAGTAACAAGTCTAGAACTTTAGAAGGCCAGAATCTTCATCCCGTTTATGGGACTGTATAGTAGAAGGCCGGAATAGTGAATGTCTAGAACAGTAAAGGTCGTAATTGTAGAGGGCCGTAACGGCCCACGATGGGTGCAAGAAACATGACAGGCCGACAGAAGGCCTTAACAGTAATGGACAGACTTGGCCCAGGCTGAAAATGGGCAGCACAGTATTGGACCAAGGTGGGCCTTCCGTAGCCTAAAGGAGTATCGGCCCTGAAAGTTCACGGGCCGCGGATGTCTGCACTAGTGGGCCCATTTCAAATAGTGCAGGACGAAACAGTAACGGGCCATAATCTTATTGGGCTCCCCTTATGGGCCGGCCCACTTAATTATTAGCAGGCCTTGGCTGCGCCTGGCTTCTACCACGGTTTCTGTGGCCGTTAACAACGGTAACTAGGCGTTAAAGGTGTTTGCCACGTGGCATTTTGCATGACATCAGCAGTCAACGCGGCTGGCAAACAGATCTACGACGAAACACATTTTCGTGGCTGAAGGGTGCGATCTGCCACGGTCAGGTAAAAAACCATGGTAGATTCTTTTGTGACGGGGCTTTTACCACGATGGGCATCCATCGTAGAATACTTTTTAGCCATGAAAAACAGGCCTTCAACCACGAAAATCGTCCATTGTAAAAGCCAACTTTTCTTGTAGTGCTGACACACCGTTTCTATGCGGCATTCCCGACGGAGTGAGCTGGGGAACTATTCCACAACTCTTCATATGGTCATCAAACTCATGGCTCATGTACTCACCTCCTCGGTCCGACCGAAGAAATTTTATTTTCTTGCCAAGTTGATTATGTACCTCATTATGGAATTCCTTGAACTTTTCAAAGGCTTCTGACTTATGTTTCATTAAGTAGATATATCCATACCTACTCAAATCATTAGTGAAGGTAATGAATTACTCATAACCACCTCTAGATGTTGTGCTCATCAGGTCACATACATCACTATGTACTAGTCCCAATAACTGGGATACCGTTTCACAACTCTTTGGAAAAGGTGTCTTGGTCATTTTGCTGAGTAGGAAAGATTAGCATGTCTCGAACGACTCTAAGTCAAACAAAGTTAGGAGTCCATCATCATGGAGCTTCTTCATGTGTTTCTAACTTATATGACCAAGTCGTCAGTACTAAAAGTAAGTCATATCCAGATCATTTGGTTTGAACCTTTTCACATTTATGTTATAGACTGACTCACCATCAAGATTTAAAATAAATAATCCGTCCTGGACGAGTGCAAAGCCATGAAACATATTATTCAAATAAAAAGAACAACCATTATTCTTAATATTCGACTCATAGACTTGCCTCATCAAACATGAGGCAGAAATAATGTTTCGACTAAGCACTGGAACATAATCACAAGTATTTAGCTCTATTAAGAATCTAGAAGGTAAATTAAGTTACATCATGATGACTTCCAACGCAGCGACTCTCGCATTGTTGCTAACTTGAATGTCAACTTGCATCTCGCCATGCTGCTAGTTAGTCCCTGCAATGAGTTGCAGATGTGAATCACTGATCTGGTATCATATACTCAAGAACTATTAGGTGCATCAGCAAGATAAATGTCTATAACATTGCAAAAAACCTTACCTGATTCGAAAGTCCCACCTCCACTCTTGGCTTTGTCAGCCAAATACTTGTTACAATTCCTCTTCCAGTGGCCATCCGCCTTGTAATAGAAGCAGGTGGATCCAGCTGAAGGAGATGGTTTAGTCCCCGAGGAAGCGCTTGGGACTTGGTCATGAGCCTTGCCTCTCGAATTTGCCTTCTTATTCTTAGTCCAAAAACTTTTCTTGAACTTAGCCTTATTCTGCACCATCAACACTTGACTGGTGCCTTTCTTGAGGTTCACCTCTGTCTGCTTGAGCATCCCATTTAATTCAATGAGCTTCTTATCCATACCATGCATGTGGTAGTTCGATATGCACTGACCATATGCACTAGGAAGAGAGTTTAGAATTATATCCGTAGCAAACTCTTCACCAATGGGGTAGCCCAGCCTTTCCAGAGACTGCACATAACCAACCATATTGATTACATGCGGACTCATTAGATCACCATCTTTTAGCTTGCATCTCAACAAAGCCTGAGAGACGTGATACCTCTTAGTATTTGCGTGAGTATGGAATATCCTTTTCAGGCTTTCAATCATATCATAAGCCTCAACATTCTCAAATTCCTACTGCAAGTCAACTTCCATGTGAGAGAGCATAAGATAGCTAATTTCCATGGACTCGTCCTGAGTCCTACGGTAGTTATTGGTGGCAGCGACAGTCGCATTCTCATTTGGCTCATCTGGAAATGGGTTATCTAGAACATGGTCCTTCTTTTCTTGTTTGAGAATAATTCTTAGTTTACGATACCAATTAGTGAAATTAGTTCCACTAAGCTTATCTTTCTCTAGGATCATTCTCAACGCAAAACTGGACATTTGAGGGAGACTGTTACTAGGTGCCATTGATATACAACAGAAAATATGCAAAACACTTAAGACATGTATCCATAAAAGAGCAAGCACGTTAAACATTTTAATATTTATTCCCCCACTAGAACCAACACCCCTCTGATGGTTACTAACTGATTCATCATCCTAAATAAGCAAGACGGCTAGTGAGCTTTAGCATCACCGCTAGTCGTCACGTGATCTAGGTAGACAACTCCTTGTCAATCGCATCCCATATGACTCATGTTGGTCGGGTGGCACCACATGCCCCGGATCCTATCCGACTTTTCCCCAAGTCCTACAACCATTGTGATAGACCCGTCTAGATTATCGAGTGCTTCCATTGTAAGAGTCCGACTCGAACCCACCTAGTCGGAAAGAATTGATAGCACCTTAATTTTATGAGCTTACTACCAAAAATGTCTGACTTGTGATGGTGCAGCACTTGTAGGGAAACCAGCTAGACCTCCTTTGAGGTACTATATTCTACCAACTATCTAAAAGAGGTCAAAATCAAAGACATAAACATAACACAAAATAACACAATTATAATATGAAATGTATGGCTCTCTTCATGGCGATCTCCATCTCCACAAAGCCTGTAATTTGACTCGTGCCAACTCTTGCCGCGTGCCATCTTAATCCATGTCGCTGAATTGTACATCGACTTACATGCCATCTAGGTTCTCCATACAGCTACACTATCTAGTAAAGTAAATTACATAGAGAATATGACACGCAGGTCGTAATACAATAAAATGACAGTGCCTAGGGTCCAGCCGGCTGACAAAGTATTATTTGCAGATCATGTATGGATTACACACATCACATGCACATAAGCCATACCATTCACAAAATCATCATGCAAAAAACAAGTTATGCATAGATACGATATCTACCAGCGTTGTGAAACTCAGAACGACATCTAACACGCTATGAAAAGGCAAAGCCAGTGATCGTTAAATGCTCTGAAACCTAGCAAGGGTTAAGAAGGTACTATTGAGTATGAGTGTACTCAACAAGTTCACTAAAATGGACTATTTGATGCACTATCTATAGTTGTAGATCAGAGGTCGTAGGTGTTGGGCTATGAAGAGATAAAACAAAATTTTCCTACGTAGTATACCCAATATCTTAGCCAAGGTAAAAGGCCACGAGGATTACCAGTAGACACACGGTTGTGGATTACTAATGAAGTACATCAGTTGAAGCAGGGCAGTCCTCATGATCCGATCCAATCCACGATCGTCGAAGTGCTGAACGTACAACACCTCTGTCAGTATCCACACGTATGAGGAGGAGCGCCGAGAGTGGACTACTAGGTCCGGTACGACGACTGGACTGAAATGGATCTAGGATTTCCAACGCATGGAATGACCTAACCGTGCCCCTTGGGCATCTGCGCCCCAGTATATATATGGAGTGAAAGTGTGCTCCACTCACTTGTGGCCCATTCACTAAAAAGCCGATATTACTCACTACAAGTCCAACTCACTAACTCGGTCAGTGTGTGATTCGGGTCCAACCCAAACATATTTCCGGTTCGGGTCCAACGCAAAATAGATCCCACTCTTAAGTGTGTGACCCGATAGGCCCATGGTGACTCGGGCACGACTCGAGTCTTACCCGTGATTGATTTGTCGGCAGTGGCTCCTAGCAGAACATGCCAACTCCCAAGTACCAAAGAGTCATGACGACATACCTTTCAATGCGACTTGCATCGGAGTCCCTTTTGCCTCACAATACATCTTGTCAAGCTATAGGAGAATAATCAGCATCCTTCAAATAGCTCAGCTCTCTTCTCGATACGAGATAACTGATTCATCCGACTAACTCTTAGTTGGACTTCTCGGTTAACACTTAACTAAGTTGTGTATGGCCATGATTTCCGAATCATATCATCCGAGAGGGCCCAGAGAATATCTCTCCAGTTAGAGGGGCAAAATCCCATCTTAGTAATCCACATCATGCAACTTGATTCTCAGCTGACCTGAACTCTGCCTTTATATCTGCACTTTGACAGAACAACATTTGATAGAACCTGAGTCGGTGATCCACAACTTGGATTCTGCAATAATCTCGGGTCTAAAGATTACATTGATTAAGACATAAAAATGACGACTTGTTCGTTGTATCTCAATATGGGTTAGTCCAACTCGTTAAACGCTTTAGCTGAATCCGTGTAAGTCAGAATAGCATCACCATGCCCATGACAAGTGGAACCGAGTCATCAACCGACTTTCACATTAGTCTAAGTTGTATCTCCAGCACAACCTCGAGGACCAAGGACATTTAGTATGAACACCATGAATATATACTTCCACATTCGAACCACATATTCAATGATACATATCAGTAGTTCATACAAGGGCAATATAATAACTTTATGAATACATTAGGAATAACATCATACATGATTTCCTGTAGGGCATATTCCCAACAGTACGCTATGCAGGTTTTCATAAAAATTTCTTCAAAGGTTGCTTTTATTCTCAAAAGCTATGTACGTCAGTATTCATAGGTTGATTGGAACTTCGTGGAGTTCCCTTCCTATAGCGTTCGTAGCTCCTTCCCGGGATAGGGAGTAACATGTCACACTTTTTTACACTCTGTAGAGGTGTGTTGCTTTACCCATGAGAGATCCTTATCCTTGTTACACAACCGGGCGATCTTTATCATTCACACTTACTTTAGTGTGAGGCCTAGTATAAGAACCCAAGCCAATCACTGCCTTTCTCCTCAACCCCCACATCACAACACGACCCTCCAAGCAGAAATTGTTGGGAATATGCCGTAGAGGTAATCATGTATGATGTAATTTCCAATGTATTCATAAAGTTATTAAGTTGTCCTAGCATGAACAACTGATATGTATCATTGAATATGTGATTCAGTTGTGGAACTATATATTCATGTTGTTCATACTAGATGTCCTTGGTCTTTGAGGTTGTGATGGACACATAACTTTGACCAATGTGAAAGTCAGTTGATGACTAGGTTCCACTTTTCATGGGCATGGTGATGCTATTCCGACTTACACGGACTCGGCTAAAGATTTTAGCAAGTCAGACTAACCCATAGTTGAAATACAGTGAGCATGTTGTCATTTGTAGTCTCAAGCAATGGAATCCTTTGACCTAAGGTGATTGCATGATCCGAGTTGTGGATCGCCAACTTAGGTTCTATCAAATGTTGTTCCGTAAATGGGTAGTTATAAAGGTATAGTTTGGGTTGGTTGTGAATCAAGCTGCGTGATATGGATTACCAAGAGGGGATTTTCCCCTCCATAATGGACATACATTCTCTGGGCCTTCTCGTGTGATATGATTCCGAAGCATGGCCATGCACAACTTGGTTAAGTGTTAACCAAGGAGTAAGACTAAGGGTTAGTCTAGTGAATCGTATATCACGGAACAAGAAGAGAGTTAAGCTATTAAAGGGATGGAAACTACTCGCGTATAGCTTGACAAGGTATATCGTGAGGCAAAGGGACTTGGATGAAAGTCACATTGGAAAGGTTTGTCTTCTGACTTTACGACACTTGGGAGTTGGCACATCTTGCTAGAGGCCGCTACCATCTATCGACTTGATACCAAGTGTTCATGGGAGTGAGTTGGACTCAAAGCCATGACGAGATACTTGTAGCTGTAGCTCATGTTGTGTCCAAGTGTACGTGAACCTAAAGGGTCACACACTTAAGGGTAAGGAGCCCATGTGGATATGATCCATATGGTAATTAGGGTACAACCTAAATGGGCCTCAAGAGTTGAGCCCAACTAGGGATGTATATAAGTGGAGCAACAAGGGATAGTCCCTGACCTAGCCGTCACTTTCTCCACTCCCATTTCGGGCTAGACAGGATCTAGCAATCCTCTGCCAGAGATCCTTCCTGTACATGTAGATACCGGTGCATTGCATGTGTCGTCCTGGAGATGAAGGAGTTCATAGGGATCCTACGGAGGTATTCGTGGGGATAGTGTGACCCCCCTGGGATCAGGGTTAAAGAAATCCTACACCTTAGCCTGACATAAGCCTAACCCAGAGCTCGAGGATATCCAGTGAAGAATTAGTAACACAACAGTGACCCTACGACACAAAAATTATTACAGCAAGCTCATAACTAAGCAGAGAACCAAAATATTACAAAAAGAGGTCACTGACCACAAACATCATACAACGGAAGTCAAATTATGCTATTAAGTATAACAAACTTAAAAAATAGCCTAAGAGGCCTGAAGCGTAATGATGACGTCTTAGCCCAGAGATTCCAGGTTGCCGGCCGAGAACCCCAAGCTACTCGTTGGTGTTGATGTCGTACCAAACGTGTCTTCAGGGGAACACTTACTCTTCTACAAAAGTATCAAAAAAGCAAGGTTGAGTACAGGGTGTACTCCGCAAGACTTATGGCTACTGGGGTTATTTTGCATAAAGCCATCTTTGTTTATAAAACAGGAGGGAGAATAATCTTGTCTAATCATAATATTTTAAAATGGGATAAGAGAGCGACATGTCCGAAGTATTGATCATCATCTTGACATCTACCAAAGATCACCATTACATGTCAACTAGGATCACCCCTCGTACCCATGAGGAAGCATCCTTAAACACACGTTGAATTGCCAAGTTTTACGATTAGGTTAATGTTCTCTATGATCTTAGAATGTGTTCACCAAGCGTTCATAACCATGAACACGGCTTTTCGAAAAGATTTAACCCTACAGGGTGTAAAACTTGACCACACATACCAACCTTCTTTTAGCGCCACTTGACACACTTCCTAGGTGTGCTGGAAGAGGGCGGTTGACCACGACCTTTACCTTGCTTTCGCCTCAATCCATGAGTCACCAATAAAGGGTTTTCTCAACCCAATATCTATGTCCAAGGATCGGGAGTACTCCCGGAGCCTCCTGCCTCCTTGGTCATACCCTATATGATGCACCATCTTTAACCCATCCAAATATGCAGATACTAAATAGCTAACTATGGACTCATGGATCAGACTAGGCAAGTTACTGACTAGAGGGGTTTCCCAAGCCCCTGTGTGGCTTTATGCTCGTCTTTGTTCCAAAGGCAAGAACTCGGTTCCTAGTGGTGGCGAGCATGGGACTACAAAAACCACATCCCACCGTGGCCTCCCATACAAGCCTTAGCATGTTTACCTCACTTCATCACTGATCTCATCTCATCTAGTACATCTCGTACTCCTTTCATACTAGATTCTTTGCATCTAATACATCATATGGATGAACCAGCCCTGACAACTAAGCATGGCTAAGAAAGACAGAGATACTAGATCTAGCAGTGCACACAAGCCAAACCTAGTTATGCTAGGAGTAGTGGATCGGGTAATATAAGCTCAAAGGGAGTAATGCAATACATAGGATACTCTATCTATCGATAAAAGACCATAGTAGAATCATATGCATCATGGAAAGAATTGAAATACTTTGAAAGCATGGGATTTTATCATGGTGGGGCTATGCTTTCCTTTTACCGTTGATAACCAATAAGCAGGTCTTCGGACATTTGGTACTTGACTTGATTACAGTTGGTCAAATATTATTCATCGATCTTTGATGGTGTTGATCTCGGCCTTCAATATTGATCTCAATGTCGTATTCAACCGGGAAGAACCAAACACCAGAAAAAAGGGGAAACAATCAACACATGGCATCGATGTGATGCTCAAGCAAGGATGATGATATTACAAGTTAAATTGTATTGAAATAGAACCCTAAGGCATTTTTGGCCATTTTAAACAGGGTCCAAGGGGTGCAAACCCTAGAATAGGAGGAACCTTGGGGTCACCTGCAGGGTTCAATTGGTTCTTATAATTAAACTTGCAATGTAAGTTGTTTAACAATGCATGTATTTGATGCTAAGAGATTGACCTTGTTTTCCTGAACATTTTGATATATTATTCATATTTTGCTAACTTATAAATAATTAGATATGAATTTTCTAGTATTTAACCATTTTATGAAATTAAATACAAAAACAAGTTAACTTTTTACACCGGGGCAACCCCTAGTCATAGTGGTTGACAGAGGGTCCTAGTGCCACCTCAGATGCCACGAGAGCAGGTGGGACCAAGTGGGCGGTGGAGCTTGCAGAGCATCGGCGAGTGGCAGCTATAGAGCGAGAGGGGGTCGGAGGAGAGGTCCTATGGGACCACCAGCTCATTGTGATGCCGTTAGTAGAGACGGCAAGGCTGGAGGTAGGCATCGGCTGGGCCGGCTGCGGCCGCGCGTGGGCGGCAGGAAGAGAGGAAGAGGAGTTGGGTTGGCCTGGTTCTGGTCTGGCTCTATTTTTTATTACTGGAATCTTTTTCTTTTTAGTTTCCTCAAATTCCCTTTTGTAAATTCATTCAAAACTATTTTTGATCATTCCAAAAATGTCAGAGGTTTTCTAAAATTATTTGAAATAACCATGAGCCCTTGTATTCAATTTGGGCTCCATTAGTTTTGGTAATTTTCAAAGTTATCAAAACCATTTGAAAGGATTTGCAAATGGGGAGGGAAGGTTAGAGTTTAGGGTTTTGCATAATTTTCTTTCTTGCATTTTGTATTAGCAAAATAATGATGCTCATGGAATGCACACCCAAATCCTAATTAAGCTTAACTAAAACTGGGGTGTTACAACTCTATCCCCCTTATGAGAATCTCGACTTGAGATTCCTAAGGTAGGAAGAGAGAGAAAGGAACATGGTCACTTCTAAGGACAAGAGGGAAACACACTAGACTACACACCAAGTATCTCATGATCAACTCATAAAATGAGTGTTCAAAAACAACTGTGAGATAACGAACATTGAACACGTCAAGGTAACAGATGAAACAAGAGGAGAAGGTTTCAAGTTGTAAGATAGCTGGTCTTCATAAGGATTGAGAGCATGGAGCTTAAGACCATGGAGCTTATAGAAGAGTTAAAACTTCTGAAAAAGAGAGCTTACAACAAAAAGAACATGACCATAGACTTCGAGAGATGAACCTCTACTAAACGGTTTAAATAGAGATTTCATAGGTTCAGAGATATGGATAACCAATTTGTCAAACTACTTTTGAACAAAAGGGTCACTCTTCCATTCAATAGAAAGCCGAGACAGAAAGGTTGTTTTGTGGTGAGGACTAGTAAGAGTCACAAGGAACATGTAACGAGAAACAATTGATTACCAAAATCATAGTCGCTCTTTGAACATGGTTAAAAATGAAGGAAACTCTTTATTCATCCAGATTTATCAAAATCTTTGCCAAAGATCATGATATCACTTCACAGCACCAGGATAATTAAGTAAGAAGATTCATGGTGACACGAGAAAAAGAAACTTCATTCTCAAACTTCAATTACTTGGCACAACAAGACACTTGCCAACATAAAACGGTATGGAGGATCGACCGAGAGACATTTAGCAACACTACTTTAAATGTTCTCCTTGATGTTCAGAATACCAATCATCAAGTAAATGTCAGACTTCGGATACAAAGGAAACCATAAGTGAAACTCCTATAATAAATCACAGAAGAAGCCTCATGAAGAGTGGTTGTTATTTGCTGATTCAAGAGGACATAACATTAGACCTTCTGACTAATAGTGCCAACCATTACATCAATCTTGCCGGATTTACAAAGAGACCTATGTCGAAACCTTGAAGAACACCAACCATCATATCTGCTTGAGATTCAGATTTGGTTAGGTGAAGAGATACTTCAGACTCAACATGTCCGAGTAGAAAGTGTTCAACATTTACCACAAAGGTAATGTTACTAGATTCTCAAGAATTGGACTATAGTGTCGAGCTTCGATGGACTGAGCTGAATTGCTAGACCCATGTATGAGCAACTTGTTGAAGAACAATTACACTTACATGACATACTTGTAACAAAACACACATGTGTCCTTAAAGGGAACAAAGATAACCCTACTCGAATCCATGGTGACATCTTTCAACAATTGTACATGAATCATAGAAGGTTAGTTCTAACATCCAGGACACATACTTTGAGACGACCCAAAGACAGTTCTCAGAAAGTTCCCAACATTAATGCCAATTGTTCCATATAAATTCAGCCTGACATGGAGAGGATAAGGATGTCATCGATGGGCTCAATAACAAACTTATCGAGATACTCCAAGAAGATGGATTCATATGTCGTATGAACAAGTCAAAGTATTGGTCAGACCAAAGGACATGAGGATGTACTCAAATGAAGCATCACGAGTAGAAACATCATCAAGGTAGTCCTTAGAATTGAGTTTGATTCGACGATAACCCAAATCAAATCAAAGGCGGGGGAGATAACATATCCATAAAGGAAAAATTATCTTTCTTCGGCATGAACGAAACTAGACATCCCATTAAGATGAACTAAATCAAATAGAATTTGTCTTACAACTCTCCAAGTTGTTGTTTATGCTCAACCAACTACTTCAGGGGTATCCGATACGTATCCTTGGAGAAAGCACCAGTTTAGGGAACCTGCTTGCTCAAGAACTAGACTACACGGTCATGTGGCAACATGGCAATACTTCTAGAGAGACATCTCGAATATCATGAACCACCGATATGTCACTTAGTTCAAGAGTAAACTTGCTCAGTAAGGCAAGAACACATAGTCTCAAGGTTTTGGCACAAGCCCAACTCTTTGACTGTAGGGAGTGCACCAGAATTAACGGACTTGGTAGAACAATCATCCTTCGCTTAGTGATAGGGTTAACCAATCATGTTAAGAACGACATAAATGTCCTTGGAGGTAAAACAACATTAGTTGCTAAGAATCTGAGATTGCCACATTATACGCACATGCATCATTCTCGAGTGCGAAAGCTTGAAGGAAGGGTGGGTAAATATGTGTAAGAGCATGACTTTGTTAAGAGGGTCATGAAACTCAAGACAACCTCTTAGTGTAAAAGGGTGTGATACTCGAAGGCAGAGTAGACACAAAATAATCAATGCCTCTTAATATGAAGATTACAACACTTTGACCTAGTCCTAGAAATGACGATGTACTGGAGTTTGTTTCTCCTGACACCCCAAAATGGTTTGTCATGATGGACCACAAGAGTATATTGCATCGGAAGACACCAATGCACATTACTACTTGGCTACCTACTGGTAGACAGAGGTCAGAAACAAGGGGAAAGAACATGCTCATGATAGAATCTTGAGATGTGGGTGCATAGATTATCAATCTTCCAAAAACTAATGCATAGAAGGGAGGTGTAGCAGAGTCACGAATATAGATTCGAGACTCATGAGGAGTACTCTTGCCATGATCTATTTGGTTCCATTAAAGAACATCTGCCATAACTAGTGGTAGGGGAAGTCCTATGTTGTCGCAATTCAATCGCGACAAGAACCACAAGCTTGAAGGCCAGAATTGTAGTACAAGCCATCCTAAGGTAATGTTTGATCATTTACAACAGGGGTCAATGGTATGTATCTTGGGCTAAAGATCAACTTCATGTACATGATTCACGGCACTAGAATCCAGCACAATACAGGATCTTCGGTTCAAGTCCAAGGGTTAAGACCCGAGAAAGAAGTAACTACTACTTGAGTGACACATCGTACACTACAAGATAGTAATCACTAGGTAGCTTCCAAAAGAACAAATGACTTCTGAAGTACCTAAATAAATGAAAAGGAGGCACACGAGGCGAAAGGAGACCTCGAAGCCTAGAACAAAACACTATAGAACCATACAATATAATATTTTGGTTCTGTAAGATAGAGAGTTCATGATAGAAAGAAATCTCTCAATTGAAATGGAGCAAAGGGTAACAAGGAATTCACAATACACACAATTCTAGAGAACTCAACATTAGGTCAACTAGCTGAGAAACGACATGCCTAGAAGGCACCTTAGCTTTGAAAGACTAGAAGAGATATCAAAACTTTCCAAAATCAACACCAGATAAGATGACCTAGAGTTAGAGCGATACCAGATAAGGAATAAAAGAAGCACACTAGAGTTTTCTCAAATACTTTTCATCTTTGAAATAGTTTTCGCAAGCACTAGACTCAACATCGAACAATAGCAAGGTTTTTCTACGGTTGGTACTGCTTTGATACCAAAAACTTTGACACCCCAAGATCTGGGTTAAACAAATCCCAGACCTTAGCCTGACATAAGCCTAACCTAGAGCTCGAGGATATCTAGCGAAGAATCGGTAACACAATAATGACCCTGCGAGACAAAAAATGCTCATAACTGAGCAGAGAACCAAAATATTACAAAAAGAGGTCACTGACCACAAACATCAAACAACGGAAGGAAAATTATGCTATTAAGTATATAAAACTTAACAAATGGCCTAAGAGGCCTGAAGCATAACGATGATGTCCTAGCCCATAGATTACAGGTTGACGGCCGAGAACCCCAAGCTACTCGTTGGTGTCGATGTCGTACCAAACTTTTCTTCAGGGGAACACTTACTATGCTACAAAAGTATCAACAAAGCAAGGGTGAGTACAGGCTATACTCTGTAAGACTTATGGCTGGTGGGGTTATTTTGCATAAAGCCATCTTTGTTTATAAAACAGGAGGGAGAAGCTTGTCTAATCAGAATATTTTAAAAGGGGATAAGAGAGCGACATCTCCGAAATATTGATCATCATCTTGACATCCACCAATCATCACCATCACATGTCAACTAGGATCACTCCCTTGTACCCATGAGGAAGCATCCTTAAACACACATTGAACTTCCAAGTTTTACGATTAGGTTAATGTTCTCTATGATCTTAGAATGTGGTCACCAAGTGTTCATAACCATGAACATAGATTTTTGAAAAGATTTAACCCTACAGGGGTGTACAAATTTACCCACACGTACCAACCTTCTTTTAGCGCCACTTGGCACGCTTCCTTGGTGTGCTGGAAGAGGGCGGTTGACCACGACCTTTACCTTGATTTTTCCTAAATCCATGAGTCACCAAGAAAGGATTTTCTTGGCCCAATCTCTGTGTCCAAGGATCGAGAGTACTCTTGGAGCCTCCTTCCTCCTTGGTCACGCCCTATATGATGCACCATCTTCAACACATCCAAATATGCAGATACCAAATAGCTAACTACAGGCTCATGGATTAGACTAGGCAAGTTACTGACTGGAGGGGGTTCCCAAGCCCCCGTGTGGCTATACGCTCGTCTTGGTTCCAAAGGCAAGAACTCGGTTCCTAGTGGTGGCGAGCATGGGACTACAAAAACCACATCCCACCATGGCCTCACATACAAACCTTAGCATGTTTACCGCACCTCATCATTGATCTCATTTAGTACATCTCATACTCCTTTCATACTAGATTATCTGCATCTGATACATCATCTGGATGAACCAACACTGACAACTAAGCATGGCTAAGAAAGACACAGATAATAGCTATAGCAGTGCACACAAGCCAAACCTATTTATGCTAGGTGGATCAGGTAATATAAGCTCAAAGGGAGTAATGCGATAGATAAGATACTCTATCTATCGATAAAAGACCATAGTAGAATCGTATGCATCATGGCAAGAATTGAAATACTTTGAAAGCATGGGGTTGTAACATGGTGGGGCTATGCTTGCCTTTTCCCATTGACAACCAATAAGCAGGTCTTCAGACATCTATTTCTTGACTTGATTACAGTTGGTCAAGTATTGTTCTTCGTTCTTCGATGGTGTTGGTCTTGGCCTTCAATCCTGATCTCTATATCGTATTCAATCGAGAAGAAGCAAACACAGGAAAGAAAGGGAAACAATCAACACATGACATCGATGCAATGTTTAAGTAAGGATGATGATATGACAAGTTAAATTATATTGAAATAGAATCATAAGTCATTCTTGGCCATTTTAAAAAGGGTCCAAGGGGAGCAAACCCTAGAACATGGGGAACCTTGGAGTCACCTACAAGGTTCAATTGGTTCTTCTAATTAAACTTGCAATGTAAGTTGCTTAACAATGCATGGATTTGATGCTAAAAGATAGACCTTGTTTTCCAAAACATTTTGATATATTATTCATATTTTTTGACTTATAAATAATTAGATATGAATTTTCTAGTTTTTAACCATTTTCTGAAATTAAATAGAAAAACATGTTAAATTTTTACACCAGGGCAACCCCTAGCCGCAGTGGTTGACAGAGGGGCCCTAGTGCCACCTCAAATGCCACGCGAGCAAGTGGGACCCAGCCTACTTTTGACTGGGCTGACCCGCACTCGCTGACATCACGATAATTTCACCACGCTGTGGCTCCCAAATCGGCGATGGTGACGATGCAGGAGGGCGAGCTGGGAGGCGTGGGCTAGTGTGTTCGACTCAGTGCGTCAAGGCAAACCTAAAAGTGGTGAGACGTTACTAGCGGGTCACCGAAGCATGGAGTACGGCGGCACATAGCGGTGGAGTTTGCAGAGCATCGACGGGTGGCAGCTATAGAGCAAGAGGGGGTTGGAGGAGAGGCCCTAGGTGACCACCAGCTCACCGTGATGCCATTAGTGGAGATCGCAAAGCCGGAGGTGGGGTGAGACTGGGCCGACTGTGGGCGTGCATGGGCCGCAGGAAGAGAGGAAGAGGAGTTGGGTCATCCTAGTTCTGATCTGGCTCTATTTTTTATTACTGAAATCCTTTTCTTTTTAGTTTCCACAAATTCCCTTTTGTAAATTCATTCAAAACTGTTTTTGATCATTTCAAAAATATCAGAGGTTTTCTAAAATTATTTGAAATAACCATGATCCCTTGTATTCAATTTGGGCTCCATTAGTTTTGGTTGTTTTCAAAATTATCAAAACCATTTGAAAGGATCTGCAAATGGGGAGGGAAGGTTAGAGTTTAGAGGTTTGCATAATTTTCTTTCTTGCATTTTGTCTTAGTTGTAGGGCCACATAGAGATAAACAAAACTTTTTTCCTACGCGGTAATCTCAAGATCTAGCTGAGGTGGAAGGCCACGAACTACCACTAGATGCGCAATTGCGGAATTGATGAAGCACGTCGCTTGATGCAGTGTAGTCCTCACGATCCAATCGTCGAAGTGCTGAATATACAACACCTCCGCCAGTATCCATACGTAAGAGGAGGAGCGCCAGCGGTGGACTTCTAGGTCCGGTACGGCGGCAGGACGGGACTGACTAGAGGTAGGGTTTCCAATGCATGGAATGACATAATTGCCACACATCTCTAGGTAAGTGTGCCCCAATACAAATAGGGAGTGAAAGTGGGCTCCAATCACTTGTGGCCCATTCACTAAAGACCATATTAGTCATTGTGAGTCCAACTCACTGACTCAGTCCGTATCCGATTTGGGTCCAACCCAAATACATTTCCGGTTCAGGTCTAACCCAAACTTGCTCTCGCTCTTAAGTGTGTGACCCGACATGCTCATGGTGACTCAGACACGATCCGAGTCTCACTCATAATCGATCAGTCGGTAGTGGCTCCTAACAGAACTTGCTGACTCCCAGGTACCAAAGAGTCATGACAACATACCTTCCAATGCGACTTTTATCTTAGTCCCTTTTGCCTCATGATACATCTTTTCAAGCTATGGGCAAATAATTGTCATCCTTCAAATAGCTCAACTCTCTTCTTGATCCGAGATAAGTGATTCATCCGACTAACTCTTAGTCGGCTACCCGGTTAACATGTAACCGAGTTGTGTATGTCCATGCTTTCCGAATCATATCTTCCAAGATGGCCTAGAGAATATATCTCCAATTGGTGGGGCAAAATCCCATCTTGGTCATTCACATCACGCAGCTTGATTCTCATTCGACCCGAACTCTGCCTTTATAACTGCCCTTTGACGGAACATCATTTGATAGAACCTAAGTCGGTGATCCTCAACTCGGGTTGTGCAATAACCTCAGGTCTGAGGATTACATTGATTGATACATAAAAATAATGACTTGTTCGTTGTATCTCAATATGGGTTAATCCGACTCGCTAAACTCTTTAGCCAAATCCGTGTAAGTCGGAATGGCATCACCATGCCCATGATAAGTGGACAGCCGACTTTCACATTAGTCTAAGTTGTGTGTCTAGCATAACCTCGACCAAGCACAACTAGTATGAACAACATGAATATATAGTTCCACAATCGAATCACATATTCGGTGATACATATCAGTAGTTCATACAAGGACAATAACTTTATGAATACATTAGGAATAACATCATACATGATTGCCTCTAGGGCATATTCCCAACAGTCTCCCACTTGCAATAGAGTCAATCATCCGACATCACATGTCTAGGCATCTAATACCCATAGATATTAGGTGTGCCTCATGTGTAACACCCCGTCCACTCCTGGGCCCGGGGGGTGTCACTCCTGTTAGCTTAATAGGATATCTAGACTGGCCCCATAGACCAACACTAGTCTTTTCTGCGCACTTTGTCCTCACTCGTGCGCACCCGGTTACCCACTTCCCGGTCGGCCACCCATCCCAGAATTGCTCTAGGCCAAGCATGCTTAACCTTAGAGTTCTTTTCGAATGAGCTTCCGAAAAAGAAGTTGCAACTTGTTGATATGGGTATCCTATCAATCATATTAAGCCATGTGCCTAGTATCACATACACCCACCCTTTGGAAGATCGATGCCCTCATCGATCAAGCACAACCCAGGAACGTTCCCTCTTGGCACGCGTCTGTGCGTCCAGTGCCGGCACATGTGCCATGCCGTGTCCACTCCGGGCCACACGCGTCATGATCCACATGTCCCGCCACTGACCCGCACACACCCGTGTAGTCGCAAGGGTCGGCTCTGATACCACTTTGTAACACCCCGTCCACTCCTGGGCCTGGGGGGTGTCACTCCTGATAGCTTAATAGGATATCTAGACTGGCCCCACAGACCAACACTAGTCTTTTCTGCGCACTTTGTCCTCACTCGTGCACACCCGGTTACCCACTTCCCGGTCGGCCACCCATCCTAGAATTGCTCTAGGCCAAGCACGCTTAACCTTAGAGTTCTTTTCGAATGAGCTTCCGGAAAAGAAGTTGCAACTTGTTGATATGGGTATCCTATCAATCCTATTAAGCCATGTGCCTGGTCTCACATCATGCTTCAGATGTGGTAGCGGATTTGTCAACGGAGCCACAATATTTGCATTTGTGTCTACCTTGCATAACTTGATATCATCTTGATCCACGAACTGGTGAATCAGGTGGTACCGCATAAGTATATGTTTGTTCTTCTGGTATTGTCTAGGTTTCTTGGCTTGTGTAATAGCACCATTGTTGTCACAATACACGTCTAAAGGATTGGACGAGCCCTAAACCACACCAAGATCCATGAGGAAATTCCTCATCCAAACGGCTTCCTTTGCCGCCTCCGAGGCAGCAATGTACTCATCCTCTGTCATAGACACATACACAGTCTCTTTCTTGGAACTCTTCTAGCTCACAGCCCCTCTGTTTATTACAAACACATATTTGGATTGTGAACAAGAATCATCTGAGTCAGTGAGATAACTCGCATCCGTGTAACCCCTTACACTGAGTTCATCCTCACCTCCATAAACTAGGAACATATCCTTAGTCCTTCTCAAGTACTTAAGGATATTTTTAGCCGCTCCTAGTGGATTTCTCTAGGGTCATCCTGGTACCAACTCACAACACTTAGAGCATAGGAAACGTCCGACCTTGTACAAATTATACCATACATCATGGATCCGACTGCTGAAGCATACGGAATCGCACTCATCCGACTTTGCTCATCGGTTGTCGAAGGACACTAAGTCTTGCTAAGTTCTACGCCATGGGACATTGGTAAGAACACCTTCTTAGATGATTCCATGTTGAACTTCTTCAATACTTTGTCCAAATATGTACGCCGACTCAATCCAATGAGTCGCCTTGATCTATATCTATAGATCCGAATTCCTAGTATGTAAGTCGCCTCACCCAAGTCCTTCATCGAAAAACTCCTTTCCAATGATTCCTTTCTTTCTTGCAACATCTGGACATCATTTCCAATCAGTAATATGTCATCCACATATAAAATCATAAAGTTTACTTTGCTCCCACTAAACTTCTTGTATAAACAAGAATTATGATCAGTCTTAATGAAGCCAAACGATTTGACTACCTCATCAAAGCGAATGTTCCAACTCCGAGATGCTTGCTTCAACCCATAAATGGATTTCCGAAGTTTGCATACTTTGTCAGCATTAGCTGGATCAACAAAACGCACTCGGGTTGTATCATATACATGTCCTCGGTTAAATTTCCATTAAGGAAAGCCATCTTGACATCCATCTGCCATATCTCATAGTCAAAATAGGCTACTATAGCTAACATGATCCGAACTAACTTAAGCATCACTACGGGTGAGAAAGTCTCATCGTAGTCAACTCCTTGAACTTGTCGGAACCCCTTCATGGCAAGCTGTGCTTTATAGACAGAAACGTTTCCATCCATATCAGTTTTCTTCTTAAAGACCCATCTGCACTCGACGGGTCTTGCACCGTCTGGCAGATCAACCAAGTCCCAAACTTGATTTTCATCCATGGACTTTAACTCGGATCTCATGGCTCCAAGCCACGACTCGAAATCAGTACCCACCATCGCTTCCGAATAAGTTGCTGGCTCATCACTGTCCAATAGTAACACATCACGAACACTTCGTAATCTGGCCGATCTTCACAGTGTCGGTGCAGCTACCGGCTCAGCTACCACGATCGGCTCATCCTCCAAGACTTTTGACAACTCGCTACTAACCGGTCCTCTCGAATTTCTTCGAGCTACACCGTGCTCCCATTGGCTCCCCGACTGAGAAACTCTTTCTCAAGGAATACACCATTCCGAGTGACAAACACTTTGCCCTCTTCTCGGTTGTAGAAATAGTAACCCAAGGTTTCCCTCAGATACACTAGGAATTCTGATGGCGGCAAGCTGAAGCCACGATCTAGATTGGTCCTGAAGTGTGAACTCGTTCACCATTGGGTGGCGCGGGGAGGGTTTCGCCCATACCATTGTGCCATGCACCGGTGCGAATAAGTCCTTCTTCCTCCATAGATTTGAGCTTCTCGTCGTCTAGAACGCACGGAATCCAAATCCTGCAGTACTTCTTGTCCTCCTCCGCTGATGATGCCGTGGCTGCAGAGCTCGATGCGTCAGCCATCTTGGGTGACATTGACCACGAATGGGCGGCACATGTGGATTTGGTAGACGAACAGAGGGACATGAGGAGGTAGAGTTTCTTCAGGTAAGAATAAGAACATAAGTAGTGGTGGAAGAAAATAAGGATTGTTTACCCCTTATAAAGCCCATGCACATCAAGATTAGTCTTAAATGCATGAAATTAATGCCACACATCACGAAATGGGAGAGGCAACTTCCTCGTGAAGCCTCTACCACCTCGATCTCTATGATTACATTGAAATAGTGCCTCGGTTCCGCGTGATGCAGGACCTACCAACGGTCACACTGACATAATATTTGTCAGTGATGTGATAAGACCTAGAACATCATCAGGTTATGTCATCGACCAAATTGCGGCTTAGTTTGAAATCAAGAATGGAAGAAATGATGAGATATCAACAAGTCTGACTCACTTGAGACTTGGATCCTACCTTTTGTTTTGAAGTTTCAAGAACCCTTCAAGATTTTACAGCCGAAGAAGAATCAAGCTAGACGATGGAATCTGACTTGGGATGGAGGCTTCCATGGGATACTATTGGGGATATACTTTCTGGGTATACCCACTGTGACTCGCTGACCAAGGTGTCCTACTTCAGGTTAGAGCTATGCTTCACGGATGGCCCATTCAGAGAGAGAAGACGGAAGCTGATCCGGCTACGGGAAGGCCCATAAGACTTACCGACTTAGGCCTATAGGAATACTTGTAGTCCAAGATGTACTCTATACTGACTTCATATCGTAGCCAGATAGGACTATCCTATAACCGTAGGGCTGGACGACTATATAAGCCATCCTAGGGACCAGCCTTTAGGGCATGCACTACAACCACAACTCGCACAAGCAAAACCTCTCTTGTAATTTGTTATACTTCCGGCTCTACCAATATACTGGATTGCTAGCAGGAGTAGGATCTGTCTACCGCAGTCGGATCTGAACATGGGTAAGCTTGTGTGTTCACCATCCCGGATAATCGTACGTCTCACGCGCCACCTTTTCCCATGCCTCGAGGACACCCTCATGCCGTACTTGTCTTCAATTTGATGACAACATCGAAAACCTACTTCAAACTCAAGTCCACAGAATTGAACTCGGTATATAGTGGCGTAATTCAGTTCGGGCCACAGAGGTCTTACCGATTACTAAATTCTAGGTTCGTGTTTTTGGGTACCCAATGCGTCCATAGGGATTTTTCATCATATAATGGATACGGAAAATTACTAGCAGAGCGCATTCGTGTGCGATTACTAGGCCTCACAGGATGGATCCTAGGGTCTTACCTTCATGTCGAAAGACACGACATTCAGACATACTATTGTGATGGACGTGGTCCGAGAATTTTGTATATTTTATCGACAACCTTGTTTGGCTGTTGGAATAGCAGAAGTTGTCAGCTTGTTTTATTTTGTTTTTGTTTAGTGCTCCCGATGGGAGTAACCATCTGAGGATACACTTGTGTAATACTCATAGGCTTTATTGTCTCTGTTTGGAGGATTTTTTTACTTTTATTCTAACGGGTGCGCGGCCAGTGCTCCCGATGGGAGAAGCCCTCGAGGCTACCGTCGAATATTTATATTCGAGTGTAGGCTCAAATCATTTTCGTCCGAGGACATACTCGACTCGGGTCTTATTAACATTATGAGTTTTGCTTTTTATCGACTCAATTCATGTTTTTCATCGGGTTCGCGGTCAGCGCTCCCGATGAGAGTAGCCCTCGAGGCTATGTTTGAATGCTTGCGTTCGAGCATAGGCGCAAGTCTATCATCTGAGGAATTTACTTCGACTCGGGTTTTGAAGTTCCATGACATCACTGCTGACAATGATAGCGTGTTTTCGCCACGTTCTAGTGCTCTCGATGGAACGTTTCAATGGTGGGCCCATGATGAAGGCTGACGATGTGTGGGGGGCCATGTTAGCAGTGAGTTTGACCACACAACGCCACGTTGCATGGGAAACAAGGCACCGTGCGGTTTTCTTAGAAATTACTAGAGTTATTAATTCCTATAATGGCTAATCCCTTTCTGACTGTGGACAAGTGGTGTCATTAGGTTTCATCATTACACCCTATCTTCTGGATCCAACGGTCCTGGACTGGCGATGGGTAATTTATAAGCGTCGGAGGGGTGGATTTTTTGCTACTCATCCCTTCTTCTGCCACTAGCCTTCTTCTTCCTTGCACTTCCGCTGCTATCATCTTTGCTTTTCTGCTCTTAGTTTCTTGCGTGCAATCTCTTGCAACTTCATCACCATGGTCAAGAGCAAGGGCACTTCCTCCACTGTTGATGCTATAGTCGCCAAACCACGGTCTATTGGGTGGGAACCCTCAAGGTTCTTAGAGTGAGAGTTGCACGATGCCCGCAAGTACTGCCTGCTCGCCGAGAACTCCTTCAAGTTGCCCAGTGATGAAGTAACTCCTGCGCCCGAACAAGGATGGTGGGTAATGTTTCTGTCTTTTCTCTTTCGTGGACTTTCTCTTCCTTCCCATGAGTTCCTTCATGGGATCCTCTTTGTTTGTAGTGTGCATCTTTATCAGCTCACGCGCAACTCCATCCTCCATATCCCTGTTTTCATCACGCTTTGCGAGAGTTTCCTCAGGATCCATCCCCACTAGGGCATGTGGAAAAAAATTATGTCCGACGAAATGCCAACAATACTGTCGTCTATGATGTTGGTGGTGCTAAAATCTCCGTCCGCTCGGATGTTGATTTTTTGATCTCAAGCTTGCGGATTCTGTTCAAGGATGGCAATCAAAGTGGTTTTACATCAAGGACCAGCAGGTTGAGGGTCAATCCTTCGGGTTGGCACCTTTCGACCCGAAGAAAACCTGTAGGAGGCTTAGTTCCTAGGAGTAGTGCCCAAGTGTTGAGGAGATGAAAGAGGTCAAGCTGTTGTTGGATCGGATTGACCAGTTATGCACCCGAGCTAGGCAGGAACTTTCAGGTTTGCAATCATGACCTACTTCCTTCGGGTGCGCATACAACCTCTCTAAGCCAGACTATTGGGTATGTGGTCATATTATGGGAAGAAAGACTCGATGAGGATCTCCCACGATAATTTTCCCACTATCGATCTCGAGAAAGGGTGAGGTCCTTCACCACACTCATGAGGAAAGATGATGTTGTGCTTGTAGAGTGTCAGGCCGAGCCATTCGGAAAAAAGAACCTTATTCCTGATATAAGTTTATTTTCCTAGTTCTAATTCATCTACTTCTGCCTTTTGTCGATATCATTTTTTGTTTGTATGATATTGCTTATTTCATGGGGTCATGATCATCTAGATTCCCTTCCCCTTTGCCTGAAAAGGGCGAGCTGCTTGATACTGCAACGACATCCAAAGAATTTGCTGAGGATAATGTTGTCAGGGATATTGAGGAACACGATGAAAATTATGTTTCTCATTCATCGCGTACTCATACTGAAGACATTCCTTCCACAAATTCCGATTCCCTCAAGGTTGTTGCCAGCTGAGGAAAAAGGCAACATGAAAAAATGGACGTCTAGAACATCAAAGATTCTAGCACCTCGAAGCCAAAAATAGTTCAACCACTTAGACTGCTCCTCCCAGGAAAAGGGGCCTTCTTAGATTTGCTCAAAGTGTAGGCTTGTAAGTACTCATCCTCGTTCTTTTTCTTCAAGACGTTCCTTTGTTATGCTTTTTTTACCAAAATTTCTTTGTTCTTTTGGTTAGTGGCAATGAGAAGGAAAAAATTCTCCAAGATTGCCTATTGCTGATGCAACTGATGGGACAGGTGTCATGGTTGGGTCACCCGTGAAATGATGGACCCGGTGAACCCGCAAGGAGAAACCGCGAGTGACCTAACCTAGCAAGACCCTGAGGTGACTCCCCGTAATAAATCAAAAGATGCTGGCAAATGCATAGTCTTGTCGGAGAACCCGACCGAGCCTGATATGAATCATGTAAGTGCTTGTCTCCTTTTTATTTTTTGCGTCTTGCTATTGCTGTGCAGCCCCAAGTGTTTTGAGCTTGTTTTATTTCTTTCAGCCATTAATGCACGAGATGGTCGAAATGGCCGGTCACTTTATCAAGATTCAACATGAAGTTTCTGCTGCCAAAGGTACTCTGCTCTTTTGCCTTTTTACTCCTGTGTTAATATTTTGTTCCTATAGTTCTTCTTGTTAAATAATTTCGTCTACTCCTGCAGTTGCTACCGCTGAGTCTAGGATTATCCGCGAAGCTTCCTTCAAGCACGTGGATGATCTCAAAGCTAAATTTAAGGCCACTAAGGCGGAACTCGAAAAATCTCAGGTAATAGCTAAATCCGAGGTGGAGAAGCATGAGGCCAAAACTGCGGCTATGGTAGGACAGGAAGGACATCTTTGGAAGAGGATTAACGAGCTGAACTCCTCCTTGACCAGTAAGTTTTTTATCTCATAATATATCTTTGACAGTTTTCCTCGGTTTTGCAAATCGTAATTCTTGTGTTTTTGTGTTTGTGGAGATCACCAATTACTCGGGCTCCCTGGCTGAGGACCAGTGTGTTGATCCTCTGTCAGATGCTCTGAGCGTCTTGGAAGGAAACAATGTTCATGGCCACAATCTTCTGATCTTCTCTCGCCATGTTTTGAAGAGTCTTTACGCGGAGATCTTCCCCAACAAGGATGTCCCGCTAGACCTCAACGCCCTAACCGAGATTTTCAATGCTGACCCAAATCCAATCATTTGTGATGGGTTGATCTAGGCAAAGAGTGGCGCGGAGAGTGTGATGGCCCTAGCCGGGGTCGACTAGGATAAGGTTAGCTCTGCAATCCCAGTCACCAGCTGATGCATGTAAAATGCATAAATGAACCTTGTAGTTTTTCTATGGATTCCCACATATTTGCTACATATATTATGTTATATTCATGTTTTATGTTTATTTTGTTTATAACTCTGTAGGACAGGAAAACTCTGTTTTGTGTATTTTTGTCTTTTATGGACCTAAACAAACTCAAATGGAGTTGGGCTTTCGGGCGCGCCAATATTTTATCAAGAGAAGCACATGGAGCACTTGGACCTCACCAGATGAGCCAGGAGGGCCAAAAGGTCCTAGGTGGCACGCCTAGTAAGGGTGGGCGTGCCACCCGTGCCCTTTCCCTCCTCGTCCGTCGATTCACTTCGATCTTTAGCCCACCACCTTCGTATGACACAAAAACCACTATATAAAGGGCCCCTTGGGAGTTCCTAGGGAGAGGCATCACAGAAACACTAAAACACCAAAATAGAGCTACAACCAACGAAAATTGGAGGGGGAAACTCAACCTGAGTCGGCACCGAAGGGATCTCTACCTTCTCCAATGTCTCCACTAGCATCACCATGATGAAGAGGGAGTAGTCCACCTTTGGACTATGGGTTTGTGGAAGTAGCTTGATCTCTCTGTTGTTCTTCATAAATCTAGTACCATATGATCTTCCCAACATGATTATGGTCATATTTATAATTCCTATGTGGTGGATATTTATTCTATGATTTGATATATGAGATTGGAACCTATTATGTATAAGATATATTGGTAGATGCATATCATGTACCTCGTTCTTAAGTACTTGTTCTGATCCAACTTGTATACAAGAGCATGTCTAGGGGAGAGGTATGTATTAGATGGAGTAGCATGGTGGTAGTGATTGAATAGTGACAACAAATTCAAGATCTACTATAGTATTTACCTTTCTTTTGCTGCCTCACTAGGTATAAAGTGAATCCATGTGCTATAATTATATTATGACAAATAGGTAATCTTGTTTGGTCAAGGTAGCATATTTGTGATTCAAACATCATGTAAAATTACCTAAGGCTATACTCTGTTGATTCTTAATTCAAGATTTCTTGGAGTTTTCCTTTTCTTGAGGAGTATAAGAGAGATGTGTTGCATCATCTATATGTTAGGACGTGATGCCCATATGAATGCTTATCAAACATATGTGGAAGTTCTAGCCATATTATGTCTCTGATGGATTGTTTGTGTCCATTGCAACCCAAAAAGAGAGTAGACAAGTGAACCCTGGTCCATTTTAAACCATTAGAAACACATTTCCAGCACCACTATCACACTTTATATTTTCAGCAATTTATTATTTCACAAATACAATAATACTTTTTTCACTTGCAAACACACACAAAACCCCAAAACAACAATCTTTTATTGCTATTGTCTTACTTGCCTAGTTTTTTATTTGTTTTACTTTACTTTATTTATTTTGTTATTTCATATTAATAATACGAGACCTTGTGCTTGACAACCACATGGTGGAGTTGGGGACACAAGATAAAACTTTGCTTTGTAGGTTGCTTGAAGAGGAGAGAAAGAATAAATCTCTAAGAAAATTCCTCGAGAGTTTGATATAAATCCTCGAGTCACCCTTCACATGGAGTCCCAACGAGTTGGTACACACGAAGCTATTGCCATCACCAGCTCAGGCGAAGAGGTCGACCTCGAGCCTTATTTTATGAAAGTGAAGAAGTTATCTAGGGATCTTCTTGATATATCCGAGGAATAAGATTCTACCCTTACTGTGCATTTCTCAAAAAACTCGGCCACTGCTCCATCTGCCAAAGCTTCGGTTGCCACTCTTTCGATCAGTACTCCTGCGGCTGCTAGTGGCGCCACCTAGTTTTTAGCTCTAGTTTGCTTAATCTTGAACTTCTTGTAATGAACCTGGTTCCCTATATAGTTTTGTAGTTCTGTGGAGAACATTGATATTTTATATCCTTGGGTGATCTGATAAGTTTAAGTATTATGCATGCGCAATGGATTTTCTTACTAATTCTTGTCTCGCATTTTCTTTCTTTAGAATTAATCTGACTTGCCTAGTCTTTCGACTATTACTGTTCCACTGGCTGCTCATATTCCGTCAAGTTCTCTTGCTCCTTCGGGTCAACAAACTTCTCAAGATGAAATGTATGTGCCCACCAATGTTACGACAATCATCCGATATGTTTATCCTTCGTTGTATTCCGACAAGATCTACCGCATCAAACAGTTAGAAGCAGAGCTCCAGGTGATAAAATTCCAAGTAGACATCACCCTCTCCAAATCGAAGAAAACCATGGAACACGAGGAGTATCTTCTTGGGGAAATTTCAAGGGCGAGCGGAAGTATGCTATGTAAGTTTTTCTTGTAGAGCCCCCGAGTACCCGAATCTTCTTAGTTTTCAGTGGTGTAGAATAACTTTGTTTTCTCTAGGAATTCGCTTAAGTGTGGTGGAGGAGTCACAACGTCTCAGAACTCGGATGAGTGCCTTGATGGATGCTTCGTGGGGTGCTGGTATGGATTTTTGGACTGACCACTGGCGGGGCTACACTTTGGCGTTGCTTTAGGATCAGGTATCGAAGGTTGGGGAATTTGTCAAGTGTTGTCGCTCCTCTTTGGCGATGGTGTCCAATGCTATGTTTCCTAGAGACCCGCAACCACAGGAACTGGCTGCACTGATGCAGGAGTTCCAACGTGGTGAAGCGATCCACTGTTTTATCAAGCTCCAGCTTATTGTGGGTGCCAAGGTTACTCTTGCTTGGGTGCATGTGCATCACCTGACACTGGACTTAGATGTTGTGTCGAAGAGTCTCCCGTCTCCTCCAGGTGGTGGTGAGGTAGCTATGGCTCCTCATTATGCGGCTGCTCGGAAACCTGCCATCCAAATTATCCGTCAGTGCCTTGTCGCAGACCAAGAGCTTTTTCTGATTTTTTCATATAGATAGGATAGGGACCCTAGGAAAAAAGACATGTAAACTATGTAAAATCTGTGTATGTATCAGCCGAAAGTATAGCTTGTTGTAATTTATAACTTGATATGTTTTTGCCAATGGCTATTCTGGTTACGCCTCGCGCGAGACCTTTTTGTTTATTCTGATGCCCGTTGGACCGGATCAACTACTCGGGTCAAATCATGTTTTGGACATATTTTTACGATGAAATCGAAAGATTTTTTTAATGTTCGCTAAGTAACGAAGCCCCGGATTATAGGAGTATGACATAATTTATTCGACTAAGCCCTCGAGTATCAGGTGTAACTGAAAGTAGAGTAATAAAAAGTAGACTCGGTTGAGAAGACTTAGCTTTATCAAAGTACATGTTTTCGCATAGTCACCTATCCATTAGACTTTTAGGAAGTAAACGTAGTTCTTTCAACTGAGTAGCCTGGTAGTTGGTCTTATTAAAAGTGAAATTACATGAAGTAAATGTCTAGACGTAGAATCGTCGTAGTTGCGCAATGTTCCGCGAATTGGAGTACTTGACTACGGTCTTCTTGTTTTGGAGGCGATATGCTCCACTAGGGATTACTTCTATGATGACGTAGGGTCCTTACCATGGCAACTCGAGTTTGCGATGACCATCTTGCTTGAGGCAAAGGACCAGGTCCCCTAAACAAAGGTCTGAGACGCAGCCGACGACTATGATAGTTGCGTGGCTTTGCTGGTACGTGGTTTCTCTTGCAAGGGTGATGTTTCGAGCTTCATCGAGTACATCCACGTCATCTTAGAGTGTCTCTATAGAGGTTTCTTCGTTGTATGCGACGACTCACGGAGCGTCATGAGTTACTTCTACTAGAAGCACGACGTCGGCTCTTGTGTAGCTGTATCTGGGGTTGTGCATAGACTCCATAGGACAGAGGGTAACTCATCGACCAAGGCGCTGTTTGCTCTTTTGAGTGGTGTCAGTAGCCTTTTCTTGATGCCATTGGTCACGAGGCCATTGCCCTTTCCCACCTGGCCATTAGTTTGCGGGTGAGCGACCGACGCATAGCTCACTTGTATGTGAAAGGGCATGTGTGCCCCCATGTGTGGTTTTGGCAATTAATGACAATCTCTATGGACTAATGTTTGTATTGAGTTATACTTGTAGGTATTATCCATTGACATCGCTTGAACCATATGTTGGCTTCAAGGTTGAAAGATGAAGAACAATAAGCATTGTCCAAGGGCTTTGGGCCTATTGGAATCATGTTGAAGAAAAAGAAGTAGTAGTAGAAGAAGAATAAATAAAAGAAGATCAAGTGTGTCTTAAATAAGAAGATGGAGTTTCTCATGTATATCTTCAAGACATCATCCTAATGGATACAAAAGAAATGAAGTGCAAGTTCAAGATGCGCCTTCTCTAGAATATCTCATGCTTGAAGCTTGTTAATCTAAGTGTTCATGGATCGATGAAGACAAGATCAAAGAAGTGGTTTCCCTATGGTGTATGGGAGAGCAATTTGCAAGTCTTCATCAAGCAAGCGTGGCAAGAGAAATCAAGAAAGGTGTTCCATCTTGGTGGGATGCTCAAGGCAAAGGTTTGATCTTGATAGGCTTTTCCTTTTGCCGGTCTCATGTTGGTTGTTGGGAGACCGAATTTAGGATAGATAGTCGTACTATCAAGAGGGACTCTTGAGTGAGTAACTCGATCATATCTTTCGGAGAGAGTTCAAACCTTTGCATACTTAGCATCATATTTCTTGGTTGCTATTTCGATATTATCATTGTGAGGTTCTAGAGCTTGTGGTAATATTCATAACAAGCTCTAGTTCATCAAAAACGGATTTACCTTGTATATCTAATTGCATTTTTGATCTTGAAGGTTTTCTGCCTCCTCACCTTGGGAAGTATCTCACATACTTATACCTGATTTTCTCTCCCTTGGTGGTATCCAATATTTCCATAAAAATTGGTTTCATCGCGTTTGGAGTTCGGATGCCCGAGTTATTGCATTTGCTGTTGTTGCATGTACTGTCTGCCGTGACCGGTAGTACCAGACTTTTTGTCCAGTAGTACCCCTCAATAGAGGTAGTACCAAGCGGTGGTATCGTTCACATCTAAACCCATTAGCGAGTTGGGGATCCTCCTCTAAAGCATGTGGTACCGCCTCCTGGTACTACCGGCGTTCTTGCGGTAGTACCGCCTCCCCCTACTACCGGCGTTCTAGCGGTAGTACCGCTCCATGGCCCGGAACTACCGGTAAGCGGTAGTACCGCCCATGGGCCTGGCACTACCTCTGGTCGTCTGGGCTGAATCAGTTCCCTTGTTTTCTCCTCTTCCCTACCCGATTGCTGCCTCCGGTACCTGGCCGGTAGTACCAGACTTCCACTGCCAAGTCTGGTAGTACCAATCATCGCAGGTGGGTAATAGGCAGATTCCCCCCAATATAAGGGGCCCTTTTTCTCCATTTGACTGAATCCTTTTGAGCTATTTTCTCCCTCCATTGTTAAATCTCTTGAGCTTGTCCTATCCCTCTTCCTCCCATGATTCTTTCATCCATTTGAGAGAAAAGAGAGAGGAGATCTAGATCTACAGTCTGCACCAATCCATCTCTCCTCTAAGTGAGGGGAACAAATTTTCTGAAGCTAAATGTCGATGCTTCATTCTCCATGGAAGATAAAGCTGGAGCTACTAGGGCAATCATATGTGATTGTAAGGGTGATTTTGTTGCTGCATCTTGTACATATATAACCCATGTGGCGTTGGCATCGATGGCTGAGGCTATCGCAATGCGACATGGCCTGGAGTTGGCAATATTGATGGGTGCTCATGCAATATAAGCTCAATTTGACTCCGTTGAGGTGATAGAATATTGACCTGAGAGGTGCAGATGTGGAATGACGCTACCGCAGTTTATGCTGATTGCCTGACTAATGCGGGTCTTATAGGGAAGGTTGTGGATACAAATGAAGTTGCACACTTGATAGCTAGGTCTCGCTTTGATTCGAAAATTAGTTGTAATTTGGTCAATGAGCCCCTAGCTTTATTTTGCAATCCTTTGTAAACGATGTAACGATTGTGTGATGGGCTGCAAGTTTCAAACACACTCTTTTTTCTTACCAGGGTACCTAAGAGGACTAGAAGGTTTTAACGAGGTGGCTGCATGCTTAATATATGATGTTTTACATTAAAAAAATATAGATATATAGGTAAAAAAACAGAAAAGAAACAATAGAGGAAGGACGAAAAAAGAAAAGAGCAAAAAGAGAAAAACGAAAAGGCAGTGCGGCCGGCCCAACGGGCCCTCTTGGGCTGTGCGGCGCGGTGAACCGGCCGCACCAGTCGGCGTATAGGAATCGACCACCCATCCTGATCCTCGACGGGCGACGGCGACGGCGACGCAAGGTGCCCAGAGCGCCACCACATCGGCGCGCGAGCGCCGCCGTATTCTGTCGCTGGCTTGCCAGCATCCTCCGTCCGACGCCCCGCACTCTTCCGACGCGGCCGTCGTCCGAAGCCTAAGCTCCTCCGGCGCCGCCATCCGCCCAAGACCTAGCCGCCTTCTGACGCCGCCGAAGCCTTTTACAGCTGCACCCTCTCCGACGCAGCCAAAGCTCTGCACGGTTCTCCGACGACACGGACGCGCTACGGCCCTCTGACACCGCCGGCGCCGCCGAAGCCCCTTTCACGGCTGCACCTGCTCTCCTCTCTGACGCCGCAGACGCCCCATCGCTTGTGCTCAAGTTAGTTCCTGTTACTCCTTTTGCGTGCTATGTGTGTGCGGGCTGTGAAGTTCCTGGTTCCTGGGTATTCTCTTGCATAATACCGTACTACATAATACTCCCTCCGTTTCAAAATATAAGATGTTTTAGCTTTGTGAAATAAGTGTATATATATCTCTTTTAGTGTCTAGGTTTATGTAGATTTGGAGTGAAACTACATATTAAAATGCGTCTAGATACACTTGTTTCACAAAGCTAAAACATCTTATATTTTGAAACGGGAGGGAGTATATGTGTTTGCTGGCTTCTTATGAATTTTCGTGCTGGTCAGGTTCATGGCCTGGTTACCTATATATGTTTGCTGGCTTTTTATCAACCTGTTCAAAGTATACTATGCGTTTGCTTACTTTTTACCAAAAGCATAAGAACTTGTCATGCCATTCGTACTATTGCATATTTCTTATCAGTCCATTGCTTGATTATATTAAGAGCCTGTCAGTAGGGTCTACTTGTCAGGTTGTATGTAGCTTGTGATTTAATACTATTAACTTATCAGTAATTAGTAATCACAATAGGAATTTTTATGTTGCCAAAGTTGATGGCTTATGCACAGCAGTACATCTCTTATATTATATAATAATCAGATTATGATAATGTATCATAATATTCGATATCATCTTGGCAATTAAATAAGTTTGTTAGTTTGCTTGTGTTTTCCTGCATGACTCAAGAGGTCTCCTGGTTCTGGCAAACATCCACTTTTGTACACGGGTCCAGGTTGTATTCGGTCCGTATGTGTTCTGACAGTACCTGTTTCTGTATTCGTTTCTGCTTCCGCAAATTAATGTGAAAACAAATGTGGGAGCACTCAGGTCACTGATCTAGCAACTGTAGTTATATTATATCGCGCATATCGTCTATCATGGGCAGGTTATCAGTGGGGTTGCAGGTGTCTAATCTTATTTTGTATGAATGTATGTCTCATAAAGCATATGAAATAAGGTTAATACCATAACAGGAAGGATAGACAGAGTTGGTCAAGAAATGAATAATAGCCAAATATAATGATATCTTATATTTATGCTATGCATAATTATTTTATATACTATTGAAAAACATCGAATGTATTATCCATCACTGTTGTAGGAAAACAAAATAATCTGCTAAGAATTAGCACTATTTGTAGTGTATACTACTATTGTCCTATATAACTCCACACTATACAAAACAGAGGAGTGCAGAAAATGTTCTTCAACTGTTTGTGTAATGTATATTTCATCCGGATACATTTCATCCCTCACAGCAGTTTTATGCTGATGTGTTGCCTTTGACAAAAACTCTCGTAACTTTGTGCTGACATGGCTTCTATGTGGACCATAGTCAGAGGAAGAATAGAATAGAGCAAAATTATTTGCCCCCGAACTTGTTCACTTGTAAGACCATTTCCCTCTCTGTTTCTAATCCCATCCCTATTAGGTGACCCAATCTCACCAGCAGTCTGCCTCTGCGTCACCGGGCAGCTCTCTGCACTGCCCATGTTGAGAATCTGGAACCAGGTTTTATAACTACGTGACTGCCTCTAGGCCACGCCACTTAGGAATTATTCTCTCATAGTTGTCTCTCCACCTCTCATGCAATGGACTGGCGTTCAGTGAAGATCCATCCACACTTCGATTGGTTTCTCTTATTTTGCTGCAATTGTATAATTCAAATATTTGTTGGATTGATACCCGCAATCCAGTCAATTTGTTGTGGAAGGTATTTTGTCTTAAATGATAATAACATCTGGAGATTTTTATTTTCAGGACACTCCTTAATAATGGAGTCAGATCTGCTCATTGGGCAGGAGGAAGTGGGGGCCAAAGGAGAGTATGATGTTAGCAAGAGGATGATGGAGATTCTTTTCTGGGATGTCGTGGACCCAAATGAAGTTGTCTTGGAACCGAATGAAGCTCTGCTGAAGCGGCCTGGAGTGGAAGGTTCGTGTTTTTGTGAATATGCTGATGATTGCTTACTTTCCTTCCAAAATACACATAGCTCCATTGTTTCTTTTTGGCCCTGCACTGCTAACCAGCAAAATTACTTCTTCTTTGTTGTGGAGCTAGAGAGTGGAAAACGGCAGCCAGATGATCTTAAACATCACCGAAAATGTATGAGGATTAACAAGGCATCAACGTCTAAGGAATTGGAAAATAAATGTATGTAAATGCTAATTAGATACAGACACATGTGATACATGATAATATTTGTTGAAGTCCTTGATGCAGAGCCTTAACATAGCTTGAGCTTCAGCTTATGGGCAAACATAGCTTGATGCATCGGTCTGAGCCTTAACATAGCTTGAACTTTGATAAGGCTAAGCCCCATAAAAAATACAAAACCCCTAACTAATCTGAAGATTAGTGAAAGCAGCCTTTTTGTGCCAGTAAGTTAAGCCTCAATGAATTTTAGAAGCATTAGCTAGGTTGGAGAACCAAATACTTACTGTTATAATATATGATATTCATATGCATGTTACAGAATTTTCCTAAATGCAGGCTCTTAGAATTGTATGCATTTCAAATTGTTTAGCCGTGTCTACATATTAATGATTGACTTGCATCTGTCCATGATACCTTATAGGAGTTAAAGTTTGGTTGATATTTTGTGCAAATGTGCAATGTTCCTGTTACAATTGCACTCATTAGCATTTAGCAGCACTGTACTATTCCTTTTCCTTGTACTTTATACTACAGTATAAAACGCTTTTGACCACACACATGCCTTATTGATAAACCTTTGTGTCGGAAGAGTGTGATCGGCTCCATAAGAAACTCATGTAATACTCTGTAGTGTTGTATGTTACCACTTGGTTTATTACTTCACCGTTAACCTTTCTTAACTTAAGAATAGAAGATGTTTAGTTTAGTAGATGCAAGTGCAGTATACTGGTTCACAGAAATGAAATGTTAGGCAAATGACATGTCGTTTTTGGTGCTTTTTCCAGGTAAATTGCATGACCCAAAAATCAATGGCCTGTCAAAGGATGTAAAAAATCAAGATCAGCAAGCTGGTATAAGAACTGACTTTCTTGTATTTATGAAAACATACTAATGCTAGATTAATTTATGTGGTGTGCTCCTAGGTCATCAAAGCAATCTAATGATATACTGAACTAACTATAGCTGTGAAACAAGATTTATTAACTGTAATAGTTGATTTAGTTTGACATTTATTTAAAATTCTGAAATTTATCTTGAATATAATATTTATCAGTTATATTCTGAGAGATGAGTAGTCTCCGATTGCCCACTTATTTAACTATGTAGATACTTCCAGAATTTTGGAATTTCGTAATGTTTCAACTTAAAATCCCTAAAAAAGATTCTGTATGCTGTATAGTACCTTTATTTTCAATTATGCGACATGAGATATCCCCTTAGTTATGACATGTAATGTAGAGTATCTTGTTGGGAAATTTAAAATGATAGATCAGTTTGGTTCGACTGGCTAGCCTACGCGCAGCAGGCAACCCCACAGTCACTGCGCAAGGGCCTTGGCAGGGCAGCGTTACTCCTGCCCTGGATGATCTGAAAGCATCAAAACGACTGCGTCTTTGAAAGGGTTCAGCCCTCGATTGCGCGCCTCATGGCTTCAATCAAGGAGGAAGCAGCGCTTTGGGTTCAAGCTGGCACCTTGGGTTTGAGGGCTGCATTGCCAGCGACATGGGATGTCCATTAGTTTAGGTAGACATGATGTAACCCACCTCCTAGGAGGCTTGTAACAGAAACTCTTATCTTTCAATGAAATGAAACGCAAAGATCCTTTGCGTTTTCTCGGAAAAAAAATCAGTTTGGTTAGGAGGTCAAATATACGGCTAAGCTTTGTTTTTTTTAAACGATGGATAAGCTTTGTCAGGATTTCAATAGATATAGAGACCAGTTTCCTTCCAATTGTAAGCGGGAAACCGTCTATATAATGAGATGCCACAAGTATTTCTGAAGTTAAGCAAAGGTTTAACAAAACAACCCCCTCGTTGCTGTTCCTATCCACCTTCTGCTATCTTCTCTATAGCTCTGCCCAGTTGCTTCCTGTACTTTAGCACATAGCACCATAATAAGCCTTTGCCACCTGAAACTGAAAGCCAATGAAGCTAAACACGTCCAATTTAGTTCTCCCTGACAGTTGCAATCCGATGAGCATGAAGCTTTTGTGTTTCAGCTAAACAGTTTCTTTAGCAATGTGGAACTCAAAAGCCTAAAAAGGCCTAAAATGTAGACTAGTAGAGTACCAATTTAATCAATGGCATTGCCAGAGAAAAATGCTGACTGCTACCAAATCTACGTAACTCGTGCTACCAAACCAAATCTACCATAATAGTATATATGCCCGATGGAGCCAAACCAAATAACTTATGTGTTGTTACAAGGGTGAGATCAGAATATGTGGTCTGGCTTTCACTACCTCAAAGTCCAAGGAAACTTGCTCTAAAAGTTTTTAATATAGAGAAAGAAAGAAAAGGTCTAGAAGCATGCATGTTTTTTGTTGAGTTATTCCAAACACTCCATTGATTGAACTTTCTGTATCCACCATATCTCCTTCAGCCCTTAATGCTTCTAGTTGCACCACTCTATTTCTTTTTTAGGCTGATTGTACCTTTCTTTCTACACTAAGAAGAAAGGAAAGAGTATACTTTTCTTCCCTCAGCTATTGGTAGTTTAGGTTTGGCCCCTCAACATTTTTTGTCCCTGAGATATTGCAAACAATTTCTTACATTTAAAATTTATGAATATTCTGCAACCCTGATTATCTAACAAACTTTTGTATGTATTTGTTCATTTTGACTACAGCACCAATGTTGAAATTTGGCATGATTTCGTTTATGCTTAGGGCCTATTGGAGGGCTCCAGATTCAAATATCTGCTACGTCTGTGGACAGGGTGGCCATTCTGAGCAGTTCTGCCCTTGCAACTACATTTATGGGTGGTATGACGTAGACTCTTGCCAAGCAGACTGTTCTCCTGGACAACACACGATAACTTCCGCGTCTTGCGGAAAGTTTTTGCGGTGTGTTGTACGTGTGAATAACATGCCAGCGAGCTTCTGTACATCGGAACTTTTGGAGCTCTTCCAACCATTTGGACCACTGCTGATGTGCGACGTCCCAAGTGTGAGTCCTGGAGTGTGCAGGGCATATGGCGTTGTGATCTTCAAGGAATGTGGGGATGGAGAGAGGGCAATCGACAAGCTCAATGGCTATCTTGTAGGCGACAATAAACTGCGAGTTGACTGGGCTTATCCTTCTGTGCCCAGTGGAAGCAAGGCTTTTCCATTTATTAGTATGACCCCCGTCGGTAGGAGGGAGAAACGCAATATTGCACCTACCGCTGAGACGACGACAAAGAGGATTTCCAAGAAGCAACCTCTACTCCGAGGTGCATCGAACGAACCGCTCAGTTGATTTTTCATTCAATCTGTTCCTGACTTTATACTGTAATTTTCAGGGGCCAGAAAACGGCTAGCTGCTGGGTTTCTCTTTCCCAAGATGCAGAGATTCTCCCTCTCCCATAAGACTAGGCGAAAAAATAGTAATGAAGAGAAGAAGGGTTGTTTTTTGATTAGTGGCACAGTGGCAAACAATGAACCAGGGGAGGGAGGTAAGTCGCTGACATTCTTCATCTTTAGGTGTTATCTTATTTTCTTTCACTGATTTCTACAATAAAACATATATTACGCTGTTTGTATTGACAATGGTGACGGAATGATGACTTTTAGTATAAGAGTTTTAGTTGGTAATGCTTTTTCTGGGAGCAAGTAGAGTAAGATCAATGTCTGCAGTTTAAACTTTATAGGAAGTAATGCTGTTTAGTTAAAAAAAACTTATGTGAATGTTGGGGCATCAGAATATGATTTATTTTATTCCTTAGGTAGATTGGAGAGTTGGTCATGTATCAAACTATGTTTGCCTCGTACTGAACTGCTCTGGAAAGTTTTAGTCAGTTTGCTAGTTGTTCATGAGCTTATCTAGTGGTAGCTTCCGTTTTGGAGAATTGATGAACGAAAGCCCCAAAGTGGGCTGCTAATCATCAGTCTTTGAGCTTCGGGCATGGCCACAATTTTACTTACCAGTATTTCTGCACAACTCTTATCTAATTCTCGATCAGGAATTGCAAAAGGAGATAGAAATTTGGATTGGTGGAAGATAACCTTGTTCATTTAATCAGTTCTCTACACATCCTGTGAATATGTTATTTCTTGCACTGTGAACATGTGAATGTCGAGCATACTTTTCTTTGTTTATTTCTTTTTTATGCTAAGGTTCTGAAATTTACGACATATGTATCCTTTTTTCTTCACAGAAGAATTAATTGAAGAATATGTTATATTATAGGCATGTTACTTTACACAAGGGATACACATGTAACATAGTATGACATCTTAAAGTTGACTTGCAGTTATCACACCAATGTGAATAAAATGGATACCTTTGTGAAAGTAGTTTTATGACTTAAGGAACATCTCAAGAGACTAAGAAGTTTGGTTATGTGAACTAATGATTTTCGACCATTACCAGCTAACAAACATACATTTCTGCTGCCTGTTCTGCCTTTCAGGAACTGAAACCAATCTGGAAAGTGGTGCCATCAAATACTTTTGGAGAAATCCAGATGCTAAATTTTGCTACATCTGCGGAGATGAGGAGCAAGAGCATGTGGAGCTGACGTGCCCTTATAACTATCTATCTCCTGCTTCATACGCTCCTTGCAAAGCCCGGTTTCTTTTTTGGCAAAATGAAACAACAGATATCCGCCGCTTTGGCAGACCTAAAGGAGGCCCCATACTGAATGAAGTAACATTAAGGCGTCTCGAGTTCGTGCGATGTTTTGTGCGTGTAAATAACTTGCCGAAGCAATGCTGCCCAGATCAACTCGTCTGTCTGTTCATCCAGTTTGGACCGCTGCGGGGTTGGTATGTACCCTTTGATAGCTCTGGGATGTGTAGCGGCTTTGGTTATATGATCTTCCAGCACCGTGCCCATGCAGAGGAAGCCATCGCCATGCTCAACTGCTACGCCTATGGTGACTGTAAACTGCGAGTCGATTGGGCTTATCCTTGTGCGTAGTGGAATCATGGTTTTTTCCTCTCTTTTTTGTAAGTAAAGAAGCAGAATAAGTTATTCCTTTTGTTTGTGGAATTAAAGAAGCAGGATGAGTGAAAACTAATGGTATTGCCCAGTACTACAAAGTAATCAAAATAGACTGGAGCTGTTGGAGTAGAGACTACCCTGTTCGTTTTCTTTTCTTGCAGAATGTACTCTCCTGTTGTGATCCTTAATGAATTCAGAAAACTCCAAAGCTATGATTCAGAATAGAACATGCATGTTGATTGCAAGTGTACGCAAATCACCACTGCTCCCGAATCGTTACGTGAGCAATTGAGAGAGGCGACTGTGGCGGCTATCCTAAAACCAATCTAGGGTTACGTCCCCCCTCACCGGCGACACCACTCGTCCGCTCCGTCTTTGGTGGTTTTGAGGCTTCGGAGGTGTGGTGGATCACGGCCCCTCTCCGACGGGAGCGTCTTGTTTTTCTGTTTCAGTTCTTTTTAGTGTCTTCTCCGGGATGGTTGCTGCTCTGGTGCGCTAGTCCTGTGTGGCCTTAGTACGATGACTTCCCGTGTCTACTACAACAAGCTCTACAACGACAAGTTTTGCCCGACTCGGGTAATGGAGAGGCAAGGACGGCGGTGCGTCTTCAGCCTACGCTAGTGTTTGTAGTCATCGATAGGTGGTCCAAAGACCTATTTGTAATTTTTCTTATTTTTTGCGCTCTTTATACTGTTGTTGATGATTATTAATAAATCGATGGATTTTTTGGCAAAAAAAAAGAAAGAATAGAACATGCCTGCAAAAACTCAGGTCCTGAGTTAAAATTGAAATTAATCAGAGCACAACAATATCAAAATCACAATATCTCTGCACGAGAGGTGTTTGTTAGTGACGTGACAACATTGAGTGACAGAAGATGCCACGAGATTTCAAAATCAGCCTTTCTCGGTTGGTCACGGAAACATTTCTGCCTCAAGATTATCGAGTGCGGGAGAAGTAAACGCTAAGATGAATCTGACTTGTCTTGACTCAGATAATAGTTTATTGTGTAGTTTCAAGGAACCTTCAAGATTTTTCTTGCGAAGACCACTTATGCCTGAAGACGGAATCCGACTTAAGCCATCATTTATCTAACTAACAATCTTGGAGAGTTCTAGGGGCTAATGTTAGGGATATGCTTTCCTGGTATATATATGACAGGCCACAAGACTCGGATACCAGGGTGGTCCATTGGTGGCTGAGCATGAGGCTCGCCGGCGCCCAGTAGACGAGAGGAGACGAATATCCATCCGGTTGCAGGAAGACCCAGGAGCGCTGTCAGTTCTGGCCTAGACATTGGAAGACTTGGACTGTCTTTGACTTGGACTGCAAGACATAGTATTAGTCATCCATCTTGTAACCTGTAGCGTAGCCAGATGTGATCAACCATATGGAAACAGATATGGACAATGTGACAAGGACATGTTTATCTTGTTCACGTTCCTTGAAGTTCACTTGTGTTGTGTGGTTTGGAGCGATGCACGATCTGTTGTCATCAATACGGCACGGGGGCCATGTCGTGCCCAATTGACACGATCAGGTTGCTAGAGAGGAATGCAGGGCTCAACATCACGTCTTTCACCTTCCAAGTCATTGCCGAGTTGTTGCCATCGAGGTCACTGACCAATTCCAGGATTCTTCTTCAGTTTGCCCAGAGGAAGGACGCTTGCTAGATGGTAGCTGGATCCTGGATGTATCGATTGTGGCGGGCTTGATATGCATTTCACTAGAGGAGAGCGTGAGATCTTCACCGCCTCCACTAGGATGGTCCTAGGCAACGGTGCTTCCGCTGTATTTTGGGTGGACAGATGGCTGGACGGGAAGGTGATCGGGGAAATAGCGCCGGATCTACTGACGCTTATCCCGCGCAGACTCAGAAAGGTGAGGACGGTGCAGCACGCGATCACGGAACGTAGTTGGATCTCGGACATCTCTGGAGCCGTGAACCCGTTGGCGCTTTGGCAGTACATGCAGCTATGGGCTCAGTTACAAGGGCTACACCTAGGTGCTGACCTAGATAAGTTAAATCTGGCGGTGGACGACCGATGGCCCATACACCTCCAAGTCCTGCTACTTTGCCCTTTTCCAGGGGTCTATAGGCTCAGGATCATGGAAGCTGAATTGGAAATCTTGGACGCCACCTAGGGTGAATTTCTTCATCTGGCTGGCTTGCCAGGACAGATGTTGGACGGGTGAAAGGCTCGCACGCCGCGGGATGCCCCACTAGCCGCGTTGCATGTTCTGTGACCAGTCTGAGGAGACTATCTCACATCCTCACGGGTTGTCCGTTCTCATGGACGATTTGGTATGACGTCTTGTCTTGGATCCAATCTACTGCGGGTCTGCCGGTTGTTGAAGAACCTTTCGCGGAGTGGTGGACGCGGGTGGTGCGTTCCAGCCCACGTCACATGCGCAAAGGAACCTTGCCGCTAATCATGCTCACGGCATGGTGGATTTGGAAGCATAGGACCGTGGTGGATTTGGAAGCATAGGAACGCAATAATCTTCAACAACGAGGTGCCTTCGGTGCCCTCTCTAGTCGACATGATCAAAGCTGAGGCGAGGTCTTGGACGGTTGCGGGAGCACGGGGGCTACGCTAGCTACTCTCTTAGTTTTCTTGCATTGAGTTGTATGGCGTGCGTGGCGGTCCACTTTGGACCTTGTACATATAACTCTCTTTTCTATCAATGCATCGAAACACAAAGCTTTTTGCGCTTTCGCGGAAAAAAAAAACTACAGCAGCGTACTCGCTTCAAATAAGACTCCAGTGACCGCAGACTTAGATACATTCGAATTTAGACAAAACCTTCGAATTTAGACAAAACCAAGTCAGTTAGTTCTAGACGGAGGGAGTTTATGATGTCATGCCAAACTAATTTACTGAATGTTGAAAGAGTAGAAACGAAACAAGAATTATTTACAAGCAACAGTTCACCTCAAAGGACGACAGGACAGCAACCATACGCATTACACCATGCAAACCATGAGCACTTTTGTCATGGTTTCTCTGCTATCTTCAGTTGACTTCATTGCCAGCGGTTGATGACCCGTATTCCCAAATGAAGTTCGGCGTTTGCAACAACTTATACTGTCCCCTCGCCTCCTCCTGCCACCACAGTTTGTTTACCTGTGGTCATGATGAAGTGATTTATACATGGAGTCAACAAACACTCTTAAAATTAGAATCAGGCAGTTACGCTTCAGGAAATCATGCCTTATTTCTGATCAAGTGATCATGATAATCCTTGCTAAACCTATATAAGAAAGCTTGTAGGGAGCAACAGTACAGTACGGCATAGAGAATTTGACAGATAAAAACAAAAACATAGGGCAATGAAAGAACAGGTAGTCGATGATTTCATCAACATGATGCAAACAAAACGCATCATAACTTGTAAGTTACATTTTTTCCCTTCAGAATAACCAAGAAAAGGGGATCGATTTTGGCTGGGAGGCAGTTTGTCTTTCTAAGTAAAACAATACATATGGTAATGAAGGAACAAGTAGTTGAACTGAACTGATAGTCTTTAATTGAAAATTTAGATGGACAATTTACTGTTAATTCTCCTGAGAATTATCTTATTAGTATCAAGTCCCCTGGACAGTAACAAGGCGAGACCGCATAACACAAAAGATTACTTCCATTTACTTGAGATTTTTTCTGGTGAACACCACTCGCCTACTCAATTACGAAGGATTTTAAATTTTATAAATGAAAATGTGGGAAACTAATGACAGTGATTAAAGTGATTTGTTAACCAGAGAAGAGAGAATATGCTAGAATAATCTCTAAAATGCAAAACATCCGACCATTTATACCTCTTTCAAGAGTAACCATTAGATCTTCATAACTAGACCTACGTTCATTGACCGGTGGACCTAGATTATATCTTCCTTTTCTATCTTTCCTAAATCTAACATATTATTTGTTAATCTTAACCAGCACGTACACATCTAAAATAACAAACTAACACGAACACGACACATTTTAGATCTCTTTGGAGCCTTCTTATTTACTCCGTTCTTTTGTATCTCTCCCACATGCACATGCACCTACATATAATTTACTTCTCTGCAACAATAACATCCATCTCTCATGTGTAATTTTTGCTACATGCATATGCCATGTAGGTGAGTATGTGGCGATGCATGGTTGTCCAAAAAAATTGCGGTTGGTGGTCTTCACCAAAGGGGCTAATTAAAATGGGGTAGAAGAACGAAAGAAATTAGGCGCCTGGTCGGATGCACATATAACTAGCACATAGAGAGGCTTCTGAATGAACTACGCGGTGCATAGCCTCTAGTGCAAGGCCAATTTCACAATCCACAGTAAACAAGAGGGTCCTGAGTTCTTGAGTAGGATGTGGAATTGATCGACAGATCACACGAAAGGCAGTACGATAGAAAAGATACACTATACAATATCACAATAAGCAAAATATTTGGCATTATTACGGTGGACCATTTGTTCTTAGCGAACCATGACCGCTAAAGCCTCATAATTGTAACTAAACACATCCAACCACTCATCCGGTGAATACTAACAAATGACATGCATTTAGTCTTCCTACGTATTTAGAACTATTAGTTTATTATAAAAGAAACCACATGAAACAATCCTTTGTCCAATCTACACAGTAAAGCAAATATGTATTGTCTAAGGTAAGACTAGAAGTTAATACAAGAAGTTCGATTTGATATATATCTATCTGTTTGAACTATATCAGCAAACACCAAAGAAGGCGCAAACATCGATATATATCTCACGCTATGTGTTGATCCCATATTAGAGTTAGCAACTAAGATTTTCTTTGAGCTGAATGTTAGCAACTAAGCTTCAATTCAGCTTACCATTAAAACAGTCTTCTAGCCCAATGCATATGTACAACCGACATGGTTGTGATTCGAACATTAATTATATCGTGATAGTCTAATATCACATAGGGCCGACCATTTTTCTCGTTTATAAACCAATAACAAGCTCTGCAGTCAATAACTTAATTCCACATATCGGTCTAATATATTAATATGAAGCCTTGACTTTAATGCATTGTCCTTATATATCCATACCACGTGCAACCAACTTGCCAAATCAGTACAATGACCAATCATCCAGGTCACATGACGATCTAATACCATGGGAGAAAACGACATGTCATCTCGTGTCCAAATTATTGATTGGCTTGACATACGACATTGTCCAACTCTAGGTCTGGTGCGATCTATCATTTCGTGCACTGATGCAGTCACATACAAAACAACGAAACTGAATGTTGATATGTACTCCCTCCGTTTTAAAATATAAGATGTTTTAGCTTTGTGAAGAAAATGTATCTAGACCACATTTAGTGTGTAGGTTTACTCCAAACCTAGATGAACCTACACACTAAAAGTGGACTAGATACACCATTTTCACAAAGCTAAAACATCTTATATTATGAATCAGAGAGAGTAGTTATATATGGAAATAATAGTTAAAAAATATTATGAAAATGTGTCCCATGCAAGTATACAAATATCAATTAGTTTTGCGTACTAATCTAGTATGACATCCAAATGACAAATCTGACTGATGTGGTGTTATTGCAATTACTTAGTAAAACCAAAAAAATACAATTAAAATGTGTCCAGTGCTACTCTATACTAGATTAACTGTGTACTAATCTAATAGGACGGTACAAATTATACACGGTAATTGATGCAGTATTATTGCTACAATACATCCTAGGTAAATTAACAAAAGTGACTCAAATACCTTCCACACAATTAAGCGGCAACCGTAATACTTATAGAAAGGACACATATATTTACTCCACATATTAAAACTTGCACAGCACTTTTATTTCCCATAAAACATTGCCATCGTCATGAATGATCTGGACTTCCTCACGTTACTCTTGCACTTTAAATTTCATTTCATGGACTGGGACGTAGTTCCTCCCAGAATAAACTCCTAAACATAACTAGAATTAGTTCCAATTCCCAGTAATGCTCTTAAAATACGAACATGTCCTTTGTTCCAATTGCAAAGACTGTTTGGCACACAACGTATGTGAATAAAAAGCTTCACGCAGCAAATAGTTGATTGCCTTTGTACTAACAGAAAAAGTGAAAACAACATTAGCAGTAACTTTTCTGTCTATATAGATGTCTGAGGTGGTACCAACATTGCCTTTGTAGTCTATACCTAATAATAAAGGACGGAAAGCTTCTGTCAACCAGCTATTTTCCTTCCGATTTTACCCCTGACATTTTAGATATATTACCCACCAATGTCATCCTCGAGTCAAATAACGGTTCGCTAATCGCTACCTCCCCGTCTCCTAGAGTCCACGGCCAGTGCGAGGCAGAGATCGGGGACACGCGAGGTATGTTTCCTCCATGGCGTAACCATCTCTAGATTCCAGCTCGTGCCCCACGGCCGCAGCTCCGGCCTATCTCTGCCCCAACGCCGGCGGCTAAGCTGGTCGGCGGGAGGATTCATGTTCTGCAGGTACGATGTGTGAGGCTCGAGTATTGGTTTAATGAGGCCGATTTTGGATCCAGATCGGGGCGAAGAAACCGTCGATGCCTCGATCCTCCACAGAAACCGGTGGTGATGTCTCCGGCCATTGCATAGCGGGCGCGACACTCCCACTTGCGACCATAGCTCGACGGGCACCAAGCTTTGGCGAGGGAGGCGTGGAGGAGCACGCGGGGCAGAGGGAGGAGGAGGATTGATGCGGTCCATGTCAAGAACGTCCGTGAGGGGAGAGGTCAGCGCCGGCTCTGTCGCAGCAGAAGGTGAAGGGCACAGTGTCCTTGGGCACCTAGGATGTGCTCCGCCTGATTTATGCGCTCCACATCAAGCCCGACAAGGACATCTGCTCTCTCCTCATGGCTTCCTTCAACAATGTCGAGCTTGCCATCGTTCACGCCCAAATCGTTGTTGGATGTATCGCGTCTGGATTCCCATTGCCGCTATCCAACAGGATGCTACGTCCCCTGCCAACCGGAGCTCCACCTCTGCTTACGTCCTCATCACCGCAGATTCGAGGCGGCCAACCCCAAGATGCATGCTGCACTGCCTACGCACAGCCAGGACGCCGTGTATCCAGGTCGTGCCTTGCTGTAGGACAAATCCGCACATGAATAATCCTGATTAGCCTCGCTGCAGGATGAAGTACATGATTAAATCCTGATTTGCCCCTTTCAAAGTGATTTCTTACTGATTGTTCTAACAAGTCCTCTTGCAAAAAACATGAAGAAAGCAGAAAGTGATACTCATGTAATGTCCGTCCCATTATTTTTTTAGTATGTCCTTTCTCGCTTGGCGTTTTCTCAATCGATTATTCTGAGATTCGTGTATGTATTTATATGTTCTATAATCGCAGGTCATGTTGATTCCCATTTGCATGACACTTTGGAGATTGCCCTATGATTAGTGTTGAAGGATTGTCACGCAGCCGGCGGGGAAAAGGGGCTTCGATCCCGTCTGTCTGATGCAGCTATTCGTGGAGTTCCTGTACAAGGGATCTATATATCTATGATGCTCAACCTACCTTTGATTCCTAGGCCAGTTTAGGAATTCCCCCATTAAGGGCCTGTTTGATTTGTAGGATAGGAAAAACATAGGAATAGGAAAACCATAGGATTGCAATGTCATGCACACTTCAATCCTATAGGAAACCATATGTAAGGAAGTTTGTTTGATTCCATCACAGGAAAAGCAAAGGATTCTAAAAAAGAGCTTTGAGTGGATGCTAGATTTCCTATGCAATCTAGTGCAAAGGATTTCCTAGGAAAATTTCCTATAGGAATCAATCCTATAAATCAAACGACCATCGTAGGAAAATTTCCTATAGGATACAATCCTTCAAATTTCCTATGTAAATCCTTTGAATCAAACATGCCCTAATTTGGTTTCATGCTTTGGGATCAACAATCAGAAAAGTAAAAAAAGAACTTCACCTGCCGTGTGTTGCATCCATTCCTACAGCTGGTTGGGCATAAGTTCAGTGATACTTCTTATAATTAGTCTCCAACACCATTGTTACCGATACTCCAAAAGGAATGTTAAATTGTTGAACTTGATTGCATCATATTTTTTTGATCAAATGTCGCATGTTGCTTTTGTGATTAGCAATCTCAACTTGTATTCAAGCTAATTTTTTTCTCTATCCAAACAAATGTTTATATCCTAAATTTAGTAAATACTACATATTCTATTTGTTGGTAGCTTTTTAAATTTGAAATAATTTTGGTTTGTTTCAACAATTTTGATCCCACCTGCGGTTGACTCCCAGAAAAGCCTGCCTTGCACCTATATGTGTCCGTCATCAAGGCATGGAACCTGCTGACCATAGACATCACGGGCTTGTTGGACCCACGGGTGGAGGTAGAACTCTGCAAATTCAAGGATGGTACGCAACAAGTTTGACATGACCCCCAGTGAAGAACACCAATCCAGTGTAGTGCCAGAACTTGACCATGGCTGGTGTAAACCTTGACTCGAGCTAGGTCGAAGTCATAGTCCTATCATAGGAGAATAAGAAGAGACAAAATTATCATTGCACGTACTTAGCATGGACAAAATAAAATAAAATGGCACCCGTCCAACAAACTGGGCCGATCGAAGAGAATTGCTCAGGCTCTATGAAATTGGCCCCTATCCCACAAACTGGGCCGGTCAGAGATAATTGCCCGGGCTCTGTGCCCTTCTAATCGATGACAACACACATATTGTCGTTTTCTCTAGATTTCTCTTTCTCATGGATTTTGACTACGCGTACAATAGATTGGTGTTGAATACTCCCACGTCGATCCATCACCTCGAGTCCAACCGACTCATATACTATCATAGATTGGCTGTCCACAAGCCAAGCAACAGGAGCTCGATGAGATAGAACAGAACTTAGGTGGCTAGCTGGAGACGAAACAGAGAATGATGTCAGGGTGAGAGGGAAAACGAGGGACGGGGAGGACTGGAGGAGGGATTCTTAGCGAAAGAGAATGGGAGATCGAGGAGAGCCGCACTGAGGCGGCGGGCGATCGGAGGTGCACCTCGGCAAGGGAGGTCGACCGGCGGCAGCTTTGGCAGGCGAGAGAGTAGGGAGAAGCAAGCGTGCAGGTGCTCGATGCCGAAAGATGGAAGCACGTGAGGAGCGAGATCGACGAGGGTTTGGTTGCCCTGGGTGCTTCTTGCATGCGTGGGTTAGGTGGGCTGACGAGGATAGAGGAAGGTGGGCCTAGCCGGTGGAGGGCTTTTTCTTCTTTTTATTTTACAAATGCTTTTTTTTTCTTACAAAACCTTTTATAATCAAGATACTCTTTTTAAGATCCTGATTTCTTCAAGACCTATGATGCAGTAGAAGAGGTTGGTGACGATGGACATAAAGCCACGTTCCATACAATAGATGGACAATATTTTTTTGTTTTTCTATTTCTTCTTTCTTCAAGAGCCCACATAGGTTATGCATCGAGTCCATGCATGACATGCATACATCTGAATTTTCTTTTGCAACTCTATATGTTTTTATCAGGGAGCAAAACTGAAGGAAGATGATTTTCTATTTTTTGTGTTTGTGGATCTTTCTCTCCCTTTGCAACGCACGGGCACGTTTACTATTTGTACTAATGGATGCTAACTTACTACTTATGCGTTGCTTGGTTCTCGGTATCTCAATGCAGGAGTCATCCACTGGATTGAGTAACTAGCTCAACTTGAACTAACTGCACAAAAATGGCTGCTGCCAATATGTGCGACCGGAAACACATAGCACTACAGCAAATAAATAGCAAACCACTTTGGCATTTGTAGGAGTACGGAGGGCAGAGAGAATAAAAACATTTAAGTTTCACTTTTTATGTATGTCTTGAACAATCCAAAACAATGTTGAAATTCTCTGAAATTATACATCTAGTAATCACTGGGTAAGAAATAGAATTGCCATCCCAACATTTGTGACTATCAGCCTACCACAGATACCATGAATACATTATCTCATTTCTCTAGCGTGGTTAATTGACATATTAGTATTAGTATATATATAAAATAATAAAGTACGAAGTGTTTCTTACGGGTTCTTTTTTTTAACCGTTTTGTCCCTATCAGTTCGGAAAAATAACCCATCGTGCCATTGGTAAGTGAAAGTAACTCGTCCATCTTTTGCATGTCCTTTGTATACGTCGTTTCCGGGTTTTTTAGAGTAGCTAATTTTGAGTTTCCAGATCATATTCCGATTGGACCATACCACCCGTAAGCCCATGTAATATCCAGCCGGCCCAGACCACGCATATAACGAACTGGCATGGCATGCATTAAAAGATCAGTACGCCAGGAGGAAATCGAATTCGGGTCAGCATAACTTTGTTTAAATCCGGGTGTTTCCTGTCCGGGTCTTACCACTGATTTTTGTACATCTACGTATTTCTTCCTTTGTCGTGTTGAAACGGGACTGCAAAAGATACTAACCAAAAGTGGGCATGCAAAATAATCGTGGGCTTAACCAACCTACCATCGACGGAACACACCAAACGAACAATGTCAATGTATGTCGGTTTCCAATAAAAAAGAACGAAACCGACATTGTATATCCCAATCATAACAAGACCGCAAACCTTCACATACACATATACCCGGCCTAGCAATCGATATGTGTGTCTCATCGACGAGAACCCGGCGTCAACCTGGTCTTCTCACAGTTATCTGGCTCCACCGGGGACACCCTAAACGATAACCTCCAGCTCCTCGGTGTTAACTCGGACATGCTCGGCGTCATGTTCATGTGTAACGTGTTGAATGACAGAGAGCGTTCTTAAGCCAGCCTGCGGTGAGGTCATCCACCACCATTGGCACGTTGAGGGCGGAGGCGCGCACCCTAGGCTTCCACAATGTGTGGTCGCCAAGGTGGCAAGGTCACAAGGAACCTCATCAAGGGCGACGTGGATGCTGCATCCTTTGACAAGATGACAGAATTCGTGCTCGGCGAGCGGGACACCATGGACATATTTTTCAACCGGTTCAATGACGTTATCAGTGAAAATCCCTTCATGTACAACTTGAGCCACCGGTTTAACACCGTACACGATGGGTCTATGGTGCTCAAGCAGTACTCCGCCCACATCTTACTACCAGTCGCGTACGACGGCCTGCATACTTTTGTCAACAAGATAACCACCCGTCCGCTCATGCAGGATCCCCTACCTACGAGCAAGACAAGGATGGAGATTTCAGGGTTCAGATGATCAACATGCGTTGAGATGCCCGGCCATGATCACCATCGCCGGCTAACTTCTCCATTAAGCCCCGACAAAGTGTACCGATGGCCGAGGCGTAGGATGTGCTCATGTGCAGCCAAAGCAACCCGGTGCAACGCACGGGTATTTGTGCTAGCTAAGGGAATGCACGGGTACCTAGGACGTAGAAGCTGCTGAATGGAATCAAAGCTTCATAGGTCTTCAAATTCTCGTACACCTTCCTCGCTGGTCGCCTGTGATCGGATCCCAGATGAGGAAGTCCTGGTCATCCACGGTCTCCTCGGAGCAGAAGAGGGCGCGGCCGTGGCGGTAGTCAAGGGCGTACCATTGGCGGCTGTCGGGAATGGGGAGGGAAAAGGCGGAAGGGGTGGTGGGGACGAACAGGGTAATGCGGACGTAGTCCAACCGCCGGTTGGAACGTTTCTCGGAAAAGCTGTGGAAGAAGCCAAGCACCGGGGACGTCTGGTGGAGCTTGTAGAGGGGGCGAAGGAAGTTGGGATGGGAGATGAGGCGGCGCCAAGGCTTGCAGACGACAAAGGAGCGGACGAGGCACGACGGCTCGTCAGGCGGGAGGCAGAGGAGGATCTCCTCGGTGAGCTCTTCTGGAAGCGCTGGCGCGGAATCGATGTCGCGCGGCGGCGGCGCCATGATGCTCGAGTTCGCTAGGTCTGGACACAATGACACAAACTTTCATAGGAACTTTTTACTTACAAAATCCCGGTTTTTTGCTGGTAGTTATCTACTCCCTCCCTTTCAAAATAAGTAACCCCTAGGTCCATCGGAGTGAACCTATACATTAAAAAGAGTTTAGATACACTCCTTTCATAAAGCTAAAACATATTTTAAAATGGAGGAAATAATAGCTTAATCCTGGTTGCCTATGGGGTTGCTGAAGCCACCTCCGACGCCTATGCCCTTAAAGCATCTCTAGTAGTACCCTTAAACACCCTAAACCCATAAAATCACCTTCGTTTTATCGGTGCTCCGGAAAAATCGCGCGCCGACCAGTGCCCGTAAACACACCTAGTTTGAAAAAGTTTCACGGGGAGCACCAAATATCACCCTCCGACCCGAGCATATCTGTTTCCGCGGACGAACCGAGCGCCAACCCGCACTCCTCTTCTTTTTTGGCGAGACAAAAGTTTCCTCCACCTCCCTTTCCGCTTCCGCTTCGTCGCCGCCATCGATCTACCTCCCCCGCCGCTCTCCGCCCTCGCGGCCGTGCGGAATCGACGCCATGGAACCCGCACAGCTCCTGTCGGTAGCTGCTGAGGTTTCGCGCCCGCAGCAGCCGTCCTCCGTCGCTCCAGCAGTCCACGTGGGCTCGCCGGCCACCGCCGCATCGGCCCTCAAGAAGAGGAAGCGCGCAGCCGGGCAGGTCGTCTCGTCGGCCGCCGCTTCCGTGACCGGCGGTGCTCATGCTACGCATTTCTCCGTCCCGGCACCCGTCGCTCAGCCCAAGAAGGTGGCCGCACCGCGGAAGAAGCCCAGCAGTCCAAAGAAGGCGGTGGCTCCGGGCGGCGCCAAGAAGAAGCAGTCCCGCCCCGTTCCTGTACAGCATGCCCCGTCGTTGGTCGGAATCGCCTCACCGGAAGTCCCCGCGGTTGGTGGCCACAACGCGTTCGGTGAATTGCCACCAAGGTACGAAGAGGGATCTGCTCCTATCTCATTCGTGCAATTACTCAACGATAGCGAGGTGTGCATCACTGAGCCACCACTCGATGCATATGATTTGGATGGAGATGATGATGAGGTAGAGGACGGTGAAGAGGGTGCATTGAAAGAGGATGGTAAAGAGGATGCATTGGAAAAGGTTGATCAAGCCGCCTATGATGAGGCGAAAGAAAAGAAGAGGAGGACCGTGAACTATATCGAGATTGAGGACACTTGCTTATGCCGAGCATGGTCGGAAGTGTCACTCAATGCTGTCCATGGCAATGACCAAACCAGGAAGCGTCATTGGATTAGAATTGAAGATAGATTTTATGCGATGATCGTCATACAAACTGTGGGTATGCTGTCGTTTTTGCTATCGAAATTGTCGGAACTGTCGAAATATGTTTACAGTTTTATTTTCAGTTCACCCCGCCGAGTAGTCCCCGAAAATCGGAACCACAATACATAATACCGGTTTACGGGGACTGCTCGGCGCCGCCTCCCGCAAAGTGATAAATCGTGAATTCGATGCCCCGTACTCGGACGTTTATGGTTTGCGTTTTACGGGCACCGCTAGAGATGCTCTTATGATTTTGGATAGAAACTTATTTTTTATTTTATGGAATATGGATGTAAATTATTGTCAGCCTCTTACGACCGGTGTAAGAGCATCTCTAACCCATTCAAAAAATATTTAGAGGACTAAATTTGCTCCTCTAAAATCCAAAACCACACCTAACCGATCTCCAATCGGCGTTAGCGGACTAAATATTTTAGTTCAGGGCCTCTCCAGCTCCTAAATCGCGAGGCCCCATACTATAATTTCTCCACTGCGCCTACTACCGCCTCCGGCCTGCTCCACACACTGGTCGACCCGCCGCCGCCATCGGGATGCTCGCCGGGGGGCACGTTGTCACCGACACCCTTCCCAGCCTCCCCTACCATGCTCGCCAGGATTCGCCCTACCTCAAATTGTGCCGCCATCGTCTCGAATCGCCCCACAACATGCCGGTAATGATGTTCATGGTGGTGAGGAACAGTTGCACGCCGATGCCGACGGGCTTGTCGGTCGTGGCCATGTCCCGCAGGTGTGTGAGTGTGGTCCTGAACTCGCGGTGGTGGAGGCCGACCCGATGCGATCCTGAGGCCGCATGCTCGCTCCAATCGTCCCCTCTGTATGTAGCGCAGACAGCCACTCGAGCACGCCTCTCTCCTCCGAGCCGCCGGGGATGGGCGTACCTGTTGGCGGCGACGGAAGGAGAAGGATAGTGGCTGTTGGGGATGGGCGCCTAGACGCAGAGGTAGACGCGCCCAAGGACGCGCGATGCCGCCTGCACGGGGATGCACAGCTAGCGCTGGCCTCCTCCATTGCCGAGCGACCCAAGCGACAACCAATTTGGCCGGCGGCGCGGTGTTGACATCCAATTTAGCTAAACTTTTGGCACAAAGTAGGAGCATACCAAGTGTTTGATAATATGTTTGAGCCAAATTAAAATTTAGTCCTATAAATTATTGGAAATGGGTTCTACGGCGCAAAATTTATAGGAACAAATATAGAAAGTTGGGTTTAGTTTGACCTTTTTGTCCTTTAAATTATAGGAGATGAGTTAGATGTACTCTATGCCAGGCCCTATTTCCGTCTCAGCCCAATACTAGGAAAACGTAACTGCTTGGTCTCCTGCTTCACAGCTTCACGACTACTTCCAATCCCTATCTATTTCTCTCCCGTAAGGCCATGATCCATCGCCCCCTCCAAACCCTCGTGGCGGCCACTGTTGGTGCCTGCTTTATTCTCAGATCCCTTCTCCCTCTACGGAGACGTCGCCTTCCTGCACAACATGGAACTCCTGGTCACGTTAGGGAGACACGCCATGTGCAGGCCTTGCGATTCTCCTCGAGGCACCTTGTAGCCTTCTTCACGCATATTCTCCCCATGGCGCCGTCTAGGCCGTTGATGCCCGCATCCACATCAAACCATGGATTCACCATGGGTTTGTTGGCCAGCTGACAGAACTGGAGTCCCATAGACAGAAGAAGGAGGCAGAATAGGAGGGAGGTGCACCGTCTCCCAGACATTGTCGATTCAGGGGCTCCCCTCATCAGCAAAAAATCGACATCACCACATTGGCGGCTGATTCAGCCGGAGTTGTGGGCATACCATGCCCCGAGGTTCCAGTAACTAGCATACAAGAGCGTCTTAAAAGGTAACATGTGGTGGCACTTGCTACAACAGTATAGAAAGTTGATTTTTTGTAGGTTGTTATTCAAGAAGTTATCGCTGATCATTTTTATATGAACAGGAACTTCAGTTATTGTTGATTAAGTTTCTACGATACAAGTTGCATAATGAAGAGAGGAAAGAGAGGAGGTAACGTGAAAAACAGGAAGACTTGATAGACAAATTAAAATAGGAAGAGGAAATTGCCGAGGCAAGGAGATTCCCCCATGCTAGATATGCTAATAAGGTCGCATCCATTTTAACCGTATTGCCTTCTCTTTCAAGCTAGCTGATGAATATATGTATCAACAGAGATATTAAGCGGGGGTCTCTAGGATAAAAGTGAACGGTGATAAACTGAGATCATTCACCAATTGTAGAATGCTCCACATGTTTTGCATCTATGTGTACCAGATGACTGAACAGAAAGCAGACAATGCAATAAAATAAATCGTTTGGTGAGGGTTTCCTACTGGCCACGTCATATTAGAACACAATACTAGCGGCGTGCCGAAACGCACATTTTGATCTAGTAAGATGAACACGGCGCTATGTTTGCAACCATGTAGAACCCTGAGCGCGAATGGGAGAGAAGTTCAGGGTGCAAAAAAGAATATGCAATTGCGTTAAACAAAAAAACTTTTGCCGAAAATACTGTTCAAAGATTAGGCTAATAAAAATCTATACAAAAATGTGAAGGTAAAATAAATTTTTAATTATAAGGTTACTAGCTAAATGTCCCTGTGTTTCTACAGATATATCTTAACTAATTCTTTCCCAAACTTAGAGCATCTCCAGCATGCCTGACAAAATAGCGTACGCGGTAAAAACATCTGTGGGAGCCTGCACTCGCATCTCCAGCGGAGGCAGGAAAATAGCGCGGACACTAAAACTTTTGCTGCACGCGGGATATTTCGGCGCCGGCTGCAACACGTGCTATAGACCAAGCGCTCGCGTACCGCCAACTGCCCATGAAAGTTCACTCGCGGCAAAACAAAACCCACCGCTTCGCTCGCCCGCCTCACATCTCCAGCAGTCCCCGCGCTGCTGCCGCGCCCGCAGCCATCGGGATGCCACTTCGCCACCCCAACCCCTCCGGCTACCGCGGGTGCGCGCGCGCCCCAACAACACCTACTACTCGGAGATCCCCGTCGTCGCGACCGCATAGTGCTCGACACTTTCGAAATGACGCGGCGGCGTTGTGCCTTGGCCGCGCGCAGATGAACTTCTACAGTGTGTGGACGTGCGAGCAGGCAAAGAGCCTCGCGCTGCCACCGCGCCTCGTCACCGAGGAGGAGAAGCTGCGCCAAAAAAGCGGCCCCGACCCTCTACGACGCCGAGGAGGACGAGCGCGTGAGGGCAGAGTGGAGAAAATTGCATTTTACTACCACAATTGGGGCAACGACTTCAAAAAACTACCATAATTCAGGGAATTCACAAAAAACTACCACTTCTCCGCCTAATTGTCGCAAAAAACTACCACTTCTGTGTAACCGAACATCTTAAGTCATTTGACACCTTTTCTGACAAGATGGGCTCACTGTCAGGCTGACATGGCAACGAGGAGCCGGTGTGTTTTTGCAAAAAACACCTCCATATATTGTATGCTCCAATCTTGTGTCCTATTCTATTTTTTATTTCTTTTCTTTTATTCCTTTTTTTAATTTCTGGTTCTGACCGGGAGATGTCTCTGACCGGCGAGGAAGAGTCGTCGCTCACCGGCCGCTGCACGTCTGATACATTGCAAATGTATCTATAATTTTTGATGTTCCATGCTTGGTTTTATCTACTTTCTTGTGTTTTGTCCACACTTTGGAGTACTTTTCATATGATTTCTTGGACTAACCTATTAACAAGAGCCACAGTGCCAGCTGCCTGTTTTCTGCTGTTTTTGGTTCCAAAAAGTCAGAAAATGAATATTTTCGGAATTGGACGGGATAAAAGCCAAAGTTATTATTTTACCAGGGGACACTTGGGGCCAGAATACGAGACAACAAAGGGCCAGAGGGCAGCCACACCACCTGGCCGCGCGGCCAGGCTTGGCCCGCGCCAGGGGGTGGTGTGGCCAGCCCAGACACCCCATCGGCCTCTCCTTCCGCCTATATATTGCCTCTAATACGGAAACCCTAAGTACCCGATCAAAAATCCACGAAAGAGTCTGTAGCCACCATCGTCTCCATCCCTAGATCGGGAGGGATCTGAAACTCTTCCCGGCATCCTGCCAAAGAGGGGAATTTACCCTGGAGGCCTTCTTCATCATCATGCAAGCCTCCGGTGTGATGCGTGAGTAGTTCACCTCTGAACTACGGGTCCATGTAGTAGCTAGATGGCTGGTTCTCCTCCTTTGTGTTATCATGTTTAGATCTTGTGAGCCCTGTTTATGATCAAGATCATCTATTTGTAATTCTGCATGTTGTGTTTGCGGGGATCCGATGGATATTGAGATGCTATTTTAGATTGATTATTGATTCTATCATGTCTTTGTTATTTGTGATTTTGCATGCTTTCCGTTGTTAGTAGCTATCTTGGCCAAGTAGATGGTAGCAACTCCAAGAGTTAGTATTTATGCTCGATAGTGGGTTCACGCCTCTGGTAATCTGGGGAAGTGACAGAAATCTCTAAGGTACTAGATGTGCTGTTGCTACTAGGGAGAAAACAACAATCATTTGTTTATAGAACAATCGTATTGTTTACTTTACACGCAATTCGTAATGCCATAATCCGTTGCTTGCAACTTAATATTGGAGGGGCTTCGGATAATATTAGTCATAGATGCAGTTGGATGGCGGTCTATGTATAATGTTGTAATGCCCAATCAAATCTCAAAGGAGTCAAGATAAGTAGTATATGCTTATATGCTTTCTCGATGTTTGTCAATTGCCCCGATGTAATTTGTTCACCCAATATTTTATCTATCTTAGGAGAGCCACCTCTAGTGAACTATGGACCCCCGGTCCTTTCTTTTACATTCAATCTACAATCAAACTGTTTACTGTTTTGTGTTTACTTTCTGCAAACTATTACTTCCTTCCATTCGATACGTTTAATCCTTTGTTTTCAGCAAAACCGGTGAGCTTGACAACCTCATCGCAAGTTGGGGGCAAAGTTATGTGGTTATGTTGTGCAGGTCTCCATGTTTCTACTAGCACCGGTAGTGCGCCCTGCCAAGGCTCAGCTAGCAACACCTTTGTGGTGTTTCATTGCTCCTACTAGATTGATAACCTTGGTTTCGTACTGAGGGAAAACTTGTTGCTGTGCTCATCATACCTTCCTCTTGGGGTTCCCAACGAGCTCGATATATTTTGGGCCATCAAGCTCTTTTTCTGGAGCCGTTGCCGGGGAGTCAAGGACATCTTCACAAGGGGAGTCCATCATAACCAATCTCTTTACTTTGTTATTTTTTTTTGCTTAGTTTACTTTTACTTTGTTTGCTTGTTTCTTTTCAAAAACACACAAAAAATTAGTTTTACAAGTTTGCTTTCTTTATCAAAAACACACAAAAATTAAGTCTTTCTATAGTTGTTACCTTTTCCTTAGCACACCATGTTGATCCCTGAATTCACCCTGAAAGACCTTTCAATAGCTAGTGGTTCAATAATTGAAAAAGATAATATTGAAGAATTATTTAATCATGTTAGTAAACATGAGGATATTGAGGATAGATCCCTTGCAGAACTTGCTCCAAACTATGAGATTGTTGCAGCTTCTTTAGTTCACATGTTGGAATCTAGGTTTGTTAACCTTAACCCCTTAATGCAAGTAATGTTTCTTAAACTTAAATAAATTGATGACCCTAAAAAGAGAGATTTTATTCTTAAAACTTTGCTTAAGGAATTCTATGATGTTGCCAAGGAAGGTAAAAAAGTCTTTGAACGTTTTAATATGCTAGGCTCATGCGTAGATGTTATTGGTACACGATAAAAGATAGACAAAACCGAACCTAATGGGGAGGAACCTAAGATACCGATACCTTTTAAACTCATAGCAATGCATGAAACCATAGAAAAGAATCTTGATTAGATTGTTCCTGAAAACCCTTTTGATGAAAATAGTGAACCCAAGAGCATTGAGAGAGGATCCTCTAAAACTTATTTGGATGATATACCTTGCCTTGTTGAAGATATTTCTGGTATTGATCTTAATGCTTCTTCATTTGAGAACACTTGATTCTTTTTCTTGCTTCTTATCCCTAACTTAAAGGCGTTAAAGAAAAGTACTTATTGGGAGATAACCCAAAAGTTTTAGATGAATCTTGAAAGTTTCTTAAACTTAAATAAATTGATGACCCTGGAAGTTATTACTTCAGTAATAACCGCTCCTTATCCTTTTTATTTGCTTTTTGTGCCAAGAGTAACCTCTAATGAGAAAGAAGTAATGATTGGGAAAGTTACTGTCCCGAAACAGATTTCTATACTTCACCGTAAAAAGTCGAGTAAAATCGCTGTACGTTCTTTTGAGGCGTGATTTTTTGTGTTTCTACCCCAGATTATTATCTAACTTTAGTTAGTTCAACACTTTTTGATTTGAGCAACAGAAGGTCTTCTAAAAAATTCGTCTTTACCTGCTGGTCTGTTTTGACAGATTTCTGTCATTTTCTGCATTTGCTTCTTGTTGGTTCCTTTTTAAGTTCTTTTGGGGAATTGAGATTTTTGAGGGAAGTGCTACAGTAGCTAGTGTTTTAATGGAAGTTTTATTGGTGTTAGAACTAGACCTAAAGACTTATTATCTTGAGTGCACTAATGTTGCTAATAAAGATTGTGTGAAGTTTTGTATGAAGGAAAAATTTCAGGTGTATGGAAGAAATGAGTAATGAGATGAAGGATGGACTAAAGCTCAAGCTTGGGGATGCCACGTGTGTCACCCCAAGAAATATTCAAGAAGTATAAGCGTCAAAGCTTGGGGATGCCCAAGGCATCCCCTTCTTCATCAATAAAAATCTCAGGTTTCTTCCAAACGCTTATTTTTATTGTTTCATGCACAGTTGTGTTGTTCTTGGAGCGTCTTCTTTTTCGTTTTTGTTTTGGTTTTTCGTTTGCTTAGTTTGCTGAATAAATTAGTTGGACCCCCAATTTTATATATTAGTTTTCAAATAGTCTGGTTTGGTTTAGAAAAGAATAGGAAAGTTCATGCTTAAGTTGTAAAGAGAGCTTGTTTTTGACTGTGGCCTATGCTTTGTCATGCCATGGTTGATATTGTTTTGGATTTATACTTAGTATTCTTTGTTGTAGAATGACTTCTTATAAACAATTGAATTTGCTTAATGTGTCTTGGATGAATCATGCGTTGTTTTAGCGTATTAAAGCATATTATTGTGGTATTCTCCTTTGATGCTTTATTTGGGTTGACTTGGCGCATACTTACACCATGTTATGACTATCCCAAGTCATCATAGCTTTTATGATCCTTTAGTTTTCAACTTGTAGTATCACTTTATTCTTTGATCAATGATGTTTTGTCGCTCTGCATGATTATGGCAATTATTGCTTTCTTAGTTTGTCGCTCCCAGTCTTTTGCTAGCCTCCGCAACCAAGTATGAGTTCTACTCATGCCTACATACTAGCTTATTCTATACCTTCCAAATTAAACTTGTTATGAGAAAACTAGTGATTAACTCTAAGAGCCCACGACACCCGCTTGCGCCTCTGCTCCCGATGCGGACAGGCAGCCGCGCCGCCGGACTAGATCCCCATGACCTCCGCCGCCGCATGCACATGCCGCCGCCACCGGACTAGATCCCCGTCTCTCCACCGCCGCCGGACCGGATCCCCATGTCTCTGTCGCAGCCTGCACTCGTGTGTGCCGCGCCGCCCGTGACTCCCGGTTCTGCTCCTCCCGACGGCGCCGCCCGCGCGCCCTGCTTCTTCCTCGGACTCCTGGAGTGCCGCCGGTGCTCCTCCCTGAAGTGCAGCCCATCTAGCCTCTGTTCCTCGCCACCTCCCCGCCTCCTCTAGTCCTCTCCACCGGCACTCCCTAGCAAAGTCTCGCCTCCGGGCATGGGCATCGCCGGACGTTGCCCCGTTGCTCCAACCTCCGGCGAGAAAGACTGGTTCGATGTGGCGCCCCGGGCTGCTACGTACACCGGGAGATTTTGCTACACACGGTCGGCGTTTTAGCTATCGACGGCCATCGTCGTTGCTACTGACGGCCGGCGAATTTGCTACGGACAGAGCGATAAATTTTCATGTTGGAGATTTTTTGCTACACGGCGGGATCTTGCTACATACATATATATTTTTTCCTCCAACTGTTATGTATTTTTGCTATAATATTATAAAACTTTTGCTACAAGATGATCGACGATAATCTCCGGAGAAATCGTTTTGGTAGGTAGCAATTTTTTTGCTACAAGGTCTCTGGCGAGATCTTTTTTTTGCTACATTACCACAATTTGTTTGCTACAACCGTTTTGTGGTTTTGCTATAATAGTGTAAATTTTTTGCTACGAGGTCTACGGCGACGTTTTTTCCGGCGAGAGTCTCCGGCGATGTCTCCGGCGAAGTCGGTTTTGCTACATTATGGATATTTTTTTGCTACAAAGTTACCGGCGAGATCTCCGGCGAACTCTCCGGCGAGGTCAGTCTATCTGTTCTATTTCTGAGACGAACCGTTTTCTGCTACATGTAGCAAAAACGGGCCTATTTGTAGCAAAAACGGGTAGTTTTGTAGCAAAAACGTGATTTAAGTCTGTTTCTGGGACACGTGGCGGCCAGGGGATGTAACTACCTCGGTGAATTACGCTCTTAGTTAATGCCTGGATAAACGAAAGTGGTTAAAATAGTACGGTGGGGCCCAGGGCCACTCACGGTAGACCTTTCGGCCGTCCCAACCATTTTCAGACAACGGGACAAGAACGAGCGGCGTAATCGGCAGGCGAAGGGATCAACTACATACACAAATGAGTATGTATGCAAGCCACATACAACAGTCCTCAGAGCCATTCCATCTAAAAGAAATAGAAATATTGCAACGCCATACAGCAAGATCCAAATGTCCTAGATAGATATAATAATTTAGGATAGCTCCTCATACATCGCACATCAGAGTATCAGGCGGAAGCGGAAAACAAGATCCGAGTACGGATAAAAAGCAAATTGGCATAAGATGCCCCATAAATAAACACATCCCGCCCACAGATCTCACGGATCCCCGTTCCCGGAATCTCTACACCGAATGATCGTTGCCAACATCATCTGTCTCTTCCACCCAGTATTCATCTTGCGGGTACACCTGCTCATCTGAATCAAACAATTTATCGTGTGAGACCCTAGGGGTACTCAGCAAGTCTTTATGCCGCTAAAGGGGACACAACCTGGGATGACGCAATTGCAGCAAAAGATAATACCTAACAATTCTACAGATACTCGCTAACCATCCGTCTAACCAATGATAGACGGATGTCCGTGAATTAAGAACAACAGTTATAACAGTATAATTAACAGATCCATCCTCCTCCTCGCTTACCAACGAGGAAGCGGACGAACAACCCCCATCATCCGTTGGCAGTTTTATTAACCATTCCATGAGTATTGCTCTATTTACTAGTCAAGTACTTAGTCAAATTAAAAGCGGTACTTTAGTTATACTTGTCTATGATCGAGAAACTGTGCTCCAAGTCGTCCCGCGGACACGGCTTTCAGAAAGATTTACCCTGCAGGGGTGCACGAATAGCAACACACACTCGATCAACCTCGGAAAAACCAAATCAAAACCCAACGAGGCATTCACGACAAAGCAATCACTGGATTCAGAAATACTTCAGGGGGCCACCCCATTAAGCTATCCGCAACGAAGTTGGCCGGCTCCGAGACGGACCCAAGGTTTGTGTGGACGGCGGTAAATGACTGGGAACCCGAAAATGTGTCTGGGCTTGTCGATACAGCGAAAACGTGTCACGCTCCAAAACAGTACAGGTGCTCCTCGCACAATCTTAAATAAAGCAGTAACATGGCATAAGTACGGTATAGTAATAAAGCCCCAAACTAATTGTGGCCCCAAGAAATAAGAATGAATCAAGCTCTGGCTCAGGGGGGTCCATAAGGCCTCCCGGATGTGGATAGTGCGAATAAACAAGGAACAGGAATCAAGTACTCGGGGTCCTACGGGACACAAGTGAGCAGGAAAAACCAAATAGCAGATATTGCTCACCGGTGCCTCTTTCATTAGTTATCCCATTACTACTCAGGTCATGTTGTTTAGGTACCTCGTTATTCATCAGACACTCACATACCCTAAACATGCTTTGCTATGACTCACATGGCTCAAACAACTCCTGTAGTAATGGCTCATGGGATGGAGGAACAAGCTTTGGTGGTTTAATAGTAAAGGCTATGCAGTACTTGGGATTCAATTTAATGCAATCGCGACTCAATGATGCAAGAATAAGATAGAGGCAATAGGTACTGTATGTATGCAAGCATGTGATAGTGCTTGCCTGGCAGCTCAGTTGAAGCGAGAGATGGATCTGGGTAGTACTCCTGTGATTCCTGGTAATTCTCTTACTGGGCGTCTATTCGAAGAAGAACCAAATAAACAAGGGCCAACATAAATAAAGTGCACAAGCATATGAATTAAAATGCGTCAAGCAAACAAGCATGCCATGATGAATGATGCACAATTTTGCATAGCATTAAAGTAGCATGGCAAAGGTGAGGTGTGGATACAAGAAATAAAGCATTTTATTATTTATTTAAACAAGTTTTATTGTCATAAATAGTTCAGATTTTTAATAATGACATGATGCATGCTTCAATTCAGAACAAGGACTGCATAAATAGAACGGGCTCGTCGTGCTGATCGATTTAGACATATTATTTGCCAAATTTGGAGTTATAGAATTAAAGTTATTAATTAATTAAGGAAAAGGGCATTTTATTGTAATTTTAATCATCTCGAAAATTTAAAGTGTTCAAAACATATTTTGAAGGGCATATTTGAATTCCTCATATTTTTCTGATTCCAAAACATATATTATTTGTATTATTTGGATTTGTATTTTAAAAATTATTTGAATGTGAATTGAATTTGAATTTAAATCAATTTGAAAAAAGATTTAATTAAAAACAGATAGCCAGGAAGACTTTTCTTACTCAGTCAGATCCAGCCACAGTCACTGACGGGTGGGCCTTGCGCTGACTGGGGCCACGCGCGGGGAAAATCTTTTGCACCGGGGCAGAGGCTAGCCGAGGGGCTGACGTGCGGGCCCAATGGGAATGCGGAGCCCACGTGACAGTGGCAGCGGTGGGCTGACCAAGTGGCGGGGCAGTGGAGCGCGGGTTACGACCGAGGAACCTGGGGGGGTTTTCGGCAAGATTGCCAGGAGGTAGACAGGTGGGGTCACTGGGGTGCTAGGGACCTGGGCGTGATCGCCAATTAGCGCGGGGGTCCTTTTCGCAAAACGGCCGCGTGAGCTCTATCTGCATCTGACGCTGTTTCTCTGAATTTCGACGACGACTGATGACGGTGCGGACTTCCGGCGAAGGTGGCGTCGCGTCCGCGGCGAGAGAGCTCTGGCCGCCAAAACGGAACTTGCAGAGGGAGGTCTCGGCTACTGATTTCGTTTAGGGAGGGTCGGCGGTGGCGGGCTGTGCTGGTCGGGGCTCGTCGGCGAATCAGAGGGTAAAACGATACCTCGGCCTGCACTACGGCGGGGCACCTCACCGGCGGGGGCCAATTACTGGCAGCGCTAGGCACGCAGAGGGGGAAAACGGAAGGGGCGAGGGGGAAGCTCACCTCGTCCGATTCCCGCGGAATTCGGAGGCAGGGACGGCCGGAGCGGAGGGGAATGGCGGAGCTGCTGCGGTGGTGTACTGCTCGTCGGCGAGGGGGCGGCTACGGCGAGCTTGGCGTCTTCCAGCGGCCGGGATCGACTCCACGGTCTGCAGCGACGCTTCCCGGCGTGTCCCCGGTCACCGGCGAGGGCGGCAACGGCGACGGGACCCTCAGACTGGCGACGGCAGGGAGGAGAGAAAAGAGGGACGGACAGGTAGCTAGGGTTAGGGAGGAAGCGGCTCGGCGCGAGGATAAGGAGGAGGCTGGCGTGCGGGAGGAGTAGCTGACGCGGCAGGCGGTGGGGGGGACGGCCACCTGCTCCCCGCCGCTGCTTTCCGTTTGCTGCTGAGAGAGAGAGGGCGACGGCGTTAGACAGAGGGAGAAGAGGAACAGGGCAGCTGTCGGCGCCGAAGCGGTACGGGCTGGGGAGGTGGGCCGAGAGATGGGCCGTGACGGGCGAGGCCGCTGGTGGGCTGCTGGCTGCGCTACAGGTAAGGTTCTCTCCTTTTTATTTCTTTTTGTTTTATTATCTGTTTTGATTTATATTTTTGATTTGTTTCAGATTTAAACCAGCCCAAGAATTAATCTTTTTGAGAGTTTTTGCATATTGGAATAATGGAACAGGGCTAGCTAGGGAGTGAGAGAAAGGCTTGGATTTAGGCTAAGATGAGGTGGAGGAAAAATAATCATGAAAAGAGAAAGAAAGATGTATGGGAAGAATCCTTCATATAAATCACAATGGAAAAATAAAAGAACAAGGTGCTGATGAGAGTATGGGGATGGTGGAATGTAAGGAGATGGTCCACAAAGAAAAGATCCAATAAAACAAAAGGAAAACCAAAGAGATAAAGATGGGGAGGAAGGTTGCATGGCCCATACAAAAATAATAATGCCATGATTTATTTTGTGAAAACAATAATAATATGATGGCATTGTTCTTATGCATTTCCCATAAGTGGAATAGAAGCCAGGCAAATGATAAGTAGGATTAGATCCACCCCACCACATGAGCTAGTATAAAATCAAAATAAAAAGAATTGCAAGCTCATGGACTAGTAGGATGGTTGAATTATAAAGTGGTGAAAGGAAAAGATAATGGAGGTGAATAAAAGATATGCCCCCAACTCAACTTGGGCATTTAGACAATATATCAATAACCAAATACAATATCAAGAGGCAAATACAATTAATAATGCATATGAGAGAAAACCAAAAGAAAGAGGGTTTTATATGATGCTCAAATGCAAGGTGGCATGACGACATGAGCATGATATAATTATGATGCAACAATAATATATATGAAGTAGCCAATATCTTACTAGGACAAGTAGCATTACAATTGTTAGACAATTGGGATGCTACAGGGGACCCAGGGGATCGGGGGAGTTAACCCCCGAGGGACGCGTAGCGCTCCCCTAAGAGGAAGGAGAAGCAGAGGAGCGATGCGACAGAGACCCCGGGGATCGTTTCGTTCGATCCCCCGGAGGTTCTGTATCATTTCCCTAAAATAAATGCAATCCACAAACCAACCTGTGGTTGGGTGGCTAGGAGGGTGGTTGTACCCCCAGCCCACCAGAGTTCAGACCCCAGGTTTGACACTGTATGTCGCATAAAAGGCAAAATATTCTTTCAGTGGGAGGTGACATTCCCGTCGACAGCAAGGTGTCCGTGGTGATTTTGTCAATCTCAAGACCCACTCCGCCGACTCAGTCTCTCGGAGGTGCTCATCAGGGTAGGGTGTGCGTGTGTACGTTCATATGGGTGGGTGCATGTACGTGTTGTGAGCGTCTACGATCGTACTGTGTTTCTCGAAAAAAAAATGCAATCCTAAATTCGTGTAACCTGATACTTCCAGCGTAGCTTTAGGAAAGAAAAAACTGAACACTGCTGCTGCATCCGCGAGGGCAGCTCTTGAATAACAAAATTTTATAAACTTGCAGTTCTTGAATAACAAAATTTCATAAACAAGTCAAACTTATGAGGCACCAAACAGCCCACTCTTTGAACATGCTACACTTCTAGCTCATCATCATTTTAAATCTGCTTTCACGGGGTGATCGAAAAGTATAACTGAAAACTCCACCCATTTGAAGGCCTTCTCTTCCAAGTTCTAACAAATACCTGCCTAATTTTTTTTACCATCACATCCTTTTAACGTCTTGTATTTCTAAACGGAGGGAGTAACTCACACAAGATAAATGCTAAACGCGGGACATTGTTCTCTCAACATGTACAGTTGTACACTTGCAAAAAAAGGTCATCCCAACTTACTTGAAACAGGGAAAGCAAAACCGCTCCCCAGACACAAATGAAACTCACAAGTTCTTACAAGGCTTGTAACAAAAAGCTTGAGCAACATAAAAACAAACCAGAGGATCAGGCCAACGGCATCGCCCGGAAAACTCACCACTACCAACGTTCCAGGAACAGCTTAGTAGACCATGGTATCAATACATCAGCAGAGCTCGGGCTAGCAGCGGAACCTGAACGACAAAAGCCTACAGCGCCTCCAAACGCAGTGCTGTTACTTCATCCTCGAGATCTGTGGAAGACACGCTGTTTGCTGCAGTAACACCCAGCTTCCCCGCTGTAGCACCTCGATGCCGAACTACATACGTGATAAACAACAACCAAAAGCCGATTAGTTACACATCTGATGAATTACTAGTGAAGGATCAGCTGGCTACGTATGATCAAAACATTGCTCTATTCCTAACTTCCGTTTGTGGCCCAAAATGAACAGCACATGCAAACCAGGACCAGCATATGACAGTACTTTGGAAAGAAGTCAACTGGATCACGAATCAGCTGTTAAAAAATCTCGATAATGTTGTGTGGATCAATCACACAGACTGCAATGGGCCCCATATACTTAGTTACAAAAATTCACACTTAGAATAGCCATGACACCGTCTTTTCAAAAGTCTGTACTTGGTAAAAAAATGCTATTCCTAAGCATCCAACAGCTACAGAAAAGTTTTTATTTTGAATCGCCAGATATCTTTTATCCCCTTGTAAGGACATTGAACCTGCTTTTTTTTCAGAGCATCGTAGTTTCAGTAAGCAGAGAGCCCCTTATCAGGATTCAGAATCCACAATAATCGATCTGAAGATTGAACTAATTGATTGTCATGTTTTTATCTAAATGCTGCCGACGTTGCACAGTTTTCTCCCAATCCCCATACCCTTCTGAACCTCACGCATCCTTGAGCCTTAGAAAGAAACTCACACCAAAGTAGTTCGGTTAAAATGCCTAGGGAAATGCTCAGAAAGAGGTCAACCATGAAAGCTAATATAAGTAGAAGGACTGATGTTATCCCAATTTCCTATGTTATGCTAAAAGGTTGCAACATTATATTAACTCTCAACTAAACCTTGACAATATGGGTCCAATGGTTTGTTTAATCTGTACCAAACAGAGGACACTATTCTCGAGCACCTAGGACCCTCTGCATCATCTAACTTCCATAATTATTAGCCTAGAAGAGAAATGTTAATGCAATTAGTAAACCCAAACAAACTCCTTGGTCCACTAGCCAAATGACTCAAATGATAATTTCTACACAATTATCCTTGCCACCATTGGGGATTCAAACAAAAAATAGCATGTTGCAAGGCATGCTACTCATTCTGAAGGTTTACTAAGATTATGTCTGTGGGGGCTAGTTTCAGCATAGAAACTAGTTCTACTTAGGTATATGCAGGAAAATCTAAGATAAAAAAAAGTGATATGTTACTTCTTTTTGGCAGGTATCCACAGAACTCAAACATAGGGAAGCTGACAGGCTTGAGGATATTACCTGGAGCGCAAAAGCTCATGTAGGGAAAGATGGCACCAAAGTCATCACCCCTCTTGAACACCTTTGTCGCACACGCTGATTCAAGGTCAATCATGAAGACACCAGCATATAGGCTCACGAAAACAATACTGGAATCCAATGTCTTCCATAAGACTCAAACCCAATCCAAATGGAAAAAACAAAAAATGTACTACTACAAGTTGAAATAGATATGCGACAAGGTCACGGTGTTCATCTACACCATAACGATAGCTAATGCTCATATGGTTATACTTCTGCTTCAGATGTTGTACTGTTAATCTTACACTTCTGCTTCAACCGCTGTGTTCTTTTCCGGTGACCTCGGCCTTGCTTGTGTTGTTCCCACTCGTGTGACCCTCGAAGGACCCGGTTGTCGCAGGCCTGTACCACATGATTCAGAAAGGGCATAAGTTTGTCAGAATGATGCTTTTTGCTAAACATGTTCTAGAGAAATGACAACAAAAGCACACAAGAAACTTGTAAGTAACACGAATTTGTTTTATCATACATAAGCACAACCAACCGCAACCTCCTTGCAAAAGCAAAAGAAAAAACAATCACCTCGCAAACATATTGAGTCCACAACTCTCTTGAAGCCACCCTAGTTCCTCCAATATCATCGGAAGAATCTTTAATCGCCAAAGTTGTATCGTTAGACAAGAATCTTCTGACAATATCTGCGCAAGGTTTCACAACCTTGATTCCCCATGAGTGGCCAGTGGTACCTAGTAAAATATGCAGTGGGTATGAAGTAAAGAAACTAAACAAATGTCTACAGCAGGCCATTAAACAGCTAATGCGTACAAAACTTACATTGGAATGCTTCTGTTGCATCAACGTGATGCAAATTCCACCCAAAGTCTTTGTTCAGCCGGTGTAACCTCCGTCTCTACGACAAAGACTGATAATATTCTCAGATTATCTTCTGACCAAATGCAAGAGTACAGATACACAGGAATTATAGTGTTTACTTGACGTCGGACAAGTCGTCTTGTGTTGGCTTTTAGCTGGGAGACTGCTTCATCCAACAAGCTTTTCATCTTGTCATCATAGAGATCAACCATAGTTGTAGAAAAACCAGTTTTTATCTCATCAGGTTCTTTCTTTGTTGCATATAACCTGAAAAACTCATCAAATTCACGAACCCCAATGGCCTGGCGCAGACCCTGGGTATAAACGGCGTCAGGATTATATATATTGCACACTTCATCAAGAAGGCCATCATTGATCATGCAGTTAACCCTTTCATTGACATAATTATCCAGAACAGGAAGATCAGCATCGACCCACAGGAAACAACAGTCGAATCTGGAGTTATTAGGCCGGCCCCACTTGACCTGGCCACAAGTAATTTCATTTAGGACATTATAGTGAAACAGGATCTCTTCTTGGAGTAGAAAAAATTGTGTGGTTCAAATTCATGGCATGATCACTGAGGAACTAATTGAAGAAAATACAAAAGTTGCTCACCTCTGCAGCTTCGCCTTGAAAAAGATGACTTGGTAGTGCGCCTGTGGTTGCATATAACTCAAGGTAACGTTTTATCTGTTCAATACAGCACACCACACGAATAAAATAAGACAAACAGGCAAATGTCATGAGGAAAATGGGAGCATGCTACAAATGAAGAATCACAGACTAAGTGATTAAGGCATGGTAGGAATGTGTTACTTTTCGATGGTTGTTTGGGTGTATCCTTTGTGCTGCAATAGGGTCGATCTCCTTCAAGTGTTCATACCCACTTGTAACATCACCAGTGGCAAGGCCTGAATAACATATTTATGATATAATATATAAGGAACAACAATAAAACAACCGGAGGGCTAAGAATAAGAAACAAGTGTTATGGTTTCCATATTCACCTATATCATCAAGGTGGTCACTCAAAGTGCAACCCTGCATATCCTCTGCCATATCCTCGAACAGGAATGGGCTAACAAGAGCCTAAAACAGATACAGATATATAGCTAAAGATAAGGAAGTCTGCCAGTATTGAACCATGATACAATTAAAGATATGGAAATGGACATGCATCAAACTGTGGACCTGTATGTAGAAGTTTGTACCGCCAACAATAACAGGTAAGCCACCACGATCCAATATATCTTCTATAATCTGCGGCCATTCAGAATGCACTGTGGTACAGCATCTGTACTGAAAGTGTAGAACACCGGAACAAACTTGCATCAGTAACATCCCCTTACCGGCAAAGCATGATGGCGGAAATCGCGGCAAGTGAACTCCACGGAAGGATCGATGATGCTAAGGAGATGGTGAGGAACACCTGCAGACGCGCCAAACCAAAATGTCATGCCGCTGAGCTCAAACTGAACCGAGCTGTACTTTCTTTTAAAAGCAAAAATAAGGGTTGAATTTGGGGGGTGTCGAGAGGAGAGAGACCGTTCTGCTCGTGGAAGGGGACCTTGTTGGTGAGGACGTCGAGGCCGCGGTAGACCTGCATGGAGTCGGCGCTGACAACCTCGACGCCGGCGAAGTGACTCGCGAGGTCGACGGCCAGCCGGGACTTGCCGGCGCCCGTCGCGCCCATGACCACAACCACCGTCTTTCTTCGCCCCCTTTCGAGCGGCGGCGAGGAGTCGCCGGCGTCGGGCATAGGGTTTAGAGACGACGGCGGGAAGGCCGGTGCGGCGATGTGGGCCATCTCAGGCAGATTTGAGAGGGTTTAATTTTTTTCCTGCAGAGATTTAGGCCGGAGAGATTGGGAGAAAGAGTTCCTTTTATTTTTCCGTAGAACTCTAACACACGAGTCCCTAAAAAACCGAAAGCTTTGAAATAACTGCTTTTATGATTTTCGTGACGAAAACTGTTCCTAAGAGCATTTCTAGCACACCCCTACAAATGACCGAATCCTTAGGCTTGTTTGGTACTAGTGTTTTAGTAGGGATTAGAAGGGATAATTTTCAAGGGATTGGGGTGAAACTCCCACTTACACCTAAACCTCTTTAATCCCCAGAAAACCCCCAATCCACTGGATAGGGATAGTGTATTGGATATGGGAAAAAATACACTAGAATTTGAAAAAAAGTGGGGATTAGTGGGGATTGAATCAGTCCAATACTCTAGAAACAAACATACTATTTGAAGTAAGTGAGGATTTAGGGTTTGGTGAGGATTATCCCCTCTAATCCCTACAAATACTCTAGTACCAAATAAGACCTAAAACTCTCTAGCAGGTATAGTTTTTTGTCGAACAAACTTCTCATATACGATGTTCGGCATGTATTTATTTTAAAGGGCACGGAAAAACCACCTCCTGGCTTTTCAGTGGCGGATGCGGCGCCCCTCCAGTCCGGGCATATCTTGGGTCCGCTACTCCGGCCTTTATATGTAAGGATTGGAGCAGCGGATAAGGTTCTTGTAACATCCTAGTTATAGTTAATCCTAATTAGAGCTTTGTTTGCGTATTCATGAGCATCACCTTTTAAATTGCATGCAAAAAAATAATGTAAAACCCTAAACATAGCTTTTTACCCTCTTTGAAAGTTATTCAAAATGGTTTTCATATTTTGAAAAGTATCAAAAATGTATGGAGCCCAAATTGACTAAAGGGATCCCTACAATATTTTTATACATTTTGTAAACCTTCTGGTATTTTTGAAACTATCAAAAACATATTTGAAATGTTTATACAAACAGAGAAACAAAAACTAATTTGGGAAAATGTTTTCTGGAAAAAAATAGAACCAGCAGAGGCAGCCCAGCCGGCCCAGCTCCCTTCCTCTCTCCCTGCTGCCCGCGCGCAGCTCCCGTGGCCCACCTTCGGGCCAACTAGCCCACTCGGCCTAGTACCCCTTCGTCGTCCCTCACCTTTCTTCCTCCTCGGACAGAAGGACGAGCGAAGCAGCTCGGTGTCCCGCCACCGTCCGTCGATCTTCTACTGCGTTGCGATGCCCGCCGCCGCATCTGGAGTTGAGGATGAGAACGGCCACGGTGTCCTCTCTCCCCATCCCCTTTTCCCCCTCTCTCTCCCTCGGTGTCGCTCGTGTGCGGAGGTGCCCGAAACCCTAGTCGATGTCGCTGTCCCGCGCCGCCGTCTCCGGCCACCCCAGGCTCTTCTGGCTACACGTCGAGTTTCCCCACCTCGCCCTCTTCCTCCTCGCCAATGGAATTGAGCCTGGGCGCTCGCAATTGGCCGCATCTGTCGCTTCTTCCCCGACCCGGACAAGCTCTGTCGGCCACCTCGTCGTCGCCCTAGTCCATCTCTCACCCCTACCGTCACCAGGAGAAGCCTCAGGGTAAGCTCGCGGTTCTTAGGAACCCTTCTGCGCTTCCTCCCCCTCTTTGGTTCGTCCCCGTGTCGCAGTCCCCCGTCGTGCGGCGCCAATCACTGCCGCAGCTGCTTCTCCGGCGACCTAAAACCAGCGATGCCGCCATAATTAGGTCCCCCGTTTCGCTCTCGTTCGAACTAGCTATCTCGCGAGTTCCAGATCGTCGTCTAGCGCCGTCCTTGCCATCCACCTGAGAGCCCCGCCAGCGTGACGTCACTATGATGTCACCCGAGCGTCACCGCACGGGTCAACCTCAGTCAAACACGGGTGGGTCCCACCTGCCCGCGTGGATGCTGAGGTGTCGTTGGGTCCCGTCTATCAGCCTCAGTGGCTAGGCCAGCCCCTGTGTAAAAAGGTAGTAACGCTTGTGCTGACGTCATAATGACGCAATAAATCTTTTAAAAATGGTTTAATAATTTCAAAAATTGGTATAATCTTATAAATTCAATAACTAATTATTTATAAGTCAAAAAATGTGTATAATATATCAAAATATTCAGAAAAATAAGATCTACACTTTAACTCAAAATTAGGCATTGTTCAACAACTGTAATTGCAAATTTAATTAGAGAACGAAATCAACCCCTCATAGGTGTTCTAGGGTTTCCCCTGTTCTAGGGTTTGCGACCCTCGGACCCTGTTTAAAATGGTCAAGCGTGCTTTAGGGTTTCGTTTCAATACACTTTAACTTGTCATATCATCATCAAAGTTGTCAGAATCATGATTCTGAATCGGGTCGAAACCTCTATGGTAGGATCGTAGATCGTAGGATCATAACTTTTAGAATCGTGAAATTATAGATTCTACTTAGTATAATCGTAGAATCTATCCACTCAATTTGGGTCGTAAAGTCGTAGAATCGCATGGTAAAATCACGATTCTAACAACTTTGATCATCATCCTTGTTTGAGCATTGCATCGATGCCACGTGTTGATTGTTGTTTTCCCTTTCTTTCTGGTGTTTTGGTTCTATCCGGTAGAATACGATATCGAGATCAAGATTCAAGACCGATATCAACACCATCAAAGATCGACGAATAATACTTGATAAACTATAATAAAGTCAAGTACAAGTATTCCAAAGATCTATATATGGGTATCAACAAACAAGGCAAGCATAACCCCACCATGATACAATCCTATGCTTTCAAAGTATTTCATCTCGTGCCATGATGCATACGATTCTACTATGGTCTTTTATCGATAGATAGAGTATCCTATCTATTGCATTACTCCCTTGAGCTTATATTACCTGATCCACTGCTCCTAACATAACTAGGTTTGGCTTGTGTGCACTGCTAGAGCTTATATTTGTGTCTTGCTTAGCCATGCTTAGCTCCCAGTGCTGGTTCATCCAGATGATGTATCAGATGCAGAGAATCTAGTATGACAGGAGAACAAGGTATACTGATGAGGTAAGTTTAGTGGTAATAGTTAAACTTGCTAAGGCTTGTATGGGAGGCCACGGTGGGATGTGGTTTTTGTAGTCCCATGCTCGCCACCATTAGGACCCGAGTTCTTGTCCTCGGAACCAAGACGAGCGTATAGCCACATGGGGTTTGTGGGGACCCCTCCCCTGATTAACTTGCCTAGTAGATTCCATGAGTCACCTAGTTCGGGCTTTCCATCTGGCATACACATTGAAAACATTTTCAAAAGCAGAGGAGAAGGAGGTGCATCATAATAGGTAGGTAAGCATGGCCGGGGTTGCTTGGGGTGGATGGATCCCCTGGTAAACCAACCTCGCCCACATCTCTAGGATCCGGCTTCGGGATTTGACCCGTTACGACGGAACCATCGTTAGGGTGTGACTCATGGTCTCGGCGAAAGCAAGGTCGTTGCCAACCACCCTCTGCCAGCCTTCCAAGGAAGAGGGCTTATCTAGTGGCATTAAGAGTCGGTTGGTACGTGTGGGTAAAGTTGTACACCCCTGTAGGATTAACTCTTTTTGAAAATTCATGTCCACGGTTATGGACGACTTAGGAATGAACGTGAGATCATAGAGAACTATAACCTAATCGTAAAACTTGGTAGATCAACGTGTGCTTAAGGATGCTTCCTCATGGGTACGAGGGGGTGATCCTAGTTGTGAGATGAGGATTACTTTGGTGGATATCAAAAGATGATGATCAACTCCTTGGAGACGTCGCTCTCTTATCCCCTTTTAAAATATTCTGATTAGACGAGCTTCGTCTCCCCCTTATTTTATAAACAAAGATGGTTCTATGAAAAACAACCCCGCCAGCCATAAGTCTTGTGGAGTACACTCTGTACTCACCCTTGCTTTGTTGATACTTTTGTAGCAGAATAAGTGTTCCTCTGAAGACGAGTTCCGTACGACACCGACACCGACGAGTAGCTTAGGGTTCCCGGCCGGCAGCCTGGAATCTATGGGATGGGACGTCATCATTATGCTTCAGGCCTCTTAGGCCATTTGTTAAGTTTGCTATACTTAATAGCATAATTTGCCTTCCGTTGTTTGATGTTTGTGGTCAGTGACCTCTGCTTGTAATATTTTGGTTCTTTGTTCAGCTATGAGCTTGCTGTAATAATTTTTGTGTCGTAGGGTTACTATTGTGTTACCGATTCTTCACTTGATATCCTCGAGCTCTAGGTTAAGCTTATGTCAGGCAAAGGTCTGGGATTTGTTTAACCCTGATCCTGGGGGTGTCACATGTTTTGGTATCAAAGAAGTACCGACCATAGGAAAATCTTGCTATTGGTCGATGTTGAGTCTAGTGTTGATAAAACTATTTCAAAGATGAAAATTATTTGTGAAAACTCTAGTATGCTTCTTTTGCTCCTCATCTAGTATCACTCTAACTCTAGGTCATCTTATCTTGTGTTGAATTTGAAAAGTTTTGCTATCTCTTCTAGTTTTTCAAAGCTTAGGTGCTTTATTGGCATGTCGTTTCTCAGCCAGTCGACCTAGTGTTGAGTTCTCTAGAGTTTTGTGTGTTGTGTTCTTTGTTCCCCTTTGCTTTGTTTCAGCTGAGAGATTCCTTTCCCTCATGATCTCTCTATCTTTTGGGCCCATAATATTATATTGAAGGAACCATAGTGTTCCATTCTAGGCTTCAAGGTTTCTTTTCGCCTCGTACTCCTCCTTTTTGTTTGTTTGGGTACTTTAGAAGTCGTTTCTTCTTTTGGAAGCTACCTTGTGGTTACTATATTGTAGTGTATGATGTGTCAGTCTAGTAGTAATTACTTCTTTCTCAGGTTTTAACCCTTGGCCTTAAACCGAAGGTCCTAGATTGTGCTAGATTTTGGTGTTACGAATCTTGTACATGAAGCTGATCTTTAACACAAGGTCCAATCTGTTGACCACTCACGTAATGTTAAAACATTACCTCAGGATGGCTGGTACTACAATTCTAGCCTTCAAGTTGGTGGTCTTTGTCGTGATTGAATCTCGACAATTGAGGACTTCCCCTACCACATGATATAGAAGATGTTATTTAATGGAACCAAATAGATCACGGCAAGAGTACTCCTCGTGAGTCTCGCATCTGTACCTATGAGTATACCACACCTACTGATACATCGAAAACGTATCTATAATTTTTGATGTTCCATGCTTGTTTTATATGTACTTTGTTATGTTTTGTTCTCACTTTGAGGTATTGTTATACATTTTCTGGAACTAACCTATTAACCAGATGCCACAGTGCCAGTTGCCTGTTTTCTGCTATTTTTGGTTTCAGAAAAGCTAGTAAAGAAATATTCTTGGAATTGGACAGAACAAAAGCCAAAGTCAACATTTTACCCAAAGCAATACGGATACCGAAGGGGAGAGAAAGTGGCGCACCAGGGCGGCCACACTTGGTGGCGATGTAGCCTAGGGGCGCCACCAGGGGGTGTGGGCCCCCTGGTGCTCCACCGACATTACCCCTTCGCCTATAAAATCCCCCCAGGATGAAAACCCTAAGTACCCGATCAAAAATCCACGAAAGAGTCTATAGCCGCCGCCATCTCCATCCCTAGATCAGGGGGATCCGCAGCTCTTCCCGGCACCCTGCCAGAGGGGAGAGATCACCCTGGAGGCCTTCTTCATCACCATGCAAGCCTCTGGAGTGATGCGTGAGTAGTTCACCCTTGGACTACGGGTCCATGTAGTAGCTAGATGGTTGGTTCTCCTACTTTGTGCTATCATGTTTAGATCTTGTGAGCTCCGTTCATGATCAAGACCATCTATTTATAATCTTACATGTTGTGTTTACAGGGATCCGATGGATATTGAGATACTATTTTAGATTGATTATTGATTCCATCATGTCTATGTTATTTGTGATCTTGCATGCTCTCCGTCGTTAGTAGCTATCTTGGCTGAGTAGATGCCAGTAACTCTAAGAGGGAGTATTTATGCTAGATAGTGGGTTCATGCCTCTAGTAATCTGGGGAAGTGACAGGAATCTCTAAGGTTGTAGATGTGTTGTTGCTACTAGGGAGAAAACAGCAATCCTTTGTCCATGGGGAAATCGTATTGTTTACTTTACACACTTTGCTTAATGCAATTATCTGTTCCTTGCAACTTAATACTGGAGGGGGTTCGGATGATAACCTGAAGGTGGATTATTAGTCATAGATGCAGTTGGATTATGGTCTATGTATAATGTTGTAATTCCCAATCAAATCTCATAGTAATCAAGATGTCTAGTATATGCATAGTTATGCTTTCTCAATCTGTTAATTGCCCCGCTGTAATTTGTTCACCCAACATGTTATTTATCTGAAGGAGAAACACCTCTAGTGAACTATGAACCCTAGTCCATTCCTTTACCATTGATATACCATCTATTGTTTACTGTTTACTTTCTGCAAGAAATTACTATCTTCCACACAATACGTTTAATCCTTTGTTTTCAGCAAAACCGGTGAGATTGACAACCTCACTATAAGTTGGGGCAAAGTTCTATGGTTGTGTTGTGCAGGATTCCAAGTTGCTAGCAACGCCTTGGAGTTGTTTCCTTGCTCCTACTGGTTCGATAACCTTGGTTTCATAACTGAGGGAAAACTTGCTGTTGTGCTCATCATACCTTCCTTTTGGGGTTCCCAACGAGCTCGACATATTTTGAGCCATCAAGCCTTTTTTCTGGCGCCGTTGCCGGGGAGTTAAGGACAACTTCACAAGGAGAGTCTCTCACAACCAATCTCTTTACTTTTTTTTTGTTTTTGTTTGTTTATTTCTGCTTTGTTTGCTTGTTTCCTTTTATCAAAAAAACAAAAAAAATACTTGTACTGGTTTGCTTCCTTTATAAAAAACACAAAAAAATTAGTTCTAAAAAATAGTTTTTTTACTTCAAATTGCTTTTATGTCTAGCATTGCTCCAATCACTATGTCACCTAAGGAAATGGTTTTTACTTTCAAACAAGTAATTGAAGAGAGTTTCAAAGAACCTTGGTCTAGAATTTCTGAGTTACATGAAAAAATTGAACCTAAAATGACGCAAGGCTTGTTTCTTAGCAGTTTCTACTTTGGTCTTGCCCTTTGTTATATATATGCTTTGGATGTTGTAGTAGGAGGATATTTCCTCGAGTGCAACGAGGGTGAAGCTTTTAATGCCATAAAAAAGTTTGTTACAACATATGAGTTGCCTAGCAAAACCTGATTCCTCCATTACAAACATTATTGCTAGACTGAACACTCTTGAGACCAAAACAGCTAGTTTAAAAGAATGCTATAACATGCTTAGAGAGCATCATGAATATGTTCCAATAAATTCTGAATCTTCAAAATGGCTTCCTAGAGTAAAAGTTGTTATAATAATGAAACTTTTTATGCTCGTTGTGATATCATGTCTAAATTCTGTCTTATGCCTAAAGATATCTATAGATCTTTAAATCTTTGGGGACTTTCTGAAGGAGGAGAAGAAATATCTCTTACCAATAATGCCACAATATTACCCATTGGAATAGCTGAAGGAGTGTTTACAAAGATCCTAGGCAAAGTGGTATCTACTGATTATCTTGTTATTGAATGTGTAGGAAAAGGACAAATTACACTTGGAAGATCCCTACTGAAACTCCTTAAATCAATAATAGATGTGGGAAAAGGCATCATGCATCATGCATCTTGCCTCTCCACCAAACAATCATACGTTCCCGAAACATAAGAATAAAGGTAAGAAAGGTAGGGGCAAGAAATTTGCTCTTAATGCCTCTTCATTCGAAAATACTTGAATCTTGCTCTTATGCCTAGCTAAAAGGCGTTAAAGAAAAGCACTATTGGGAGATAACCCAAATTTTTATTCAGTAAGTTTTTATTTTGTTGAGTCTTGGAATTTATTGCTTCAGTAATAACCTCTCCTTGTCCTTTTTGTGTGGTTTTTGTGCCAAGAATAACCTCTAATGAGAGAGAAGTAAGACTTGGGAAAGTTGCTATCCTGAAACAGATTTTTGTGCTTCACTATAAAAAATCATTAAAAATCCCTGTATGTCGGACCGAGCTGTAATTTTTTGCTTATGCCCCAGGTTTTGATCTAACTTTCGTTAGTTTATCACTTTTCGATTTGAGCAACAAAAGGTCTTCGAAAAAAATCGATTTTTACCTGCTAGTCTGTTTTGACAGATTTCTGCCATTATTTGCATTTGCCTCTTAATCTCTTTCTCTTTGAGTTCTCTTTGATCAATTGAGCTTTTAGAAGGAATTTCTACAGTAGCTTGTGTTTTAATGGAAGGTTTACTTGTGTTGAAACTGAACCTAAAGACTTATTATCTTGAATACACTAATGTTGCTAATGAAGATTGTGTGAAGTTTTGAAGTGTAGGGAAGAATAATGTGATGAGATGAAGTATGGACAAAATCTCAAGCTTGGGTATGCCACCCCAAGAAATATTCAAGAAGTACAAGCATCAAAGCTTGGGGATGCCCAAGGCATCCCCTTCTTCATCAATAAAAATCTCAGGTTTTCTTCCAAACACTTCATTTTTATTGTTTCATGCACAATTGTGTTGTTCTTGGAGTGTCTTTGTTTTTGTTTTTAGTTTTCTTTTGTTTGGTTTGCTTAAATAAATTGGTTGTACCCCCGCATTCATATGTGGTTTCAAATAAGTTGATTGGTGATTGGAAAAGAGTAGGAAGTTTCATGCTTATAAGTGGTACAAAAGGAGCTTGTTTTGACTGTGGCCTAGACTCTATCATGTCATGTTTGATATTGCTTTGACTTTATGCTTAGTGATTATTTCTGTTTGAAAGAATCATGCGTTGTTTTAGCATTCAAAAGCATAATATTGTGGTATTCTCCTTTGATGCTTTATTTGGGTTGACTTGGCACATGCTTACACCATGTTAAGACTATGAACCAGTCACCTTAGCCTCTATGATCATTTAGTTTATGACTTGTAATATCACTTTATGCTTTAATTAATAATGTTTTGTCGCTTTGCATGATTATGGTTATCATTGCTCTCTTAGTTGGTCGCTCCCAGTCTTTTGCTAGCCTCCACCTGTACCAAGTATGAGTTCCACTCATACATCCAACCCCCAAGAAAACCAAGTTATTCCAAAGAGTCCACTATAAATTCCTATGCATGGTGTGTTACACCATTCCAAGTATATTCATGCTTTTATCTACCTTCCAAAGTAAACTTGTTATGTGAAAATTAGTGATTAAAGCTCTCACAAACTTGATGACACACTTTACTTTCTTGTAGTTAATAAACTTGAACCATTGTGTCCGTCTATGTTGCTTATATGCTTGCACTTTATAAGTTGTGAATTAGCAGAACCATGCTGTCATGGGGAACGCTTTCAACATTGCACTTATTATTCAGTTGATATCATGATCTTTTGCTTATGGATCCTAGAGGTGTGAAATAAAAGGGGAGCTTGTAAGCTCATGGAGTTTGTATGTGTGTTAGAGAAACGCCTGGGCGGCTAGCCTAAGCCATGCCTAATCATGGTGGAAACTTGCAGCATAACCATAGTGAGCATTCTATGAAGCATCCTCAATACAAACCTATGCAAATAGCAAATAAAAAGATCGCTAAGATGCTCATTGTCTGTTCCTTGTCATTTTGATATGGGATAACTCCTATATCATGGGGCAAGGGGTACCTGTTGGCGGTTCTCTATGATACACATGTACTTACAATGACAAGAACTTACTTGTGACTAAAGTTGAGTAGCATGAGGTTCGGTACTCGTAACCACGGGGCATGAGATTTTCAACTTATAACTTGTCAAGCATATCTTCATATTTGTTTCACTTTAACCTTAATCACCTCAAGATGCTTATGATAGGGGCAATGAGAGCTGAAAGCTAATAAGTACGATAATTTTTGGAAGCTCTTTATGAAACTTGAATCTCTGCCTCCCTTTGTGAAGGACCTTTCTTTTTAACTTTTATGTTGAGTCTCCATCTTCTATCTTTATGCACCTATTAAGAGGGCATAGTGGTCATTCTTAGTTTAATGTGCATTGTTACAAAACTTGTTGATTGATTCATAACTTTGATATTCCTTGCTCTTAAATTATTTGTATCTAGTCACCCTTATGAACTTTGAAGGTGTCCTATGCATTTATGTTTTGCTATACCATGAGGGACAAGCTGAATCCCACTTTTATTATGTTTTCTATATGTGAAACAAACAAACGTCTTTCAATGCATTCTCATTCATGATCTTTTGTTTGTACCTTTTCATGCTACAACATAGTTGTTATGTCTTATTGTTAGAACTTTATCTTTCATGCTTATGTTTAGATTACTTTGATCCCAGTTATCAATGCTTTACAAATATCTTGATCAAGATTGTGATGGTGCATGTCACCTCAAAAATTATTCTTTTTTATCACTTACCTACTCGAGGACGAGCAGGAGTTAAACTTGGGTATGTTGATACGTCGTAGACGTGTCTATAATTTTTGATGTTTCATGCTTGTTTTATATCTACTTTCTTATGTTTTGTTCACACTTTGAGGTATTTTTATACTTTTTTGGAACTACCCTATTAACAAGATGCCACAGTGCGAGTTGCCTGTTTTCTACTGTTTTTGGTTTCAGAAAAGCTAGTAAAGAAATATTCTCGGAATTGGACGGGACAAAAGCCAAAGCCAATATTTTACCCGAAGGAATACGGAGACCGAAGGGGAGACAAAGTGGCGTACCAGGGCGGCGACACCTGGTGGTGGTGCGGCTTGGGGGCGCCACTAGGGGGTGTGGGCCCCCTGGTGCTCCACCGACCTTGCCCCTTCGCCTATAAAAGCCTCCTGGGACAAAAACCCTAAGTACCCGATCAAAAATCCACGAAAGAGTCTGTAGCCACCGCCATCTCCATCCCTAGATCGGGGTGATCCACAACTCTTCCTGGCACCATGCCGGAGGGGAGAGATAACCCTGGAGGCCTTCTTCATCACCATGCAAGCCTCCAGAGTGATGCGTGAGTAGTTCACCCTTGGACTACGGGTCCATGTAGTAGCTAGATGGTTGGTTCTCCTACTTTGTGCTATCATGTTTAGATCTTGTGAGCTCCATTCATGATCAAGATCATCTATTTGTAATCTTACATGTTGTGTTTGCAGGGATCCGATCGATATTGAGATACTATTTCAGATTGATTATTGATTCTATCATGTCTATGTTATTTGTGATCTTGCATGCTCTCCGTCGTTAGTAGCTATCTTGGCCAAGTAGATGCTAGCAACTCCAAGAGGGAGTATTTATGCTCGATAGTGGGTTCATGCGTCTAGTTATTTGGGGAAGTGACAGGAATCTCTAAGGTTGTAGATGTGCTATTGCTACTAGGGAGAAAACAACAATCCTTTGTCCATGGGGCAATCGTATTGTTTACTTTACACACTTTGCTTAATGCAATTATCTGTTGCTTACAACTTAATACTGGAGGGGGTTCAGATGATAACCTGAAGGTGGATTATTAGTCATAGATGAAGTTGGATTACGGTCTATGTATAATGTTGTAATGCCCAATCAAATCTCATAGGAATCAAGATATCTAGTATATGCATAGTTATGCTTTCTCAATGTGTCAATTGCCCCGCTATATTGTTCACCCAACATGCTATTTATCTTAAGGAGAAACACCTCTAGTGAACTATGAACCCCAGTCCATTCCTTACCATTGATATACCATCTATTGTTTATTGTTTACTTTCTGCAAGCAATTACTATCTTCCACACAATACGTTTAATCCTTTGTTTTTAGCAAAACCGGTGAGATTGACAACCTCACTATAAGTTGGGGCAAAGTTCTATGGTTGTGTTGTGCAGGATTCCAGGTTGCTAGCAACACCTTGGAGTTGTTTCCTTGCTCCTACTGGTTTGATAACCTTGGTTTTATAACCGAGGGAAAACTTGTTGCTGTGCTCATTATACCTTCCTCTTGGGGTTCCCAATGAGCTCGACATAGTTTGAGCCATCACCTACCTTTTCTATGCATCGGTCCTCCGAAGATTGTTGACTTATGCATCCACATCTCGGGATTCTATCCTGAGCGTGTTCTTTTTCTCTTGTTGTTTCCGACCTTTGTCTACTAGTTGGTAGCCAAGTAGTAAAAGTGTATCGTTGTCTTCCGATGCAAGATACTCTTGTGGTCCGTCAAGACACACCATTTCCGGTTGTCAGGAGAAACAAACTCCAGTACCTTGTCATATCTAGGACCAGGTCAAAGTGTTGTAATTGCGATGACCCAGCATACCACTGCATGATGTAGTACACTATAGTCGTTGACATAACACCAATGAAACACCGTTCACTAGTATTACATCCCTCAAAGTGGTACAACAGAAACACAGCAGATCCAAGACATGACTATAGATTACAACTCGATTCTTTACAAAAGATCCAGAGAACACTCTAGGATAAAGAGAGAAAGAAACTTCTTACAAAGAAGAACCAAAATTAATAACTCGGAATTATCTGGCTAATAAGACTAGCATCTAAACTATTTGGATTGCAAATGCTGCTATTGCATTTCTCTACAGAAGTAGGTTTTATGATTAGAGTATCTACTCCTATCTAATCAGAGACTTTGTCTTCACTTTGATTGATGTATATGTTGACTCCATTGACTTCTTTAAAGAACTTGAAATGTCGATGATGGTTTCTTGAGCATAAGTTGGTGTTGATGTCGTCTTAAATGGCTTAGAACCTAGCAAGGGTTAAGAAGGTACGGTTGAGTACGAGCGTACTCAGCAAGTTCACTAAAAAGGAGTGTATGATGCACTATCTCTATAGCCAAATACAAAAGGTTGTAGGCAATGCAGGTTTTCCTAAACATTTCTTCAAAGGTTGCTTTTATTCTAAAAAGATATGTCCGTCAGCCTTCATAGGTTTACCAGAACTTTCATGGAGTTCCTTTCCTGCCGCGTTCGTAGCTCCTTCCCAGAACAAGGAGTAACATGTCACAGTTCTTATACTCTACAAAGGTGCGTTACTTTACCCATGAGAGACCAAATCCTTGTTGCACAACTGGGTAGCTTATTCCCGTCCACAATTCCTTCATGTGGGGACCGGTAGATGATCCAAGCCAATCACTGCCCCTCTCCACGACCCCGCATGAAGACACGACCTCCCCAAGGAGATATACCTCCGTTAACCCACATATAGGCAGATATAACCCTGGCAACCCCTTGGAGACTCTAGTGAGCAGATCATGTCCCTAGCAACCCCCATATAGGCAGATATACCTCTGACAGCCCCTCACGGAAAGTCTAGACACCAATATCGTGGGGAGCTAGGAGTCCCACCCATCTGCTGAGTCCCTGCAAGGAAGCTACAGCCTCACGATACGGTCATCCGTCCATGCAAAAGGAAGAAGATCCAGCTGACTTCTCCATCCCATTCCAGATCTCATGGTTAACCCGTAGTATACGGCGCTAGAATCACTGGCGACATTGGTTGTTAAGTCCTAGATATTATGTTTCTTTACCACTAGAACTGTATCAATAAATTATTACCATTTGGTAAATAATCTATAATCATATTATTATGAAAATAGTGTTTTCTGACCTTTTTGAAATGCAGGTGATGACAAGATTTGAGTTACAAGTATTTGATAGTAAATAACCAAAGGACATGAGCAATTGTAAACTTGCCTTTTGTGATTACAAGATTATGCACTCACGGTCTTCAAGATACTAGAAGATCCAAAATCTGGAAATAACACCATTGGTCCGGTAAGGACTAATGTTTAAAGAAGCAAGATGCAATTATTCATAAGTAATGTAATGCAATTTGATAAACGCGAATCCCCGGACTAATCGTAACTAATCTAGGGTTTGAAGCTTATGATGAGTTCTTTGGAATGTGTTGCACTTTATACCACTTCTCATTTGTGCTTCTTATTAAGGCTGGTGAGAGTGTGTGAAATAACATGCAAGTACAATAAGTAGCATACAATAGTAAAGCACTCAAATGGGCATGGTAACTAAAAGATTTCTTAAGCAAGATTATTAATCAATTAGAGCCTTTCTAGAAATGCTTAAGGATTACTTTTAATGTTTCTTAAAATAATAACTTTTGAGGAAAAGGTTACTTTTACAAAGTAAAAGCAGTTAAACTTAAAGTTAGCACTATTAGGGTTCCTTTCTAATTATAGTTACTAAAAAGGAAAGCATCACTATATTTGAATAACCACACCACTTGTAGTGGAGACTTATATGTTTTGGATAAGGTACTAAATTATCTGTGGTTCACTTCTTAATGTTTTATAAATATGGAATAAGAGTATTATTGCCTTTATAGAAGTGGTGTCTTCTTAATTTTATAAGTTAATAGGATCACTTACTTGTCTTAGAAGTAATGCTTATATTTTATAAACATGGAGCAATGCATTAATTTAATTACTTAAAAACTTGGTTTAAATCTTTAAGTAGTTTTCCAAACTAGTAGAGAAATTAGTAAATATGAGCTTGCTGATTTTATAAATGAATAGAATGCTTTTGATAAACAATATACTATTGTTGTTGATTTTATAATTGATAGAATCCTTTTAAGGAAATTTAGATACACTCAGTAGTAATTTTAGGATATACATCTTTAAAATGATTAGATCTATTTTTACTTCACTTGAATATCCATTGAACTTGTTATTACATATTTAGACTTTAAATAATTAATGTTAAAGGTAAAGCAAAGATTTTTTTGTATTTTTAATCCATTAAGATATTAGAAAATAGTTTTAATCAAGACTTATTAATGTTTTTCCTTTATTTGACTTCAAATGTCTAAGAGGATATTTTTAATGTGCAGTTTTTATTTTTGTGATCATTTTGGTATATTTTAATGTCCACGATATTTTGTATTTTTAACTATTAAGATATGATTTTTATAAGTTTTCTCACTTTATAAATACTAAATAAATAATAAATACTTAGTTAAGTATCACAAAAATGTACAAACTAAGTTTATAAGTGTATATTTTGTTTTTCTAAGAATTTTGATATATTATACTTATTTTATGAATTTTAAATAATAGAATATATTTATTTAAGATTTATCCTTAATAGGTTATTTACTAATAATAATAATTATTTTATTTAAGTTGGAAAATAAATTATAATAATAGTTTTATATTATAGATTTTATTTTTCTGAACATTTTGATATATAATATAGATTTTTCTGAACTATAAAACAAAAGATATGATTTTATAAATATTAATCAATTTCTGAAATTATTAAATATTTTTATTGCATCATGATGACATTAGCATGACACAGATATGCGGTTAGACTTTTTATACTGAGCCTATTCTACCCTAGAACCACTGACTCATGGGCTAGTGGCCACATCGGCACGCCACGTTGGCGCGGACCAGTCAACACTTGGACTTGGTCAAGGGTGACGCAAGTGTGACGTCACGATGACGTCACCTCGCTGTTGACGCACAAACGGCGAATGACGGCGATGATTGGAAGGGTTTTGGCAAGCTCGGCTGGGGTGGTTCGAAAGAGGAGAGCAAGGTGAACTTACTGGTGGTGGCGCCGCTACGAAATGGTTACCAGAGCAGCATCGGCGATGAGCGACTACGGCATCGACGGTCAGAACACGGCGGCACATGGCTATGAGATGCACGCGAGCAAACGGAGACCACAGGGGAACTCGCAAGATTACCCTAGTGGTGTTGGGGCGATAAGGAGGCCAGTGGAGGTCGGAGACGACGCGGCAGACAACGGCGGACCTCGTCAGAGATGATGAAGACGACGATGTGGAGCTCGATTCCGGGAACCCCGACTCGATTCCTCTAGCTGGTCGATGCAGGAGAGCACGGCGGTGCTTGTGGCATGCTTCGATAGCCACGGGGAAGGCTAAAACAGCGGGAATCATCGACAACCCGAATCTAGGGTTTTGGCCCATTCTGTGGAGAGGATAAGAGAGAGCGAGCACGAGAGAGGGGAAATGGGAATGAGGATGACCATCATGGTGGTGGTCTTATCTCCATCTCCGCAAGACGACGATGACAGCGGGCATCGCATCACGATGAGAATCGATGGCGGCAACATCGGCCAGCGAGCTGCCTGTTTGTGTAAGGATGACGACGACACGGAAATTTGCAGAAAACCCTTTGGATTGATTTTTGTCTTAACCCACAGTCCTCCTCTGGTCCCACATGTTAGTGAGAGGGAGATGGACGAACCGGGCTGGTACTAGGTTTTTGCAAAGTGGGCGGTTTTTACTTTCTGCTGCTCGCGGCGCTAGGTTAGGCGATGGGCCATGGTGGACTGGTCCGGCTGGCAGACCCTTCTCTCCCCTTTTCTATTTCTATTTTTATTTCTGTTTTTCACAATTTCATTTCAAATATGAACATATTTCAAGGATTTAAATATCCAGAGAATTTGCAGGTCATGTACATTGTTGTATAAATCAATTATGACCATCTTCTCACCATTTCTTATTGTGTATAAAACATTCATAACTATATGAAGAGCCCTTTTCATTTAGGAAATATTGATAGAAATTAGGGTTTTAGGAATTTACTTTCTATAGGAAAATCTTATAGAAATGATTTGTATTTCCACTTAATGAATGTAATGGTAGTGGTTTAAGATGATTATTGATGTATATATAATTCTATTCAAACTTAACCTCATAAAGGAATTATGTAAATATATTACAAGGTATTAAACCATGGGGTTTATAATATAGTGATTTAAATTTTAAGGTTCTTTTAAAGTTTGGAATTTCCTTTATCCCAATTCCATTACAATTTCTTCACCACCATTCTACTTACCTTCAAAGTAGGCATGGATCACTTCTTGAACTAGTTTTTCATTACTTTCTTAAGTGTGGTTAATATGTTGATAGAAGTTTATTATATAGTGGTGAATACCAATTGTCATTCATGTGGCACAAGTGATCTCAATGCCCAACAAAATCTACTTAGGGTTTCTAATACCACACTTACTATCGACTCTAGAGGATACACTAACCTCAAGTTTATTAATGAATGTTGCTAGGGTTCAAGGTTTAAGGGTTGATCTAGAATTTATAATCCTGAATGATATCTCAACTTAGAGTGAGCTATAATAATTATCACTCCATGTAATTTTGATAGGTTTTTAATTAGGGTTTAAGATGTTAAGATAGACATGGCTTTCTCGAATACTACACTCCTCTAATATTCTAATTATCTCGTAGAAACTTTATTTGACCAAGAGGTATTGTTCAATGGTTACCTATGAATAGGAAATGGTTCCACTATCAATTTGATTTTAGAGTTTTGAACAAAGAGGTAGACATGGTTCTTGTCATGGCTTGATATTTTGTTGGTTAAAGGTTTCTCTAGCACTCCTACCTTAATACCTCACTAAGCTTATCTTTAAATAAGGAATTCCTTTCCTAAATATACTCTATTTAAATCTCTCTTATCTTATTCACAAAGATCTCATCTTCCTAAATTAACTAGTCATCTGGCTCCACCATATCCATTATACAATGATGACATGGTCATCCCACTACAACAATATTCACTTATTCTACTCCTTGCATATAACTTCCATTTCTTAGCTACCTTTGATGAATCCATCAGTGTAGCTACTTCTAACTCCATCCAATAACTCCTTTAAATTAACCTTGCATCTACTTCCAAGGCTTGTAAGTTTACAATTCTCACTATATCACATGTGATATTGATGACCCACAAGTATAGGAGAATATCATTTTGTGGCCCAAAAGTTGGGGTGGACAGGCAACGCGGTACCCAAGTTGATTTTTATCACCGCGATTTGAAAAGTTGGGGCGCCAATTGCTGAGAGGGGTCTTTCGAGTGAATGATGGCCAAACCAAATATTTTCAAATCGCGCCCGTTAAGTCAGGATATTCCGTTACACTAGTTCCTGCTGTGCCCCTCCTTCGCCGGTCACTCTTCTTAGCCATCCTGCACGTGTCGTAGGGGCAAATCCATTACTATACTTTCCTAACTCTCGACACTGAATCTTGCTGCTACGGCGGCAGTCCCTTTTCTTCCCTTCCCCGACCCTAAATCCGCCGGCAGCGGACGGCCTTTTTTCTCCCTCCCCCGACACTCAATCCGGTGGCGGCGGCCCAGCATGTCTTGCAACGCGAAGGTTGTAGCTACGTCGCCGACTGAAAAGGGTCCGTCGGGGCCCAAGTCTGGGGCTCAACACGTAGCTGTGGCGAGGTCTTCATCCCTAGTTAGCGAGGAGGCCAGCAAGGATTCTGCTCCCAAGGTACCTCCGAGCAGCGGGTTGAAGAGAAAAGCAAGGCCGACGGCGGATTGTTCGGCTCTAGTGGGCAGATGCAGCACTCAGATCTCGAAGAAAAAAACCCGGGAGAAGAGCGAGAGGTGAATTTTTCTTATTTGTGCCTTATCTTGCAAGTAGATTAGTTACGACATAATAGAATCGAATGAACTGAAATGTTCCCCTTTTTAATGAAATTAGGCACAGTTTTGATACAAGTGACCTATATGAGTTCACAGTTCGTGTTCGGCAGTACACTTCAAAGCTTGATTTTGGTTGCGAGAGGGTTGTGTTCGGGCAAGATGTGCATTTGCTTGTGAATTGCAAGGAGGTTGTGTCTGTTTCGCAGCTGGTAGATATGCTTGCCGCTAGAATTCCCTAGGGTTCTAGACAAAGGACAAAATTGGTGTGGCGCAACATGAATGATACCTATCAGCAAATTGAGCACTCCCATGAGCTTCAGATGGTTTGGGAGTGTTGTGCAGCTGATCGTAAGGTGAAAGTTGAAGCGATGATTGATGATATGTATGCAGATGCTGGAGATGTTGCTGCCAGAGCTTCTGCTCCTAGAGAATACGGACCAATAGATGCTGATCTGGATAAGTTCAGTATACGCATAGAGGTGGATTCATACATGGCAAAACTTGATGAGGGAGTTAATAAGCCAGTTTCGTCATGTACTGTGGAGATCACTGTCGATTCCAAAAACATAACTCTTGATGAAATGAGAGAGATGATCGGTAAGGAAATCACGATTGGCCCTAAGCAGATGGCAAAAATATGGTGGTGGCATCATAAGAAGCAGCAATTCATAGATGTTTTGGATACTAAAGATCTTATGTAGATTATGTGGTGAAAGAAGCGAACCAGGAAGGTGTTCTTCCTTGGTACCATTTCTGATGTTGTTGAACAGGTTATAGTGGATGTAGATGCCCCTGTAGTGGCTGAACAGAATGAGGTGGTCGACGTTGATGAGATCTGATGAGAGCTGCTACCCTGGGCTTGTCATATGGACCGCGGGGTTCCCCTGCCTGTATTTGTAATATTGACTGCTGTTGCATTTAGAGCGTGCTTCTATGATTATGTTTGTTGAGAGATTGCGATATAATGTTGTGCGAGCTGTTGAGGTTTTCGGACATGTCACTCACTAAAACCATCGTTGTTGTAATAAGACATAAGTACATTGTAGTTGACATGATTATGTTTCTTAAGATGACGTACCGTACTTGTTTCAGTTATTATGTTTGTTGGGACATTGTAATGTAATGTTTTGTGAAACCATGACTGGACTAGTGATGCATAAATACATTGTAGTTGACTTGATTATGTTGCTTGAGATGATGTACTATACTTGTTTCTGATATTTTGTTTGTTGAGAGACTGTAATGTAATGTTTTGCGAAAGCATGACAGGATAAGTGATGTGTAAGTACCTTGTAGTCGACATGATTTTGTTTCTTGAGTTGATGTAATATACTTATTTCTATGATTACGTTTGTTGAGAGATTGTAATGTGATGTTTTGTGAAACCATGTTGTGGTTATGTTTGTTGGGAGATTATAATGTAATGTTTTGTGAAACCATGACTGAAGAAGTGATGCATAAGTACCTTGTAGTTGACATGATTTTGTTTCTTTGGATGATGTAATATACTGGTATGTTTTCGTTAGGCAATGAAATTGGGATGGAGGGAGTGCAGGTTTAATATTTGAAATGAGAATGTGTGAAGAGAATCCATATCAGGCAGGAGACAGTAATCCAGGGAAAGGGCATGGTATCCATTAAACTACTATAACATGCCAATTTAGTCATCATTGCAGTGATAGAAGGGCTGCTCTCTCTCTCTCTCTCTCTCTCTCTCTCTCTCTCTCTCCGACACCGTCGCCGTCGCCGTCGCATTCGCCATGTTGTCCTTGAATGGCGAGGACGACCAGTCGAGCAACGAGAGCCTTCTCTCCGACATCGAGTATTCCATCCATGATGTGAGTTCCTCTATTTTCTCGTGCTAGGGTTAGGCAATGGTAAATCACTCGATCTGAGCCCGACCATATGTGCATGCAATCGTGTTCGATTTCAGCTTTGCGTTTATCTATAGGTACCAAGGACGATCTATGACTCCGAATGGGAGGGCCTAGATCTCGATGGAGAAGTGCCATGTGACCATGGGCTAAAACTGAGGAGATATGTTGCATTCGAAGGCACTAACACTGGGAGAAGGTTTTTGGGCTGTACAAATCAGGTTTGTTTACATTATGTGCAACTGTGACATGAAGTAAAATGTATCGTGCATGTTCATAACACTATAGTGTGTGTGTTTTTAGGTTGGCCCGGTGTGTAAAGAAGTAGAGTGGGTGGATCTTGAGTGGCCAGATGCACTTAAGAAATGTTTGGCACAATTATGGGAGATGTATGAGTTGGAAAGGTCGGGGAGATTTACTGATGTAAGTGATGCAGCTGAAAAAAATTATAAGCTGTCGGTACGAAATAAGGAGCTAGAACAAGAAATCGAGAATTTGTAGTCAAAGCTAACTGACGGAATCGATGGGATCTTGGTTGTTGGAACTGCAAAGAAGCTTTAGGATAGTCACATGTTGCTGATTCATAATGCAGAAAAGGAGAGGGGTCAGCTCAGGGAAGACAAGAACAAGCTAGAGTGCTGCATTGCGGATCTGTTGAAGGAACTGAAGAAGGCGCGCGAGGGTGAACAAGGACAAACTATAGAGGATAAAGGAAATTCAAGATGAATAATTTATGTTGTACCAATGCCTGAAACTAGTTAATTGTAAGACTTGCAGTTGCGCTTTCCGAACTAAGCCAAACTCAATCCTCGAGCAAACTAATTTCAAACGAACACACATATCATGCATAGAGTTAAGTTCACGCTTACAAAATCACCACTGCAGAGGATAAACCAGGCAGTTCAGTACTAAATAGACATATGTTGTGTTCAAGCGAGCCTGGCCCAGAGCTGCCTGTTTTCCTCCCTAAGATTGGCCAGCTCCTTCAGTACTATGTCGTGCTTCAGCTGTAGGTTCCAGCGCTCCGTCACATGGCAGAGAATTTTGTCCGTAGCCATACGATTTTCCTTCGAGATCCCTTTCATGATCTCCGTCTGCTTCCTAGCCGAGGCGCGAACTTCACTATGTAGCTTCGCCCATTCGGTGTTTAACTCCTTCAGTTTCTGGCACTTGTCAGAAAAGACCGCGAATTCAGCGCGCAGTTGGTCAAAGGCCAGTTTCTAGGAATTCCGCTTCTCCCTTTGGATTGCTATCTTGTCATTTAGCCAGGTCGCCAGGTCCTGGTCAATCTTTCGCCTCTTTCCCTGCAACAAAAATACATGGTATGGTTTGTTCAGTTCACCAGGACAAGCTGGTTAGTTTCCATAATTAACTGAATCGACTAGTGGCACTATCATAATTTCAAGGAAGAAGCAATCTAGGACTAATCAGCATTTTATGAATCGACTAGTGGCACTGTCATAATTTCAATTTCGAAGACAAATAAGATTTATCAGCAGTTTAGTGTGCTGTGGGTTTTTCCCAATATCACCAAATAGTAGTGGGAGAGTGACAAAATCATCATGCAGAAACCCATGTCCAGATACATATGGAAAGAGAACATGGTGTCCATTCATGAACATGAACACCAACACATGTCTAGATAGATAAGGAGTTGCCCTAGGATTCTTATTGCACCATATAATGGGAAGCAAACATGGGCATTGCTCCCTGAACCCTAAACATTACAAAAGGAGAGGAGGACGAACTGGTATTCGTGTCCCCGCTAACGGGAATCAGACTTGGGCATTGCTCCAGTACGCCTCCAGACATACCCTTAGCTCCTCGTTCTCTTTTCGAACACCCTCGAGTACGGTGATCCCTCTGCTCATGTCCGCCTTCATCTCCTTGACTGCATCCAGGCAACGGTTCCTGTCATGGTAGGCTCGAATGGTAGCCTTGGTTTCCTCGACGCGTCCTCTGAGTGCCTCGCTGACTTCGTCCTGTAGGAGAATGCACCTTTCCACGAGATTCTTCTTCTCCTCCGTGAGCTCGTTGATTATCTTGATGGCCTGTTCTTGCCTGATCAAGTTACGGTCGAGCACTTTCTGCAGCCTAACGACATCACGTGCAAAATCTAGCGAGATCTCCTTCTGCACAGATAATTGCTTGCGTAGGCTCTCATTAGCTTGGGTGAGGGAGCGTGCAAGCTCATGTTGGTTGGCAATCTTGGAACTGATCGCGGCCACCTTCTCACGGTACTCGGCCTTCGATCACTGCATCGTTCATGTTAATTGAAATAGGAATTCTACAATTACACTCTAGGTCCCAGGTGAATACTAATACAGATCAAAAAAAATCCCCGCTGAATCTATTGGCCGCAGTGTTAAAAAATGGACCTGGAGATCTATTCATGACCACGATAAACTAATCCTAATCACAAAAAATCCATAGTGAATCTATGAATAGAGGTATTAAGGAAAGACTAAGATATCCAGTCATATTCATGAAAACAAATACAGCTCGCAAAAGAAGAAGAAAAACCAATGCGGGGCGGACAACATCTAAGAAATCCACATCATAACTCGGAGAAATAACAACGTGGAGATTTGCTACCTCGCTGAGACATGGAACGGGGCCGAACGGGTCCTGCAACGCCTCCGTTGTGGTGGATTCGGGCTCCACGGCCGACCTGTAATACGTAGAAGAGGAAGAGCCAGAAGAAGAAGAAAAACAAGAAGAAGCTGATTAAGATCATGATGGAGAGGGAGATGGAGAAGAAGTAGAATAAGGGGACCGTACCGGGAGGAGCCCTTGCCTGCTAGAACATTCGGCGCCATTGTCGGGGGAAATTGGGCCTCGATGAGAGGGTAGGCTTGAGCGGCTGGTAGAGCAAGAAGTGCCTCGCGGCGATTCCTCTCCCTTTTCTCTGCGAGGATCGTCGACCGGCCTCTCCCCCTCCTCAGTGGAACCATGGCTTGCAGGGTGAGTGTGGCGGAGGAAGGAGGAAGGAGATAGTGATTATTAGTGTGGGAGAAGAGTAAAGAGTACATGCCGTGGTCCAGTAGTACTAGTACTAATATACAAGACCACCATGTACGGTCTACCTTCTCAAAGAAGCCAGGGAGGCAGGGGTAGGGAATCGATGGGACTTGTCTTTATTGCGATGGACACTTCAATGGTCTTCGGTGCCGCCCAAAATCCAGTATATAATAAGGGGAGTGCGAGCCGGGTGGTTGTCACGGGAATCGGCGCACACATCCCGCGTGCGTGTGTCACGTGTTGATGGGGCAATGACACGCGCAACTGCTGCACGATCACGTCGGCACGTCGAACTCCACGTGACAAGCACGCACGGGATATTTACGAGTCTAGAATATGCTGTGCCACTTTAGTTGTGATCAAATTATGTTCAGTACGCGAGATATTACTTTTTTTTGATAATCGACAAATGCACATGTGGACACGACGCACGAAACCGCTGCTCGTCCTTGATCATATTGGCACCCCACTCTGTGTACCCGCCATCGACCATTCAGAGCAACTACCTCGAGCACGATGCCCCCTCGCCGTGGCAATGGCACGTCCAAGCCGTCCACTGACCGTCCCGCGTCCCCGGATCTTCGCTGCATCGTCCGCGCTCGCGAGTCGCCTGCTGAGGCAGCACGTCGTGTCCGACCGTGCTAGGATCCATCGACATCGGCACTCGAGGACACCGCGACGTCGAAGCTCGTACCGGCTGCGCAGGAGGAGCTGGGGTACCTGCAGCGTCGGACGAGCGCAAAGTTGCAGCCAGGACGGGGGCACGTGTTGAGCCGGCGAGTACGGACAACAAGAGGAACAAGAAGAAGACTAGGAAGAAGAGAGGCGATAGCTATTTGGACGAGTCCGACTCGGTCAACGAGGAGGTGTTCATCGATCAGTTGGAGGCAGGAGCAGAGGAGAGTGACGTGGACCCATGGGACTACAAAGAGGAGTAGGAGGAGGACTCCGACGAGGAGATAGCGCGCTTATTTGAGGAAGGGGGCGGTGTCGAGTCATCAGAGGAGGGCACCGACGGCAGCGATGGCGGGGACCATGGCGTTGACGAAGACGAGGATGAACCGGAAGACGAAGATGATGGCTTCTTCGAAATATGATCATTTATTTTATTTATTTTAGTTAGATATATGGATTTTCACTTGTTTATGGGGTTTTAGTATCGGTGGCACGGATAGAGAGGTGGCACGGATTGACCATGCATAAAAAAAGTGGAGAAGGGAGGGGTTATCCTGCCCGTTGGATCACATGGGATCAACGGTTGGTGGAGACGATCCGCGTGACATCTCTGTCAGCTAATCAGGGCATAGCACCCAGAGTGAGCACATGTTTGGGATGTCCACACGTTTGGGCTTTTGTGAGATTTGTGACAGAGAGAGAGGGAAAATCTCTTTTCAGAATCCGTCTATGGATCCACCTGTACCATTCAAATGTCATTGCATTTGTGCTCTTTTCACAATCCATCCATGGATCCACCAATGTCATTTTGCATGTGTGTTCTTTTTAGTAACAACAACCAGAGTCATTTTGCATGTGTGATCTCTTCACATACCACCTATGGATCCACCAATGTCATTACATGTGTGTTCTTTTCACTAACAACAACCAGAGTCATTGCATGTGTGTTCTTTTCACATACCACATATGGATCACCAGTGCCATTGCATGTGTGTTCTTTTCACATACCACATATGGATCACCAGTGCCATTGCATGTGTGTTCTCTTCACAATCCACCTATGGATCCACCAGTGTCATTGCATGTGTGTTCTTTTTAGTAACAACAACCAGATTCATTTTGCATGTGTGTTCTTTTCACAAACCACCTATGGATCCACCAGTGTCATTGCATGTGTATTCTTTACACTAACAACAACCAGAGTCATTGCATGTGTGTTCTTTTCACTAACAACAACTAGAGTCATTTTGCATGTGTGTTCTTCTCACATACCACCTATGGATCCACCAGTGTCATTGCATGTGTGTTCTTTTCACTAACAACAACCAGTGTCATTGCATGTGTGTTCTCTTCACAATCCACCTATGGATCCACCAGTGTCATTGAAATGCGTGTTCTCTACAGAGACCACACATGGATCCACTAGTGTCATTGCATGTGTGTTCTTTTTAGTAACAACAACATTCATTTTGCATGTGTGTTCTTTTCACATACCACCTTGGATCCACTAGTGTGATTGCATGTGTGTTCTCTTCACAATCCACCTATGGAACCAGCAGTGTCATTGCATGTGTGTTCTCTTCAGAGACCACAAAAGGATCCACCAGTGTCATTGCATGTGTGTTCTTTTTACTAACAACAACAAGAGTCATTGAAATGTGTGCTCTCTTTAGAGACCACACATGGATCCACGAGTGTCATTGCATGCGTGTTCTTTTCACTAACAACAACAAGAGTCATTGCATGTGTGTTCTTTTCACATACCACATATGGATCACCAGTGTCATTGCATGTCTGTTCTTTTCACAATCCACCCATGGATCCACCAGTGTCATTGCATGTGTGTTCTTTTTAGTAACAACAACCAGAGTCATTTTGCATGTGTGTTCTTCTCACATACCACCTATGGGTCCACCAGTGTCATTGAAATGTGTGTTATTTTCACAATCCAGCCATGGATCCACCAGTGTCATTGCATGTGTGTTCTTTTTAGTAACAACAACCAGAGTCATTTTGCATGTGTGATCTCTTCACATACCACCTATGGATCCACCAGTGTCATTGCATGTGTGTTCTTTTTAGTAACAACAACCAGAGTCATTTTGCATGTGTGTTCTTTTCACAAACCACCTATGGATCCATAGTGTCATTGCATGTGTGTTCTTTTCACTAACAACAACCAGAGTCATTTTGCATGTGTGTTCTTCTCACATACCACCTATGGATCCACCAGTGTGATTGAAATGTGTGTTCTCTACAGAGACCACACATGGATCCACCAGTGTCATTGCATGTGTGTTCTTTTTAGTAACAACAACCAGTCATTTTGCATGTGTGTTCTTTTCACATACCACCTATGGATCCACTAGAGTCATTTGCATGTGTGTTCTTTTCACATACCACCTATGGATCCCACCAGTGTCATTTTGATGTGTGTTTGTTTTAGTAACAACAACTAGAGTCATTTTGCATGTGTGTTCTTTTCACATACCACCCATGGATCCACCAGTGTCATTGCATGTGTGTTCTCTTCACAATCCACCTATGGATCCACCAGTGTCATTGCATGTGTTTTTTAGTAGCAACAACCAGTGTCATTGCATGTGTGCTCTCTTTAGAGACCACACATGGATCCACCAATGTCATTCCATGTGTGTTCTTTTTACTAACAACAACAAGAGTCATTGAAATGTGTGCTCTCTTCAGAGACCACACATGGATCCACAAGTGTCATTGCATGTGTGTTCTTTTCACTAACAACAACTAGAGTCATTGCATGTGTGTTCTTTTCACATACAACATATGGATCATCAGTGTCATTGCATGTGTGTTCTTTTCACAATCCACCCATGGATCCACCAGTTTCATTGCATGTGTGTTCTTTTTAGTAACAACCAGAGTCATTTTGCATGTGTGTTCTTTTCACATACCACCTATGGATCCACCAGTGTCATTGCATGTATGTTCTCTTCACAATCCACCTATGGATCCACCAGTGTCATTGCATGTGTGTTCTTTTTAGTAACAACAACCACTGTCATTGCATGTGTGTTCTCTTCAGAGACCACACATGGATACACTAGTGTCATTGCATGTGTGTTCTTTTTACTAACAACAACAAGAGTCATTGAAATTTGTGCTCTCTTCAGAGATCACACATGGATCCACCAGTGTCATTGCATGTGTGTTCTTTTCACTAACAACAACCAGAGTCATTTTGCATGTGTGTTCTTTTCACATACCACATATGGATCCACCAGTGTCATTGCATGTGTGCTCTTTTCATAATCCACCCATGGATCCACCAGTGTCATTGCATGTGTGTTCTTTTTAGTAACAACAACCAGTGTCATTGCATGTGTGTTCTTTTCACATACCACATATGGATCCACCAGTGTGATTGAAATGTGTGTTCTCTACAGAGACCACACATGGATCCACCAGTGTCATTCCATGTGTGTTCTTTTTAGTAACAACAACCAGTCATTTTGCATGTGTGTTCTTTTCACATACCACCTATGGATCCACCAGTGTCATTGCATGTGTGTTCTCTTCACAATCCACCTATGGAACCAGCAGTGTCATTGCATGTGTGTTCTTTTTAGTAACAACAACTAGTGTCATTGCATGTGTGTTCTCTTCAGAGACCACACATGGATCCACCAGTGTCATTGCATGTGTGTTCTTTTTACTAACAACAACAAGGGTCATTGAAATGTGTGCTCTCTTCAGAGACCACACATGGATCCACCAGTGTCATTGCATGTGTGTTCTTTTCACTAACAACAACCAGAGTCATTTTGCATGTGTGTTCTTTTCACATACCACATATGGATCCACCAGTGTCATTGAAATGTGTATTATTTTCAACTACCACCATTGGCCACAAACAATCGGGACGCAGAACTAACCAGCAACTGCTCTGGGCTTCTTGAAGACCTGATCCCCGATTGTTAGGCGCCATTGGATCGGGGTGCGTGGACGATAGTGATGTCCTGCGAACTGATTGGCCGTGGCAACTACGCTAGGCCTACGTCCTTGCCTTTATCCCCTTAACCTCAGGGCCGAAAATCAGATCGTGATCCTTCATCACCATGGAGAGGGAGAGGCCGAAACTCAGCTTGCACGAGGCTCAGATGTTCGCCCACTATGGCATACTCGTGCCGCCGTTAGCGAGGCTTCCGGTCGGCTTCGAGCTCAGCTACGCCGGGGTTCCTGTCGCGCCACTCTTGCGCGACAACGCGTTGGTGAGGCAGATTGAGGAGCGCCGCCGCCAGCTGTCGAAGCGGAAGAGGGCAATGGCGCGGTACTCGCGTACTGGCGAAAGATGTTCAAGAAGGAACGGGCTGCATTGATTGAGCTGTGCGGAACCCACCGGTGGGAGATCCACCCGGATCTGCGCAACCCCGAAGGGAGGCAGCGCTTCTGGGCAGTGCCTGGGCATACGACCTCCACCGTTATCGATGCAGCACGCCGTGAAGAATCCATGAGGAGGAGGAACGCTTCCGGGAACGTCGGCATCGATTCCGACACGGAGGAGGCTGGCGGCGACGCGGACAACGTCGTCAATGATAGAGACTGCAGGAGCGTCATAGTCGATTAGGGCCACTTAAGCATAAATTAAATCTATGTACGGTATCTTAATGCGCTCTTTGGATCTGGGTCACCTGAGTCATGGTCGATTATCGTCATAATCTATATATGTTGGCCATGTTTTAGTTGTCTTTGTCTTTGAAACTAGTCGATCGAAACTCGTCCGATCCTAAAAATAAAGTTCGCGCGTTCCCTGGCATATCTAATGGGACAATACGCTGACTCTGCTCCCAGCACTTGATGGCACAACCGTAATTTGGAGTGTGCCTGAGGAGAAGGGGTCAAGCATGTTGTAATAGTGTACTACTCCTGTCCAGATATAACTGACTTAGTTTTTTTAGATATTTAATAAATGTGTCTATACCCAAAACATGTCTAGATACATGTTTTAGGTTTCTCTGTCTTTCAAACTAATCAAAATTCAGAACAAACAAAGTCATTGCGTTCACACCTAATGGGAAAATACGCCGACTCTGCTACTTGATGGCACAACCATAATTCTGGAGTGCGCCAAAGGAGATGAGAATGCAAGGGAGATGGAAACTAGTAGCCGCGTCCAAACGCAGGTAAAAAATTAATGTAATAATATTTAAAAAAAATATAATCTGGTCCACATGACCCCATCACAGACACGTTTCACGCGCCAGATATAAATAAAGGTGACATGGCTAGTTTAGTTTCAATGATACAATTCAACATAGGACGTTACTATGCCCGCATCTTTCTGCTCCACTTATTAGTCTGCTAGCTCACGCTGCATTAAGCATCAGTTGATGAGGATAAAAATAATAAAATGGCAAATAAAACAATTTTTAAGCTTACCTTTTATCTGGAGAATCGTACAAAGATGAAATTGGCAGGAATTTATTATTTCTCCTGCAGTTAGCCGAAAGATCCTCAAGAACATCCTCAATCACCCTACAACTTCTTCATATTCTAATACACCTCCATTATTTGCCCTTTCCTGCCCGTTCCGCTTACTCTTTTGTTTCTTTTCACACCCTTTTCTCGTGGGCACCTCCACTTCTTTATAAATTGGCTGCTTACGTACGTTTTCCTCCGAGTGTTCATCACCGTCTTCGCGCTGCTCTTCCGCCAGTTCTGGCTGAGAAGCCTCATTTTTCGCCACCGGGGTGTGAACAGGGACAATAGCATGTGTAACTGGGTTGCACAACCTCTTGATATGGCCGAATCCGCCACAATGTCCGCATTTCCTTTTCCTAGCACCAAGCCTTGGACCTTTATCGATGGAGGCTACGATCCTTAGCTTTCTAGGCCTCCCAGGTGGCCTCCTAAGAACTGGTGGTTGAAGTTTGAACCCTGGATCAACAATCTCCCAATCATTTTCATCGGCCATAGGTGGTATGTTTTTCTACATTAATTGCAGCAAACTTGTCCACGGAGAAATAGTTGTCGACATAGTTCTCTATTTCAGCTCCGTTACCTCTAAGGTTTAAGATGAAGTAAATTGCATGGTGACATGGCAGACCAGTAATCTGCCACTGCCTGCATGAACAAGTCTTGTTTCCAATGTCTACAGTGTACCCCCATTCACTTCCATGCTTGTATTATGCATAAACCTCAGCCAATGTTCTGGAACTTCTGACCACCCTCATCTTTATCGTTCTCATTGCCCTGGTTCTTGCATTCAGTAACATAACCACCTTTGGAACTATTTTATGGACTAAAAAAATTCTTGCACAAATTCTTTGCCTTAAATCTATTTTCACCATTATGCACTGTCTTATTGCATCCAACAAAATAACAATTTCAAGTGTCTTCATGCCTGAAATCTTATCATTGAAACTCTCTGCCAAATTATTGCATACAAAATCCACCTTGCTTGACTCACCAAACTTGCTTCTGGCCCATAGCTTGGTGTGATGTTCCTCAAGGTATTTTTTCACCTTTGGAAATACATACATGTTCTACAAGTAAGTAGCATGCGTGCTTGGGATGTATGTGTATGCTGATCGCCACAAGTCCTCTTCAAAGATCTTTCCTTCGAACTTCTTCGTGAAGTTAGTAGCGAGGTGCCACATGCATTCCCTATGCTCAACCCCAGGAAACACAGCATCAACAACATTCTCAAGACCCTCGGATGCACCGGTGTGTATCACGAAGCCTTCAGGGTGACCAATTACTTCTCGTAGTCTCTGCATGAACCATGTCCAACTTTCATTTGATTCACCCTCAAGAACAGCACAAGCTACGGGTAGAAGCCAATTATGCGCGTCCAAAGCACAACCAGAAGCAACATGTCCCCTGAACTTTCCTGTTAAAGAAGTTGCGCCTATTGCCAAGTATGGCCTGCAGCCGTCTAGGAACCCCTTCCAGCATGCCTTCAGGCAGACAAAACATCTCCTGAAGCATATCTTATCTGCTTGCTTATACCTAACCCCCCTCGAGACCTTCTCTCTCCCTTTCACAACCTCGTAATCGATGTCAACAACACTACCAGGTGATGTTTTCTCTACCTGAGCTTTGAAACTATACAACATATGAAAACTGTCATTCAACTTGCCTTGAATGAAGTCTAGAGCCATCTCCTTCCCACCAAAGACTCTGTGATAAGGAATCAGAATGTTAAACTTTTTGCTAATCTTTGCTCTGAGTTTAGCTGGTCCAATGTTATGATCCTGCCTCACCCAGTCAAGTACAGTAGCAGCAATCCACTTGGTAGTTGCCGGTCTAATTTTACCACTTAAAGAAGTATTAGGGCAGTTGTGTTCCTTTGTGTTTACTTTGATCTGCATTCGATAAGAATCCAAATAATTCAGAGCTAGTTATCAACAGAATACATATGAGAAAGACCGAAACTAAATGTAGCTATTGCAACCTGAAATGGGTGTCCACCCTGCATTGGAGGTGCATGTAGTCTCCATTTACACACATTACTTTCCCTACAGTGCACCCTAAATCTCTTTTGGTCGCTCTTTTCAATGATAAATTCGAACCCAACTCTGATTGCATAGGTTGCAACTGCATATCTGCAGTCCTCCACATTATCAAAGACAGTCCCCTCATCAATTGTAGGATTGTCCTTGTCAAAGTGTAGCACTGGCCTATCCACGTCTTCGTCGTCGTATCTACATCCCATTTTCACATCTTCACATTCCTCTTCCTCATCATTCCCATAGTCAGGCTCAAAGTTCGAATCAACCAAATATTCCCTACTCTCCATCCTATCAGGGTCAGCAGCCACGTCTGGATATGCTTTCTCATCATCATCCGCACCGCCACACGTTTCAGTGCCTTCATGCTCGCTTGATAAAGAATCATGCTCAAGGACAAGCTGTACAGATGTCCTGCGGTTACCAACCCATATCCTTGGCATCACCACGGGACTATAAACGATAATTGGGGTATGCAGATAAGGAATCACAGTTCTTACCTTTCAATGTGGACGCACGACACCTTCTCCGGGCTCCATACCTCCAAAGCTCTGCACCCCGCTACCTCTCCCCCCGTTTCGTTGTCCTCTGTGCTCTCCAGACTGGAAGGAGATTCCGTGCTCTCTAGCCGTGCAGGACACATATCCGTGCTCTCATGCCTCGCAGGATCCATCTCCGAGTGGGATCCGGATCACCAACGTCGTTGGGCCCCTAACCTAATGGCCGACTCTCGGTTTTCGTTTCCACACGCGCCTGGGCGGTGGGCGGCGGCAAGGAGACAGGGTAGGGAGGGGAGGGGACGTGAGGGGATGGCGGGGAGGGGAGGGCGGGAGGACGACGGCCCAAGGGGACGACGAGAGCGGTGCACAACTGAGCGGAGTGGCGGCGGTAGGAGTAGAGGAGAGGAGCGGAGCGGAGCTGGTTGCGACAAAGCATGGAAAATTGCACAATAATGTGTTGGTGGGCGGCACCAGCCCTCGAACCTGGGACGCGCGCCATCGTAGGTGGAGGAGGCGGGCCCGCCTGTCAGAGAACATGCCACCTGTCAGCGCACTATGCACGGGGAGCGCTTCATGGAATTTTTAGCAGGTCCCACATGTTAGTCTATTTGATCAAAACTTGCATGCAGTGCATGGCTGGTCCACGCGCTAGTTCCGGAAAAAAGCACGTTGATCCAAACTTGAATTGGTAGTTCCGCTTCTTCTCCCCCGTCTCATTGTCTCCTCGCAGTGGCAGTTCCGCTTCGTCTCCCTCGTCTATTATCCTCTTCTTCTTCTCCTCGCAGTGGTAGTTCTTCTTTCTTCCTCGATCAAAACATTCCCGCACGTAAGCCATGGCCAGTAGCCGGATGAAGAGGAACTAGGCCGATCTCCCGGCCGACCCACTTTGCAAGATCGCCGACTATTTGCTGGAGAAAGAGGAGTACGCTGACACCTATGCTGCTTGTCGGGAAGTCTACACCGATTGGCGCCGCACTTTAAAGGTGCCCGAATTCCATCTCAACAACTAGATCATGATAGATAACACACTTATAGACGTTAGCAACTTCACCTTCCTCAACCTCGCCACTGGTCGTTGCTTCAGGACAAATCTAATGGATGTCCATCGCAGGTTCACATTCACATCCGATATTTATTGGTATTTTCCGTTGTAAACATCTTAGTGCTAACTGATGCCCTCTTCTTCCAAAAGATTCTACTTTGTCGGTGTTTCTCGTGGCGTCATCGTGCTTGCTCAGAGGGTGGAGCCGTACCAGATTCGGCTTCTGAACCCAATCACTCACAAGTCTAACACTGAGTTTCAAGCACACATACCATCTGATCTTCTGCAATCTATCGTCGTGACGAAGTCCCCGACGATGGTGTTTGTTTACACTGATTATCCAGATCATTTGCATGGGCCGATGAGAGCACCCCAACGGGGCAAATCAATGGATCATTTGGAGAAGGATTGTATTCGCCACCTCCTGATACGCTTCTGGTCTGCATGACGACATTCTGAGGGGAAGTATATGCATTACTTGAGAATGGAGACATCTTGTCGACCAACATCCAGTTAGAGCAGCGCACGAGCACTGTCACGATGGCCAAAATAATTTCGGCCCAGTCTTTGAACAGGTACGCGGTACCTACAAATTTTACCTTGTGGAGTCAGATGGTGATCTGCTTCTTGTGTTGAACGGGGATTTCGCCAAAGGGCAACCGGTGTTGTACCAGGTGGACACAGAGAACCGCTCTCTCGAGGCCGTCGGCGACATTGGAAGTCGTGCCCTCTTCGTTGGTTGCAATCGGTATATCTCCATTGACACCAGGTTACACCCCACAGTCAAACCCGGTTGCATATACTATAGGAATTTTATCAGACTGTACGATCATGAGGTTCAAGCCTGGGAAGAGGAACCAACAATGGTAATGTATGGCTTAAGTCTGGAACATACACCGAGGCCTTACCCTCTGTACGAGATACTGGCAGCACACTGCAGACGAAGAGACTTCTCTGAACATGTGTTGCAGCACGCGGGAGCCGACGACGACAAAATATATAGGGGAGAATGAATCATATATTCATCCTAGGTTATTTGCTAGCATTTTCAGGTCTATTTTTTGAAGTAGAAATTTGTACTGTATTTATATTATTTCAATGATCAGAATGCGTATTACCTTTCAGACAAAATTGTAATGTATTTAAATTTAGTACTTCTAGAATTCAAAGTATTTATTTTTAGTAGTTCTTTCAGAATTCTCGGTGTTCGACACGGGCATCAGCTCAGCACCGGAATTCAGGTCCCACATGGAAAATTGCACAATAATGTGTTGGTGGGCGGCACCACCCCTCGAACCTAGGATGCGCGTCGTTGAAGGTGGAGGGGGCGAGCCCGCCAGTCAGAAAACATGCCATGTCGGCATCCCCTGTTTCTGATGCCCTTTAAAAAAATAAAACACGCCACGTCGTTATCCCCTGTTTCTGATGGTGTTGCTACACTCGACGGTACATGGTGGCATATAAATAATATCGTATAAACATAAGGGCACAGTCGTCAACATTTCTAAAATGAAACCCGGTCCCGTCTCCTACCTGTCCGTGTACATTGCCTGATGAGGTGGATAGCCACGACCGATCTTTTTAATACATTCGCACTCTTATGCTGAGAAGGGAAATAAAGATTGAGTTGTTAATGCAACAAGTGTCGAATTATTACCCTCTAAGGAAATGGGAAATGGTTATTTTCACGTGTGCCCGTAGTCCAAACCTACTGTCAGTCTTTCACTCCCCTTCTCCGACTAACCACAGTTCACCTTGCGCAGCTCCTCCGCACCGCACCAACTAGGGTAACATGGTCCCGCCTAAGCCGCCGCCGCGACAGCCGCCGAAACTAGGGTATTTAGCCTCTCTAAGGCAGGCCATGAAGCTCTACTTCAAGGCCGGTCTCCCATTGCCCTGCCAGGCGGATGATTTCCCCGAATGTGCCGAATCGGCCGTGGCGGCGATTGCACCGTCGGTGGCGCCAGATGCGGCAAGCAGGGCCAAGAGAGCGATGTGGAGAAATCGCGTGGCGGCATTACGGCAGGCTCTAGGCAACGGGAACAAGATACGTATCAAATCGTTCATGAGAGCATGCCGCCGCCGAGGGTACACACCCTCAAACAGGGCAGCGCTAGGAACTCTCGCGTCCACGCTTCTGCGTGGACTACCTTACCTCAGTGGGGTAGGCTGGGAGCACGCCGTCTGCGGCAAAGATGCTCCATCCTACGCACCATCGAAGGCCGTACCATGGCGGCGACCAAGCGTCTACACTCAGCATGCTGGATTGTTCGACAGCCGGAGCCGGCGGCGGGCATCAGCTCAGCCCCGAAATTCAGGTTCGAGTTCACACGGACCTACGATCCTGAGAAGGAGATGTCGAATTTCAGTTTCGAAGAAATCGTTGCGGCGGCACAGATGGTCCAACTGAACCAGGACTGGCGCACGCAAATCGCTCGTGCATGAACGATGCAGATTTCTTGTAGTTTGGCGGGAAGGCAATAGATCAGTTTGGGTTAAATGATCAAAGAACTTATGTCCTCTCAAGGCAATTGGCCAGCCAACTTTTCTGGTGGAGATCTGTAGTTTCTTCAATGTAGAATAGTTAAGTTCAGACTGAAGAATGGCTTTTGTAGATGAAATGCTGACGAATTGTTTTATAAACTAGTAGGAAGTTTATCCCACTTTTGTGCAGGTATAAGACCCTTTTGTATGGAAGTACTACTATTGTAAGCAAATACTATCAAGTACCTATTTCCTTCAATTACTAGTCATGGTTCAATCCAGATAACTGGCATCTTTTTATCCCAGACTACAGATTTTGCGTCTACTGTCTGTGCTGTAAACCATTTTTTCCTTTGTCTTGTGTTGCCTACAAAATGGTCCTGCAGTTCAATGTGTTACAAATGTAGCTACCTTGTACTCCCTCCGTTTCAAAATATAAGATGTTTTAGCTTTGTGAATGAAGTGTATCTAGTCCCCTTTTAGTATGTAGGTTCATCTAGGTTTAGAAAGCACCATCACTAAAAGATGTCTAGATACGCTCCATTCACAAAGCTAAAACATCTTATATTTTGAAACGGAGGGAGTACTTGAAGAGGAGATGGACTACATTTTCCTGGCATCCACAGAATTGGCATTGCTCATTGCCAGACCACCCTCTTTTCATGAGGTTGTCCTTGGTTATTCACGGAAATTATAAAGCACGGTGTTCAACTACATCGATTCAAACTATTACACGCACACAAACTACATCAAATTCATTACCCACACATACTACATCGATTCAAACTATTACACACACATACTACTTCAAACTATTACACACACGTACTACATCGATTCAAACTATTACACATTTTTAGTCGATGCTAACTTCCTGCTACGCTCTCCATACTACAAATTCATTAGCCACACATACCACGGCAATTCACTAGAGCTCTGTCTTCACTCGAGGGAAATCAGAACCACCAGCTCGTACAAGCCCGGTCCCCCACCGAAACTGTGTGCCCCGTCGCAAAACGGTGGCGATCCTGTGCCATGGATCCTTCCAGGCCAACACTGCAGGCGACGAGGGCGCTTTCTGGCAGCCTCTTCGGGGCCTTGAATGCCATGTACCGAGTCCAGAACCTCCTCCAGGTGGATGATGACCGGGTGCTTCCAGCAAAGTTGTCGCCCTGCTTGGAATCTGCACCTCGTACATCTTAGGAACGACGTCAGGATCTTTCAGCCACGCCTTTACCTGGATGACTCATCTGTCGCTCGGTGGCACGATTTCCACCAGCTCGCCGCCAAGGCTACTGACGACCTGCTTCAGGGCCTCCGGCTCCCAAGCATCCAATGGGAGGCCGTCAAAGCCGAGTTTGGAGAAGAAACGAAGCTGCCCCAAGCGGTCGTCCCACCCACAGGCGTGATGCCAACGCATGAAGCTCATTTTCTCCCCGCAGCACTCGAAAGAACGGGAAGAATGCAGAACACGCTCGGTGTCTGAGCTGTGCTCGAACCGGATGAAAAAATCGAATGGCGGCGCGCATACCTCAATGTTGACCTCATTTCGTCTGATCCCAAAACGAGACCTGAAAGCCGACAGCAACTCTGCCAGCGACACGGCGGGACAGACGCCTAGCACGGTGGCCATGAGAGCGTGGTCGTCAAACTGCTGTGCCAGGGCTACCATGCCTAGGGTTTGCGGCAGCACGCAACTTCCCGAGGCCGGTCGCCGGCCTGGATCGCCCGACGGAACGTGCTCCGCCGTGCGAGAAGGACTAGCCAGAGGCGAGATATTAGTCCGGGGACGCGAAGCTCTGATACGGCGGACGATGCAACAGCGAAGGCTGCGAGCTTCGATTAGAGGCATGGGAGGTTGAACGGACATGGCGGAGACGCAAATTAGAGCAAGTGTGAGCTCCGATCTGAGACGAGCAGCCGGAGCTGAGCAAATGTTATGGGGAGGGGAGCAGGGGAGAAGACTAGAGCAGAGCAAAGAAATAGATCTCGTCCGCTCAGGAATCTGGTCCACGCAGGGGTAAGCTAGTCCACGACCGCAAAAGATAACAGGGAATACTGACATGGCGGGCCAAGAAGAGTTGACCTAACGGCGGTATTTGAGTTCAACCGCTTTTCATCTGGTTCAAACGACCATTTGGCCATTAGATTTGTATTCACCCCCATTTGGCCCTTCTGGACAATTGGCGAAGCTACTACGGCCCCTCCGTGCGATTGATGGCAACTCGGGTACCGCGGTGCGCTCACCCACCAAGTTTGGTACCGCAAACGAACATTCCCCAAGTATAGGGGGTGTATCGCGGTATTTTCGAGGGAAGTAAAACCCAATTTATTGATTCGACACAAGGGGAGCCAAAGAATATTTATAAGCCTTAACAACTAAGTTGTCAATTCAGCTGCACATGGAAACAATCTTGCTCACAGCAGTTTATCAGTAGCAACAATTTTGTAGTAGGAATAGTAAAGTAATAGTAGTAGTAAAAGTAAAGATGATAGTAACAATTGCAGTAAACAGTAGGATTAGAGCGCAATAGGCACATGGATGGATGGACGGGCGTTGCATGGACAAGACAATTCATATAGCAATCAGAACATAGGGCCTTTGTAGATAAATAAGATAAAGCATTCAAGTACTAGATAAGCCTAGGCATGTGTTCCATATATAGTCATACGTGCTCGCAATGAGAACTTGCACAACATCTTTTGTCCTGCCAGTCCGTTTGCAGCGGGGACTCAAGAGAATTACTGGCAATTAAGGTGCTCCTTTTAATAGAGCACCGGAGCAAAGCATTAACACTTTGTGAACACATGTGATCCTCACATCAAAGCCATTCCCTCCGGTTATCCCGATTTCTGTCACTTCGGGGCCGTTGGTTCCGGACAACAACGTGTGTATACAACTTGCAGGTAAGACCATAAACAATACAATCATAATGAATCAATAACATGTTCAGATCTGAAATCATGGCACTCGGGCCCTAGTGACAAGCATTAAGCATAACAAGTCGCAACAAAGTCAAAAAGCACTAATAGAAGATACTAGGCACCATGCCCTAACAATCAGATGCCATTACATGAACGATCTCATCCAATCCGTACCATCCCCATAGCCTACAGCGAGGGATTACTCACTCATAGATGGGGGAAACATGGATGGTTGATGGAGAAGCGATGGTGATGATGATGGCGATGATCTCCTCCAATTCCCCGTCCCGGCAGGGTGCTAGAACGGAGTTTCTGGTTCCGAATCACGGAATCTGGTGGTGGCGGCGCAGCGAAACTCTTTCTGGAAAAATGTCAAACCCCCCCCCCCTGAGTTTTTAGGTCAGAAGGCAACTTATAGGCAAAGAGGGAGACCGAGGGGGTGTCTGGGGCGGCCAGACCACCCCTGGCGTGGCCAGGCCCAGCCCGCGCGGCCAGGTGGTGTGGCCTGGCCCCAGCCCTACTCCGTCTCGTATTCTGGCTTCGTGAGTCTTCTGGCGAAATAGGATTTTTGGCATATTTTCCGGGATTTTTCCTAATAGTTGATTTTCTGCACAAAAACTAGACACCAAGGTAATTCTGCTGAAAATAGCATCAGTCAGTGTTAGTTGCATTCAATTCACACAAGTTTAGAGTAAAAACAATAGCAAAAGTGTTCGAGAAAGTAGATACGTTTTAGACGTATCAACTCCCCCAAGCTTAGCTTATTGCTTGTCCTCAAGCAATTCAGTTGAGTGCAATAAAAGAAACTTTCACGAACACATTTGCTTCATATGATGTATATATTCTCAGCATGTGATCAACTACTTAGACAATTCATAATAAGGAGTATGCAACTAAGTTTACTTAATAGGCATTGCAAGCTATGAAGAGATTCCAACTCAAAAATAATAAGTAGCATGAAACATAAACATAAGCAACATTACAATGCTCATAACAAGGTATGATAGAGTGGTATCTCGCTTGCCTTTGATTGTGAATGCCAAGGCACCTCTAAAGTTCAGGTGAAGACTAGAAGTAAAGATATCAAAGATACAAGCATCAAAGTCATAACACAATTAATCTAGTAATGAGACAAGCACATTATACTAAGAGTGACAACTATGCTCTCAAGAAAGTGCTCATAGAATAGCTGGAGACTCAACGAGGAAATGAAAAAGGTTTTGAATAGTTTGAAAGGCTTCCAAATGCTGAAAGTATGGTACTCATTAGCTTTGAGCTCTCACTGCCCCTATCATAAGCATCTTTAATATGGTTAAGGTGAAAGTGAGGTCCAATCTTAGTTATATGCTTAACAGACTATAAACTGGAAATCTCCTGTCCCTTGAGTACGAGGGCCACTCCTCATGCTACTCAACTTTAGTTACCGGTAAGTTCTTGTCATCGTAAATATGTGCGTATCATAGAGAACCGCCAACATGGTACCCCTTGCCTGATGATACGGAAGAATCCCCATATCAAAATGACAAGGCAGGCAGACAATGAGTATCTCAACAATCTTCTTATTTACCATGGGAAATTGGTGCTTTTTTCTCTTTCCTCTTTTCTCATATCCTTTTTTCAATAACTATCTCTCTTTTTTTATAAGAAGAATGCTTCATAGATACTTATTATGGTTACGCTGCAGATTTCCACCATGACAGCATGGATTAGACCAGCGGCACAGGTGTTTCTCTAACACACATACATAACTCCATGGACTTACAAGCTCCCCTTTTATTTCACACCAACGGCATCCGCAAACAAAAGAGCATGATATCAACTGGGTATATATTTACAGGTGTTGAAAGCGTTCCCCGTGACAACACGGTTCTGCTAATCCCCAGCCTATAATTTGCAAGCATATAACTTTCATGGACAGTCACAATGGTTCAGGTTTATTAAGTTCAGGAAATAAAGTGTGCCATCATGTTCATGAGAGCTTTACTAACTAACTTTCTCATAACAAGCAAACATTTTATTCGGAAAAAACAAGGCATATTGAATATGCACGGAACATCAAATGATGCTAATAGGTAGGTATGGTGGACACTTTGGCAATATTTGGTTTTAGGGAGTTGGAAACACGAGTACAACATACTCAGTGTAAGTGAAGGCTAGCAATAGTAAGGGAGCGACAAACAAGAGAGCAATAACTGTCATAATCATGCTTGCAACAAAATAGGACTAATCATGGCATGAAAGTGACTCAAGACCCTCAAGGCAAAATAATTCATCGAGGTTTAACTGGTCATATGCATGCGTGAGCATGTGCCAAGTCAATTCAAGTGAAACATTCAGAGGAGGATACCACAATGTCATACCAAGTCATGAATAGAGTAATGCATGCAAACATCCATATGACATGCTACAAACTACCAACAAGATGGAATTAATCATATGAAAGCAAGAACTACTAAGCATCCATAAATAACATACACCCTATACGAACAGGCTAAGCATGCCCACAATGATGAGTATATGTACAAAAATGAAAACAAATAGAGTTCGTTACCAGCCTCTTACCACACCTCAAGTTGTCATTAATCCTCATTATTTCCCTTCACTTGTGTGGCTTGAATAATAACATGAAACCAAATTCCACCGAGGACTGCTGAACCCTGCAACAAACTCACAAAACCAAAGAAGAACAACAAATATTTTTGGTGTTTTCAATTTTTTAAACAAGAACCAAAAAGGAAGAACAAGCAAAGCAAAATCTTTTTGGGTTTTTCAAATAGTTCAAACAAAGCAAAAAGGGAAAAGAAAACCAAGGCAGAAAGAACAAGAAGCAAACAAAGAGAAACAACAGAAATATTTTTGGTCTTTTTGTGTTTTAGAAAGCAAAAGCAAAGAAAGAACGAAAACTAAAAAAAAGAGAACGAAACATGAATATACAAAGTACCGACGCAAAATGATATGGAGATGAGTGCGATGTTGGAGTATCTCCCCCCAAGCTTAGGCTTTTGGCCTAAGTGGGTGTCAATCCCAAGCTGGCCAAGATGGAGTGCCTCCGTAGTACGGTGAGAAGGTACCCTCGTCCTGGTGCGAGCTTGAGGACGCCCCACCGTAGTGCACAGAGTAATCGTAGGAGGGCACATCCTCCTGGTGCCGCCTGTGAAAACCCAGCAAGCGGAGCTGCTCGTCCACCTCCTCCTTGGAGCGCGACCACGGCCTCCTGTGAACACTGAATAAAGTAGATTGCGGCAAAGGAATCTCCCTTTCATCCCTGTCAGTAAACAACATCCTGTACATTAGACTGTCCATATCAGAGTTAGCAGTGATGAAGTGATGTGTTTTCATGGCAGCAAGGTCAAGCCTTTGTGGTGCCAATATAGTATCATTTGGATCCACAGAAAGCTCTAATGCATTGACCATACGTGAAGCGATGATGCCCCCATAAATCGGTCCCCTAGCAGCTAGGCGGCGAGCAATAAGAAAGCCAAGATTGTACCGAGTATCATTGTTAAGCGCAGCAGCAAGGAAGGCTAAATGATAGTTGGAGATATTACTCGTATTCTCCCTACCAAGAATGCTAGTAGCAAGATAATAGGAAAAGTATCTAAGAGCAGGGAGTTGGATGTTTCTTATCTTCCCGCGCTGAGCTACGCGGTCATCGTCATTGGTCACCCCTCGATAGAGCTCCAGCAAATCAGCGGGTCGCCCTTGAATCTTCTTCACAGTCCCTGCCATGCCTACACCTATAATGATGCAAAATCTTTCCAATGGCATGGTAAAAGGAAGATTATAGATTCTGAAAGAGACAGTTGACTGGTAGGGGGTGTTAGTGAAAACGAAACTCTCAACAAAAGTTTCGGTGAGCATAGCGTATTGCTCACTCTCATCTTGCATGTATGAGGTCAAACCAACCCTCTGAATCAATAACAAGAAATCATCGAGAATCCCTGCAGCTTGTAAGAAAGTATAACAAGGAAAAGTAGATGGGTGAGCATCCCCATCATCTCCTTCATTACCGATGCGAGGTGCAATGAGATCTTTGTTGTATGAAGGCCTAAACTGAGAGGCTGATCTTGGGGGCCTTGACCTCCTAGGTGCATCCCTCTCAAATATTTCTCCAAAGGTATGGTTGTTCATATTTGATATTCTGAAATTTAAACATCTATTAAATAAGTGATTGCAAAGTGAATATATAATGAAGAGCACTAATCATGGGGACTTGTAAGAGGCCTAGACATGCATGAAAACTATATCTCGAAGCAATGAACAAGCTTACAAGCTCTCAAAACCTGTCACCTACAGCAGCAAAATACTCAAGATATAAACCACTAAACACAAATCTACTTGGACAAGCGGAGGAGTCACATACCGGAGAACGGTTGCTCCAAATTTCAGCAGCAAAGATGGGATGAGCACGGAGATCGAAAAATCGAGGGCAAGAATAGCAAGAACGCGATTTCGAGCAATGAACAGGTGCTTTCTCGGGAGAGAGAAGAAAGTGGCAAGTGAGAGAGTGAGTGGAGGGCCAGGGGTGGCCCACACCATGGCCAGGCGCGCCCCTGGGCTGGCCGCGCCACTAGGTGGTGTGCCTGCCTGGTGGGCCCCCCTGGTACCTTCCAGGCACTTCTCTGCCCCTTTTCTCACGTAAAAATTTAATATGATTTTTCTGGAATTTTTCGAGACACTTTATTTTTGAGCAATTTTCAGGTATAGATGAATGATTTTCTGACAGAAAAAGGTTTTTAGAATGATGCAAAGACAAAACAAGGCTAGAACTTCAGAAGTTCTAAGACACTCTAACATGCAAGCAACTAACAATAGAGAAGTAAACTAAATGAAAGCAAAAACTAAAATAGATAGAATAGAAGTAAGCGAAGATAATCATGGTGAAAACATTGTTTTGTTCAATGAAATCCTTTTGTTAACAAGGTTGATCAGGTATTGTTACCAAAACAATTTTATATGAAACAAAACTTTGTATTCCACTAATGATTATGTTACCTCAACTTTGATAGCAATGGTCCCAATCATAATAGTTTCAAAATTTTCTCTTGGTATGGGACAATATATCTCTCCAACTTGAATGCCCTCAACATGTTCAATTGAATTCAAACCATAAGTCCTATCAATCTTCTTGGGGAAATATACAGTATGCTCCCTTTCATTAACATTAAAGATCACCTTTCCTTGATTACAATTAATAATAGCTCCCGCAGTATTAAGAAAAGGTCTCCCAAGAATAATAGACATATTATCATCTTCAAGCATTTCAAGCACAACAAAATCAGTTAATATCAAGCAATTATGAGCCACTTGAATAGGTACATCCTCACATATACCAACATGAATAGTGGTAGATTTATCAGCCATTTGCAAAGATATATCAGTTGGTATTAGTTTTTCCAGTTGAAGTCTCTTGTAGAGAGAAAAAGGCATAACACTAACTCCTGCTCCCAAATCACACAAAGCAGTTCTAACATAACTATTTTTAATAGAGCAAGGAATAGTTGGAATCCCTGGGTCTCCAAGTTTCTTTGGAACCTTACCATTAAAGGAATAATTAGCAAGCAAAGTAGAAATTTCTTCATTAGGGATCTTCTTTTTATTCGAGACAATGTCCTTCATATACTTTGAATAAGGAGGCAATTTAATAGCATCAGTCAAAGAAATTTGCAAGAATAAAGGTTTCATCCACTCACAAAACTTATTATAGTGTTCATCTTCCTTTGACTTGTGTTTCTTATCAGGGAAAGGCTTAGGTTTTTGAACCCAAGGCTCTCTTTCACTACCATGTTTCTTAGCAACAAAATCTTCTTTAGTGTATTTAGTATTCTTAGTGTGCCTTTCAGGTTCTTCTTCAACTTTTTTTTATCAGGAACATCATTTTCTTCATTACCACTTTCAGTTTCAGCATCAGAGACATATATACTATTAGGATCTTTAGCAGGTTTAGAGGATTCTACAATAGTTTTATGTTTCCTTTTTCTTTTCTTACAAGTAGTACCACTATTTTCAGCTTGTTGAGAATCATGCTCGATTCTTTTGGGATTCCCCTCAGGATATAGAGGATCCTGGGTAGCAGCACCACTTCTAGTTCTAATTTCATAAGCATGTTTTTCTTTAGCAGCATTAACTAGCAAGTCTTTTTGTACCTTAATAAGTTGATCAATTTGAGTTTGAACCAGTTGAAAATGTTTAACAAGCATTTTAACATCATTAGAGGTTCTTTACACAATATCCTTCAACTCAACAATAGCTCTAAAGTTGTCCATTAGATGATTTTGCACCCTTTTATTAAAATTATCTTGCATAACAATAAAAATATCGAATTCTTCTAAGCATTGATCAGGAGGTTTAGAGTAAGGGATATCACCTTCATCAAAGTGTTGGAGAGAGTGTACCTCAATAGTGGATGAGTGGGGAATTGGCTTACATAATTCTTCTATAGGAGGTAAATTCTTGACATCTACAGCTTTAATTCCCTTCTCTTTAAGACATTTCTTAGCTTCCTTCATCACTTCATCATTCAATTCAATAACTCCCCTCTTCTTAGATGATGGTATATGCGCCGGTATAGCTGGTTTCTAGTATAATTGTTTCAGGTATAGTTGGTTCAGGAGGAGTCCAATCTTCATAATTCTTGCTTATTTTAGCCATTAATTCCTCAGCTTCCTTGGGAGTCCTATTCCTGAAAACACAATCAGCACAACTATCCTGGTATGTCCTAGATTCTTCAGTTAGTCCATTATAAAATGTATCAAGAAGCTCATTCTTAGGTAATGGACATCCAGCCTGTGCATGAATCAAAGCACAAAACCTTGCCCATGATTCAGGCAATATCTCTTTTTCTCCTTGTTTAAAATCAAAAAGTTCCTGCAAAATAGCATGTGTAGCACTAGGAGGAAAATATTTCTGCAGGAAAGTACTAATCAAGCAATCAGGGCTATCAATGGATCTAGGAGGTAAATTACTAAACCAATTTTTAGCTTCTCCTTTCAGTGAAAAAGGGAAAATCTTAGCAACAAAGTAGGTGTGCATCTTAATATCATCAGAAAACAAGTCACTCATGGTAGAAATCTCAGTCATATGTGCTATCGCACTTTCATTCTTAGTCCCACAAAAAGGTTCTTTCTCAACAATAGCTATAAGGATAGATCAAGAGAGAAATCATAATCTCTATCTTTAATATTTATGGGAGAAGCGGCAAACTTATCATTAGGAGACAATTTGGATTTTATAGTACGCCTCTTAAGGAGACTCTTAGCAACACTCCTATCATGGGTGTTTTGACATTCTTTAATAAATTCATCGGTCATCACAATATAACCGTCTTCAATATCATAGCTTTCTCTAGACTCAGGTGGACTAACAGGTGTAGTAGTGTCTTCATTAGGAGTTTCAGTATTTCCAGCTATACTTCTAGCAATCATAGCATCTAGGAAAGGACCTAATGAACCACTCTTATCAAGTAACAGTAGAAGCAGCATCATAAGTTTCAGAAGTTTCAAATTCAGCAGTAGTAGTAGTGTGTGTAGCATGTGTATGTGGTGGTGTAAGGAATTTACTCATAACAGATGGTGAATCAAGAGCAACAGAGGTGTTCAGAACCGTACCTCTTCTTATAGTGGATGATAAAATAGGAACCTTGCCATCATGAGACTTGCCCATGATGAATGGAGGGCAGCAAACAATAGTGATTCCAAGTGAACTTGATAAATAGAGCTATGCTCCCCGGCAACAGCGCCAGAAAATAGCGTTTATGACCCACAAGTATAGGGGGTGTATCGCAGTATTTTCGAGGGAAGTAAAACCCAATTTATTGATTCGACACAAGGGGAGCCAAAGAATATTTATAAGCCTTAACAACTGAGTTGTCAATTCAGCTACACCTGGAAACAATCTTGCTCACAGCAGTTTATCAGTAGCAACAATTTTGTAGTAGGAATAGTAAAGTAATAGAGTAGTAAAAGTAAAGACAATAGTAACAATTGCAGTAAATAGTAGGATTAGAGCGCGGTAGGCATAGGGATGGATGGACGGGCGTTGCATAGACAAGACAATTCATATAGCAATCAGAACATAGGGCATTTGCAGATAAATAAGATAAAGCATCCAAGTACTAGATAATCCTAGGCATGTGTTCCATATATATTCATACGTGCTCGCAATGAGAACTTGCACAACATCTTTTGTCCTGCCAGCCCGTTTGCAGCAGGGCCTCAAGGGAACTACTGGCAATTAAGGTGCTCCTTTTAATAGAGCACCGGAGCAAAGCATTAACAGTCTATGAACACATGTGATCCTCACGTCAAAGCCATTCCCTCCGGTTATCCCGATTTATGTCACTTCGGGGCCTTTGGTTCCGGACAACAATGTGTGTATACAACTTGCAGGTAAGACCATAAACAATACAATCATAATGAATCAATAACATGTTCAGATCTGAAATCATGGCACTCGGGCCCTAGTGACAAGCATTAAGCATAACAAGTCGCAACAAAGTCAAAAAGCACTAATAGAAGATACTAGGCACCATGCCCTAACAATCTGATGCCATTACATGAACGATCTCATCCAATCCCTACCATCCCCATAGCCTACAACGGGGGATTACTCACTCATAGATGGGGGAAACATGGATGGTTGATGGAGAAGCGATGGTGATGATGATGGCGATGATCTCCTCCAAGTCCTCGTCCAGACAGGGTGCCAGAACGGAGTTTCTGGTTCTAAATCACGGAATCTGGTGTTGGTGGCGCAGCGAAACTCTTTCTGGAAAAACGTCGACCCCCCCCCTGAGTTTTTAGGTCAGAAGGCAACTTATAGGCGAAGAGGGAGACAGAGGGGGTGTCTAGGGCGGCCAAACCACCCCCTGGCATGGTCAGGCCCAGCCCGCGCGGCCAGGCGGTGTGGCTAGGCCCTAGCCCCACTCCGTCTAGTATTCTGGCTCCGTGAGTCTTCTAGCGAAATAGGATTTTTGGCATATTTTCTGGGATTTTTCCTGATAGTTGATTTTCTGCACAAAAACTAGACACCAAGGTAACTCTGCTGAAAACACCATCAGTCCATGTTAGTTGCATCCAATTCACATAAGTTTAGAGGAAAAACAATAGCAAAAGTGTTCGGGAAAGTAGATACATTTTGGACGTATCAGATATCAATCCTCTGGGATAGGTATGGTACTACTTACATAATACAAGTTTGTTCTTGTATTGGATTGGTTAAGCTACTATGCCTCCAACTACTCCATACAACTTATGTTATATACTTGATCATACTCTAGCTTGACTTCTCATGATCAAGCTAGATGATTCATCTTACTAGGGCTTTGCCTAATTTGGTGTACTCACAACTCTACTTCAACACCTAGTTATATATCCTCAAGTGACTTGAGAATACTAACCACCATCCTTTGATCATACTAAGCCTAGGCTTGTAATTGTCTAATCAACATCTATCATCAACTAGATAGTAGGCTTTGTACTAGTCTCTCTATAGGCTTATCTTGTTAAGAAAACTTACTTTAAGTTTATACCTTCTTGACTTAACAAGAGTATCATTGGATTCTCTACTACTACTAGCATTATCATAGCTTCATAATTATTATCTAAACTCTTGGGTTTAAATACCCCTTCTAGTTAACTCATGAGTGATTTAACTCCTCTAATATCAAATGGTTTGATCACCAACAAGGATCTCATTCCATTGATGATGGCACACTCTACCATAACTAATTCCTCCTTCTTATTAATCTACTTAAGGTCTTTGGAAGGTTAATATAATATGTCAATACTAAGAATCAATAAGTGCTAGGTCAAGAATTGATTACTCAATAATGATAATCAATTGACACTAGGACTTGGTTAATTAGGAATGTCATCTCTTAATATGATATTTAAGAGTATGTGCTGGATGGTCTTGACTTGACTTCCTTTTCTACTTTATTTGTAATAAGAGTTAATGTTTAAGAACTACCATGATATCCATGGTAGGAATCACTATGGCAATCAAGTGTATCAAGATTTAGTTATAGTGTTTCTTTACTTAAGTTATATACTTAACTTGGTATTCAGGGTTTGTGGTAAATAATACCTTGATATCATTTTTGGAATATTAAGTATTCATCCTTGAGTTGTTGTATGGAATACCATGTAATGATCTCTAGAAGATCTATTACTCCTTATTAAGTACTGTGTTGTGACTTAGTTTTATTACATTTGATCTACCCTTAGATCAAATTATATTACCCAAAGATAAGGTTTTAGCAAAGGTAATATTGAAACTTATCGCAATCAACTTGATGATCTACTTCAGTTCCACCAAGTTAAGAGAAGCTTCAATCACTTTGACAAGTTTTATTTAAAAGCGTGAAAATTATCCAGATTTTCTATGCATGAATGCAATGCACACACCTCATCTCAGCTTATTTCTAAGCTCTAATTGCTAGGGTGTTATAGACTCTCCCCCTCAAAATAAACTTCATCCCCAAAGTTCACACTCTCTTACGTTTCGGAATGAGGTATTGGCTTGTATTGATCACGACATTTCTCAAATTCCATTGTGATCACAATTGGGGATAATTGTGGTATCCCGTATCCAGATCTTTTTCCTTGAATCCTCTTCATTTCGACAATATCCACTATTGTTTCTAATTTACCATATAGTTCTTTTTACTATATCTCTTTGGGTTTATTCCCTTACATTCCTATTTAGAATTGGTTGTGGACACATTTTGTCCCTTCCAATAAGTTTTTCCTACTACTATACACTAGGCTATTTTAGTAGGCTCTCCTCCTTCTTAAGGACAACTTATGAGTTGTTTCTATTAGAACTAGTCCACTAGGTTTAATCTATTATATCTCCTTCGATCTTTCATCCGGACATACTCTCAGAAATACTTTATAATGATGGCTTCTTATAACCTGATGAGAATAAGGCTTACTCCCATCATGACTTAGTACTTATTTTCTAACCTTTATTCAGAAAGTTAGACAACAACACTTCAATGTTTATTGTTTACTCTCCACCTTGGGGTTTCCTAATGGTCTCTAATATGTATGTATAATATCCATTAACTCAATAGTAAGGATATTGGTCTCCATCTAGCTTATATCTTACCTCTATAAAGTCTTGTGAAAGAATCTGCAGTATATCCACACAATTGTGTATCTCTAAAATGAATCTTCCAATTTTAGTTGTCTTACTTTTATCTTCTTAGACACCATTTCTCACTGATAAACCCGATTTCACGAAACGTCTCGAAAGCCGTTCGCTTTAACTTTCATACTTCTTTATGACTTTCTTAACTTAGGCCAACTTATATGCTCTTTAAATCATACAAAGATGACCTAATTAGCTAAACTAATAGGGTACCAACTACGAATACTAGGTGTGAATCCTCCTAGTTGTATGAATTACCCTATAGGTTCTGGACTTACTACTGGCATTCTCTCCGAGTTGTCAGAGCTTGAATACCACCCTTATTCCAAGACTTCTTCCTTGCACTGATTCATGATACTTCCATGAACTTGGTACAACTACTTCATTAGCTTCTGAGCAACATCACCTATCTTGAGTGTACTTAAGTTCATTCCTTCATGTTGCTCCACACCTTTTCTGCAATAATATTCCTTCTTATTGCCAGCTCATAGTGAGTTGGGATTGATCCATCTTTCAAAATAGTGCTGATACTCCTTATATTCAGCTTCCTTCTTCGTGCAAGTCTTCATATTGATCTTCGGAACTCGTCACTCCCTTGCATGAATTCCCTTTTTCTATCTAGGTCTATAACACCAAGTATTAAATTGATGATGCCACATGCATCACATCAAGTCAAACTTCATGCACAGATCTAGTCAATCAAGAAGATCCAAGAAATCCAAATGTGGTACATATAACACTGATGTCTACGCACTTCTATTCTTGTAGACAGTTGTTGGGCCTCCAAGTGCAGAGGTTTGTAGAACAGCAGCAAGTGGTCAAAGGTATCCCTCTCAAGCAACCCCGCAATCAAGATACAAGAAGTCTCTTGTGTCCCCAACACACCCAATACACTTGTCAGGTGTATAGGTGCACTAGTTCGGCGAAGAGATAGTGAAATACAAGTGGTATGGATAATTATAAGTGGTAACGGTGCTAGAAAATAGCTTGATGGCGTGGAAGAGACTAAAGGAAAACTAAAATAAAGATAGCAGCAAGCAAACATGTAACAGATCTAGTTGCAAACGGTGTTTCAATGCTTAAAACAAGGCCTAGAGATCATACTTTCACTAGTGAACACTCTCATATAAATATATTCTCTTTATGATACTACTCTCCGGTTGGCCACTCTAATCCACGGTAGGGCTATAATAGCACACCTCAAAGTTCGCTTTCCCCATCTAGATAACCCCACATTGTCACCTTGAGCTCTAGATGGTTCCAACAAACACCAAAATTTCATAGAAACATCCAACTCCAAATCAAGTATTTGTAATCTCTAGCCTAAGTGCCACCATGGTGTGCACGTTGTCACTTTCACACACATGGGGAGAGCAGAGATCTATTAAAGCACTTAAGTAGCAAGGTAGATCTACTTGATTACAAAGCTCATGATCACAATATGATCATGCATAGAGAGAGATGAACACATAGCTACCGGTAGAACCCTTAGCCTCGAGGAAGAACTACTCCCTCATCATCATAGGAATCAGCAACGACAATGGAGATGGTGGTGGAGATCGATGGAGATGGCTTCGGGCGTCCCGGCAGGGTGCTGGAACAGAGACTTTCTGTCCCCTGAATCTCCCTTTCGGTGGCGGCGGCGCTGCGGAACTTTTCGTGGCTAGAGGCTGGTCGATTTAGGGTTTATGCATCAGGAGGCTACTTATAGGCGAAGAGGCAAGGTCGGTGGCTGGCTAGGGGGCCCACACCATGCCCTGGCACGGCCTAGGTCTGCCCGTGCAAAGGGGGGTGTGGCCACCCTGTGGCCCCTCTCTGTCTCGTCTTCTGGCTCCGTGAGTCTTCCGGTAAAATATTGACTTTGGCTTTTGTCCGGTCCAATTCCGAGAATATTCATTTCTGACTTTTCTAGAACCAAAAACAGCAGAAAACAGGCAACTGGCACTCTGGCATCTTGTTAATAGGTTAGTCCTAGAATGTGTATAAAAATACTCCAAAGTATGGACAAAACATAAGAAAGTAGATATAAAACAAGCATGGAACATCAAAAATTATAGATACGTTGGCAATATATCAAACACACATTATTCTAAGCCCGTAATATAGTAGTTGAGTATAATACCTCTAGAATTCAGGCTTAGTTGTGTAGTATATGACACCTCCTAGTATAGGTTTACTTTGTGATACTTAGCACTTAGGGGTTAAACTACTCCTTGTCTCGATATTTTACCCAAACTACTCAGTTGCAACAGGATAATTTTTGAGAAAAGTGGCCTCACTTCGGTTTTGACTAACCTCTTACCTTCTTTTCGGAACTACTAAAGACTACAAAATTTCCATTATATCGTAAACTATCCTCACATGGTCTCTCACAACTACTAACAAGATGGTTGTTACAACCTTAATTCAAAAATTATCGTAATATTATGACACCTATGACTTCTATCATAGACCTACACTATTCTTTAGATACTGCTATTACAAGATTTGTTAATGATTACTATTCCTAATTATGAACTTATCATAGTCTCGGAGCTAATCTCACCATGAACTTGTTAATATTTACCTACTCATAATGATTGAAGAGCTAATCTCACCATGACAACTCTTCTTCTTAACTTACTATTAATGATTCTTCACAAAATTCTACTCCATCACATGGGATTCTCAAGTGAATGCCACATGATTTACTTCCCATTGTAACTATACATCCTTTAATGGTCTACCTGAAGTGGTATAGTGGTATAAACTAGTGGTAAGATTCTGCTACTTCACATAAATTCTAAATATAGACTCCATCGCTAATACTACTCCACATTATATCCTGAACTTAGTCATAATCTTATTTGATATTTTACTTACTTAATATATCTTAGTGGTGTTATACCTATTTAGAGCTACACTCTAATGACATTTCTCTGGAGAATACATATAACTAATCCCTAAGAAAGATGACAAAAACATCCAACTTAAGTGTGACAAGGTTTATCCTCAAGTGGATATCCATCACAAGTCTTGGTTTAGATAAGATGGCTCGTATAGTCACTATCCAACCTACAGATCTTCCTAAAAGGGTTTTAATCCTAAGGTCAAAGCATATGCTCTCATACCAGCTGCGGTGACCTAGCATACCACTTCATGATGTAGTACACTATAGTCATTGACATAACACAAATGAAACACTGTTCACTAGTATTACACCCTCAGAGTGGTACAATAGAAACACAGCAGGTCCAAGACATGACTATAGATTACAACTCGATTCTTTACAAAAGATCCAGAGAACACTGTAGGATAAAGAGAGAGAAAGAAACTTCTTACAAAGAAGAACCAGAATTAATAACTTGGAATTAGCTGGCTAATAAGTCTAGCATCTAAACTATCCGCCTTGCAAATGCTTCTATTGCATTGCTCTACAGAAGTAGGTTTTATGACTAGAGTATCTACTCCTATCTAATCAGAGACTTTGTCTTCACTTCGGTTGATGTATATGTTGACTCCATTGACATCATTAAAGAACTTGAAATGTCGATGATGGTTTCTTGAGCATAAGTTTGTGTTGACATCGTATTTAATGGCTTAGAACCTAGAAAGGGTTAAGAAGGTACGGTTGAGTACGAGCGTACTCAGCAAGTTCACTAAAAAGGAGTGTATGATGCATTATCTCCACAGTCACAGACCAAAGGTCGTATGGAATGCAGGTTTTCGTAAACATTTCTTCAAACATTGCTTTTATTCTGAAAAGCTATGTCCGTCAGCCTTCATAGGTTTACCAGAACTTTCATGGAGTTCCTTTCCTGCCGCGTTCGTAGCTCCTTCCCGGAACAGGGAGTAACATGTTACAGTTCTTACACTCTACAGAGGTGTGTTACTTTACCCACGAGAGACCAAATCCTTGTTGCACAACCAGGAAGCGTATTCCCGTCCACAATTCCTTGATGTGGGGCCTAGTAGATGATCCAAGCCAATCACTGCCCCTCTCCGCGACCCCGCATGAAGACATAACCTCCCCAAGCAGATATACCTCCGTTAACCCCCATATAGGCAGATATAACCCTGGCAACCCCTTGGAGACTCTAGTGAGCAGATCATGTCCCTAGCAACCCCCATATATAGGCAGATATACCTTCGACAGCCCCTCATGGAAAGTCTAGACACCAATATCATGGGGAGCTAGGAGTCCCACCCATCCACTGAGTCCCTGCAAGGAAGCTACAGCCTCACGATATAGTCATATGTCCATGCGAAAGGAAGAAGATCCAGCTGACTTCTCTGTCCCATTCCAGATCTCATGGTTAACGTGTAATATACGGCGCTAGAATCACTGGCGATATAGGTTGTTAAGTCCTAGATATTATGTTCTTTTACCACTGGAACTGTATCAATATATTATTACCATTTGGTAAATAATCTATAATCATATTATTATGAAAATAGTGTTTTCTGGACTTTTTGAAATGCAGGTGATGACAACATTTGAGTTACAAGTATTTGATAGAAAATAACCAAAGGAAATGAGCAAGTGTAAACTTGCCTTTTGTGATTGCAAGACTATGCACTCACGGTCTTTAAGATACTAGAAGATCTAAAATCTGGAAATAGCATCATTGGTCCCGTATGGACTAATGTTTAAAGAAGCAATATGCAATTATGCATAAGTAATGTAATGCAATTTGATAAATGCGAATCCCTAGACTAATCGTATCTGATCTAGGGTTTGAAGCTTATGATGAGTTCTTTGGAATGTGTTACACTTTTATACCAGCTTCTCATTTGTGCTTCTTATTAAGTCTTGTGAGAGTGTGTGAAATAACATGCAAGTACAATAAGTAGCATACAATAGTAAAGCACTCAAATGGGCATGGTAACTAAAAGATTTCTTAAGCAAGATTATTAATCAATTAGAGCCTTTCTAGAAATGCTTAAGGATTACTTTTAATGTTTCTTAAAATAATAACTTTTGAGGAAAAGGTTACTTTTACAAAGTAAAAGCAGTTAAACTATAAATAATTAATGTTAAAGGTAAAGCAAAGATTTTTTGTATTTCTAATCCATTAAGATATTAGAAAATAGTTTTAATCAAGATTTATTAAACTTTTTTCCTTTATTTGACTTCAAATGTGTAAGAGGATATTTTTAATGTGTAGTTTTTATTTTTGTGATCATTTTGGTATATTCTAAGTATTTTTATGATTTTTAATTAATAAGATATGATTTTTATAAGTTTTATCACTTTATAAATACTAAATATATAATAATACTTAGTTAAGTATCACAAAATGTACAAACTAAGTTTATAAGTGTATATTTTATTTTTCTAACAATTTTGATATATTATACTTATTTTTATGAATTTTAAATAATAGAATATATTTATTTAAGATTTATTCCTAATAGGTTATTTACTAATAATAATTATTACTTTATTTAAGTTGGAAAATAAATTATAATAATAGGTTAATATTATAGATTTTATTTTTCTAAACTTTTTGATATACAATATTGATTTTTCTAAACTATAAAACAGAAGATATGATTTTATAAATATTAATCAATTTCTGAAATTATTAAATCTTTTTATTGCATCATGATGACATTAGCATGACACATATATGCGGTTAGAATTTTTATACCGATCATATTCTACCCCAGAACCACTGACTCCTGGGCCAGTGGCCACATCGGCAAGCCACGTTGGTGCGGACCAGTCAACACTTGGACTTGGTCAAGGGTGACGCAAGTGTGACGTCATGATGACGTCACCTCACCGGTGACGCACAGACGGCGAACGACGATGATGATTGGGAGGGTTTTGGCAGGCTCGTTTGGGGTGGTTCAAAAGAAGAGAGCAAGGTGAACTTGCTGGTGGTGGCTGATGAGGGCATATTTGCATCATGTTTTACATTATTATTTTGCATTATAGATGAAGGATCTAGGTTTTTTACGATGTTCGCGTGCACATTTTATGTCTGTTTTCACCAGGATCAGGACATAAGATGGATCCAATGGATACAATTCTTGGAGTAGTTGTACTATGGAGAAAAGGGGTAAAAAGAATGTAAATCGCTTATTTAGGAAATTTAATAATACCAGAAGAAAACCAGAAGCAAACAAGGGAGGCAGAAGGTTCAACGACCAACTATACGGGCGGAGAAAATATTTCGGTCATATAGCTGGCACCGCCTCCGCCTCGTCAAATATTTTCATCCCGTGCAATTGGTTCGGAGAGATGACATACAGAACATCCAGAAATCGCAGAAACCTCCCCTCTGGAAGGCATCTAGAGGGGAAACTCGTCCACAAGGGATCCATCTTCGCCCTGTGCAGACCTAGGAGGCTAAGGCATCGATCTTCATCGTACACCGCTGCATCACCACCATCTCCATCCATCCCATCTACATCGTCTAGATCTTGTTGTAATTCCTAGACTCGTTGTGGATTTATATAAGTACTATTCATCTATGATTGTTTCTATTACCATTGCCATGATGTTGATTGCCTCCATGTCTGAGTAGATCATTTGTTCTTGGGGAGATGGAGAAACCCTAGTATGAGATTGAAATAAGATAAAGTCTATTATGATATTCATCGTTGTGACCATGTGTTAGATTTTATACATCTTGATGTTGAGAGAAATCGACCTCTCAATATTTGCCTCTTGTGGGACTTGATAGAGGAAACTACTTGTTGGTAGACGGAGGCGTGCTATCACTTACAGTGACTATAAAGCTATTGTACCCCTTACGTATCAACTTGGGAAACCGAGGAAACTCATGGAACACTATCCATGCCATGGGATACGTCCTACGGGATTACGTCTCTTAATAGCGCAGTAATTCGATTGATGTCTATTGCTAAATGTTGTGGTTATGAGGATGATGTACGCAATGGTTGCTGGCTAATCGTCCATGTACGGAGTTCCTCCCACACATATATCGTTGAGAATCTTTATCCTAGATCTTTACAATACTAGTGGTGTATCCGCTACTCCCTGAGAATGCTTTTTCCCTACTGTAGTTCCAATCTCTCTTACATACGCGATACTTACTTTCTGTATTAAGTTATTTTACTTTATTTTATTATTGCTCTTATACCCAAAACCTAAAAACACCTTTTTACACATTACTCGCATTTTATCTTGTCACTTAGAACTTTATCTAGCATTTTTATCATAATATCTATTTCAAGAGTTATTAGACTTCAGACTCCTGCTCCCCGTGGGATCGATATCTTTATTTCGAAACTAGCTACAAACGATCTATGCACTTGCAGTCATCAAACTATTTTCTGGCGTTGTTGCCGGGGAGCTAAGCGTTGTAGGTCTTTTAGTTTTTTCTTATTTAATTTATGTCTTGCTAAATTTTATTTTTAGTTACACGTTTCCACCAACATTATGGAGTTTGAGCATATGACTAGTGCTAACCCACTCAACCACTTGGGGAAGCCCTATGATATTTATAAAAGAGACAACTCCAATGATAAGACAAGGGGGCTTGAAATAAATCCTCTACTACATAGTATTCTACATAAGAAGCAATTTACTAGAGATGAAGAAGATCCCGATCCATATGAGCATATTGCGTGTTTTAAAGATATATGTGGCACTTTTCTATTGACGGGATATACTGCCGATGAGGTAAGGGTTAAACTTTTTAGTCAAACTTTGACAAGTACAACTCTCTCATGGTATAGATCTCTACCCACTGAAGCCACTACTACTTGGCATAATCCACCTTGTGAATTTGTATCAAAATATTATCTATTATCAAAATCTTTTGGAATCAGGCATCTTATAATGACTTGGAAGAATCGTGCTAATGAAGGACTAGTAAGAGCTTATATTAGATTTAAATATTTACTATGACTATGTCCTCATCATGATTTGCCTAAATGGTATTTACTACATATCTTTTATGGCGGTTTAATTGAACCTAATAAAATTGAACTAGACTCTTTCGCAGAAGGAGCCTTTATGAATCTTCCTATATCTAAAGCTTGGGCTTTACTTAATAGAATTCATGATCATAGAGTTTCATGGAATTTTGGTCTAGGAAGTGAAGGAGGCGTAGAAATAGAGCATGATTATATTCATGATTATAATAAAAAAGGCCATGTTAAAGAACTATCTAAAGAACTTTATTTAGATTCAGATCTAGTGTTGTAAGTTGTTAAAGCTTTTACAGAACATATTAAAGCTCCAAAGGAGGGTCCAGTCAAGTATGATCCACCATCTGAATCAGAAAAGAAAAGATAAGATGAATCAACACTAGCCTCTATAGAACCAATATATGAAGTACCTTTCCCTAACACTGCACACAAGCATATTTATGAATATGAGAAGGTCAAAGCAGTACAGGAAGAGAGGGAAGACAAAAGCATGCTAGGAGTGAAGGACCACCTAGAAGAAACCAAAGATGAAGAGGTAACCAAGGAAGCAATTATGGCTATGTACTCACATTGTAACATAGTTGAACTTGATGAAGAGACTTCCGTATTGGTTGAAGGTAAAATAAAGGTAAAAGATGTGGGTAAGCCTATTCTTCCCTGCATATTTAAGGAAACCTCTCATTACGGTTTATGTGATCTTGGCACCAAAGTTAATGTTATATCTTATGACTTCTACTTAGAAATAAAAGAAGAAATAGAACCAGCTACAATTGAGAATACTGATATAACAATTATGTTAGCCAATCAAAACTTGAGAATCCCAATGGGACTAGTCAAAGATGCAACTGTCACAATTGGCAACAAAAAATTCCTATCAATTTTGTAGTTGTTGATATGCCAGATGGCACTCTTTGCCCAATTATATTTGGAAGGACCTTTTTGGGTGATATAGGTGCCTATGTTAACTTCAAGAAGGAGATTGTGTTTCTTAAGCTTGGGGGAACAAAAAATAAATTCCATTTTTCCAAATTTAAAGAGAGGCCTCCGCAAATACAAGAAGAAGAGAGAACTATTGAGGAAATGGTGGCTCTTTTCTATAGTAACCAAGAAGAAGAAATGGATGAAGATCCAAATTATGAAGAAATAGTTATGGGGGACAAGTCCCTAGGAGAACTAGAAAATGAATTCGATTCACTTCCCGTTTTGGGACCTCCAACTGATGAGGCTTTTGAAGAGCCAAAAAAGAGAGGGGATGGAGAACTTCCACCCCCAGAGTTGAAGACTCTACCGGAAAATCTTAAATACAGGTTTTTAGATGATACAAATAAATTTCTTATTATTATTAGTGCTAAACTTTCAGGAGAAGAAGAAGAACTCATGAAGATACTTAAGGAGCATCACTAGGCCTTTGGGTACTCAATGGATGACTTGAAGGGTATTAGTCCCATGATAGCCGTCCATCGAATATTCATGGAAGAAGGTGCTAAACTAGTCGCAGAATTCAATAGAAGACTGAAGCCGGATATGAAAGAAGTGGTAAGAAAAGAAATTGTATGCCTATTGGACGTAGGTATAATCTATCCTGTTAAAGAAAGTGAATGGATAAGTCCTTTTCACTTTGTTCCTAAGAAAGGTGGTTTTACTGTGGTTCCTAATGAAAACAATGAATTGATACCTACTAGAACTATTGTTGGGCATAGGATGTGCATAGACATCAGGAAATTAAATAAATAAACTAGGAAAGATCACTATCCATTACTATTCATAGATCAAACCTTAGAAAGGTTAGCAAACCATACTCATTTTTGCTACTTGGACGGATACTCTGGTTTCTCTCAAATAGCTATTCATCCGGATGACCAACTTAAAACAACCTTCATAAGTCCTTACGGTTTACATGCTTACCGACGTATGCCTTTTGGTTTATGTAATGCACCATCTACTTTTCAATGATGCATGACTGCTATTTTTGCTAATTTTATAGAACTTATAATGGAAGTATTCATGGATGACTTTTCTATCTATGGAACTTCGTTTACTAGTTGTTTAGACAATCTCAAAAGAGTTTTGCAGCATTGTGAAGAAACTAATCTCGTTCTAAACTAGGAGAAGTGCCATTTTATGGTCAAAGAAGGTATAGTCCTTGGACACCAGGTATCAGGTAAGGGAATTGAAGTTGATAGAGCTAAGGTTGAAGCAATAGAGAGAATGCCACCACCTAGAGATATTAAAGGTATAAGAAGGTTTCTTGGTCATGTGGGTTTTTATAGAAGGTTCATTGGACATTTCTCTGGAATATCTAAACCTTTGACAAACCTCTTGCAGAAGGGAACGAGATTTAATTTTGATGATAAGTGTCTTGAAGCCTTTGATAAACTTAAAAATGCTTTATATCGTGCTCCTATTATTAAACCACCTATATGGGATACAACCTTTGATTTAATATGTGAAGCCAGTGATGATGTTGTAGGAGTAACTCTAGGACAACATATTGGTTGTAGATTTAATATTATACATCATGCTAGTAAAACTCTCAATGGTGCTCAAAAGAACTACCCTAAGGAAGAAAAGGAACGTTTTGCTATATTTTTCTCTTGCGATAAATTTTGTTCCTATATAGTTGATGCAAAGGTAAGAGTTCACACGGGTCGTGATGGATTGAAAGAACTCCTTGAAAGGAAAGACCACAAGCCAAGATTGATCCTTTGGATTCTTTCACTTCAAGAATTTGAGTTGCAGATTATGCAGAGGCAAGAAAAAAAATGTTGGATACAGTATCCATGGTTTCCCCGCAAGACACCAATCTTATTGAGAGGAACTTTAGTCCTGGTGAGAGGAACTTTAGTCCTGGTGATTTGCGTTTACGGGAATTATTCAATGAACTAAGGTCAATTCCTCCAAAAGAGAAGAAGTCTTTGTTATTGGAGCAATTTTCCACCCCCGAATAAGCCATGGTAAGTGCAAGGTAAGTGTTCTTACCCAAATAAGTGATTTATTTTCACAGTTCTTACTTTTGAAAATTCTGTCTTCGAATTCCTTTGTTTCTGAAGTTTTAGAGGGGTTTTACCAACTATACGGGTGGAGCTATACGACCAGAGAGGGAGCTCCTGCCGTATAGTTGGTCGTTAAACTCTTTGTATCATCTTCGTCAAATTGTTTTCATTATCTGAGCCTATACGGTTGCAACTATACGACCGGAGCAAAAACTTCCGGCCGTATAGTTGGTTGTTAAACTCTCAAATGGTATTGCTTTTTGATGTCTATATCTATACGGTCGCAACTATACGACTGGAACCAAAAATTCCGGCCGTATAGTTGGTCGTTAAACTCCCAGACACTTTTTTGTTCGATCTTTTGTTGCTAAAAAAAACTTACTGTCGGTTTTGAGCCGTGATTTATTTGACCTGGACTCGAGATATTTGGATATATCTGCCCGAAACCAACTATACGGCCGGAGCTATACGAGCCGCGCCCGTATAGTTGATCGTTACGTGGCAGGACACTTCCAAATCCGTGATTTTTTTCCTGTTTTGTTCAGATTCTTTTCTTGGGCGACAATTTGGTGTTTCTCGCGATTTTTACGAACCTCTAACCTCCCTTATATACTACCATTGTCTTCCTATCAAATCATAATCTCCAGGAACAAATCCAGCAATGCGCTATCTCGTCCCAGGCCGTCCATGGGGCCCATTACTCCTTCCAGGGACCGCTCTTGTAGCCCGTCTAGGGACCGCTCTTGTAGCCCGTCCATGGAGGACAATGACGAGGAGGTGGAGAGGTTCAGCCCGAGGTACAAGGAGTACGTCGAGCCAAGATACTTGAACAACGATTCTGATGATGATGTGGTTGATGTCTACATCCGCCGTGACATCTATGATCCATCGGAGATCAATTGGGCGCTAATGAAGAAAGCTCAACAAGAGAGAGAGAAGATCGCAAACCACATGGAAAAGGGCATGTGGATATGGTTAAGTTTATCACTACGAATTAAAGGCCACACAAGCGTAAGGAATGATCTAATATTGGTGTAGGTGCTAGCAAAAGAATGGAGGAACCACTTTCGAAGCCGACCATCGGTGCTCGTATGAAGGTCAAGCCTCAAGACGAGTGGAGGTACGGTTTCAACTTCCCTGACCCATCAATTATGGACGAGGAAGAGGAAGCTGTCCCCAGGACCAAGGAGCGCGTGCGGGCATTTGAGATATATCAGAAGAAGGAGCTACTCCATCGTGTTGAAGTCCGTCACCGTCTCGATGAGATGGAGAAGAAGGAAGACCTCTTTCCATTGGTGACTAAGCTCGCAGATAGAGTGGACACTCTGCAGTCTGATTTGCGGAGGTGCTACAGCCACATAACTCCCTTCAGGAATAGTCGATCCCTTTTATGAAATTCCGAGTTTATTATTATATATGGAGCAATATTGAGTTTGTGTTTGCTTTATTGTATATGAATGACTTGAGTATGATTTTACTTGCACTTGATGGTAGCAATAGGAGTCTTCCACACCATTGGTATTAATAGAACACCTAAATATAATTTAGTCAACATGTTGTAAGTCTACAATTTGATTTACAAAGAAAAATTATCTAAACAGTTGAGTTGAAAAAGAAACCCTGAATAAAGGGAAATAAAAATGCTATCCAAATAGAGTGAGAACAAGTCAAGGTAGAATCTCCAAGTCATAAGAATGCTTCATATACAGTTGGAATTTGGTAATCGAGGTTATTAAACTTTTAATTCCTACATGAAGTGGAATGTATGGAGAGCTCCTTTGCACAACACTTAAACAAAAGTGTGAGCGTATATATATAAAAGAAAAGAAAAGGAAGGATAAAAATAGTGAGTGTGCAAAGAGAAAGTAGGCATATACCACTATGTTGTAGTATGACAAAGCTATACTTTTGAGATTCTAAATCCCAAGTGAAATACGTTGATCCTAAAACACTTGGGACTACCTCGTTAACTCATTCGGTTGAACCAGATTCTTTTACATTATGTTGAGATTCATCTTTTGTGAACCATTGATCACTAAGGTGTGGAAGCCTTCTAATATTATTTAGATGGTTCGAGTAAGGTACTATTCAATGAACTTATTCCTATGTATAATACATGGTAAATACATGCTACAATTGCCTCATTTATTTTATCAACTCAGCTTCATGAATATGAGGATCACATCCATTAAGCTAGAGCTTGCTCGGGACGAGCAAGAGTCTAAGCTTGGGGAAGTTGATGACTGCATATTTGCATCATGTTTTACATTATTATTTTGCATTATAGATGTAGGATCTTGGTATTTTACGGCGTACTCATGCACATTTTATGTCTGTTTTCACCAGGATTAGGACAGATGATGGATCCAATGGATACAATTCTTGGAGAAGTTGTACTATGGAGAAAAGGAGTAAAAAACAACGTAAATTGCTTATTTGGAAAATATTAATAATACTAGTAGAAAACCAGAAGCGAACAAGGGCGACAGAATGTTCAACAACCAACTATATGGGCGGAGAAAATATTCCCACCGTATAACTCCGGCCATATAGCTGGCGCCGCCTCTGACTCGTCAAATAGTTTCACCCCGTGCAATTGGTTCGGAGAGACGACATACAAAACATACAGAAATCACAGAAACCTCACTTCCAGAAGGCATATGGAGGGGGAACTCGTCCACAAAGGATCCATCTTCACCCTGCACAGATCCAGGAGGCTAACACATCGATCTTCATCATCCACCGCTGCATCACCACCATTTCCATCCATCCCATCTACATCTTATCTAGATCTTGTTGCAATTCCTATACTCGTTGTGGATTTATACAAGTACTATTCATCTACAATTGTTTCTATTACCATTGCCATGATGTTGATTGCCTCCATGTCTGAGTAGATCATTAGTTCTTGGGGAGATGGAGAAACTCTAGTATGATATTGAAATAAGATAAAGCCTATTATGATATTCATCGTTGTGACCATGTATTAGAATTTCTACATCTTGATGTTGAGAGAAGTCGACCTCTCAATATTTGCCTCTTGTGGGACTTGATGGAAGAAACTACTTGTTGGTAGACGGAGGGGTGCTAGTACTTACAGTGACTATAAAGCTGTTGGCACCCCTTACGTATCAACTTGGGAAACCGAGGAAACTCACGGAACACTATCCATGCCATGGGATACATCCTACGGGATTACGTCTCTTAATAGCGCAGTAATTCGATTGATGTCGATTGCTGACTGTTGTGTTTATGAGGATGATGTGCACAATGGTTGCTGGCTAATCGTCCATATACGGAGTTCTTCCCACACATACATAGTTGAGAATGTTCATGATGATAAACTTTATCTTAGATCTTTACAATACTAGTGGTGTATCCGCTACTCCCTGAGAACGCTTTTTCCTACTGCAGTTCAAATATCTCGTACATACGCGATACTTACTTTCTATATTAAGTTATTTTACTTTACTTTATTATTGATCTTATACGCAAAACCCAAAAACACCTTTTTACACATTACTCGCATTTTTATCTTGTCACTTAGAACTTTATCTAGCATTTCTATCATAATATCTATTTCAAGAGTTATTTGACTTGAGACTCCTGCTCCCTATGGGATTGATATCTTTATTTTGAAACTAGCTATAAAGGATCTGTGCACTTGCAGTCATCAGTGGCGCAGCTACGAAATGGTTACCGGAGAAGCATCGGCGATGAGCAACTATGGCGGCGACAATCGGAACACGGCGGCACGTGGCTATGAGATGCACGCGAGCAAACGGAGACCATAGGGGAACTCGCAAGATTACCCTGGTGGTGTTGGGGACGATGACACGGACAACGATAGATCTCATCGGAGATGATGAAGACGATGACGTGGAGCTCGATTCCAGGAACCCTGGCTCAATTCCTCTAGCTGGTCGATGCAGGAGAGCACGACGGTGCTTGTGGCATGTTGGATAGCCACGGGGAAGGCTAGAAAGGCGGGAATCATCGACAACCTGAAGCTAGGGTTTCGACCCCTTCTGTGGAGAGGATAAGAGAGAGCAAGCATGAGAGAGGGGAAATGGGAATGAGGATGACCGAGGCATCGCGATGGCGGTCTTATCTCCATCTCTGCAAGACGACAACAACATCGGGCATCACAGCACGATGAGAATTGACGGCGGCGTTGTCGGCCAGCGAGCTATCTGTCTATGTAAGGATGACAACGACGCGGACATTTGCAGAAAATCCCCTGGATTGATTTTTGCCTCAACCGCAGTCCTCCTCTGGTCCCACATGTCAGTGAGAGGGAGATGGACGAACATGGCTGGTACTAGGCTTTTGCAAAGTGGGCAGTTTTTACTTTCTACTGCTCGCGGCGCTAGGTTAGGTGATGGGCTGTGGTCGACTGGTCCGGCTGGTAGACCCTTCTCTCCCCTTTTCTATTTCTATTTTTATTTCTGTTTTTCATAATTTCATTTCAAATATGAACATATTTCAAGGATTTAAATATCTAGAGAATTTGCAGGTCTGTACATTGTTTTATAAAGCAATTATGACCATCTTCTCACCATTTCTTATTGTGTATAAAATATTGATAACTATATGAAGAGCCCTTTTCATTTAGGAAATATTAATTGAAAGTTAGGGTTTTAGGAATTTACTTTCTATAGGAAAATCATATAGAAATGATTTGTATTTCCACTTAATAAATGTAATGGTAGTGGTTTAAGATGACTATTGATGTATATAGAATTCTATTCAAACTTAACCTCATAAAGGAATTATGTAAATATATTACGAGGTATTAAACCCTGGGGTTTATAATATAGTGATTTAAATTTTAAGGTTCTTTTAAACTTTGGAATTTCCTTTATCCCAAATCCATTACAATTTCTTCACCACCATTCTACTTACCTTCAAAGTAGGCATGTATCACTTCTTGAACTAGTTGTTCATTACTTTCTTAAGTGTGGTTAATATGTTGATAGAAATTTATTATATAGTGGTGAATACCCATTTTCATTCATGAGGCACAAGTGATCTCAATGCCTAGCAACATCTACTTAGGGTTTCTAATACCACACTTACTATGGACTCTAGAGGATACACTACCCTCAAGTTTATTAATGAATGTTGCTAGGGATCAAGGTTTAAGGATTGATCTAGAATTTATAATCCTGAATGATATCTCAACTTAGAAAGAGCTATAATAATTATCACTCCATGTAATTTTGATAGCTTATAAGACTAGGTTTTTAATTAGGGTTTAAGATGTTAAAATATACATGGCTTTCTCCAATACTACACTCCTCTAATATTCTAATCATCTCTTAGAAACTTTATTTGACCAAGAGGTATTGTTCAATGGTTACCTAGGAATAGGAAATGGTTCCACTATCAATTTGATTTTAGGGTTTTGAACAAAGAGGTAGACATGGTTCTTGTCATGGCTTGATATTCTGTTGGTTAAAGGTTTCTCAAGCACTCCTACCTTAATACCTCAATAATATTATCTTTAAATAAGGAATTCCTTTACTAAATATACTTTATTTAAATCTCTCTTATCTTATTCACAAAGATCTCATCTTCCTAAATTAACTAGTCATCTGGCTCCACCATATGCATTATAATATGATGTCATGGTCATGCCACTTCAACAATATTCATTTATTCTACTCCTTGCATATAACTTCCATTTCTTAGCTACCTTTGATGAATCCATCAGTGTAGCTACTTCTAACTCCATCTAGTAACTCCTTTAAATTAACCTTGCACCTACTTCCAAGGCTTGTAAGATTACAATTCTCACTATATCACATGTGATATCAATCCTCTGGGATAGATATGGTACTACTTCCATAATACAAGTTTGTTCTTGTATTAGCTTGGTTAAGTTAGTATGCCTCCAACTACTCCATACAACTTATGTTATATACTTCATCATACTCTAGCTTGACTTCTCATGATCAAAATAGATGATTCATCTTACTAGGGATTTGCCTAATTTGGTGTACTCACAACTCTACTTCAACACCTAGTCATATATCCTCAAGTGACTTGAGAATAATGACCACCATCCTTTTATCATACTAAGATTAGGCTTCTAATTGTCCGATCAACATCTATCATCAACTAGGTAGTATACTTTGTATTAGTCTCTCTATAGGCTTATCTTGTTAAGAAAACTTACTTGAGGTTTATACCTTCTTGACTTAACAAGAGTATCATTGGATTCTCTACTACTACTAGCATTATCATAGCTTCATAATTATTATCTAAACTCTTGGGTTTAAATACCCCTTCTAGTTAACTCATGAGTGAGTTAACTCCTCTAATATCAAATGGTTTGATCACCAACAAGGATCTCATTCCATTGATGATGGCACACTCTACCATAACTAATACCTCCTTCTTATTAATCTACTTAAGGACTTTGGAAGGTACATATAATAGGTCAAAACTAAGAATCAATAAGTGCTAGGTCAAGAATTGATTACTCAATAATGATAATCAATTGACACTAGGACTTGGTTAATTAGGAATGTCATCTCTTAATATGATATTAAGAGTATGTGCTGGATGGTCTTGACTTGACTTCCTTTTCTACTTTATTTGTAATAAGAGTTAATGTTTAAGAACTACCATGATATCCATGGTAGGAATCACTATGGCAATCAAGTGTATCAAGATTTAGTTATAGTGTTTCTTTACTTAAGTTATATACTTAACTTGGTGTTCAGGGTTTGTGGTAAATAATACCTTGATATCATTTTTGGAATATTAAGTATTCATCCTTGAGTTGTTGTATGGAATACCATGTAATGATCTTTAGAAGATCTGGTACTCCTTATTAAGTAGTGTGTTGTGACTTAGTTTTATTACATTTGATCTACCCTTAGATCAAATTATATTACCCAAAGATAAGGTTTTAGCAAAGGTAATATTGAACTTATCGCAATCAACTTGATGATCTACTTCAGTTCCACCAAGTTAAGAGAAGCTTCAATCACTTTGACAAGTTTTATTTAAAAGCGTGAAAATTATCCAGATTTTCTATGCATGAATGCAATGCACACACCTCATCCCAGCTTATTTCTAAGCTCTAATTGCTGGGGTGTTATAGTAATCCACAGATCCAGAAGCATTGATTAGCTTCTATCTATTCTACCTTAGTAGATCACACTCTTATATACTAAGAGGTCGTGCTGAGTTTCATGACCCCTTAATGAAGTGATGCTTTACACATCTTTACACACCCTTCTTCCGAGCTTTCGTGCTCGTAAATGATGCGTGTGCGTAATAATGTGGCCATCTGAGATTCTTAGCAATCATTATTGCTTTGGACCTCAACAAGGACATTTTAGTCATTCTCAGCGTGATGGTTAACCTATCACTAAACGAAGTTTGACTGTGCTACCAAGTCCGTTATTCTGGTACACCCTCTTCGGTCAAACAGTTAGGCTCGTGTCGAAGCTTTGAGACTACGTTTTCTTGCCTTACCAAGCAAGTTTCCTCTCAAACTAAGTGACATATCGGTGGTTCATAATATTCTAGATGTCTACTAGAAGTATTGCCATGTTGCCACATGACCAGAATGTCAAGTTCTTGAGAAAGTCAGTTCTCTGAACTGTTTCTTTCTCCAAGGATCCGTACTGGATACCCCTGAATTAGTTGATTGAGCTTAAACAAGAACTTGGAGAGTTGTAAGACAAAAGCTCTATCTGACATAGTTCATCATAAAGGGATGTCTAGTTTCGCTCGTGTTGAAGAAAGATAGTATTTCCTTCGTGGATATGTTATCTTCCCCCACCTTTGATTTGATTTGGGTTATCGTCAATTCAAACTCAGTTCCAAGGACTATCTTGATGATGTTGTTACTCGTGATGTTTCACTTGAGTAGATCCTCATGTCCGTTGGTCTAACCAATACTCTTCCTTGTTCATAACATAAGAGTCCATCTTCTTGGTGTATATCGGTAAATTTGTTATTGAGCCCATCTATAACATCCTTATCTTCTCCAAGCTAGACTAGATTCATATGGAACCTTTGGCATTAATGTTGGAAAACTTCAGAGAACCATCTTCGAGTTATCTCGAAGTATGTGTTCTGGATGCTGGAAGTAACCTTCTCCAATTCACGTGAAATTGTTGAAAGATGTTGCCGCGAATTCAAGTAGAGTTATCCTTATTTCCTTTATGGACACAGGTGTATTTCGTTGCAAGAACTTGATGTATGAGCAGTTGTCCTCCGACAAGTTGCTAATACATAGTCTAGCAATCTAGCTCAGTCTATTGGAGCTTGACACTGTAGTCCATGTCTTGAGAATCTAGTGAATTTATCTTTGTGGTAAATGTTGCAAGTATTCTATTCGGACATGATGAGTCTGAAGTATCATTCCACCTAACCAGAGCTGAATCTCAAGCAGCAATGATGGTTGGTGTCTCTCAAGGTTTTGACATAGGTATTTTTTAAATTCGGCAAGATTGATGTAATGGTTGACACAACTAGTTGGAAGACCTATTGCCATACTCTCTTGAATCAACAATAACAACCACTCTTCATGAGGCTTCTTCTATGATTTAATTATAGGAGTTGCGCTTATGGTTTATTTGTATCTGAAGTCCGACCTTTACTTGACATTTGGTACTCCGAACATCAAGGAGAATATTTAAAGTAGTGTTGCTAAATGTCTCTCGGTCGATCCCCTAGACCCTTTCATGTTGGCAAGCATCTTATTATGCCAAGTAATTGAAGTCTGAGAATGAAGTTTCTTTTTCCTCGTAATTTTCTTAATCATCCCGGTGGTGTAAAGTGATATCATGATCTTTGGCAAATATTTTGATAAACGTAGATGAATAAAGTGTTTCCTTCATATGTTGATCATGTTCAAGAGCGACGATGATTTTGGTAATCAACAATTCATCTTCTTACATGTTCCTTGTGACTCTCGTGAGTCCTCACCACAAAACACCCTTCTATCTTGACCTTCTGTTGAACGAAGAGTGATCCTTCTGTGTCAAAAGTAGTCCAATGGCTTGGTTATACGTATCTCCGTATCCCTGAAATCTCTACTTAATCCATTTAGTAGAGTTTTATATCTTGAAGTCTATGGTCATGTTATTCTTGTTGTAAGCTTTCCTTCTCAGAAGTTTAAACTCTTCTGTGAGCCCCATGGTCTCAATCCTTATGAAGACCAGCTATCTAACAACTTGAAACCTTCTCCTTTTGTTTCCTCCTCTACCTTGGCGCGTTTCATGCTCGTTGGCTCTAGAGATGTTCGTAGAACATCTATCCACGAGTTGACCATGAGATACTCAGTTGTGGTTTTGCGTACTTCCCTCTCCTCTTTAGTGTGTGCAGCTACCTCAAAGAAAATGAAGCGCTTCATTCATTCAATAATCGTGGAATGGATCAACTTCTCCGAAGAGATCATCGAAGTCTAGTGTAACCTTGTTTCTTCTATCTTCCTACCTAGGAATCTCGGGACGAGATTCTGTTAAGGGGATAGAGCTGTAACACCCCAGTTTTAGTTAATCCTAATTAGGGCTTTGTTTGTGAATTCGTGAGCATCATATTTTAAATTGCATGCAAAATAAATAATGCAAAACCCTAAACCCTAGCTTTTTACCCTCTTTGAAAGTTATTCAAAATGGTTTTCATATTTTGAAAAGTATCAAAATGTATGGAGCCCAAATTGACTAAAGGGGTCCCTACAATATTTTTATACATTTTGTAAACCTTCTGGTATTTTTGAAACTATCAAAAACATATTTGAAACGTTTATACAAAGAGAGAAACAAAAACTAATTTGGGAAAATGTTTTCTGGAAAAAAATAGAACCAGTAGAGGCAGCCCAGCCGGCCCAGCTCCCTTCCCTCTCTCCCTGCCGCCCGCGTGCAGCTCTCGTGGCCCACCTTCGGGCCAACTAGCCCACTCGGCCTAGTACCCCTTCGTCGTCCCTCACCTTTCTTCCTCCTCGGACAGAAGGACGAGCGAAGCAGTTCGGTGTCCCGTCGCCGTCTGTCGATCTTCTGTTGCGTTGTGATGCCCGCCGCCGCATCTGAAGTTAAGGATAAGATTGGCCGCAGTGTCCTCTCTCTACCCACCCCTTTTTCCCACTCTCTCCCTCTATGCCGCTCGCGTGTGGAGGTGCCTGAAACCCTAGCCGATGCCGCTGTCCCGCGCCGCCATCTCCAGCCACCCCAGGCTCTTCTGGCTGCATGTTGAGTTTCCCACCTCGCCCTCTTCCTCCTTACCAATGAAATCGAGCCCGGGCGCTCACAATCGGCCGCATCTTCCCCGACCATGACGAGCTCTGTCGGCCACCTCGCCATTGTCCTGGTCCATCTCTCCCCCCGCCGTCACCAGCAGAAGCCTTAGGGTAAGCTCGCGGTTCTTAGGAACCCTTCCGTGCTTCCTATTCCTCTCTGGTTCATCCCCGCATCGCAGTCCACCGTCGTATGCCGCCAATCACCGTCGTAGCCGCTTCTCCGGCGACCTAAACCAGCGGCACCGCCATAATTAGGTCCCCCGCTTTGCTCTCGTTCGAACTAGCTATCTCACGAGTTCCAGATCGCCATCTAGCGCCATCCCTGCCGTCCATCTGAGAGCCCCCGGCCCGCCGGCGTGATGTCACCCGAGCGTCACCGCATGGGTCAACCTCAGTCGAACACGGGTGGGTCCCACCTGCCCGCGTGGATGCTGAGTTGTCGTTGGGTCCCGTTTGTTAGCCTCAGTGGCTAGGCCGGCCCCTGTGTAAAAAGGTAGTAACGCATGTGTTGACGTCATAATGACGCAATAAATCTTTTTAAAATGGTTTAATAATTTCAGAAATTGGTATAGTCTTATAAATTCAATAAGTAATTATTTATAAGTCAGAAAAATGTGTATACTATATCAAAATGTTCAGAAAAATGAGATCTACACTTTAGACTTAAAATTAGGAATTGTTCAACAACTGTAATTGCAAGTTTAATTAGAGAACAAAATCAACCCCTCACAGGTGTTCCGGGGTTTCCCCTGTTCTAGGGTTTGCGACCCTCGGACCCTGTTTAAAATGGTCAAGCATGCTTTAGGGTTTTGTTTCAATACACTTTAACTTGTCATATCATCATCCTTGTTTTAGCATTACATCGATGCCATGCGTTGATTATTGTTTTCCCTTTATTTTTGGTGTTTTGGTTCTATCTGGTAGAATACAATATCGAGATCAAGATTGAAGACCGATATCAACACCATCGAAGATCGATGAACAGTACTTGATCAACTATAATCAAGTCAAGTACAAGTCTTCTGAAGATCTATATCTGGGTATCAACAAACAAGGCAAGCATAACCCCACCATGATACAATCCTATGCTTTCAAAGTATTTCATCTCATGCCATGATGCATATGATTCTACGATGGTCTTTTATCGATAGATAGAGTATCCCGTATGTTACATTACTCCCTTGAGCTTATATTACCCAATCCACTGCTCCTAACCATACTAGGTTTGGCTCGTGTGCACTACTAGAGCTTATATTTGTGTATTTCTTAGCCATGCTTAGCTGCCAGTGTTGGTTCATCCAGATGATGTATCATATGCAGAGAATCCAGTAAGATAGGAGAACGAGGTATACTGATGAGGCAAGTTTAGTGGTAATGGTTAAACTTGCTAAGGCTTGTATGGGAGGCCACGGTGGGATGTGATTTTTGTAGTCCCATGCTCGCCACCATTAGGACATGTGTTCTTGCCCTCGGAACCAAGACGAGTGTACAACCACACGGGGTTTATGGGGACCCCTCCACTGATTAAGTTGCCTAGTAGATTCCATGAGTCACCTAGTTCGGGCTTTCCATTTGGCATACGCATTGAAAACATTTTCGAAAGCGGAGGAGCAGGAGGTGCACCATAACAGGTAGGTAAGCATGGTCGGGGTTGCTTGGGGTGGATGGAGCCCCTAGTAAACCAACCTCGACCACATATCTAGGGACCGGCTTCAGGATTTGACCCGTTACGGCGGAACCATCCTTAGGGTGTGACTCATGGTCGGCGAAAGCAAGGTAAAGGTCGTGGCCAACCACCCTCTATTGGCCTTCCAAGGAAGAGGGCTTATCTAGTGGCATTAAGATTCGATTGATACGTGTGGGTAAAGTTGTAGACCCCTGCAGGGTTAAATCATTTCGAAAAGCCGTGTCCACGGTTATGGAAGACTTGGGAATGAATGTGAGATCATAGAGAACTATAACCTAATCGTAAAACTTGGTAGATCAACATGTGCTTAAGGATGCTTCCTCATGGGTACGAGGGGGTGATCCTAGTTGTGAGATGAGGATTACTTTGGTGGATATCAAAAGATGATGATCAACTCCTTGGAGACGTCGCTCTCTTATCCCCTTTTAAAATATTCTGATTAGACGAGCTTCTTCTCCCTCTTATTTTATAAACAAAGATGGCTTTATGCAAAACAACCCCACCAGCCATAAGTCTTGCGGAGTACACTCTGTATTCACCCTTGCTTTGTTGATACTTTTGTAGCAGAATAAGTGTTCCCCTGAAGACGAGTTCCATACGACATTGACACCGACGAGTAGCTTGGGGCTCCCGGCTGGCAGCCTGGAATCTATGGGCTGGGATGTCATCATTATGCTTCAGGCCTCTTAGGACATTTGTTAAGTTTTCTCTACTTAATGGCATAATTTGCCTTCCGTTGTTTGATATTTGTGGTCAGTGACCTCTGCTTGTAATATTCTTGTTCTTCACTTAGCTATGAGCTTGCTATAATAATTTTTGTGTCGCGGGGTTACTGTTGTGTTACCGATTCTTCACTTGATATCTTTGACCTCTAGGTTAAGATTATGTCAGGCAAAAGTCTGGGATTTATTTAACCCTGATCCCGGGGGTGTCATAGTTCTCGACCATGTCGTTTTTTCACACTCGTCTCCGCTCCTCCGCTGCCCCCCGCCATGCACCGCCGTTCAAATATGCCTGCTCTGATGAGAAATTAGAGGCGTCGCTTAGTAGATCCGGCACTGCACCACCGCGATGTAACATCGGGGGGAGCTCAAGCAGAGTGGGGGCGGTCAGGTGGGTTGTCCTGCCGCTTTGTCCCGCCGCCACGACACTGGCTCTGACTCGGAGGAGGAGCACCATCGCCGTGTACGCTCCGACGGTACGCGGAAGCGCGCCTCCCTCCACTACCTCTACCGCTAAGCGTCAGTGCCTCACAAGCACCACCACCGTGAAGTAGAGGAGGTCAACCGTCGGCGCCGGTCGGGGGAGGGGAGCTTGTCTGCCACCACCAAAGAGAGAGGAGGAGGAGATCGAGGGCTATGACCGGACGAATATGACATCATCATCGGTGAGGAGGACTACATTGACGAGGCGTCCTTCGACCGCATGACCATGGTAATCATGTAGTGGATCACGGCCGAGGAGGAGGACCACCACAGGCGGCAGCAGTGGGACGCGGAGCTCAATGACCTCTTCCTCGAGCGGGGGCTCGCCAACAAGCACGAGATCTTCCAGAAGTAGCTGGAGTGGGAGCCCGAGCGTGCGCTACAGACATAGAAGTTCGTCGACCTCGTCGACAACGACAATGAGTGAAGCATGTCGTCGGTACCATCGCTGCCACACCCTGAGGCTCCGGTGAGCCTAAACTTTGTGTACAGGGTTAGGGCGGCGATGGTGGCAGATCTCCCGCATAGTAAATTTCCCATGTTTTGTATTTATGATCGTGATAAACTACAAATGAACTATGTGAAATGTCCCGCGAATGTTTCAAATTCATATTTTTAAGGCTTTGATTTGTGGTTTCTGTTCTATCAAAGCAAAAGCTAGCAAAAACTCACCCCTTATCTGCTTTTTAAGGTTTGATGGATAATGGGTCAGCTAGAGATATTCTAACGGCTAGCGTAGAATCTGCAAAACCTTAAAAAAATCTAGGACACCAACAATTTGGGCCGTAGTGCGATATTTGCTCAGTTTTCATGAGCCGAGTGTGCCCCCTTTTACCCTCAGAATCCTTGGCTGAAGTTTCAGCTCGTGCCCTCCCTACTTCAGAGGTCGCCGCTCCCCGACCCCTCCCCACCATGATTTGGTCGCCACCCGATACTTCCCGCCGCTAGAAGGACGCCCTGCAGTACCGCCTCCATTCCATGTTGTTTCGACTGCGCACCTCACAGATTCGCGCACCGACAAAACTGCGTGTGGTCGTCGACGCCATGGATGCGGCATGGCACTTTGATTCGGCAGCACCGGAGCTATAGGCGCCCGGATTTGGCTACCCCTTCCTCCGCCCTTGCTGCCGCCAAATGGAGCTTCTACTCCACCGCATCCCGCTCGCCCATTTGGCCCAAAGGTAAATCCATCAGATTCATTTCATTGTTTCGAGACTTTGAGGGACTTCAATGATTTGACCTCCGATTTGTGCATCGATTTCTAAACGCGTACATTTTTTAGCCTGTGCAGCTAGTTCTTCTTCGGGAACTCGTCATCCTCAGACGACACCAACATTGAAGACATGCTCTTCAACGACGATGTCGAGAAAATGATTCTTATCCTTGTCGTCCGTGAGGAAGAGGGTAGGAAGGAGAAAGAAGCGTCGAGGATCGATCGTAGACCATTTGTGCAGCTTGTGCAACTGGGTTCTCGACTATGAGATGCTCATGTGTGATTATTTCACCGAGGTACCTGTCTACCCCAGCCATATTTCCCATCAATGATACCGAATGCACCGAGTGCTATTCATGAAGATCTGAGGCCAATTGTCGTTTCTTTACTCACTGGATTAATAATTGTCAGGCTGATTGGTTTTAGCGCGGACCAAAATATTTCCACAGCTATGCGGATGATAGTGTATGACATTCTGGCAGACTACACCGATGAGTACCCCTATATTAGCGAGGATACCACTCTCTAGTGTGTTTGTATGTTCGCCAAGGTGGTCATCCATGTGGTTTGCTAGGTCTATCTGTTGAGCTCCTAATGAAGAGGATGGGAAGATATTGCTGGCGCACAATGAGAGGAGAGGTTGGCCAGGGATCCTCGGTAGCATATATATTATGCATTGGCAATGGAGGAACTGAACATGGCATAGGCAGTACACCGAAAAGAGCCATGATCTAACCATTGTTCTTGAAGCTATGGTTTGGAAGGATTTTTGAATTTGGCATTTCTTCTTTGGTCTCCTGGGCTCTCTCAATGACATCAATTTCTTATAGAGGTCTCATATTTTTGCTAGGCTAGCGAGTGGAGTGCACTGGTGATGACTGCAAGTACACAATTCATATGTACCTAGTTTGGAGTAAGAGTATCGAACTACACAGATCTATTGGTAGAGATCTTTATGCCCCACACTACTATTAACTAAAGAGTACTTGTAAGTTATTAGTAATTCCAAGCTAGGATGTAATAAGAGTTGTTTGATTGAGAGCAAAAGGAAACAAGATCAAAGTAAATGACTAAAGTCAAGAGCATACAAGTGTGAATGTGAGAGTAGCAATATGACTAAGGAGTTCTCAGTGAGTAGTAATTGTGTTATTCATGATTAGGATATATATATTTCTTTGTTTATACGTATGTATGCGGATAATCACAGACTAGCCATCTGATATTTCATCTCTCATAACCACATCAGCAATCATAGGTCAACCACCCCGATCCACCGCAATTAAGGGTTAACCCCATGGTCCTGGACTAGGCTTTGTGAGTCCCCTCTTATCCCTCTTGGCCACATGAATGATGATCCGATGTGACATGTTACTTAACACTTTCAACACCACCACATGTCCAATGGTAGTTCTCTCTCTTGCCCCGAGGACAAATGTTATGTGGCCAAGAGCCATGATGAGGTTGTCGGGACAGAGCTTGCGGGTGGAGGTTGACGCATCCGAACGCGGACATGATCATGTCGGCGCTGATAGGAGGCCTTGGACGCGGGGCGGCCATCATGCGGAACTTGCAGAGTGGGTCTGTGGCTGAGAATGATGTAGAGCCACGACCTTGGGAGCGATTGCATGGTGCAAGGGAAGGGGACGAGCCGGCAGAGGAGATCGATGATGCACCTAGGCACGACCAGCGCGACATTGCGCGCTAGGACATTTGCAGGCAATGGCAACTTGGGCCTGCAAAGCACGGGGTGGAGGAGCTCACGACAGGTTGAAGTAGAGCCAGGCAATGGAGATACGGGTTGAGGGGAGCTGGTATACACGTGGCTAGGGGCTTGTGCGGAGAAGGGGACATCGACGCAGAGGGGCTTGAGGTCGACACGGGTCGGCCAGGAGCATAGCGGTGCACTGCGAGGTGAGGGAGAGCGGTGGAAAGGAGACCGACGGGATTGGAGGTTGCAGATGGTAGTAGGACACTGGTGGAAGGTGCTCACGCGCACTAGAGAGGCAAAGATGGGAGAGAGGACCTGATCACAAAAAGTTTTAGCGGTGGCGGGAGGGCTAACTGCTAAAGACCAAGGGCAACGCAGGGGTTGCGTTAAGGTTTGGGTGAGGCTCTCCGGCTAGGATGGTGGGCCTGGTCTAGGCTGCGTGGGGGTGGTAGGATGGCTTGCTGGGCTGCCTCCCCTGTGTAAAATAGTTTTTTCTATATTTTCTGTTTTGTTTTAAATCATTTTATAAAATAATGTTTAGACAAATATTTGAGCTGGAAAACAAAGTTTTAATTTGAAATAAAAGATAGCGGTAATGTAGAAGAAAAATAGGGTTTATCAAAAATATTTTTAGAACAAACATATGCATGATGATATCATGATGATGCAAAAAAAAATAACAAGCAATTTCTGTTTGGCAATTTTTGATATGCCACAGGGAGGAGGCAGGATTTGGCATAGTTTACTTCGAGCTCGGTGGATTGTGCAAAAGTTTCGAGGAGTCCTTTGTGACATGGTAATTTCCTAGGGTGGGCCGACATGATTAGGAGAGTGTGGTCCGTATACTGAACAATAGGGAAATCACCATCACAGGTTGGGATGGGAAACTTGACGAGGTTGTGTTGGCGTGCCAGGTTGATGACAAATTGAAGAAGTTCAGACCCAAGGACGGAAAAAAGGGGAAGAGGGGATCCCCTTGTTTTAATCCTCCTCTATAGTGGAACTTTTTTTGTGGGACTCCATTAAGGAGGACCGCAGAGGTGCTAGAAGACAAGATGGATTTAATCCAGCCGATCCTATCATCAAAGCCCCAATGCTTGAGCATGGTAAGAATAGCATTATGTTCCTAGTGTCGACGGCCTTCTCAAAGTCCAATTTAAGGACAACAATTTCTCTTTTAGAGTGATGGTATTGGTGCAAAAACTCATAGCTCCAAGCTAAGCAGTCTTGGATGGTGCGACCTTTGATGAAACCATATTGTTTACGATGCACAAGATCAAGAATGACTTTTTGAAGACGATGGGCCAAAAGCTTAGACAGGAGCTTGAGGCAGGAATTAAGGAGGGAGATGGGCCTATAATCTCCAATAGCCTCTGGGGTTATAATTGTATGCATTTCAAATTGTTAGCTGTGTCTACGTATTAACGACTGAATTGCGTATGCCCGTGATACCTTGTAAGAGTTAAAGTAAGTTTGGTAGATATTTTGTGCAAATGTGCAATGCTCCTGTTACAATGGCACACATTAGCATTTAGCAGCACATTGTACTGTACTATTCCTTTTCCTTGTTACTTTATACTATTCCTTTTCCTTGTTACTTTATACTACAGTATGTAAAGCTTTTGACCACACACATTCCTTACTGACAAAGCTTTGTGTCGGAAGGGTGTGATCGGCCCCATACGAAACTCATGTAATAAGTCTGTAAGGTTGTATGTGTTAGACAATATTTGTAACAATAGTTTTATATGTCTTATTTACGGATTGTACAGAGTTGTCCCGGTATAGAGTAGTACTCCAACCGGACTCCTCTCAGCCGGACTCCACTCCTCTTGTAAAACTCTACGATGGCTTTGCCTCGTACATATAACACGCAACCGAGCCGAGTCCAAGGCTACGTTCGATCCTAAAATCTCAACATGGTATCAGAGCTGCTCTTCCTGATCTAGCTGCAAAAATCGCCGCCGCCGCCGTAGGTCTTCTACCGCCGCCGCCGCCAAACATCACAACCCAAAATCGCCGCCGCAGACTCTCTCTGTTGCCGCTAAAAATTGCCGCCGCCGCCACAGGTCCTCTTGTCGCTGTCGCCGCCAAAATCTCCTTACAAGCAAAAAAACCCTAGTCCACAAACAAAGTCGCTGCTGCAATCTTTTGCTGCCACACATACCCAATAATATCCCTAGATTCCACTGCTGGTGCAATCCTCTCTGTTGCCGTCGCAGTCTTCAAATTTTTCAATGGCCACGCTGTCCTCCTCCGTCACGGCTTTGGCCGCTGCCCTTGGGGAGCCGCCTACTCAACCTCTCACGCGTGAGAATTCACTCGTTTGGAAGGCTCTGGTGATTCCTGCCCTTCGTGGTGCACGTGTTCGTAAAAGGACTAGAGCCGGCTCCAGAGGAAGAGATCGAGGTGGATGATACAAACGGCAAGAAGATCAAGGTTGAAAATCCAGAGTATGTCAATTGGATCACTCGAGACCAACAGGTTTTGAGGTACATCTTGAATTCTCTGTCACCGGATATCTTGTCTCTTCTCATTGGTTTTGATACATCAGCTGAAGTCTGGAAAGCTCTTGAGTCCCTCACTACAACACCCTCTCGCTCCCGGACTCAACAGCTCCGCTCTGCTCTGAATGACACAAATAAAGGTGATATGTCTGCAGAAAAGTATTTTGCTAAGATTAAAAACATAGCCTCTGAACTTGCTGCTGCTGGAAAGCCTCTTGATGATGATGAGTTGATTTGGTCTATATTGCATGGTCTCGGAGATTCTTACAACACTCTCAAAACTGCAGTCAATGCAAACCCCAATACTATACTCAATGATCCGTTTAATTAGCTTCAGGCGTTTGACCAGCTTTACACGGCAGATCCTCAGGCGTTTACCTCATCTACCAATATGGCACGGCGTGGTGTTGATCGCCCTTCACAGCCACGTGCACGCTAGGATGACAGGCGTCCTGATACACGCCGGGATGATAGGCGCCCTGATGATAGAGTTTTTCGGCGCCCCAATGATCATGATTACCGCCAGCGTTAGGATGATGGTCGTGGTCAAAATCGTGCATATGATGATAGACGGAGCTATGATGACCGTCGTGGGTATACTGATCGTCGCAATTATGATGATCGACCTCGGCGTCGTGATGATGATGGAGGGAGGCGCAGAGATGACGGTGGTCGTGATGATGGACGTCGTCGTGGTCGTGCTCCAACCCCGTATGTTAATGTGACATGTCAGATCTGCAAGATTCATGGTCATCCCGCAAATGAGTGTTGGTGGCGGTTCCAGGGTGACCGTGACCGCCGAGATGATGGTGATCGTAATGACAAGGGCGCCAACTTTGCATCTTATGGTGTGGATACAAACTGGTATGGGGACACTAGTGCCACAAATCATGTCACACATGAGTTGAGCAAGCTTTCTATGCAGGAAAAGTACATGGGACGTGATCAAGTCCATACAGCTGATGGTAAAGGTATGCAAATCTCTCATATAGGTTGTTCAATATTACGTACTCCCCATAGTTCTTTACATCTTAAGGATATTCTTCGTGTGCCAGATGCATCTAAAAACCTTCTTTCAGTGCATAAACTCACTCTAGATAATGATGTCTTCCTTGAGTTTCACCCTTATTTTTTCTTGATTAAGAATCAGGCCACAAGGAGGGTTCTCTTTAAAGGTCCTTGCCATGATGGTCTCTACCCACTACTGCCTATATCTACTGGGTCTTCCAAGCAACCTTCATCACAATAAAGCCGTCGTCTTCCACATGGCATCGCCGATTAGGACATCCATCCTCCTTTGTGGTGCAGCAGATTCTTAGAAAACATCATATTTCTCATACACCAGAAATAAATCCGTACATTTGTGATTCATGTCAATTAGCTAAGAGTCATCAGTTACCATATCCTGTTTCTACTAGTGTTTCCACTGCTCCTTTAGAGCAAGTCTTCTCTGATGTATGGGGGCCAGCACCTGTCTCTGTTGGCAAACACCAATATTATGTAAGCTTTATTGATGATTTTAGTAAATTTACTTGGATCTATTTACTCAAAAATCGTTCTGAGGTTTATCAAATCTTTCTCAATTTTTTCAGCAACTTGTTGAAAGAAAATTTAATCGAAAGATTATAACTATGCAAACTGATTGGGGTGGTGAGTATGAAAAACTCCATGGTTTCTTCCAAAAAGTGGGTATCACTCATCATGTATCTTGCCCACATGCACACCAACAAAATAGAGCCGCAGAACGCAAACACCGTCACATTGTTGAAGTTGGTCTTGCTCTCCTTGCTCATGCATCTATGCCTCTTAAGTTTTGGGATGAGGCTTTTCTCACAGCCACTTTTCTCATGAATCTTCTTCCTAGCAAGGTGATAAACTTTGATACACCCGTTGAACGACTTCTTCAAACCAAGCCTAATTATGAGTCACTCAGAGTTTTTGGTTGTGCTTGTTGGCCTAATCTTCGCCCATATAATAAAAGAAAACTTGCATTCTGTTCCACCAAGTGTGTTTTCCTCGGGTATAGTCCTCGCCATAAAGGGGTAAAATGTTTAGACACCAAAACAGGCCGTGTCTATATTTCTCGAGATGTCGTGTTTGATGAAAAAGTTTTTCCCTTTGTTGACCTGCATCCAAATGCTGGTTATCGACTTAAAAAGGATATTCTTCTTTTACCTACACACAATGGGGAGACCCATATTGATGATCATATGAGTTTGCATATTATACGAAATGTTACTACTAATCCTGTACTCGCAGATACAGAACAGCCAGCATGAGCAAGTTCTAGTCAAAATACTGAGCAAGATAGTATAGACCAAAATTCCAATACAGATTCTGCATCCTCCTTGGATCAAGAGCTCACAGATCCCGGAGAAAATTCGCCTGAGTTGCATGCAACCAATGGGGGTAATTCCCGCCAGCGGTCCCCTGCTCCTTCTCGCTCACCCAGGTCACTGTCGCCTGGGAGGTACCGTGCAGGGTCGCTGTCGCCTGGGAGGTCCCGCGCGAGGTCGCTCTCGCGCACCAGGTCGCTGTCGCCTGGGACAACGACGCCTCACTCGCTCACACGAGCCACAGTGCATACACATGCGCCTGATGCCAGGTCATTGTCTGGCTCTGTGTCACCAACCTCGTCATCGCCTTCAGCTGTACACGCGCATGACTCAGGCACCGATGAAGCTGGTAATGGTTCACATGACGCGGAAACTGATGCAACAGATGGTGATGACAATGTTGTCAGCCCTGGATCTTCTGTGGATGTGTCTCTGTCTTTACCACTACAACAACCACCGCAGATGGTCACACGTCTTCAACGAGGTATTAGAAAACCGAGAAAATACACTGACGGCACTATTCGATATGGCTTGTTTACATCTACAGGTGATCGTTGGCGTGAGGCTATGACAGAAGAATATCATGCTCTCATGAAGAATAAAACTTGGAGACTTGTTTCTCCAAACTCTACCAGGAATCTCATTGACTGCAAATGGGTATATCGGGTAAAGAAAAATGCAGACGGCTCAGTTGATAGATACAAGGCTCGCCTTGTTGCAAAATATTTTAAACAAAGGTATGGCATAGATTATGAGGATACTTTCAGTCCTGTTGTTAAGGCAGCTACTATTCGTCTTGTTTTATCAGTTGCTGTCTCTCGAGGCTGGAAGCTAAGGCAGCTAGATGTCAAGAACGCATTTCTTCATGGTGTTCTGGAAGAGGAAGTATACATAAAACAACCTCCAGGTTTTGAGGATTCTCAAACTCCAAACTACATATGCAAGCTAGAAAAAGCGTTGTATGGTCTCAAACAAGCTCCTCGAGCTTGGTACTCTAAGTTGAGTACCAAGTTGCAAGCACTTGGATTTGTTCCTTCTATTGCAGACACCTCACTTTTCCTTTACAAGCAGTCAGGTGTCATGATATTTGTTCTAATTTATGTTGATGACATAATAGTTACCAGTTCTTCAGACCAGGCTATCTCTGCTCTACTGCCTGACTTACAGGATGATTTTGCTCTCAAGGACTTGGGAAATCTGCACTACTTCTTGGGTATAGAGGTAAAAGAAGTTGATGATGGATTGTATCTTACACATGAAAAATATGCTACTGATCTGCTTACAAAAGTTGGTATGAGGATGTGCACTCCGTGTCCCACACCTCTATCCTCTACTGAGAAATTGTCACTTAATGAGGGAACTCCTCTTGGCCCTGATGATGTTACTGAATATAGACGCATTGTTGGTGCTTTACAATATTTGACACTGACAAGATCTGATATTTCATTCTCAGTTAACAAGGTTTGTCAGTTTCTACATGCTCCAACAACTTCTCATTGGACAACTGCAAAAAGAATTTTGAGATATGTTCAGGGTACTATGAAGACTGGAGTTACTTTTAAAAGGTCCGCATCCAGTCTGCTTAGTGCTTTTTCTGATACAGACTGGACAGGTTGTCTTGATGATAGAAGATCTACAGGAGGTTTTGCTATATTCTTTGGACCAAATTTAATATCATGGAGTGCTAGGAAGCAAGCAACTGTATCTAGATCGAGTACTGAAGCTGAATACAAGGCCCTTGCCAATGCTACCGCAGAGTTAATATGGGTTGAAGCTCTTCTTGGTGAACTTGGGGTATCACTAAAGGAAAAGCCATGCTTGTGGTGTGATAATCTCAACATATTTATCTGCAAATCCCGTCTTCCATACAAGAACTAAACACATTGAAATTGATTTTCATTTTGTTAGAGAAAGGGTTGCAAATAAGATGCTTGAGATCAAGTTTATTTTTAGTAAAGACCAAGTTGCAGATGGGTTCACAAAGGCACTGCCTGTCAGAGATCTTGATGAGTTTAAACGTAATCTCAACCTTTCACAAGATTGTGATTAAAGGGGGCTGTTAGACAATATTTGTAACAATACTTTTATATGTCTTATTTACGTATTGTACAGAGTTGTCCCGGTATGGAGTAGTACTCCAACCAGACTCCTCTCAGCCGGACTTCTCTCCTCTTGTAAAACTCTACGATGGCTTTGCCTCGTACATATAACACACAACCGAGCCGAGTCCAAGGCTACGATTCGATCCTAAAATCTCAACAGTATGTAACCCACCTGGTTTATTACTCCACTGTTGACCTTTCTTAACCTAAGAAGATGTTTAGTTTAGTAGATGCAAGTGCAGTATACTGGTTCACCGAAATGAAATGTTAGGTAAATGACATGTCGTTTTTTGGTGCTTATCTCAGGTAAGTTGCATGATCCAAAAACCGATGGCCTGTCAAAGGACGTAAAGAATCAAGATCAGCAAGCAGGTACAAGAAATGACGTTCTTGTATTTATGAAAACATACTAATGCTACATTAATATATGTGATGGTGCTCCGAGTTCAGCAAAACAATCTAATATTTACTGAACTAACTCTAAGAGCATGTACACTGCGAGACGTTTAGATAGATGCTTAACTGGTTAAAAACAATACGTACAGAAAAGAAAATTAGGCAAGCATCCTTGTCCCTCATAGCGCGGCGCTAACCCAAGAGTTTGTTTTTTGCACGTCCGTACAGTTCGGCGCAGGAAAAATAGACGAAGCGCTCGCGTCGACGCTAGCTACTTTCTGGGGATCGACCGGGATTTTGGCAAAACTGCTAGGAATCTGATCCTAGCGTTGGTCATTAACGCTCGCGTTGTACGTGCCCTAAATGTGTAAACGATGTTTACAATGTGCAATAGTCGATTTAGTGTGAAATAACAGTTAAAATTCTGAAATTCATCTTGAATATATGTTCTTATCAGATAAATATTCCGAGAGATGAGTGATGTTTCTGATTGGCCACTTATTTAACTATGAGGATACTTTCAGAATATAGGAATTTTCGTCATATTCAGTTTTAAATCCCTCAAAATGATTGTATATGTTGTAAAATCTTCAACAATCAAATATATTTTGTCTTCACGGTCTTATCTATTGGAAACTGTGAAGTTGGTGCTTACCTGCTAATCTTACCGCCCTAAATGTTGAGGTGGTAGTCTATATCTTGCCAAACTTGAAACCCCTGAACTTCGTTAGCAAGTCAAATGATATTTCTGTTGGTGGAAGTTATATAGTTACCTATCAAGCTTTAATGAAATGAATATATTTGGTCGTACATGATCCGTCTGTTATGGATGATGGATGAAAGCATGTAATTTTTTTCGCGAGAACACAAAAAGCTTTGCGTTTGGATACATTAACAGGAAAAGAAAAGAAGTTGTTTGTACAAGTCTAGAAATTGACCAACACCCACATCCACACCATACAACTCACCCAAGAAGCCTAGTCTAAGGGAGTAGTTGGCGTAACCCTCGCGCTCCCGTCTTCGCCCAGGATCTTGCCTTAGCTTTGATCACCTCAATGAGGGAGGACACGGAAGGCGCCTCGTTGTTGAAGACGATCGCATTCCTATGCTTTCAAATTCAGCACGTCACGAGCATGATCATCGACGAGGTTTCTTTGCGCATTTGACATGTGCAGGTATAAAACTAATGTGCCCGTAGATATTGGATTATCTTTTACCTGTAGAGCATTAGCCTTAGCTTGGCCCTCCTCACGTTGGGAGTTGGGAAATTATTCCTTTCTATCATTTTTGATTTCAGATCTATCGACGGTGGTGCTACTTATCTGATTCCCAACTTATATGAATTGGTGCGATTTAGTTTAACGGGTGGACTATTCAATAGTACAAAATATATGGAAAATGATATGGATCACCCGGGGATCGCATGACTCGCGTCCCCAGATTCCTGGCGCTTACGCGTGTCCTTCCGCAGGGAGAGACACCGATGAGCGATGGGGTCCACCACGATCTTATCCCCACACGTTGAGTCTCCTCCTCCACTTGTTTTGTGTTAATTTCTTCTGCCTGCAATCCATCACATGCAGCCCTCTGATCCTCACGCTGATCCTCCCGGCACGCAGCCTCCACCGCACCACCCACACCGCCATGGCTCCCGCCGCCGCTGCTACAAGGCATGCCGCTATGGGCCAGGGCCCCCATCCTCCACTGTTGCAAGGTGTGCTGCCATGGGCTACCCTCCACCGCTGCTGCAAGGCGCGCCACCATGGCCTCTCTCTCAGCAAGAGCCTATGGCCAACGTCGATGCTACTAGTGGCATGCACTGATGCTAGCACGGCGGTGCTGCTACATAGGCCATGGCAGAGCCGCTACAATGGCACTGCAACATTGCTACAAGCGGCAGCGGTGCTTGCTACAACGATGGCGGAGCTTTGCTACATCGGCAGCGGCGCTTGCACAACGGCGGCAACACTTTGCTACAAGCGGTGGCGACAGTTGCTACAACGACATCGAAGGTTTGCTACATCGACATAGGGGGTTTGCTACAATGGTGTCGGGATTTGACGCTTGCTACAATAGCGTCGTGGGTTTGCTACATCGGCGTCGCGGGTTTGCTACAATGGTGTCAAGGGCTTGCTACCACAGGCTGGTCGTGGATGGTGCTACGTGCTGGCCAACGATAGAGTTATGTGATGGCTAGCGGCAGTGCTACTGAAGGCCGCCGATGATGCTACGAGCGATCGTCAGTGGCGCTACCGGAAGCAACGGAGATGCTCCGACTGGTCGCCGATGCTATCAGCATGGTCGATGCTGGCGAGGTCTCTCGCAGCATCTAACCGGCGGGGGTGGCCAGTATGGGTCGCACGAGATGCAGATGATATGCTCGTCAGTGGGCTTCGGTGGGTATGCTAGCTTATTGTTCTTTTTTATGGTGGAAAAGTTTGCGGACGGTACAGGAAAGAAGGAAAAGTCCATGAGAACACTGTGGCGTGCAATGGAGCTGGGGATGGGAACTCCCAATCTCTCGGGAGACGCTCAGAAGGATTCAAAATATATCCATTGGTTGTCTCATTTTTTTAGAATTTAGCACTTTATTGATCAACTATAGTCAATTCAGAGTTTGTCCCGGATACACTCGAGCTACACCATGGAAGAAACAACTACCAGAAAGTTCAGCTCTATGAGCCATAGTGTGTGCTGAGTTATTACAACGACGGCTAACATGTCGAAATGTCACCGATGACAACGACGCAGGGAGGATTTGATATCCTCCACCATCGACCTATCACGAACAGGTGACCGAATCCGTTGGATGAAAGAGAGGCAATCAGACACCAAGATGAAATCCTTCAGTCCTTCGTCTCGAGCAAGTGTGACTGCACTTCTAATGGCGAGTGCTTCTGCAATCTCGGGCAATGTGACCTCATCAAGTAACTTGCTGCAATCAGCGAGAAAATTCCCCGTGTGGTCCCTAATCATAACGCCTACCCCATCCTTGACGAAGAAGAGAACAAAGCTGCATCTTAATTAACAACAGTCGTACCTGCCCGCGGCGGAGACCAATATGTCGTAGAAGAGGACTCGCGCCTTTGAGATGCAGCAAGAGCTCCACGTATACCTTTATTTGCTCAACGACACTGTTTGGATGTCTTCGTTTCTCTTCATTACGGACGCCGTTGCGCGTCTCCCACAAATGCCACACCGTAACAGCCACTGTAACCAATTCCCGATCACTCGGTCTTGCGAGGAAATCCAGAACCCATGACTTGGTTGTGGAATAATCTTTACGACGAAGATGGAGAGGGAACGCCGTTTTCACAACCCGCCATACCATTGTTGCATATGGACAGAACAGGAGTGTGTTCTGAACTTTCTTCTCTGTTGCAGAAAAGACAGGCATCTGACACAACTGGGATATTGCGTTGACGAAGCTGGGTTCCGCTGGGCGGGCAATCGTGTGCAAAACGCCACAGGGTGATCTTCATTTTACCAGGTGATGTTATTAACGTGATAAGCAAATAACGAAGAACGAAAAAAAAATTACAACAAGGGGATACAAATTTAATGTGGAAAATCTCTCCAACAAAGAGAGAAAAACCATGGACGCCAGCCAGCGAAACTTCACTATAACCGGGAGTGTGTAACAACACCATGGATTTTCACAGATACAATTTATCCCGGTCGACGGCTTACAAGAGGTATATATATAGCGGTGAAACCTAGAACCCCCTCCCCCCCCTCCTCGGCACCCTAGGCGTCTGTATTGGGCACGATTACAAGTAACTTCAGGCTCCCTTCGCTTCGGCCCAAGCCTCCGCCTATGGATCTCGCTTCGCTCGTCATAAGTTAGCCCCCTTGATTGAATTTGGATCATAATTCAACAGGTGCCTTGATGCTCCTTAGCTTCTTCCATAGCTTCTCCTCTTCCGTAATGTGAGACGAGAGCCCACATTTAGTAAGGCTACTAGGCAAGTTGGCGCAGCGACACGCTGCGCCCGTGGCATCTTTTTTATGGATAAGGCGAGCAAGCTTCAATATTGGCACGCAAATAGTAATTTTTAGAGGTTGGCCAACATATACGATAAGTAGATATATTCATACTTGATTCACGTTAGTTGGTTTTGTGTATCCTAATCTATCCTACTATCCTACTGTTTACAGAGAACGATCTTAGTGTTTTGATTCAGCCGCTTGATACTCCAGTAAAAGATGAAGCTCTTCTTCGGCGTTGTCAGGGCAAGGATTGCCCCGGTGAATTGGTGATGCTATTAAGTAATGGCGTTGAAATATCCATTCACACATACTCCCTCCGTTCTAAAATATAAGATATTTTAGCTTTGTGAAAAGAGTGTATCTAGACTCTTTTTAGTATGTAGGTTCACTCCAAACCTAAATAAACCTACACACAAAAAGAGGTCTAGATACACTTTATTCACAAAGCTAAAACATCTTATATTTTGGAATGGAGGGAGTAAGAGTGAGGATTAGATAATAGCACTACTATATACATAGATCGGACTACATTTTATACAATCTGACTTATCCCAGCAACAACATATAGCTGCACAACCCAAAATCAACTTGATTCTGTTTTGTATGTAACTCCCTCCGTCCCAAAATAGATGTCGGAGATTTGTCAAAGTTTGGATGAATCTAGACACTATTTAGGATATAAATTCATTCAAATTTTGAAAAACTTGTGACATCTATTTTAAGACTGGGGAAGTATGAATCTGACGCAAAACTGAGGGCATAAAAAGCTAATCCATCTCTTAGATGTAATGATTGGAAGTGAACTGCATCATTTATCAAGTTAGCTCCAATTGGTGGGCCCTTCGCCAATGAACATGATGTCGTATTTCCATCTGCTAATGGTAATGGATAATCTGAGGAAAGATTGAAGTAACTCATCCTGCTTAGCCTTAGCCTTTAACCAAAGAAGTTCACAAAGTATATATTGCTGGGACGACCAAAATTCATGAATCCTAATACCCCGCCTTCCACGTGAATGGATCCCCTGTGTTCCGATGGTAAGAAAAATGGACATCAAGTCAACAAAGAGGGTGCATAGAACTGTAGAAGGAGAGGCATAATAACCTGAAGACCTATGCACAATCCTGATGCATGCCCCGATTCACTTATTGAGGAACTTATTTTATATAAGCTTTATTTCGAACAGCTTTGCATAAATGAAATTGTAAATTCTGCTTGTCTACTTCACTTGCATTTTCTGATGCAAGTGTTATCTTAAAAGATCATCAGTTGGTTGTCGAACTACAACATTTGAAGCAGCTGGTTGTCGAACTACAACATTCGAAGCAGCTGGTTGTCGAACTACAACATTCGGAGCAGCAGGTTGTCTGATTAATGTGTCTACTCAGAAAATATTTCTTGCTTATGACAATATCACTTAGTCAGAAATGTATCACTATGACCATCGAGCAAAACAATGCATTTATCAAAATTCAGAATAAGAAGTTGAGTTGGACTATCTATCTTTTAACTAAGAATCAAGCATGATATAGAGCATACATGACTACATTTGTACACATGCAAATCAAAAGTTGAGGCTCCCAAAAGAATACAAAAAAAATCAGGTGTTGGATGCAAAACAAAAATAACGACTCAATGACTTCTGCACATTCTTTGACCCAAAAGAGGAAATATTTTATCACTTATGGGTTGTTGAGTCATTACTCCCTTATCTAAGAAATTGAACCAGACGACTATATAACCTCTTTGACCCAAAAAGGAGGGAAGGTCCTTATTACTTACAGTTTAAGTAGTTGATCACCATGTTTGGCAGTACTGAATCAAGGCTGGTAAAAAAACACATATCCCTGTAAACAAAATGGAATATTCAATTCAGTGTTGCAGGTGGATAATCAGATGGCAGTTTCGACGCACTTCACATGAATATGTAAAGAACAAATTCATTGAGTTAGATGTGAATGATCAGGTACCAGTTCGGATAAATTGTGTATGAATCTTGTATGTCGGGCCATGAACTAAACATAACTATGATGATTCTCCTAATTTTCACATCCAAGATACATAAAGAACCACTGCGAGGGCCCGTTGCGAAAGGAAAAAGGTATAATCCAAACAAAAATGCAGAGGTTTCAATGCACTATACTTGATCATTTTATTGGCAGGTGGTAACAACCTCCAATCTACGTTCTAGTACCCGTGTGTAAAATATCCGTCACTCCAATCTTTCAAATATAATCTAGAGCATGGTAAATTAGCATAATGTATAGAAGGGCATGGTCAAAGGGTCATGATAATTGATACATTGTATTTGTTTCTTGTCGCCACATATTTTTGACGCACAAGATGCTCAATGTTTTTACTATATCAATAAGACTTTGAAAGCATGTTTGCAGTTAAGAAGACAGATCAAGCTTCAGTTAACAAAACAGCAAATCAGCGATAAAATACTTTCTCAGTTAGTTCGTACCAAAATAGGTAAAAAAAAGGTGATGTCACACTAGGAGATAAAAGTAGAGGCCATTTGCTAGCAACAACAATGCCATGGGAAAGGGAGATGGTCAGGATAGACGGACCTGGAGACGACATCCTCATACGCCATCTGCAACGACTTCCTCCTTGGCAGATGCTATAGAAGGAAGCTCTTTGTCGTGCATCCCTGGTGAACACCAGAAGGCAGTTCGACATAAAAAAAACCATTGCCACTGTTCCCTTTCATGCCCTGTTGCCTCTGCTCCCCCTACATGCCTCTTTATATCATAGATAGAGGAGTGTTGAAATTTAGAACAATCAAATAGAAATTTTGAGGCACCTTCCTACAGGAGAACATTGCGTAAATGGTTGAATCTAGAACCAAAATATCCACCTATCTTGGTCAAGAAAGAATGATCTATCCACACTGTCGATAATTTTGATATAATGGCATATTAGATTGTAAAATCTAAATATAATGCATGTTTTCACCGATTAAGTGATTATACTAACACGAGGATGAAAGAACTTGAACTTCAACTGTACCTTCATGTTGGCAGCTTCATGCCTCTATCTGAATCAACATTAAATGACTCGGCTTTTGCATCAAGAGATTCCTGGAAATATAGATGTGATGTTGTGCTATCAATCACTTCTATAAAAGATTCAATTCCATGAATATGAGAGATGCAATGTAGCATGCCTGAGGTAATTCATCAGAAATAGTCCGCTTAGAAAGTAACTAAGTACGCCATCATCCACCTGAAAGTCATAAGACAGAACTCAGCTCCACACCATATTTATGCGTTCTCGCTACGGCCCATTGCTGATGTTGCTTTTTTTTTCCTTATCTGCATACAGAGGGAGATGGAGACATGAGAAAGAGGAAGCCTAATGGATCCCTGTGGACAGAGAAGATGGGACTGGACCTCCTTAGGTGTCCCGCCGCTGCCTACATCTATGGTACGGTTCCGGAGGTCATGTAGTGGGGCACGAAGGCCATGCAGGGGGCATCGAAGGCTGGTGCAGGGGACATCTCCAGACGGCGACCTCCATGAGCGTGAGCTCGATGGCGGCGCCGCGCTGAGAGGTCCGGCATGGCGACCATGACATCGATGAAGGAGCCGAGACACGCGTACGCAGCAAGGAGGTGGGAACCGCGGCAGCGACACGCGGTCACCACTCCGCCGGCGACCACGAGCACATCCTCTCCTCCACTTAAATCGCGGCAGCGAGGCGCGGCCGCCGCTCCGCTAGCGACCACACGGAGATCCTCTCCTCCACTTAAATCCGTTAGGGAACAAAAGTAAGAGGAGAGGGTGTCGGACCTGCCTCTGGTCGCCCCCCAGCTATGACCTGCACCGTTGTGGCTCAGCTCCTCTAGAGGGCAGATGAGAGGCAGGAACCATCGCCGCTTGGTTTTTTTTAGAGGAGGAAGAAGAGGAATGGAATTAGGAATTTGGGTCTCTGCTCTGTCTTCTGTCGCCGCCGCTTTGGCCGAACCACCTAGAAGACAGATTAATGGGCAGAGAAAAAAATTGCACCGTATACTACGGTTACTGTAGATGTGCGAATCTACAGTGCAAATGGCTGATTTGGCTTCCCTAGTTGATCGGTGAAAGGGTTGTCTTTCATATATGTAGTCATGGTTATGATCGAATCAGGTTGTAGGCAGACCTCACGGTGTAGACACCAAATTTAGCATGGCGCCAAGTAGGAAAAGCATCTCCACCGTGAGTACTCAACGAAACCTGAAGAATCTTTGACGCAACTGATTCATCAAAAAGGCCTCTGACCACATCTGAGTCCCAAGTCCCAGTAGCGACATTGATCAACAAACTCACAATGGCATCAACAGGCATAGGACTCAGTGTTTTAACTCGGTCAGAGTAAAACTTGGAATCCAATCATCAGCTAGAACTAGAAAACATGTCCGTACGTTGCACCGGAGAGAAAAATTCTAGAAACAATTTAAGTTTTCGTAGGTAAAACCACAATTGGGCCACAAAAGGCAGCCAACTCCAGTGGGTTCACTGGGTGCTCCACGGTTTGTTATGTGCACCGTTGCCTGTTGCTTTAGCGAGGCTACCTATACACGTGTGCTAGTGCCAGTAGAGCAATGTGTCATTATCGCTTAAGATTGCGGAGTAATCGAATGCAAATACTTGATCTCCCTAGAGTCCCTTTTAATTTGACTATATGTTTTCACAAATCTTAAAAATAGCAATTTTATGGGGGGAAATGCAGCCGCTAGGTGCTTAGCGTCCTAACCCTCTTGAGGGTGTCGCTTTTGAATGGGGTATCTCTCAAGCGCGATGGCTTGTCTTCTGAGCTTCTATGAGGCCCCTAGTGGCGTTTATTAGTGTTTTTGGCGAGTTTTATCGTGTAATCTTTGTAGGTTTATCTTTTGAGGCCTTCATCAACAACTTGTATCGTTCGGCTGTATGATTTTATGAATATAAAGCACGACGAAAGCCTTTTGAGAGAGATATTTAGAGTACATTTTCTGTCCTTCGCTTTCAGTGTACATAGTGAAAGAAAATTGACTTATTAGAAAGCATTTTCACTGTGTTTTCTTCAAAAGCACGATGAAAGCCTTTCGAAAGAGATTTAGAGTACATTTTCTTTCCTTCTCTTTCAGCATGCTACATAGTGAAAGAAAATTGACTCATTAGGAAGCATTTTCACCTGAAATCCCTTTTGGCTCACGGGTGCATTTGCACCCATTGCGAGAAAACATATTTTAAAATATTAAAAAAATGAAAAACTTGGCTACATGTACATTCGAATCACAAGTTTTTGGGATGAAAAAATATTTTATGTGTCATGTATAGAAAAGACAAAAAATGTCACATGAGTACGTCTATTCGCAAGATATTTTTTGCCCGAGACACGTAAAATGTTATTTCATTCTGAAAACTTGGGAACGAACATAAAATGTTCAAATGTATATGTAGATATTTGTTTTTAATTTTTTTGACATTTTGAAATATGTTTTCTCATAATGAGTGCAAATGCACCCGTGAGCCGAATAGCCACCTCCGTATTTTCACTGTGTTTTCTTCAAAAGCACTTGTAGAGTGAAGTGAATCATTTGATAATTCATCAAAGTATTGTGAATAACGCATTTTCTTAGTTTTATGGTTCTGTGAGAGTGAGAGTAGAGCACTTGAAGCCTTCGTATCTGTTCGAAGATTAAAAAAAAAAATGCCCCTTTGTAGCTAACCAACAGGTTCATGTCCCCTGGTAGTTAACCAAAGATTTAAAAAAAAGCCCGCAGACCTTTCCTTTCCACGAACCGCACGATAGAAAAAAGCTTCGGACCTCCTCTCACGGTGCTGCCGAGCGACCTCTACCTATCCCACAGCTGCTGGGGGCTGGTTTCGGGTACCCTGGGCGACCGTCCTGGTCGCCCCCTCCAGGACCGGATCCGGGGCCACGCCTGCAGGGAACCGGCTCGTCGGACAGAGGAACTCGGGCGGCGAGCAGCAGCGTCACAGCCGGCCGATCAAAGAGCAGGTGCCAGAGCCCGGCCTGGTGTGGTGATGCGGTCACCGGATGCGCAGCGTTGTTTCCATCTGCTCCACTTTTTTTATGTGGCTTACATACCACACCGCGTAGAGGAAAAATCCCCAAATCTCTAGTTCATGTTCTTCCCCGCGTTGTCTCAATCAGCTCGGAAATACTCACCGCAGCATTTGATGTGAACTAATCTGGAGTTGTCCAGCACGCTAGCACCATCTACGGCCGGATTCACATGTCTCCGCGCTTCTCCGTCGCTAGTGGTGCTAGGCTTTTTCTTCATCGGTCTATTGATGTGGGCGCGGGAGCACCGGAAGCGGAAACAGGAGCTCGACCGTAGGAGGGCCTTGAGCTCAGGGCGGGGAGGCAGGGGCCGACGCGGTCCAGCTCCACCGGTAGTAGGAGGTTATGGCCGTATGTGGTACCTCGTTGCCTTCTTCTTCGTGCTAACACGGTGGTTCCACCCTCGGGCGCAATCCCGTGCGTCTCCAAGGTAGTTCTTGCTTGTACGCCCCTAAATTCGGCGACGCCCATCCTGCCATGTCGTCTTGCGGCTCCCAGGTATTCCGCGCGTGTACGCCCCTAAATCCGGCGACGCCCATCGAAGCCGAGCCGCCGATCTCAGGGGCGCTCGGTCCGGTGGCGCAGCGGAGGGCTCGGCCGGCGCAGGAAGGCGACGAGGCGACGCGGCTGCGGGCCGGGACGGAGGAGATCCCGGGGAAATTGGGGGCGGTCGGCTGCAAGCAGAAAAAAAAAGACGAATAACGTTTCGATGACACTGATGCCTAATATGTGAATTGGTGGAGGCCAAAATGGTTCAAAAAAGTCTGGTTGACAGAAGTGTTGTAATAGATTCGGGTGCGCAGACCATTGCCGATACCCATCGCACACCTTGTTGGACAAGCTCCTTGCCGAACATGATACTGTGCCATGTATAAGAAGAGATCGAGACCTCGGTGCATCCCAAATATCACAGTTCAGATAATATCAGCTCAGCCATTCAGTACACGGGCACAAAAGGAGTTCAGCTCTATTAGAAGCCGCTAGCACTGTCGTCTTAACATCGCCTTATTAACGCAATTTTTACAGTACTTTTTACTACTCACTAAACATGATTAGTATAATTTGATCTAATGGCTGAGAGAGTTTTGGCCCAGCAGGCCCAACTACTAATTGTTTGGAAAAAATAACATAACCCCAGTAGACTAGCCAGAGAAACAGAAAATATATTTGCATCATCATTGGCACGAGGCAGCAAAGCTTCTTGCCGCAATCACGCTGTCGCCTCCCACACTCGCGTCGCTGCCTCCCAAACTCGCGTTGTCGCGTCCCACACTCGCTCCGCCGCCTTCACACACTCAGGCCGCCGCATCCCGGACTCGCGCCGACTCCCTGGACTCGTGCCGCCACTACCCCCCTCTGATTTCGTCGACGATGGACCCCGTCTCAACGACCGGTTCCACACCCATCCTACTGAGCCATCACCGACGCCGACTAGCACGACGCCGGCGCCACAGTTCTTTTCTCATCAGGTGAGTATACTGCTGTTGTTATCTGAAAAATAGCCTGAACTCTGAATTTATACGAGGACTCAGTCCGAGAGTCTCTAATACATTCATGGAACTGAAATTGGAGCCTGAATTAAGTAAAGTAATAATCAGAGTTTAGTGCTCTTTTGTGTGCACTATGAAATTGTGGAGTCCAACTTAAGAGGAAGGCTACTGCCATCAGTTGATGTTGCATCAAAATAGCACATAATTAAGGAACCGAGTGCTTTATAATGTTGCACCATTGAATTGTATATAAGCACAATCTAGTGCCATACTTTGATGTTTGCATATAAAACAATTGTTGGATCCTGCAGTATGCTACTTTGATGTTTATTTGCAATCAGTTTGGTTTAAGCAACATATCACATGCCGTTCCATCTTGCCTCGTTTTTCTAACAATAATATCACTCATGCCTCGTTTTTCTCAGGATAAAATAATAGAGGAAAAATGCTCTGCTATGTGGCTTTCACACAACAATGTAAATCATCTAGCTGTTGTTGGATCTCTTTTTTAGATACTAACAAATGTTATTATAGTTCCATGTAGAATATTGACTTACCATATTGATCTGCGGTGTCCCTGTTCACGGATTTTACATGAGCTTCAAATGGAAAAGTGCAGATTTAAGCTTTTAGTTTCATTGCTTTCCCTGTGCAATAGAACACTCTTTGCAACTAACTTATGTGAATAAGAGTCTAACAAATGTGTAGGCTTAACTTGTTTTGGTAGCAGACCTAAGCCTTCACTTTTTGCTGAGAGTATTCCTTTCCAAGCAAGAATCTAGGGTGAACATGGTGACCTGAGCCTAACTTGTCTTGCATCGTAATACTTGCTAATTTGTCATTGGAGTTTCACGACTGTGTACGATCTGATCCATCATGCACATGACACATGCAAATCTTTAATGTGTTCATAGTTGTAGTGTGTTAAAATGTTTGCTCAGAGTGTACTATTCTGAAATGGCTGTTCACTTTCTCACCATTTCCTTAATTCAGCGAATGTTGAGCTGGAGTACCAGGATGACAATGCAGAGTAGAGGAAGACCAGCATAAATACTGATAGTTGCCTTAGTTGATCCATTGTCTCGAACGCGACAACATGAGAATTCAATATCTGATTCAGATATATGTTCAGGAAAATCCAGAAGTTCATGTTTTGGCCGACTATACTTGATCCGTCAATGAACCTTGGTCACTAATTTTAGTTCTGATTTGCAAAGTACTTGTCTCCCTAAATTGATTGAACATCATATGAAAGGTGAAAATGAAATAGTGACCTGGAAACCACCTAGTATGGGGTGGTTAAAGGTAAAGTTTGATGCTCCTTTCTACGAGTCTATGCATGCTAGTGTATGCGCATTTGCTGTTGGTGAACATTAGGGAGCTTGGCAAATCTGCATTGAGCATTATCGGCTGAAGAACAAAACTCCAGCCCACTCTGCACCATTTGAGTTCATTCTAGTTTTATTTGTATGAATTGGATAACCACTTGTATAACCGTGAGACAGAAGAGTTGTAGGGAGAGTGGAATGTGCGACTCCTGTATAGAAGTGAGACAATGCACCACTGAACAGAGACTATACCATGTTGAAGCGTATGATTTTAGTTTCCCTTTGAACCGAGACTACAGGTGATCACGTCTTATAATCTGATGACAACGGTACCAAACAAAACAACCAAAACACCAAACGCGACCAAAAAGGCACTTCCTTGAAGATAATATACATACACATCATGTTTAACTATTACATCAGGTTATCTTAAAAACTTCTCAAATCATTATTGGTGTTTGTTGCACCAGTGTACATAAATAACAACTGTTGAAAACATATACAAGCAAGCCCCGACGTGCCACAAATACATCAGCGACAATGTATGAGCCTCCCTTGAGAACAACTATAAACCTCAAAGTGTAGAAAAATAAGGGTATCCAGTCATATTACCAAAACTATAATTTTACCCCCTCTGTCTCCAGACCATTTGGATTCCTAATTTCTCAAACATAAGCTTCAATATCTATTATCAAACTCACAGTGTGCAATATGTAGCTAAACTAATAGAACACAGTCATGGCTAGATGGTTGCGATCAGGAGTCAAAGTAGAGTAGTGGTACCACTACATTCCATGATTGCAGTGTGGCGAACTATGGATCATTTCTTGAACTAGTAAGCACATATGATTACTATGAGGCTACTAGGAAGGCAACACGAATTCACACTAATTAGGTTCTTTTAGCATAGTGTGGGGTTGCCATCCATGCTCCGAGCAACATGATGCAATGCACTGTAGCTTTTGACCAGATCCCATGAAATATAGCTTGACCACCGGAGAAAGTACTAAAGAAACCAAAATTCTAGTGTTATTGTATGATTCCATTTAATTGGCATCCCTTGCTTTCCATTGCTAGTGGATCACCAGATGCACTTGGTTCATCAGCTTTGCACCTACAATCAAGTAAAGAGTCAATAAAATTAAGAACTAAGATAGAGCAAATCCAGTTAGTTTAATGGACTTACAAACAACAATAATGAAGTGATTATCAACAACAGATTAGTACCATTGGCAATATTAATAAGTTTCATGTAGCAGAACACAAGTGAAGACTAAATAGACAATAAGACATCTATGGCACAATAACATAGGGTAAGTAAAGAAAGACAAGTTAACATGCCCCACAGCCCCAGCGGTGAATAGTCATCATTCCGGAAGTAGTGTGCTATATAACAGACAAATCTTCAATACATTCAATCGCAACATCAATTAACTCGGCTGAAATAAGAGAATGCCAATATGATTGGCAAGAGCAGGAAATCAACTAAAACAAAACGAAGAAAGTAATGATGGGTTTCCGATAACATAATCATCACAACTTAGGGAATTGGAATGGGGTGAATATGGGCACTCTACAATGATAGTAATGTATTCTAATTGTAATTCTCCTACACCGATTGTTCCGGTGACCTACCCAACTTAAACAGAAGACAGTTATCCAAAGAACCTATCATGACACAACTACAGTCAACTGTGGCTTCTTTCAATATATAACTGAATTTGTGTCGCATCTTACAAAACTAAAATTATGTCCCTTATCATTCAAAAAACTATGGGAGGCCAATGTATGCATCATAGCTAACAATCTATTTACCTACTTTGCCATACTTGACTGGTTTCACTTTTAGTAGAGGACAGTGGGAAATGTCAAGTTTATGTGAGAAATCAAGATAGAGGTTCAGGCCACGCAGATCAAGGTGGTGCTTGGTGACGGTGTCAGCCTTCTCGTCGATGAACTGCATTGTTGGGTCGAGACGGAGGCCTAGGCGCTCGTGCAGCCACGGTGCTTGGCGCGGAGAGCGGCGACCGAGAGAGCGACGACCTTGACGAGCGGCTGCACCAAGAACAGGACCAGAGCCCCCTCCCCCTCCCCGCGGAGTCTCCGACGTGTGCAACAAAGGGAGCGGTTACCGGGACCGAGCAAGGAGAGGCGTGGCCACCGAAGCTTGTCTAGGCGGGGTCCATGCGGTGGGCGGTGGACTTCGAGGTCGAGCGGAGGCGGTGGCGCACGCTCGATGGACACCGAGAGCGAGATGAGGCTGGCCGAGTTGGCCTGTTGCTCAGCGGCGACGCGGTCGTACACGGCACAGCGCGCAGACTGCGGTGGCTTCATCAAGATAGGGCTAGAAATGTTGTTCCTGGGTGGTACACATTGATGGGCTCTATTGGGCCCGGCCTCTGTTGTGAACGTGCAAGCTTTTTCCGTCGGCAGGTCACTAGTATAATTTGTACTAGTCGTCATTTTGCCACTAGTATAAAAACATAGGGGCCATTGGATTGATAAAAAATAATGGCTACTATTTATTTGAGGGTACTGTAAAACACCTCCTTAATAAACATCACAAGGTCTCGAAATCCCATTCCACCCAAAGATTTTGGCGTGGACATCTTCTTCTGTCCATCCTCTATACCCCACCAGAAGTCAGCCACCGATATTCGAATAGAAGTACAAGTAGCCGTTGGGATTTGTAAGCAGCTCATCACAAAGGTAGACATAGCTTGGATGACAGACTTAATGAAAACCTCCTTACCAGCTCTTGACAAAGGCCAATCTGAGCATGCATTCATCCTTTTCCATGATCTATCAGGAAGAAAACAAAATCAACCGATTGGGGATCAGCCAACTTCAGTGGGCATGCCCAAATAAGAATCTTGCAGCTCCTCATTGTGCACCCCGACCATATCCATGACACTCCTCTTTAGAGATAATAAACAGTGATTACCAATGAAAATAGTAGACTTATCAAGGTTTATCTTTTGCCCAGACCCGTCGCAGTACATTTTGAGAGTTGAAACTAGGACCTCCACACTGCGCTGATCACTCTTGGCAAAGAAAACATTGGCATCCACAAAAAGGAGTGAGAGATCGGTGGTCCTTGTCAACCATTGCGGATACCTTGCAATTGTCATGTCTCCTCCTTGTCCTGCAACAGACAACTTAGCCCTTCCGTGCATAGAAGGAAAAAATATGGTCTAATGGGGTCCCCTTGCCAAATATCTCTGGTTGGCATTACTGGGTTAGTTAGCTCGCCATTCACTTTAATTGCATAGCAAACATGAGTGACACACCTCAAAATAGAATCAATCCATGGGATCGCAAAACCCAATCTCAATCAACAACCACGGAGATAACTCCATTCAATCCTATCGTAGGCCTTCATCATATCAATCTTAAGGGCGAAGTATGGTTTCTTTGCTCGTTTCTTACGAATAATGTGTAAGCATTCATGAGCAATCAAGGTATTGTCAGTTATTAGCCTTCTAGGAATGAAAGCACTCTGGTGTTCTGAGATAACAACAGGTAAAAAAACTTCCAGGCGATTGGCAATTACCTTTGATGCTATTTTATAAAAAACATTGCAGAGGCTAATTGGACGAAATTTTTTAAGGTTACTAGTCTTCAACCCGTGCACCTGCACGGTCTAGTTTTTATAAACAATTTATTAACTAAATCCTTTTGGGTTTTTTTGAATTCCAATATTTTGGTAACGGTTGCACCAAAAAATGCATGATTGTGGAACATATAGAATTGGTGAAAATCTCTGAAACCTTTTTCTATGTAATACACAAATATTATTATTTTTGTTACACATGCATTGTAAATTGTTGATATTTCATTCTGCAACAAAATTGCTTACGCAACCATAGTATTAGGAAACATATTCGGCCAATGTATGAAAAATAGCCGAAATAGTGATCTTTTTATATATGTCTGGTAATAACAATCAATAGTAGACACGGGTACAATTATCCAATAGTAGGAAATTACTTGTGTACTAAAATTTATTGCAACAATTGTTTTTGTGAAATTACCAACATTTATATGGATGGCAAAAAAATGAATTAGATTAGTCAGCTACAAACTCCTATTTTTTAGAATATACTATATAGAGTATGTAGATGTGCAAGTTCGTTACTAAAATACGCAGAATAATTGGTACATCCATTTTCCTGATGGTCCTACATGGTGCATTCTTAGTTTGATACATCTATATCAACATTAGCTTATGATGTGGACACCTGTTTATTTGTTCGACGTATATATTTGGCACGGTTAAAAAATAGAAGTGTACCTAGGATTTTTTATTTCAATTTACATTCATTTTTATCAGTGACTGGCGTCGGGAAGACAGAGCCAACCCTTGCTCTTTCTAACTTAAAACAGCAGGAGAAGCATTTGGAGGCAGACACTCTGCCTAGTTATTCTTCATGGTCAGATCTGACGATCTGATAATTTTCTCCAGCCTTTGTGCTCTTTGGATTAATGTGGAGGCTCAAAACCTCCGATCATTAGCCCGCTCGTACATAGGAATAGCTGTATTGAGAATCCATTAAATACAAAGTGACAACTATACCCCCAAATAATATAATGTGAAAAAATGAATCCAATTCTTAGAGTGGACTCAACCAAATAAAACTGAAATTGAACTGAATATAATGGTAGAAGGGTACTAAACAAAAAAAATACATGGGAACCTCAAACTCAGATTATGAGCATGGAGCATACCTTAGATAGTTCTTTTTCCATGCTAGCTAGAGGCTATTCTGAAGCGACAATGACTAATGGACATGTCTATCAAGTGGTGAAATTACTTCGTGTGATAATTAAAGTACATATAGCATTATAGGACTTCACTGGATTTATATTCGAGTATTACAAAGTGGATACATATAATCATCTAGGAGCTCTTAACCTCTTTTAGTGTGTCAAATATTGAGATCATCTTATGACTGTTCTTGCATCATATAAACCCATTACATCTGTATGCGCTCTTGCTTTAAGAAAATACCAACAATAAGATCCAATTCATATTTTTCATCTGTTTTTGCGAAGAGTCTAATTTGCCAACTAAAGCTTGAGGTGCCAATGTTTCTTTTAGGTAAACCACACAGCATCTTCTTTGTGACACTATGCTAAAATAGTCCTAAGGCATAGTGGCACCGTAGTTCTCTACAATAGTTGATGTACATGTATGTCGTACAATATTTGTTCCCGACTACCATTGGTACATCTACTCCTCCGCTGCTTGAGATGTATAAATAAGATTAGTGTAGATATATCAAGTCAACCATTGAACATACTTATGCTAATCTAAATCAGCATAGTTATGTTTCCCACTTGAATTTAAATCGTTAAATAGAACTGATGTTTTTGCGCATGTATAACAGAACTTAAATACTGAATTTTCTAAAAAAAACTTAAATCATAGTAATACTGATTAGCAGGACTACCCATGGAATTAATTGCTGAGTATGGCATATCTTCCACCAGGATGACCAAGCGTAAGTAGTGGTGTGCATGGTGAACCACCGGATCAGATTATCAAAGTCTCAAGGTGATGTCAATCACTAATCAACATCATTAGGGGAGACAACCGATGATGCAATCAATCAACAACGATGGTGAAGGTACCAAACAGCGAAGTGGAGGGGCGCATTGCTTACCGTATTAAGCTAGGCTAATGCCAGATCGATCGGAGCTGAAGCTACCGTGCACAATCGAGTTAGGAGGTGTCGGGCTTGCACAAATATTTGCGTCTGCTGCCGGGGACGCAGGACCAGATCGAGGTTGCTACCTTGCAATCATAACAAGTAATCAAACAGGAGGTTCGCATCCATGGCTGCGGGATCAAATTGTCATCCCTGTTTGCTTGCCAAATCAGGAAACTCTTAATTAGAAGTGCAGGCACAAATCGAGCGGATGAACGTTGCGACCTTGGACCAGATTCAGCACTCGCCGCCGTTGAACCGCCCGAGCTGTGTGAGACTAAGAGGCGATCAGGAGAGGTACCAGCACGATCCCTGATTGTATTTACGCCATAGTTGGATGTGTGATGGAGTCATGGAGGTTGCCATCAGAGGCAGCGGCGATGCCTATAGGAAGAACACGACCCGTCCGGTTCCGCAAGAAAGTACTACGTACCAAGTTACATATCCTACCGTACAATTTTTATCTTACGACAGGTTTTGAGATTTACTCTAGAATTAACGTGGTGTCTAGTATGTTGCCTCCACTCCACTAAATAAATAAATAAATAAATAAATATATATATATATATATATATATATATATATATATATATAGCCGAAGAGTACGTACGCGTAGTATGAAGTATTATAAGACTATTTAGTAGTATATATACTACTTTTGAAGTAGTATGTATAAGTTTTTTACATACTCTTATTTTACGTACAAATATGAAGGGTATTTCGAAAATATAGTGCAAACTATGGCTCCGCTTGCATTTTTTCCACGTAACTTGATTTGAAGTATCTTAGATGTAGTATATGAACATACTCAAACCGATAAAGTATCACGTATACTTTCGTATGGGAGTATATAAGACATAAGTGTAACTACACCCAGGAGTAAGAAGGATTTTTCATATATATATATATATATATATATATATATATATATATATATATATATATATATATATATAAGGTTGAGATTATTCACCTTTGGGATCAGGAATATGACTGAATCACACAATACCTCTGGAACAGCTTCCCCATTTAGAAAACCTCTAACCGTTCTGCATATTTCAGACTTAATGAATTCCCACTGCGTTTGGCAAAACAAGGCTAGACAGCCATCTGGCCCTGGAGCCTTTGTAAGAGCCATCTGGAAAAGGGAAGATTTGATTTCTTCATCCGAGTAGGGTTTACACAATCCAGTGTTCATTTCATCCGTCACCTTACCCTTAATTGAGTCAAGAACCAAATCAGTACCGTCACAAGGTTCAGAAGAGAACACACTAGTAGGAAAAATGCTTACTAGTGGTGCACCAAAAACGAAGTCCATGACGCACGGGGCTGATATCATGCCACTGATAGCAGAATAGTCAGTGGCGCACTAGGACGTGCCTCACGGATAGTAGGGAAGTCAGTGGCGCACCCCTATTCCGTGCACCACGGATATTACCAGCAGCGCACACACAAGCACGCCACGGTTAGTAGGCATCACGAAGCCGTGCGCCACGGATATTATCAGCAGCGCACGTGCACGTGGTGTGCCACTTACCCCAAAAACAGTGTGTCACTGACTGTTCGGGTGTATTTTTTATTTATACGGCAGGTATAAGTTATATATAGCAGTTATATACAGCAATACACCAAATATGAATTCAAGTATAAAATAATCAAGGATGATAGTGATCCAAAATGCTGAAATACATCAAATATGAATTCAAGTGTTATTAGATCATTACACAAAGTGTGGTAGTACAAATTCGGTCGATCACATTACAAATTCGATCATCACATTACACATGCATAGAGCTATCACTCTAGACTATGATCGAATAGAGCATAACAGCAATGACGAGGAGCAACACCGAGACCATGATGATCTTCATCCGGTATTTCTTCCACATGTATCTCCTCCACGAGGCTACCGCCAGCTCTCTTGTCTTGTAGCCTTTATAACTGTTGCCGCTGAAGTTGTTCACTTGTGCCTGGCAGTCCTTCCACTCATTGTAGACCCCTGTAACCTGACCCCTATATATCACGTACCACTTCGCCATCTCTGTAGACATGCATGTAGTATATGTTATAAAACGAAAAGAATGGCAAACTATAAGCATGTTTGCATGATCAGAAAAATGAGCGAAGATTCATAACCGATAAATACAATATAGCACCAATGACGATCATATCCGGCTTGTTGTGCGTCATGAGCATCTTCGGTTGAACGATACTACCCTTCGGCTGGACAACGAGTGCCTCTATGGCCAGCTAAAGCGAGATGCTTGAGGACTGGATCCTCCGGCATCTCGCTCAAGTTGGCTGTAGTGTTGTCCCTTCTCTCGCACACCATCTTGGAGTTTATAACTTGTCTAGCTAGATCAAAATATGTCGGGGAGCTAACTAATCTCACATATTAGGGAGTGCCTCTATGGCCAGTTTTAGAGAGATGCCCGAGGTCTGGATCCTCCGGCATCTCCCTAAAGCTGGCCGTAGTGTTGTCCCTGCTCTCGTACACCATCGTGTTTCACATATTAGGGAGTACACCATCAATGGTGTCACTAATGTACCACATACCACTTTGCCATCTCCGTAGACAAGGCATGCATAGACAAGACATGCATCAAAGAGTTGAGCAAAGATTCATAAACTTAAAATAAAATATAGCACCGACGATAACTATCATATAAGCAAGTCCAACATCGACTATAAAAGGTTTTACTAGCCATGGGTAGTTAATAATGTTTACGACACACACGTCAAACAATAGTTCGGAAACACATCACGAGGATAGTCAAGTCTACGACACAACACACACACACGACACACAAATGATAGGCACACACACATCATGTAGACCTCGCCAGGAACGGGGTCACGCCATCTCTCGTCATGAACGTCCTGGTGTCATGCTGCATGTCGAGGCATTCTTTGATCTCGCGGTTACTCAACATGATGGGCACATACATGGCCTCCCTTTCATTTTGACGTCGTCATGGATGATATGGTAGAGCTGAGTCTGGATGCGCCAGAAGTCCTCCATAAGGTCTGTATCATCGGTCGCCGCCAACTGTGTGGCCCAGTGTCGAAGATTAGCTGGCAGCGCCTCGACCCGTGAATCCCACATGAACCCCTTGATGTGATGGAGGACGTAGAAGGCCTCCTTCACACTATTGGTTGGCTGCTTGGCGTAGGGGAACTTCATGTGGTGCATGAACACATGTTTGCCATCCTTGTTTCTTGCCCCTCCTTGAGAATTTGCCTCCCTTTTCGACGTAGACTTGTAGAGCATCATCTAGAACTCTCCTAAATCTGTCGTAGTCCTTCGGCTTTGTGTCACTCGAAGTACGTTGCTTGCGACAACCTCAGACAAACGGAGATGAGTGTGTAGTATATGCCTCTGCGCAACATAATTGAAACGGAACTAATTATTGTTGGAAGAGGACAACGAAAAAATAAAAAATAATTCGTTACGACGACGACCTAATGTGTGTTTACTTACTCGGGAAAGCAAGGCAGAAGAATGGAATCAATGGTCTAGTTCTCATGGAAGATATTCCCTAGGTACTCTACCACCATTGCCCGATCCCCGTCATTCGCCAAGACAACCTCACGCATGTAATAGGGGTCCACTATCACGATGTCCTTGGTTTTCTCCCTCTTGGCCTTCAATGCCATATTGAGCGAGTACAGACGGACCAATTTATAGTCTAGCCGCTTCGAATGCAGGAGATTGTAGTGTCCTCGTACCGCACGAAGAATATGTCCGCGAGTGCTTGGTCGACAAAGCCATGGCCCGATGGAACCTTGCATGTGAAGACCGGGTACCTAGGATTCTTCTCTTTAAGAAGGGTGGTCTCGAGATGCAGAAGTGAGTAATTCATATTCGCTATGGGTACACCCACGACTTCAAGCATATCCTTAGTCAGAATAGGCTTACCCGCTATGTGCGCCCTGAAATCATTGGGCTCTTGTTTCACGTTGTCCCGAGCATGGAGTATCTTCTTCGGAAGCGGCTGGCTCGAAGCCTTCTTGCTCCAGCTATGCTTCCGTCCCTTGTTCGACTTCTTAGCCACCTCGACAGGATCAGTGGATCATCCTAACTACTCCTCGGCCGCCTTGTGTAGTGTGGTGGGGCTGATGATCACTGTTGGGTTGGGTTGTGGACCAGCGACGTCAGTCGGAGGCGTCTCTTGATCATAAGCGCTGACTAAGTGCAGACGCTACGTGCATGACATGGGACGACCGGGTTGTTGACCGCGGGAGGCTAGCTCTCCAATAGGAGGCATGTAGAATCTGTTGGTGCCCATGGTGTTGAGGTAGCCGTCGATGTCATCCTTGTCGTTGGAGACATGAGGTGCATCCTAATGCACGTCCTCGGGCTGTGGCGATGGCGTGTGTGCGATTAACTGCTGATGCCTCTTGGTGGTGGGGACGAACACCGGTGGCCGTGTCTTATTAGTTGGGGTGGTGGGGCGCCGCCCTTCCTTGGCTACAGCAAGGCGGATCTGGGACTTGGGCCATAGCAAGGGCCAACCGTAGCAACCTCCAAGGGTCTTATGCTCATCGGCTCCTTCAGGTTGGTTGGGGGGGGGGGGGTCAATGCCGTCGCAATCCTTCAATGTACTTACCAAGGTGATCCTGAACATGCTAGTAGGGATCGGCTTGTTGTGCACCATGAGCATCTTCGGTTGGACGATACTACCCTTGGCCACATCCTTCATCACGCCGTCCACATAGTGCAGCAATGTGCAATGAGTGTCCTGCGGGAAAACATGTTGGGGATCATAATTAGATGGAAGTTGATTAGATCGAGACCAACAATGGTGTATGAAGTCAGGCCTACGATAAAGCATAATTAGTTACCTTGGTGAGGGTGTTGAGCTCGGCTAATGTGGAAACGCGGGGCTGCATCACATCCTGCTCTGGTGCATCACGAAGCAACGCCGGCTGCGTGTTGGTGTTCGGCGCCGCCGGCTGCGCATTGGTGACGAGGGGTAACCTCGGCAATGCCCATGGTGATGGACTTGGGGTTTCGCAGAAAAGAGAATGCTGGGGATTTCGTCGGATGTCAGGAAAACAATGGAATCAAAGTCGCCTGAATATTTAGTAATTACACTATTACAAGTTGTCTTCTAGATTTCGGTACCCACGGTTGGACTTCTCCTGTCCTATATATAATAGGCCAGGTCTCAAAGCTGTAAGCGGATAGGTTTCATACACGCGTAATTACAATACCAACATAATGTCGGTTCATAGTCTCTTTCCTAATACAATCAAAGCCTTTGTCGGTTGCTCCCTTGGGCTGTCATCTGAAACCTTCATGGGCCGTAAGCCTTCATCCAATCATAGGGTAGTGAATCATAAGCACCTGAGTAATCATACCTATGTCAGTAGCCTATGAGACTCTACTTGAACCGCGGTTTCAGGTTGAGTCTCAAAGTTTCTTTTTCCTTTTTATTTTTGTAGGAATTTTGGTACAACGAGTCGGATGCTTCCGATGGATCGAGAATCAGTTAATTGCTCCTGGGCAAAAACAAGGTTGTCCTACATCAAATTCAAGTCCCTAGGCTCGAATCTAGAATTTGCTACTGGCGTAATCCAGTTCGAGCCACCGAGGTCTTATCGAATACTGAATTCCAGTTTTCTACTTTTATCGGGTACCTGAAGGAAATATGCCCTAGAGGCAATCATAGAGATGATTGTATTTCATGTGTATCCATGAGTTATTATAATGTTCCTTGAATATCCATATACCAGGCAACTTGTATTGATTGGCAATTATGTGAATTGTTTGTGAAACTCTTTACTTGTATGGTTATCTAATAATTGTCCCTAGTCGGAGTTCATGCGAGGACACACGTGAATATTAGACTAGCACATCGATTGGTTAATGACTATGTTTCGCAAGTCATTGACATGGAGATGTCAAACCAATGATGTGGACACATGTTATGAACATGGGGTTGGACTGACCCAACATGAGACTAGCAATAATACTTGCAGCTCTCTCTACACATCGTGTACGTTTTGTCCTTAGACCTGAGATTGTCGCATGTACTTGAGATGTGGATCGACCTACTTTGGGGCTATCAAACACTACTCCGTAACTGGGTAGTTATAAAGGTAGCTTTCGGGTTTGTCCTGATACATGCTGCAAGGCATCGGTCAATCAAGATGGGATTTGCCCCTCTCTACTTGAGAGAGATATCTCTGGGCCCCTCGAGTGATCGGATCCAGAAATGCATGGCCGTGCTACATATGGTTAAGAGTTAACCTAGTAAAGGGATTCTGAATCACAGTATCGAGAAAGAGAGGTCAGCTTAGAGCTAGACCAAATATCGTGAGGCAAAGGGAAAGACATGTACTCAACCTTGTGATGGTTCGTCCGAATGATCTTTATATGCGTTTAGGAGTTGGCACGTCTTGCTAGAGGCCGCTACCAACTATTGACGGAGTAAGTGTACTCGCGTCATGTCTATACGTGTATGAACCTATAGGGTCACACACTTTAGGGGCTGGAAGCCTAATGAGGATTGGATCCGAATTAGACCAGGCTTAGGCTGCTAATGGGCTGCTAATGTAGAAGCCCACCAGGGATGCCTATATAAGAGGGAGTAAGGCGAGCTGAAAAGGAGAGAGCATTCCACCCAGCCGCCACTCCTCTTCCGCCTGTGTTGCACGCGCAGACCTAGCAGTCTGGCGTGTGACGACTTCCACTCCGGACGTGTGGATACCTCGGAGGTGCTGCATCTGTAGCACTTGGACGAGCCGCGCAAAGGGGAGCTGCTCGTGGGACGAGGACGAGGAGGAGACGTAGAACATCTACACTGCCGCAACGTGCTTCATCGAGTTCCGCACCTGCGCGTCTAGCGGTAATCCCGTGATCTATGACAATAGTATTCCTGGTTGACGCGGTAGAAATTTTTGATTTTACGCTAGTGTAGCCTACCCGTTACCCTTCAGTACCCAACGCGTCCGTCGGGATTTTTCATCATATCGTTGTTACAGATATTTTACTGGCAGAGCGCATTCTTGTGCGATTACCAGGCCAACAGGACGAAACCTGGGGTCTTACCTTCATGTTTCTGAACACGGCATTCAGATTTTCTGTCGCGTCTGAGCGTGATCCGAGATTTTTGGCTTTTTTGGCGGTTGGCCTGCTGGTCCGCCAAGGTTTCTGATTTTATCAGATAGTTACAATACTTTATACTATCTCCCGATGGTAGTAATACCTTTGTGAGGATATACTGGTGTAAAACTCAAAGGTGTTAATTTGCAATCATGACTATACTTTATGCACAACTAGATTTCTATCGGGTGCCCGCAAGTGCTCGCGATGGGAGTAGCCCCGATGCTATGTTTGGATGCCTGTATCCGGACATAGGCTCATAGTTGATGTTAGCTTGATGGAAAGCATTGATCTTTTGAACAATAAAAAGATTAAGGTACAAATAACTTATCTCTATATATATAAGGCGAAAAAATTGATGATACATCATTCTTTGAATGGACGGCCTTTAGCCGTTGTCCTAGTTATTCTGGCTTAATAAGCTAAACTGTAACTCTTATCATATTACTTATGCGTAAAAGCGTCGTAGCTATGCTACAGTCCATGGATTTGAGTAATTTACTCCTGTCTTCTTGTTTTGTAGTCGATATGCTCCTCCGGGAATATCTTCTGTGACGATGTATGGTCCTTCCCATGGCGATTCTAACTTCTTGTGGCCATCTTTCTTGAGGCGAAGAACTAGGTCCCCTACTGCAAAGGACCTAGGCCGCAATCTTCTGCTATGGTAATTCTGCAGGTTTTGCTGGTACATACTTGCTCTTTGGAGGCTTTCATCTCTAGCTTCATCAAGTGCACCCACATCACCTTCAAGTGTTTCTCTTGATTCTTCTTCATCATATGCAGCTACTCTTGGGGATTCGTGTGACACCTCAACAGGAAGCACGGCTTCCGCACCATGAATCAAAAAGGAAGGCGTCTCTTGTGTTGAATTATTTGGAGTTGTACATAAACTCCATAATACAGATGGCAATTCATCCACCCATGCTCCTTTTGCTCTATCAAGTGGTTTTAGTAGTCTTTTCTTGAGTCCAGCGGTAACTAGTCCATTGGCTTTTTCTACCTGTCCATTTGTTTGCGGGTGAGCTACCGAAGCGTAGCTTATTTTGATGCCCATCTCCTGGCAGTACTCTTTGAACTCATTGGAAGTGAAGTTGCTCCCACTATCCGTGATGATGATGTTCGGTACGCCAAACCAAAATACTATGGATTTGATAAAATTCACAGCCGAAGTCCCGTCTTGGGGGGGTGACAGGCATCGCTTCAATCCATTTAGTAAATTTGTCGACTGCCACTAGCAGAAAGACGTGTCCTCCTGGCGATGATTTGTGAAGTTTTCCCACCATATCGAGTCCCTAGTGAGCAAACGGCCAGGCCAGAGGTATAGGATTCAATTCAGCGGCGGGTGCTCTAGGCTTTGTTGTGAAGCATTGACATGCCTCACATGTTCTGACAATGTCTTTTGCATCTTGAACTGCAGTGAGCCAGTAAAATCCTGTTCTGAATGCTTTTGCAGCAATTGCGCTGCTACTAGCATGGTGACCGCAAACTCCTTCGTGTATATCTTTGAGTATGATTTTTTCCTTCTTCAGGTGTTACGCAACGTTGCAACATGCCCGAAATACTTCAATTGTATAGTTCCCCTTTGATTATCCTGAAGGCCTTCGATCATCGGGTGATTCGCCGGGCTTCTATCACATCTTCTGGTAACTCTCCCTTAGTCATATATGCTATATACGGTTGCATGCAGGTGGGATCAATTAGCATGACCTCTTCAATTTCTTGTTCTTCTTCTTCAATGGATTCTTCTATGTCCTTGGCTTCTGAAGGAGCCCCCGAGTCTTTTTGCGGATGTTTCTTTTTCCCTGTTTTTGGTGCTACAACCTCGGAGACTCTTTTTGCTTTGATTGATCGCTCTGTTATCTCCTCCGAAAAAACTCTGGGTGGTATTGGTAAGCACAAGGACCCGATGTTTGCTAGATTGTCGGCTTCCTTAGTGCTTGCTCTTCCTATATGTGATACTTCACATCCATCAAATTGAGCTTCCATAATACTATATAGATCGCGATAAGCAATCATATTTTCGTTGATGGCGTCGCACTTGTTCATTGCTTGCTGTGCCACAAGATTGGAATCTCCGAAAATTTTGACGCGAGTTGCACCACAAGCTTTAGCCATTCACATGCCATGCAACAGGGCCTCGTATTCCGCTTCGTTATTGGATGCGTTCGTAAAGCTCATCCAAAGTATGTAGCGCATTTTGTCGCCTTGAGGTGATACTAGTATGACTCCTGCTCCTGCTCTCTCTGTTCTTTTTGATCCATCAAAGTACATTGTCTAGGCACTAGAAAGGTCTGGTGGACCCGCACATTGGAACTCCGTCCACTCTGTGATGAAATCCGTCAGAACTTGTGACTTAATTGCTTTGCGCTTCTCATACGTGATATCCCGAGGGGATAATTCGATGCCCCATAGAGAGACACGTCCAGTTGCTTATGGATTGTTGAGGATGCTTGACAAAGGCGCTTCGTTGACCACTACGATTGGATGCTCCGAAAAATAGTGGCGTAGTTTTCGTGCTGTCATAAATACCCCGTATGCTAGTTTTTGGTAGTGTGGGTACCTTTGTTTGGATGGCGATAGAACCTCACTCAGGAAGTAAACTGGCCTTTGCACACCGTGGGTCTTCCCTTCTTTGGGTCGCTCTACAACCAAGACCGTGCTGACCACCTGATTTGTGGCAGTGATATAAAGTAGTAAAGCCTCTTTCTCTTTTGGCAACATGACGATAGGAGATGTCGAAAGTGTCCTTTTAATATCTTCAAAGGCGCGCTAAGCTTCTTCCGTCCACTCGAATTTTTGTGATTTCCTCACGAGGGTATAGAATGGTGGCGCTTTTTCTCCTAACCTTGCAATAAAACGACTAAGTGCCGCTACTCGCCCTGCCAGTTGTTGTACGCCATGCAGATTTATTGGCTTCTTCATTATTAGTATTGCTTGTATGTTTTCAGGATTAGCCTCGATTCCCCTAGCTGACCAAATATTCGAGGAGTTGTCTTGCCGTGACTCCAATGGAACATTTCACTGGGTTCAGTTTGATGCTAAACTTGTCAAGATTTTTGAATGTTTCTTCGAGGTCCTTGATCAGCGTAGATCCTTGACCTGTTGTAACTATGACGTCATCGATATACACTTGCACATTTGTGCCTATTTGGCTGCCCAGACATTTCTGCATCATCTGCTGATATGTTGCTCCGGCATTCTTGAGGCCAAAAGGCATTGTTGTGTAGCAGAATACACCATAGGATGTTATAAACGCTGTTTTCTCCTGATCTTCTTCCTTCATCCTAATTTAGTGGTATCCTGAGTAAGCGTCCAAGAAAGAAAGATGTTCGCATCCCACAGTTGCATTGATTGTTTGATCGATTCGTGGCAATGGGAAGTGATCTTTTGGGCAATGCTTGTTCAGTGCAGTAAAGTTGATGCACATTCGAATTTCTGTAGTGTTTTTATTTGGAACACATACTAGGTTTGCGAGCCACTCTGATTTTGTTAGTTCTTTGAGAAAATTGGCATCAATGAGGCGATGGAGCTCCTTTCCAATGGCCTTGCGTTTTGGCTCTGCGAAGCGACGAAGCGGCTGCTTTACTGGCTTCGCCTTTGAATCTAAATTTAATGCATGCTCAGCGAGTTCCCTAGGAATTCTCGCCATGTCAAAAGGTAGCCATGCGAAAATATCCCAGTACTCATGGAGGAACTCGATGAGCGCGCTTTCCTATGCGGAATCAAGGTTAGAGGCCACGAATGTTGTTTTCGTCGGGTCGGCAAGGTGGATCTGTACTTCTTTTGTGTCTTTTGCTATGTCAAAAGCCTGATCGGGATTGACACGCGCTACTTCTAGGGGTTGTGCATTTCCTGAAGTTTTGAGTTGTTCAAACTCTATTGCCATCCTGAAAGATTCAGAAATTTTATTGAACTCCCGTTCACAGCTGTCAGCACGTGTGAAGCTGCCTTGTACCGTGATAATTCCCTTTGGTGCTGGCATTTTCATCACTAACTATGCATAATGCGGCACTGCCATAAACCGTGCAAAGGCTGGTCGACCCAGGATTGCGTGATATTGTGATGGTCAATCCATAACTTCAAATTTGAGTTTTCTCTCCTGAAATTTATCTTGGAACCAAAAACAACATCAAGAAATACTTTGCCTAACGGGATTTCTCCTTTACCTGGTACTATTCCATGGAAAGATGTTTCTGTTGGCGCGAGATTGTCCAGGGGTAGCCTACTGTTCTTAGTGTTTTTGCGTAGATCAGGTTTATGCTACCCGTCGTGGGACCCAAAGTGGGTGATCGGCTCTGCTGAATGTGATTTCTTTCTCCGACCAGTGGAGATACTCGGGTGTGGTTGATGTTGCTGTTTCCGCCATATTGATTTGTCTTGTGATGAGCTTCTAAATTCTGTTGGATGGGCGCCCTTTCTGAATCATGGACATTGCCCCATTTGACCTGGGGTACTCGTTGTTTTGATCATTGTTGTTTTGTGGTGGTGCCGCTAGTGGTGGTGGTGTATCGATGGCTAGTATACCAGGCATGGATGTGTATCCTCGATTTGCCACTTCGGTTGCCTTTTCATTACATAGCTCCTGCATCTTCAGGAACATTTGGCAGTCTTTCATGAGATGGTTGGATTGTCACCTGCCTACTGAGTCGACATAAAAATGCATATTACAGGGTCCTTCCAACATTTGCATTGCGGACATAGGTGGATCTCGTGCTCTTGGGTGGTACCGCTGTGTGGACTGGCTCCCTCCGACGGCATCTCTGTTCTGGCGGTATCCGCTGTTGTGGTCATTGCCTCTGTTCTTACCCTCTCCTGAAAAACCTATTGCGACATAACTTGGTCCCGTGTTCCCATCATTATTCCTTCTTCTTCTATCATTGCCGCACCTATCCCTGTCTTCTTTGGGTGATTGCACGTGTTTATTATGCAGCACATCCTCCCCATCAGCCCAGCGATTTGTTATTTCCATTAGATGGGAAATTGTTTTGGGTTTGACCCATTCTAGTTCTTCTATGAACTCTTGTGGACGTAGGCCGTCGTTGAAGGCGTCGATGGCCCTATCATCGGGTATGGACTTAGTTGAGTTTTTAATGATATTCCATCATTGGATGAATGCTCTTATGGATTCCCCATATTTTTGTTTGCACGCTCGCAACTGCTCCAGGGATGCTGGTCGCTTAAACGTGGATTGGAAGTTTCGGATGAACTTGTCTTCCAGGTCATTCCAGCTCCCGATGGAATCTTCGGGTAACTGCCTTAGCCACGATCTTGCGGCGCCGGTGAGATGTAGTTGTACACTTTGCATTGAAGTAGTTGTGGAGCCACCCTATAGTTTGACGGTGGCCAAATAGTCTGCTAACCAAGCTTTGGGTTCCTGGAGTCCATCGTATTTGTGGCGGTCATGTGGAAGTTTGAAGTCCTTGGGTACTGAGGCCTTGCGAATCCTCTGCGTGAAACAGCTGGCCCCGCATAGCTCATGATTATCTTCATTGTATCCATCCTAATATCATCGGCTCTGTCTTTGATCGCTTGATCCGTTGCTCCGATGTTGGGTGTTGTCGTTTCTTGTATTGCCTCACAGCTTGGATCCTATGAGATGCGTCTGGTGTGGTGATCGAGATCATCGGGTGTGTCCTACTTGTCGAGGACTGTTGTGACGGTGTGGGGATCTTTCGGGTTGACGTGTGATTCCTTGTTCTGCTTCCACGAGAGAGGCTCCTACCATGCCAAGGTTCATCAGGGCGGAGCAGTGAAGGGCCGCATGCGGATCGTCGGGTGCGGGTTGAGTGGTGATCAGATATGTTTGCGCGGCCACAATGGCTACCTGAGCTGTTTTTGCCTTGATGTTTCCTGCTTGATTAATTGACATGAATGATAAGTCGAGATCTCAGATGATTCCACTTCTTTCTGCTTCGAGGATATTCTGTAGTCGAGATGCTTCCCTTCTTGGTACTGCTGCTCCTGTTACACTCCTCGATCCTTGATTAGAGATTAATTGTGCCCGTCATAAGCTGGATTCATCGGCTAATCGCTTTCTTTCATCAAGTTGCCTTTGCATCCGAAGTAGGTATCTCTTCTTGTGGTGGAGAAGATATTGGTATGCTAGTAGATGCACATGTGAAGCATCCGCTGTCATCAGGACTGCTCCTGAAATTGCCTCCCTTGCTTTTTGCCATGTCGACGCTGGTAGCCAAAGTCCTTGTCTCTCTTCTGCGTGCGGTTCTCCGCCTCTTCCTTGGACTATGCGATTATCTACTGTTCCTAGTCCATTTCCATGGTCTCCTTCATTGTCGTGGTTTCCTGCATGGTCATCTGACAAAATATCATCGGGGTTGAGGATAGGATTACCGTTTTCGTCGTGTGGTGTTGAGGTATCTCCGTTGATCATGCACACTTGGTGGCGTGTTATGCGTGGCATAATGGCGTCATCTCCTGCTTCAAAGTTTGGGCTGATAGTATTCCGTGATCATAGTTCTGGATAGATTTTCGCCATCCTTTCTTCAAAGTCGACGTTTTCGCTGCTTTGTTCAGGTTTTGAGTTTGTCAAGTTTGCTTTGTATGGTAGGGTTGGCTGATGACCTTCTTCTCCTGCTTCGATCTGTGTTGTGACATTCGTGGAGGATCCGACGAAAGATGCTAGTACCTTCGTAGGCGTAGCTTTTCCCACTAACAGTTCTGATGCGATCAGGGCCGAAGGGTGTGTTTCTTGCTGGTTGTCTGTTTGGATGTGGAAGCTTCCGATGATTAGATTGAATCCGCTGTTAAAATCAGCAGGTACTAATACGGGGGTGGGCGGGCGTGGATCTGCTTTTGTTGAGTTGATGCTTGGTGGAGAGCGTTCCGCCGAATCCGTGTTTCCAGCGTTCAGGTTTTCCACAGACGGCGCCAATTGACGAGGGTTAACCTCGGCAATGCCCATGGTGATGGACTTGGGGTTTCGCGGAAAAGAGAACATGGAGGATTTCATTGGATGTCAGGAAAACAATGGAATCAAAGTCGCCTGAATATTGAGTAATTGCACTATCTTCTAGATTTCGGTACCCTCGCTTGGTCTTCTCCCGTCCTTTATATAATAGGCTGGGTCTCAAAGCTGTATGCAGATAGGTTTCATACACGCGTAATTACAATACCAACATAATGTCGGTTCACAGTCTCTTTCCTAATACAATCAAAGCTTTTGTCGGTTGCTCCCTTGGGCTGTCATCTAAAACCTTCATGGGCCATAAGCCTTCATCCAATCACAGGGTAGCTAATCATAACCACCTGAGTAATCATACCTATGTCAGTTGGTGTTGGGCGCCGATGGGCTCAGCAATGCGACCGGCTGCGCCAAGGTGTTGGAGGGCAGGGTGATAACCCACAAGTATAGGGGATCGTGTATAGCCTTTTCGATAAGTAAGAGTGTCGAACCCAACGAGGAGCTAAATGTAGGATAAATATTTTCTCAAGTTCTATCAACCATTGATACAACTTTATGCACACTAAATGTTTGCATTATCTAGGGAATAAAACTAGAGCAACAATACGAGTAATAGAGATAGCTTTGCATGATAATAAATAACAAGAAAGTAAAGCTAGTTGCTACAGTAATAAAATACACTAAACTAACAGAACCATGAGTGTGGAATAGTGGTGGTAATTGTGTTGGCTTTGTCCAAGTTTAAATAGCGAATAGATCGGGTTCATTGTCTTCGATGCAGTTTTCTATGTGGGAGAGGCTAAATATACATGCGCTTCACTACTTAGAATTACATGTACTATATGATTAGATTGTTAGCAAACATCCGTAAGTATTAATCAATGCATTAAGGTTTCCCCAACCATAACCTTAAGTTTAATGGTCCTCTTACTCCCATACGTGTAACGTTCCGGTTCACGTCCGCAGGTCTCTGTCACTCTGGCAGAACTTCCCCCTTCCTCTTACACATACTACAAACCCTATGATGTTTAATCCATGCACGCACAAATATAATGGACACCAAAGGACTGTACCATATCAACATACAACTCCAATGAACCAAAGACGTTCAACCATTCAATCTAAGAACAAAGAAACTACGCAAACATGACATAGATCATAGGATTATAACTTATAACATCAAACACCATGTTTACATAGGACGGTACAGAGGTGTGTGGGAGGATGAACCACTGCATACTAGGAGGATTAAGTGATGGAGATGGTGGTGAAGATGGTGAAGAGGGCGGCGGCGCGGGGGACTCCTTCCCCGTCGCCGGTATCATGGGGGAGCACTGCCCCTTAGCCCCTTCCTTCAAGTCTTCTTGGGAGACCTCCCCCATGGAGATGGGATCCATGGGGATGGTAAAAACATGGTTTTGGTGGCTGCAAATTCGTGGGTGGAGATGCCCTGGGCAAATTAGGTTTCCTCCCTTTATATAGCTTCTCGGATTCCCGTCACAGCTGCAGTAAATCGGGCCTAAAAGGACCGTCCGGACTTGGAATAAGCTAACTTTTATGTCTAGAATGTTTGTTGCGAAATTTCCAACAACTTTGCAGTTGAAGAGTTTTCTGTTTGACGCCGTCGTCGACCCGAAACGTGACTATCTTCAAAAAGAGTTCTGAGACAGATTTCTGAAAAAATCCCAAGTTTACTCTAACAAGGTTTCCACTTGTATTTTGGTAATTCCTACACATCAAAGTGTAAAACAAGAATATTGTGCACTTTTGCAACTATTAGTAGGTTAGTCCAAATAAATCATAAACTTTATACAAAAAGAAGTGTCAAAAGCATATTATTAGCATAAAACCATAAAAAATTATAGATATGTTATGGACGTATCAACATCCCCAAGCTTAGTTCCTGCTCGTCCTCGAGTAGGTAAACGATCAAAACAATATAATTTTTTAGGTGACATGCAGACAACACAATCTTGATCATCATTATTGTAAAAGTATTGATAGCTGGAATTAAGGTACTCTAAACATGAATCATGAAAGATAGAGTTCTAACAATAAGACATAGCAACTATGTTATAACATGAAAAGGCACAAACAAAAGATTCATGAATAAAAATGCTTTGCAAGACGTTTGTTTGTTTCACATAAAGAAAGCATAATGAGAATGGTATTCAGCTTGTCCCTCATAGAGTAGCAAAATATAAATGCATAGGGAACCTTCAAAGTTCATAAGGGTGACTAGATACAAATAGTTTAGGAAGAAGCAATATCAAAGTTATGCATCAATCAACAAGTCTTGGGACAATGCACATAGAACTAAGAATGACAACTATGCTCTCTTAATTGGTGCATAAAGATAGAAGGTGGAGACTCAATATAAAAGTAGAAGAAAGGCCTTCATAGAAGGAAGCAGGGATTTAAGTCTTATAAAGAGCTTACAAAAATTATGGTACTTATTAGCTTTCAGCTCTCATTGCCCCTATCATAAGAATCTTGAAGTGATTAAGGTTAAAGTGAACAAACTGTGGAGTATATGCTTGACAAAGTATAAGTCGGAAATCTAATGTCCCTTGAATACGAGGGCCGCTCCTCATGCTACTCAAGTTTAGTTACCGGTAAGCTCTTGTCATAGTAAGTACATGTGTATCATACAAAACCACCAACGGGGTACCCCTTGCCCGATGATACGGAAGAATCCCCATATAAAAATGACAAGGCAAGCAGACAACGAGCATCTCAGCAATCTTCTTATTTACCATGGGAAAATAGTGTTTTTTCTCTCTTTCCTCTTTTCTCATCTTTTTATTTCTTTTTTCTCAATCTCTATCTCTTTTTTATAAGAAGAATGCTTCATAGATTGCTCATTATGGTTACGCTGCAGGTTTCCACCAAGATTAGGCATGGATTAGACCGGCGGCCTAGGCGTTTCTCTAACACACATACATAACTCCATGAAATTACAAGCTCCCCTTTCATTTCACACCGATGACATCCATAGACAAAAGAGCATGATATCAACTAGGTACAATGTACAAGTGCAATGTTGAAAGCATTCCCCATGATAGCATGGTTCTTATAATCCCCAACATATAAGTGCAAGCATATACAACATAGATTACACAATGGTTCAAGTTTATTAGGGGCAAGAAAAGTAAAGTGTGCCATCAAGTTTGTGAGAGCTTTAATCACTAGTTTTGTCATAACAAGTTTAATTCGGAAGGTGGATAAAAGCATGAATATACTTGAAATAGCAAATGCTAATAGGTAGGTATGGTGGACTCTTTGGGATAACTTGGTTTTATTTGGATTTGGATGCATGAGTGGAACTCATACTTGGTTATGGAGGCTAGCAAAAGACTGGGAGCGACCAACTAAAAGAGCAATAATGGCCATAATCATGCAAATCGACAAAACATCATTAATTAAAGCATAAAATGATATTAAAAGTCGAAAACTAAAGGATCATAAAGGCTATGGTGACTTGGGATAGTAATAACATGGTGTGAGCATGCGCCAAGTCAACCCAAATAAAGCATCAAAAGAGAATACCACAATACTATGCTTTAATATGCTAAAACAACGCATGATTCTTTCAAGGCACATTAAGAAATCTAAATTGTTTATAACATGTCATGCTATAACAAAAATCACTAAGCATAAATCCAAAACAATATTAAGCATGACATGACAAAGCATAGGCCACCGTAAAAAACGAGCTCCTTTTACCACTTAAGCATGAACTTTTCCTACTCTTTTCCAATCCAAACCATACTTATTTGAAAACTAATATATGAAAGAGGGGGTCCAACCAATTTATTCAAGCAAACTAAGATAACCAAGAAAACGAAACCAAAAACGAAAAAGAAGACGCTCCAAGAACAACACAATTGTGCATGAAACAATAAAAATGAAGTGTTTGGAAGAACCTGAGATTTTTATTGATGAAGAAGGAGATGCCTTGGGCATCACCAAGCTTTGATGTTTGTACTTCTTGGATATTTCTTGGGGTGACACGGGGTGACATCCCCAAGCTTGAGCTTGAATCTATTCTTCATCTCATTACATCATTCTTTTCTTAACACCTGAAATTTTTCCTTCATACAAAACTTCACATAATCTTCATTAGCAACATTAGTGTACTCAAGATAATAAGTCTTTGGGTTCAGTTTCAACACCAATAAAAATTCCATTAAAACACAAGATACTTTAGCACTTCCCTTAAAAAGCTCAATTCCCTAAAGAGAACCAAAAAGGAATCAACAAGAATCAAATGCAAATAATGGTAGAAATCTGTTAAAACAGACCAGCAGATACAAACCAATTTTTTCGAAGACCTTCTGTTGCTCAAATCGAAGTTTTTTGAACGAACGAAAGTTGTATAACAACCTGGGGCATAAGCACAAAAAATTACAGCTCAAACCGACGTACAAAGATGTTACACGAATTTTTACAGTGAAGCACAAAAATCTGTTTCGGAACAACAACTTTCCTAAGCGTTACTTGTCTCTCATTAGAGGTTACTCTTGGCACAAAAAGCAAATAAAAAAGATAAGAAAATGTTATTACTGAAGCAATAACTTCCAAGACTCAACTAAAACTTTTGGGTTATCTCCCAATAAGTACTTTTCTTTAATGCCTTTAAGTTAGACATAGGATCAAGATTCAAGTATTTTTGAATGAATAAGCATTAAGATCAATACCAAAAATATCTTTCTTTTTCAAGGATTCATACATTCCTACAAGTTTTTAACAGAAAAGCTTCCATGGAAATATTTATTTTCGTTTCATAGGCATGAACACAAGTGTTCAAGGTCGACCCCACTTAACCATTACTCATCTTTTCAATCACTTTTCTTTTTAAAAACGTTTTTAGGTAACAAGTACACCTATTTTCTTTTGTAATTCGCATTCCTTATCTATACTAAGATAGAGAACAACTTAAAACTGAAAGTAAAACCTACTTAGAGATAAAGCAAACAAGTGCACTCAAGAATATGCACCCACACGCTATTGCTCCCCGGCAACGGCGCCAGAAAAGGTCTTGATAACCCACAAGTATAGGGGATCGTGTGTAGCCTTTTCGATAAGTAAGAGTGTCGAACCCAACGAGGAGCTAAAGGTAGGATAAATATTCTCTCAAGTTCTATCAACCACTAATACAACTCTATGCACACTAAATGTTTGCATTATCTAGAAAATAAAACTAGAGCAACAATACGAGTAATAGAGATAGCTTTGCATGATAATAAATAACAAGAAAGTAAAGCTAGTTGCTGCAGCAATAAAATGCACTAAACTAACAGAACCATAAGTGTGGAATAGTGGTGGTAATTGTGTTGGCTTTGTTCAAGTTTAAATAGCGAATAGATCGGGTTCATTGTTTTCGATGCAGTTTTCTATGTGGGAGAGGCTAAATATACATGTGCTTCCCTACTTGGAATTACATATACTATATGATTGGATTGTTAGCAAACATTCATAAGTACTAATCAATGCATTAAGGTTTCCCCAGCCATAGCCTTACGTTTAATGGTACTCTTACTCCCATATGTGCAACGTTCCGGTTCGCGTCCTCAGGTTTCTGTCACTCCGGCAGAACTTCCCCCTTCCTCTTACACATACTACAAACCCTATGATGTTTAATCCATGCGCGCACAAATATAATGGACACCAAAGGACTGTACCGTATCAACATACAACTCTAATGAACCAAAGACGTTCAACCATCAATCTAAGAACAAAGAAACTACGCAAACATGACATAGATCGTAGGATTATAACTTATAGCATCAAACACCATGTTTACATAGGACGGTACAGAGGTGTGTGGGAGGATGAACCACTGCATACTAGGAGGATTAGTTGATGAAGATGGCGGTGAAGATGGTGAAGAGGGCGGCGCCGGCGGCGCCGGCGGTGCGAGGGACTCCTTCCCCGCTGCCGGTATCATGGGAGAGCACCGCCCCTTAGCCCCTTCCTTCATGGCTTCTTGGGAGCCCTACCCAATGGAGATGGGATTCATGAGGAGGCAAAAACGTGGCTTTGGTGGCTGCAAATTCGTGGGTGGAGATGCCCTGGACGAATTAGGTTTCCTCCCTTTATATAACTTCTCGGATTCCCGTCACCCCATCTTGGGCTACAGTAAATCGGGCCTAAAAGGCCAGTCCGGACTCGGATTAAGCTAAATTTTATGTCCGGAACATTTGTCACGAAATTTCCAACAGCTTTGTAGTTGAAGAGGTTTCCGTTTGACGCCGTCTTCGACCCGAAACGTGACCATCTTCAAAAAGAGTTCTGAGACAGATTTCTGAAAAAATCCCAATTTGACTCTAAAAAGGTTTCCACTTGTATTCTTGGTAATTCCTACACATCAAAGTGTACAACAAGAACATTGTGCACTTTTGCAACTATTAGTAGGTTAGTCCAAATAAATCATAAACTTTATACAAAAAGGTGTGTCAAAAGCATATTATTAGCATAAAACCATCAAAAATTATAGATACGTTATGGACGTATCACAGGGTCACCAAGTTCGGCGACATGTGTTGGGACGAGTTGCTGCCAAACACGCTGGGCACCGGTATCGGCCCAACTCCACCAGCATCATTCCACTCGACTAGACCCTCGCACAGCTAAGGAGGAATGATCTCGCGCAACCTTGCTTCCAACTTTTCCGTCATTTGCGACTCCATTTGCTTCGGCAACTGGGCCACTTTGGCCTTGAGATCTATGATCTCCCGTCTCTGCTCATCCTGCACCTTGGACTTTCTCTCCTTTCTGATCTTTGAGTCGTCTTTGAAGTGGACACCGACTTTCATGGTTAGCCCATAGCCGGGAACACGTCCATCGGACGTCATCTTCATGTTCTTGGGCCTTTCCTTGACAAGGTTCATTGCCCTATTGAAAGGAGTGTCACACGGTCCCGACAGCCCCGTTGTGGGGGAACTTGCCTCAGCCGCTATTTCATCTTTCTGCAAAAGGAAGGTGAACCCATTTTTAATTTTGGCTTCATTATTGATCGCCAATCGACTTGAGATCCACGTGGTTAGTTGCTTACCAGGTGTTTCTCGAATTTCAGCACGTCCTCATTTGTGGTTTTGAATTCCTTTGTTATGGGGCATAGGAAGTAGCGGGCCCGCACAAAGTTCCTCACCTGCTCGTCCTTGAATTTGTCAAACATGTTTGGTTTACCAAGGGGCCTAAGCTCGGCGTCCTCCTTCTCCCAAATTGGATTTATTCCTCTGTAACTGCCGCTCCCAAGTCTGTGGTTACCTATATTCTGGTCACGCAGTCTCTTTCCCCATGCCGCCCATTCTTTTGCGTAACGGTATCCAAATCCTCCTTGAAGAGGAGATAGTCGTCGTGTTCGAGCAGTGGCTCGTGCTTCTTTATCTCCTCCCAGCTTTCATTTTTGTCTGTCCGCTTCTTCACCCGGGTTCTCCAGTTGCTCAAGAGGGTGCTCATCTTCATGAGGGCCGCCTCGTTTACCACATTGTTATTGACCTCAAGATTGTCATAATCATGGGGGAACTTGTAGCGTCTGTGAAGCTTCTTCATGAGGAGCTGGACTAAATGCGCATTGCCGGGATCTCGAAGGTTCCTCGTGTTGACCATCAAGGTCTCCCGTACAATGCACCCGAGTTGTATCCCGTACCCAGCGGCGGGGGCTACATGCTCCATGGGTGCACCGCTCACTGTCACTTCAGTGAATTCCTCGCGCTCCGTGCCGAGTGTCGGCGGGTCTCGATTCTTCCTCACAGACTTCTTAGCTTCCGGGGCAGCACCACCATCCGTCTGTCCTCCCGCATCGGTGCGTTCGCCGACATTGGTGGTGTCGTCCTCGGCGCCATCGGTGCGTTCGCCGCCGGCATCTGTGGTGTCATCTTCGTGGCCATCACTCATTCCAGCATTGTCGTCACCTTCCATGTCTTCTTCGTCGTTGGCCATGGCAGCTATTTCCTACTGCTCCTCCTCCCTCTAGGAAAGACGCCAAAATGGCATGTTGGCCTTTCGGGCTTCTTCTTCGACAATCATTTTCTTCGAAGGGCCGTCCCCATCATTTACTTGTCCGGTCGACATCTTTGCACTAAAAAGGTATATGCAACTAATTAGTACAAGATAAATTGATCGGAAAATTTGATAGCACCTACCCTAAAAAAGGCTACCTAGGAGTGCGCATTTCTCCCCGAAACAGAAATGAATCAACATTTGGGGAGTAACAGGCACTCAGTTTGGAATCCCTGCAACAATTGACAAAAAACTGTCCACCACCAAAACTGATTCACAAAAGCATGCATACACATAACATCATTTCATTATAATCCCATCGCACTGTTCACAACACTGTTTCATATGGTGGTACATAGATCTGCCAGAGTTCACTTTCACATGCATATAGGGACAAGCTGTGGTGGTACATATTATTCAAAAGAAATTTCATGTCTACATGAGGGGATACAAATGAATCTACAACCTTTAACGAGAAAATGATCAATTTGAGAGATGCACAAAAATTATGTGGTGATATGCAATTGTGAATAGTGTTAAAATTGTCTACTATTTCATAACATTACAGTGAACTCTCATCCATGTATTAACAGACAAGCAATCCATATTATTTGGGAGGCATACAAGCAATTCCTTAATAGTAAACCATATTGCTAATACTAAATAGTAAACATTCAAGCATTCATGGTGCTGGTACTATTGTTAGCATTAGTGGATTTTAGTCTCGACCATATTATTGCAAAACTGCTATAGAATCAGAAGCTAAACCATGCATTTATATATTCAAAACTAAAAGTAGCTAGGCAGGAGTGATAAAGGCATAAGAAAATATATTTATATATTCAATACTAAAAGCGGGCATTAGGAGTGCTAAAGGCATAAGAATGGATGATCCTTAATTTACCAGTGCTCATGCAGTCACTTCTGTTACAACATTGCAGCAGTTTATCCTAGCCTGGAACCAAGCTCCCTTAGCACATGAGGTAATTTTCTATGAGGTATGACCTAATGCTATTTTTCTATAAAATATACACTACAAGATTTATGTGGGATTGCATATGGGCCTATGAATCAAACGAATTATGTAGGAAAATTTCTACATGATTCCGATCTTACACAAATCCTATAAAAATGCCATAAACCAAAGTAGCCTAAAAGTCAAAGTGGTTAAATAGTTAGTTCCATCACACAAAACTATACGCCAGATTGATTAGACTCTCGAAAGTCAAGATAAAACATCTGCCCAAGCCCAACACTTATTAAAATACTACTACTGCAGCACCTTGATGTAACAAAAGTATGCGATGAAGAGTAGAAAATCCCAGACCCGAAGAATGTGCAGGGCCGACAAGAGAGACAGTCAACTAGTCACTTCCTTGTCCTAGCTCATGTTTTTATCTTGTTGCACCAAAAGGATTCATCCTAGATCGCATCAAGTAAACTAATCCTGCTCCTAATCCGTATGGGTTGACGAACCACTCGAGACAACAGGCATGCTAACTGACACAGTGTAGTATATTTGTTTGATTGTACTTAATGTATAGGGAGCAGTGCTCTGTTTCATCTTAAAAGTCAAACACACACTCACACATGGGCCTTGCAGTTTTTTCTTCCTTTGACAGAGTTTGCTGTTGTGCTGTGATAGTATAATATGTTAATGTCAGAGCTACGAGTAAACTAGTCGTTCTACAGGACAGAGCTACACTATGATTAACATGATCTGACCAATAAGAATTGTGCAATTTTAATATGGAGTAGCAGTTATCTTGTCAACTCCTCATATGATCAGAACACAATACACAGAGCAATATTGCTTCCTAGAGATTTGGCCTAGGAACCCTAACCCTAGCCTAGGAACCCTAACCCTAACCCTAACCCTAGCCTGGAACCTGGCCCTAACCCTAGCAAGAGAGGGGAGGGGAGGGGAAGGGAGAGGGAGACTCCTACCTGGCAGGTCGTGGCGGCGCGCAGGTGCTAGCGGACGGCGACAGGTCGTGGCGGCACGCAGGTGGACAGCGATGGCTCGGAACGAGAGGAAGCAGAGGGACGCGCACGTCCTCTCCGCTGGCGAGGAACGAGAGGAAGCAGAGGCGCGTCCTTCTCTCCAGGGAGAAACGGTGGTGGACGGTGGTGGTGGGGATGGAACAGACAGATCAAGCAAGGGGGAGAAGGGGTGCGTGTTACTAATTTCAGTTAAGTGTATAAACTCAGTGGCGCATCTCTAATCGGTGAGTTTCCTGGGTTAGCTCAAAAAGGCACGCGGTGCTGAGTTGACAGCAACACAAGCCTACCTCACTAGTTACTACGGTTGGTTGGTTGCCCCCCATTTTTTTCTTTAATTCAAAACTATATTTAACAAAAATTAAAATTAATATTTGGCCTTGTAATATTTACTCATAAGAAAACTGTCTAGTATTTTTAGACTATGAACAATTTAATATTTACAAATATAAAAGGAAAAACACATGTATATATGATTATTGTTCCAAAAATCCATATGTATCATGTATATAGTTTCATCGACTTGATGCACGCGCACACACATCACACACAAAAAAGTCACTTTTGCAATGTCGATTCCTAACGAGTTAGTGTCGTCTCGTCACGGTGATATTCTTGCCCTTCTTCGTCGCGGTTTAATAATTTAGCCCGGAAACAAGGGGGATTTCTTCTCGTGTATGGACATCCTTTAGAGGGTAGGGTGGTCTTCCTTCTTCCTGATGCAGCACTAGGTCTGTCAAAGTACTTGTCGAATTCCTCTTCTATCTTTGGATCACCGTACTTGTCGAAGTCTTGTTCTATGGCCGCTCCCTCCATTCCAATGATGCTCCTTTTCCCCCTCCTGACAACAACGCGGCTAGGCCTTACAGGGTCGGTAATGTAGAAGCATTGATCCACCTAGCAAGCCAGTACCCATGGCTCATTTTTCGCCTGGACGTTCGCGCCAGATGCCTTCGATGATTTGGCTTTGGGTATAACCATCGTGGTGAAATACCAGCCTTATTTTTCAACGTTCTTGGCCCATCTGAACCGGAACATCGGCATCTTGTCTCCACAGTAGTCGAGTTCAAAGATCTCCTCGATCCTACCGAAGAATCTCTCCTTGACAGTGGATTCCTCGTCTGCGTAGGATAGCATCGTGACTCTCGAGTTCTGATATTCGCTATTCTTGTCCTTTTCCTCAGTGTAGAATGTGTAACCGTTGATATCGTATGCCTGATCGGTCCTCACATTCATCGTGGGGCCCTGTGACAAGGTGAATATGTGTTTTTCCTCATCCGTAGAAGGTCTCTTACCATGATAAAGCTGGAGTAGCTCTTTCTTGAACCAATGCGTGAAGATGGAGTTGTGCTCTCTAGTCACATCTCCCTTAGTCCGTCATTGGCCCGTGTCCCTAAACATCTTCTCAACTAAGCTTTTGTGCTCTAGCACCCATGGTTCGACAAACTCTATGTGTTGTAGCGCGACTCGATGTGCCTTGTCATAGTTTGTGTGTCGACCAGTGAAGACGATATGCATTGGGGCGTGGACCTCGCGGTGACCACATCCATCGAGCCTCCTGATTGGTAGACCAACCGGATCATCGTCACCCTTATTTCGTAGATAATTCTGGCAGAACGATATGGACTCGTACGTTAGAAATCCCTTGGCTATGCTTCCATTCAGACGGTTCCTGTTGCGAACGAATCCTTTGAGAACGCCGTTCAACCTTTCAAACAACATCATGTTGTGTAGGAATAGCGGCTCGAGGTGGATGATATCATCTACGAGGTGGACTAGCAGATGCACCATGATGTCATGGAACGCAGGGGAGGGGGGAAGTAAATCTCGAGCTCGCATAGTATCACGACGATCTCTTCTTGTAGCTTATCGAGCTGCTTCACATCGATCGACTTCCTAGAGATTACCACGAAAACGTTACAGAGCTCAAACAGCGTCTCACGTATGTGCTCGTCCGTTATCCCTCGGATAACATCCGGAAGTATCTGCGTCATCAGCACGTGGCAGTCATGAGATTTCATCCCGGATAACCTCTTCTTCTTTTCGTCCAGATATCGAGATATCTTCCCTCCCTAACCGATAGGAAGTTTGGTTCCGACGAGAACATTGAAAAACTGCTGGAGCTCCTCCTCACTCATAGTGAAGCAGGAAGGGGGGCGGTAGTAGTCGTTCCTCTTAGCCCTTTTACACCAACGACCTTGAGTATCTTGCATCTGAGCATCATCATCGCCGTCATCATCATCAGGGCATCCTCCATGAAGTTCTTCCTTTATGTCGAGCTTGATCAGGTCGTTTCTTGCCTTTGGCCCATCTTTGGTCCTCTCCGGCATGTTGACAAGAGTGCCAATCAGACTCTCGCACACGTTCTTCGTGATGTGCATGAGGTCAAGGCTATGTGGCGTGTGGAGGTATTTCCAGTATGGTAGGTCCCAGAAAACAAACATTGCTTTCCATACACCTAGCAGTGGCTTTGTCCTCGGCCCGGGGCAGTCTTTCCATTTTTCTAGCAAGTCGTTGATATCCTCGCCGCTCCTCCTAGGTGGAGCTGTTTCGAGCTCATCCTCACCATTCAACAGATCTCCGCGTTTTCTCCATGGGTGATACACGGGGAGCCACTTTCGAATCCCTGGGAACACGGTTTTCAAAGACCCGGGATCCCTCGGTAGCTGCATATGCGGGGTTTTCTCCATGCACCTGACGCATGCACCGTGTCTGTGGTTCACCTGGCACGATACATATCCTAGACCAAGATAGTCCTGCACCGTCGTGATCAACGTGGATCTTAGAGGGAAATATTCTTCTGTGTAGGCATCCCACGTACGGAATGGCGTCTCCCATAGTGTGGCTAACTCCTCTTTCAACAACCCGAGATACCTATGCATGTCGATGCCCGGTTGTTTCGGCCCCTGAATAAGAATACTCATGTGTACGTACCTTTGCATTGTTCATGTCCAGGGGGGATTGCATGGCCATACAAACACGGGCCAGGTGCTATGCGTGCTAATCTGGTTTCCAAAGGGATTGAGTCCATTGGTGCTCATACCTAGCCTAACGTTCCTGGCATCGTCCCTGAACTCCTCTTCAAACTCCATGTCCAATGCGTGCCACTGGCTAGCGTCTACGGGGTGTGTTAGGATCTTGCCCTTCTCTGGATCCTCTTCAGGCTTCTCCCTTTCTACATGCCATTGCATGAGCTTCGCTTCCTTAGGGTCTACGAAATACCGCTGCGGACAGGGAGTGATAGGAAAGTACCATACCACTTTTTGAGGAACTTTCTTGTTCCCTCTCTTGTATCGTGCATGGCCGCACACCGGACATGTGGTTCTATCCTTGTACTCGCCCGATAAAGTGCGCAGTCATTGAGGGCAGGCGTGGTATTTGACGTATGGTAGATCGAGAGGGCACACGACTTTCTTGGCCTCGTCGATACCTCTTGGCAATGTGTTCTCCTCAGGAAGTATATCGCTCCAGAATTCCATGATATGGTTGAAACTCACGTCGGTCCATGTGTCTTGCACCTTCATCTTCAGATCCTTGAGGGTTACATTCAGGCGTGTATGCTTGAGCCGACACCCAGGATACAACGGAGTAATCCCGTCTTTATCCATCTGCGCCAGCTTGGCTTTCTCTCTAGCAACAACTTTGTTGGTTCTCGTCTCCTTGAGGAGCATTTCTCGAAAATGAGGGTCCCGTAAAGTTGAAGTTAGCGGTGTCTGTGTGTCCGTGTCTTCTCCACCACCATCGGATCCGACATCTCCTTCATGATGATCATGATCATGTCCACGGGCATCTTCTTCATCATAATCATGTTCGGCATCTTCGTGAGCACCATTTCCTGCCGGTGCCCCGTTGTTGACGTCCTCATCAATGTAGTCGGGCATGAAACCACCCATGAGCAAGTCCTTCTCCAATGTCCCAGAATCAGGTTTAATTAGGGTACCAAGTTTGCATCTCTTACAAGGACATCTTATCTCAGTCATGTTGTTCTGAATCATGACGGTCGTCGCGCATGCCTTGTATCTAGCCACCATAGCTTCGCTCAGCTGACGCACCATGGTTTCCTGTGCAGTGGTATGGAGCAAAACGAATATTTAGAACCATGCATGCAAAAATTCGGCATGACCTTCCCTATAAATAGGACATATGAGTAGTGCAAAATTTTGCCAAAACAGAAATAAATCAACATTTCGGCAAACATTCATTGCACCACACACACCGGCACCTACACAACACAAAGCATACACAAGAACACAAGCATATATCCATGTAAACATCGTCTCCCGAGCCAACACCGTCGTCCGCACAGACAAAAATAGAAGCATATATATCCATGTACACAAGAACACAAGCATATATCACAAGAACACAAGCATATACACCGCCAACATCGTCGTCCACACACACACAAAACAAGCACAAATTATACCGAGACGAGAGAGGCCGCGCAAGAGTTCGTGTGGTGTAGTTAGTCAAACTTGATGTGGAGGAGAGGAGAGAAAATGTGTGTGCGCTTACTTTAGTGGATCTACACGGTGCAGAGGAGTTTCCTTTATAGATCCATCCAACCCAAAGAGATTTTGGCAACTTAAAATGAAGAAATTGTTGGAGAAAATGAGGTGAGGAGGAGGAGCAACTCGAGCTAGATCTAGTGGAGATGGGGAAAGTGCACTATCTAGTGGAGGGTAGGGGAAAGTGCCAACTTTTTGTGTGGCTGTCATGACATGTCTGTGGCGCACCAGCTACACGGTGCGCCAGTGACTAAATATACCCGTGGCGCACCTCCAGGCCATGCGCCGCAGGTAACCTATCACTTTTCAGATGGATGGGTCCACAAACACCCGTGGCGCATAAGTATACCATGCGCCACAGATAAAACCCACTATGCGTGGAGCACGTCCATTCCGTGTGCCATGGATGTGCTGCCCATGCAGAGGGTCGGCCGACAGCGCTGGGGCCCACTTTATAGTGGTGCACCGTTTGGGCCATGCGCCGCGGATAAGGAAAGATCAGTGGCGCATAGTCTACCACGTGCACCATGGGTAACTATCTGTGGGGCACGAATTTAGTGTGCGCCACTAATAATGTTGCGACCTCGGATCGTTAAGGATCCTAAGTCCCATGTGATTAACATGCTAGTCCCTGCATCAATAGCTAGCACTTCACAGTCGATGAATATCATGTAAACCAGAAGTTATTATTACACGAATAATCCAGAGAATAATTATTACAACTTGCATAGCTCATAGCTAACTCAAATAAAACAGCGGAAACTAAATAAAACTTGAGTCCATCAACGCCTCAGGCTAGCTGCGTGAAGACCCACGATCCCTACGCACCTTTCAATCTTCGGATTCTGCACATAAGACGTGCAGCCAACAAGTTGGGTCAATACTTTGTATTGGCAAATTACACCAAGGAAAGAGCAAGACTATCCCTACATGCAAGGCTAAGAGTAGGCTCTGGGGTTCATTTGCGCAAAGCCAATTTTATCAATGTAATAAGAAAAGGGGAAGAAAGTTTTCCCTACCTTGTAAACTTTGATAAATAGTATAGGGTCGAATGGAACACGTGGATATTACTCACCAAGTGCCCAAATCAACCTAGCACTTGGATATTACGCACCAAGTTCCCAAATTCCCACCCAATGGCGATATTACCCACGCCTTGGGGTTTATAAAACGTTAAGTTTGGAAAAGAGAGAGGAAGATCTTTCAGAGGCTCCATCCTTCAGATGCTCAAAGTTGTTCTATATCCGTGAACACGGCTGATCGATCAGATTGCAATACTCTCGAGAGGTTGTACACTTTCCCCACAATCCACGATCAAGTCCTTTTACAAAAAACACCATGGCGAAGCCTTCCCTTAGTAGCCCCTCTACCAGCTGGATCCAACCGTGCTAAGAACCTCCAAATGTTGGTACCCTGGTGAGGTTTCCAACTAAGTAATAAGCCAAGACAAAGCCCATATGTATTGTGGTTGCACTGGAAGCTTCTGAATTCTGAAACATGACAGACTTCTTTGATTCCTGGGCGACCGTCCTCCACAAAAATCTCACTCGCTGTCCTGACAACCATTCCGCCCAGAAGAAAACTTAGTTTTATTTTGAAGGGGTTTTGGAGAAGAAAAGTTCGCTCGAGAGAGCTATCATACTTAGAAAATTCTTGAGTCTTTCGAACCCTCCCATCAATATTTGATATATATAAGTATATAGCATAGCAAGCATAACTTAGAAGAACAGAATAACCTATTGGGATGGAAAATCCTAAGCATAGAGCTACTCATGGCATACTACAAAATCGTACTTGCAAAATAATACTAAGAAATTCTACCAAAAACCTACGCATGCATACTACAGAATTTGAAGAGTAAAACATGCATAGTCAAAACTAGGACATAACATGAACAAGTGGTGTAACTTGGCTTGATCCGAGCAGCAATCTACACAACAGTACTCCTCAGCGCACTCCGAGCAATCTAACGAAGCAAACAAGGATCCAATCACAATTTGCACAAAACAAGTCACGAAGTCAAATATGCATGCATGCAACATGGTAATATGTAAGGATGGATTTGATTTCAACCAGGGTTTTTAACCAGGGGTGTTGTTTAGTTGGGGATGTCGTTAGAATCGATTCCCCACAGATTTTAGGTACTTTAGGTTAAACCCTAATTAACGAAGCTCAAAACTAGATCTACAACTCTAATCTACCTCGAGACAGATCTGAACACCCTAAGCATGATATGAAAATTTTCTACATAAGGTCTCGATGATATAAAGCCAACGCAACAAGAATCAACTAAAACGGAGCTACGGATAAATGTCTGGAATTAAAATACTCTAATCTAAACTTTAAATCCTACTGCAAGATTGCTATGACAAAACAGCAATATTATTGTAGATCTGTGTTCTAATTGATAATATGAATCCAACGGTATATTATACGCAATTTTTGGACTAATATTCGAATTACTATGGATTTTACAAATTTGGAGAAATTTCAGTCTATTTAAAAGAAAAACAAAAAGGGCGACCAGTGAGGCGGCGACACGTGGCGGCCCGTGATTGGTCCGCCGGGCACGCGTGACGTCGACGCGGCGCTGATGCGGCGACAACGCGGTGGCTTCCACGTGGCGCGGCGGGGTTGGCCGGGGCGTTGACCGATCGCATCCATTGGATCCAGATCTGACGGTAGGAGAGGAGGGCGGCGGCTTACCGTGGCGGCGGCGACTGGAGGTGGCGGCGGATGGCGGCGGGGCTCCGGCGATGGCCGGCGGCGGGCGGCGGTGCTCCTCCGGCGAGACGGAGTAGCGGACGACGCGCGGCTCATCCTCACGGTGCCGTTCCCGAGGGCGGCGGCGGTCCTCCTTCTCCGAGGCGACGGCGGACGGCGGATGGAGGCGGCGGGGTTCCGGCGAGAAATTGGCGGCGCTCGGTGGCGGTGGCAGCGGAAAAAGGCTAGGGTTCTGGGGAGGCATGCCGAGGGCTATTTAAAGGCGGAAAAACTTGGCGCGGGGGTCGTGGAAACCGTCCCGGATTCGCCGGAGGCGGTTGCCGACACGGCGGCGGTGGCGTGGCCAAGCCGGACTCGGGGAGGAGGCGGCTGACGGGTGGTCCCCGCCTGTCGGTGGCTGTGGGCGCGGGAGCGGGCTGGCGCGGCTGCTGGGCCGGCCCATTCGCTACGCGCCGCTCGCTCGCGCGCGCGGTAGATAGGCCTCGGGCTGGCTCGACCGGCCCGGTTAGGTTAGTTTTCGTTTTTTTATACTTTTATTATTTCTGATTTGCTATTTGTTTGATAACTTTTGCAAACGGACTCCGAATTAGACGAAAATGGTCTCTAAAATTTTGTAAAAAGGAGAGGATTAGGATAGGATTAGAAAATAACACTTTTGCAAAGGTGTTAATGGTTTAAAAGGTTTTACCCCCCTTTTGTCTATAATTCGACTATGGGGTTTGAGAAAATACCTGATGCAAATTTTTGATATGTAATGCCATGATGCAATGATATGATGCATGCTTCTAGTAACATCTGTAATTGCAAAATTTGGGATGTTACAAACCTACCCCCCTTAAGAAGAATCTCGTCCCCGAGATTCAGGTTGGTTAGCAAATAGGTGTGGGTGTTCTTTCTTCAGGTCTTCTTCACGTTCCCACGTGGCCTCTTCCTCGGAATGGTGATTCCATTGAACTTTGCAGAATCTGATAGTCTTGGTACGAGTAATTCTCTCGGCTGTTTCCAAAATCCTAGCGGGTTTTTCCTCATAGGTGAGATCGTTTTCCAATTGGACTTCTCCCAATGGAACTGTATCCTTTAGTGGAGTTTCAGCCATTTCTGGGTGACACTTCTTCAGTTGCGACACATGGAAAACATCGTGAACCGTTAGCACTTCGGGTAATTCCAATTGATAGGCAACTTCCCCTCTTCGACCCAAGATTTTGTAGGGCCCTATAAATCGGGGTGCTAACTTACCCTTGATTCCGAATCTCTTAACTCCTCGTAGTGGTGAAACTCGAAGATACACACGGTCTCCCTCTTCATAAGTCACATCCCTGCGCTTGGAATCAGCATAACTCTTTTGTCTGGATTGGGCTATTTTTAACCTGTCTTGGATCCGTCTCACCTTTTCTTCGGCATCCTTGATCAATTCAGGTCCAAACAAACTACGTTCTCCTACTCCACTCCATAGCAGCGGAGTCCTACACTTTCTGCCATGTAGAGCTTCGAATGGGGCCATCTTTATGCTAGTTTGGTAGCTGTTATTGTATGGGAATTCCGCATATAGCAAATTATCATCCCAACTAGACCCATAGTCTAACTCCAAGATCTGATTAACTCTTTCCGTCTGTCCATAGGTTTGTGGGTGGAAGGCAGTACTAAACTCCAGTCGTATCCCTAGAGACTCGTGTAGCTGTCGCCAAAACTTAGAGGTGAATTGGGTACCTCTATCAGAGACAATTCCTTTGGGTACACCATGAAGGCTTACGATCCTTGACATGTAAATCTTGGCAAATTTAGTACTCGTATAGGTGGTCTTTACGGGAATAAAGTGGGCCACTTTTGTGAAGTGGTCGACCACTACCCAGATGGAGTCATACCCAGATCGAGTCCGGGGTAGTCCTGTGATAAAATCCATGCCTACCTTGTCCCACTTCCATTCGGGCACAGGTAATGGCTGTAGCAGTCCTACGGGTTTTTGATGCTCGGCCTTGACTCTGTTGCATACGTCACACAAGGAGATATATTCAGCAATTTATCTTTTCATGTTGTTCCACCAGAACCTCTCTTTCACATCCATATACATCTTTGTATTACCGGGATGAATTGAGTAAGGTGAATCGTGAGCTTCCTGAAGGATTAACTTCCTAATATTGGGATCATCGGGAACGCAGAAACGCTTCTCATACCAAAGTGTTCCTTGTTCATCCGTGTGAAACCCTTTTGCTTTACCCTTGCTTATATTAGCTCTTATTTCTTCCAACTCTTTGTCCCCCTTCTGGGCCTCTTTGATTTGGTCCAGAAGCGTTGGCACTATCTCCATAGTTGCTAAGTATCCCTCCGGAACTATTTCCAACCCGAGGTCCTTGAATTGTTCGCACAAATCTTTTGGAAGTTCTCCCACGGTAAGTCCATTTACATAGATTTTCCGGCTTAAGGCGTCAGCCACAACGTTGGCCTTTCCCGGATGGTACTGCAGGTCTAAGTCATAATCCTTGATGAGCTCAAGCCATCTCCTTTGCCTCATATTTAACTCCTTTTGAGTGAAGATATACTTAAGGCTCTTGTGATCCGTGAACACATCACAATGTTTGCCCATTAGGTAATGTCTCCATACCTTAAGCGCATGCACTACTGATGCTAGTTCCAAATCGTGCGTGGGGTAGTTATTCTCATGGTTCTTAAGTTGCCGAGAGGCGTATGACACTACTTTTCCATCTTGCATTAGTACACTACCCAGTCCTTGTCGAGAAGCGTCGCAATAGACTTGGAAATCCTTTTGGATGTCAGGGAGACACAAAACTGGTGCCGTTACTAGACGCTTCTTTAATTCCTGAAAACTTGCTTCACATCCCTCGGTCCATTGGAACTCCTTCTCTTTCTTCAGCAACTCTGTCATAGGCTTTGCTATCTTGGAAAAGTTTTCAATGAATCTTCGGTAATATCCCGCAAGGCCTAGGAAACTCCTAATATCACCCACATTCTTAGGAGACTCCCATTCTGTCACGGAAGCTACCTTACTTGGGTCCACGACAACACCTTTAGCTGATACAATATGACCAAGGAATCCCACTTCTTTCAACCAGAACTCACATTTGCTAAATTTGGCATACAACTTGTGTTCCCTTAACTTTTCCATGATTAGGCGCAGATGCCTCTCATGTTCTTTCTCGTTCTTGGAGTATATGAGTATGTCATCAATGAATACCACAACAAACTTATCCAAGTACTCCATGAACACCTTGTTCATCATAGTCATGAAGTATGCCGGGGCATTGGTTAAGCCAAACGACATCACGGTGTATTCATACAATCCGTATCTTGTGGTGAAAGCTGTCTTGGGTACATCCTGTTCCCGGATCTTTAGCTGGAAATATCCTGATCGGAGATCAATCTTAGAGAACACACTAGCTCCCTTTAATTGGTGAAACAGGTCATTAATATTGGGTAGAGGGTACTTGTTCTTGATTGTTACTTCATTCAATGACCGGTAGTCCACAACTAGCCTCTTGGTTTTATTCTTCTTCTCCACGAATAAGACAGGTGCTCCCCAAGATGACGCACTTGGTTGAATGAAGCCTTTGTCCAATTGCTCTCTAAGCTATTTCTTAAGTTCCTTCAACTCATCCACATCTATTTTGTATGGCCTCTTTGCTATTGGTCCAGTACCTGGCATCAAGTCGATGAGAAACTCGATGTCACGGTCGGGAGGCATCCCTGGCAATTCTTCCGGAAACACGTCTGGATACTCCTTCACAATTGGCATGTCCTCCAAGCTAACCCCCTTAAGAGAGTTCACCATACTTCCTTTGAGTGCGAAGGCTGACTTAAAGCGGATCCTCTTCTTTTCCGGAGTCGTGAGTGCGATAGTCCTTTTGGCACAATCTATGACTCCCTCATATTCGGTCATCCAATTCATGCCCAAAATTATATCTAAGCCTTGTGATTCCAGAACGACTAGGCTGGTGGGAAAGGTGTGCGCCCCAATTCTTAGTTCTAACCCACGGCATCTAGAGTTTGCCACTATTTCTCCTCCAGGAGAACTTACCCTTAGGGGAGTACTAATAGTCTTTGTAGGTATCTTGCCTCTATCCACAAATACCCTTGATATGAATGAATGCGATGCACCGGTATCAAAAAGAACAACTGCAGGTGTGGAGTTAAGCTTGAACTTACCAATCACGGAGTCAGGTGCCTCACGAGCATCCTCCACGGAGACATGATTCACCGTGGCTTTGACGAACGGGTTCGGCTTCTTCCCATTTCCATTACCATTGCCATGGTTGTGTCCGTTGCCGTTTCCATTACCATTCCCATTCTTTGCATTTTCGGGACAAGTAGTCGCATAGTGCCCTGTCTTGTTACACTTGAAGCATGTCACTTCACTCAGGTCCTTCCCATTGCCATTTCCATTGCAGTGCTTATGGACATTGTGGTTATGTCCTCCATGACGATGACCATTGTGGTTGTGGGGTGGTGGTGACGAAGTGCGTTGCTTCTGATATGGGGCAGAGTTGTGCTTGTGTGAGGTGGACTTTCTCTTCCGGTTCTCTATACTCCTTTGCTTTGCTTCAACTACAACTGCCCTGTCTAGGAGTTCCTGGTAGTTATCGAACTTCAGAGCTACAAGCTGAATAGATATTTCATCATTAAGTCCCCTCAAGAACTCCTCCTGTCTCTTGGCATCAGTGGATACATCATCAGGTGCATAACGTGCCAGCTTGTTGAAAAGGTCCCCATACTCGGCGACAGAGCGGTGTAGTTGTTTCAAGTCGCGGAACTCACGTCTCTTAAGTGACATGACTCCCGCGGCTACGTGATGAGTACGAAAGGCTGCTTCAAACTGGTTCCAGGTGACAGCTTCAATATCAGGGTGGGTGACCTGGTAGTTATCCCACCATTCAGCAGCAGGTCCCTCCAGTTGGTGCGCGGCAAAGCGCACCCTGTCAGTTCCAGCAACTTGGACGGTGTCTAACTCCTTGTTGGTGGTGCAGAGCCAGTCATCTGCCACAATTGGCTCAGAACTACTTGAGAAAATTGGAGGATTCAACCTCAAGAACCGAGTCAAGCGATCCTGTTGGGGCGGTGGGGGTGGCAGAGGCGGCGGGTTGTTGTTATTGTTGTTTTGCATGTTTTGAGTGAGGAGTTGGATCAGCTGATTCTGGGAGTTCAGAAGTTGTGCTATCTCTGGGGGCATGTTGTTATTGTTGTTTCCATGTCTCGCCATCTGGAGGGTTTGGGAGGCAAGTTAAGAAATAGATAGAAAGCCTAAGGAATAAACTTCTACCCTTATGAAAACAAGAAAAACCCATAAGAATAGCAAGGCACACATAGCACAAAAATCCACACACTCAACCAAGTTTAACTAACCAATAAAAGATTTTTTGGTACTCATTACAATCGCGAATAACGTTTGACTATAGAACTAAAGGTGGTCCAACTACTCTACTCATCATCCACTTCCTCATCCTCAATGATGAAGCCTTCCTTCTCTAGTAGTGACTTGTATAGCTCCATGTCCCTCGTCGTGGCTTCAAGCTTCTCTTGAAGTTCCTTCATCACCTGTGGCTCCGGTGTTGCAGCTTCGAGCCTCCCTTGAAGTTCCTTCACCTCTTGCAGCTCCTGGGTAGTAGCTTCCAGCTTCGCTCGGAGTTCCTTCTTCTCCTTCTGTAGCTTCTTGATCAAACTTGACCCCATAGTCACGGGCGTGATCTTCTCCTCCAAGCTCCTCTTGGCTGCTCGCAGGTCCTTCAACATGGTGGCAAAGTTCTTGAACTCCATCTCATTTTTTGCGAGCACTAGACTTTGCTCCCTAATCTTCTTGTTCTTATCTTGCACCCTCTTCTCTTGATTAGCGAACCTCTTGTCTTGGGCGGTGAGCTCCCCTCCTAGGGACTTGATCTTCTCTTCCAGCTCTTCGATCTTCTCGTCCTTCTCCTTGACTAGGGCACAAAGCTCATCATTCCTCACGATCTCAAGGCAACTCCCCTTCTGAAGGTCATCGATGTGGAACTCCAAGTCTTGATATTGGATTCTTCGACGCTTGCATGTCTTCCTTTCCTCCGGGGTTAACTCGATTGGAACTCCCTTCTCATCACGTCTCCCAAAGAGTTTGATGTAGTGGGCTTCAACCTCTTCATGGTGGCGCCCGCAGAGGCGTCCAATGAGCTCCTGCAAGCAAATGCTAAGTCATTTCTCCTTGGAGTCGCTGGTGACGTTGAGTACAATGGCCTCTGTCTTGGGTTCTGTCTGACTACGCCCTGGTTGGATGACTTCAATCGCCCAGCATCCTTCCTTGTGCATCTTCCTCAACTCGCTTCCCTTGATTGATGGCATGGGTATCTGCAGCGTCTTGATGATGTCCAGAAGGCATTCCCTGAAGCGCATGCACTTGATGTCTTCGGCGGTGTCGAAGTAGAAGGCCGTCATCTTTAGGTTAGGATTGAGAAAATTAGGCATAGGGAGTTCAGGAAGAGAAATACTAGAAGGGTACAAATAAAATAGAAGAATATAGAAAGCAAAACACACATGGTAAAGGTGGTTTCCAATCCTAGGGGTCACGTCCTACAGGCAACTTTGTGCTCTGATACCATCTGTTGCGACCTCGGATTGTTAAGGATCCTAAGTCCCTATGATTAACATGCTAGTCCCTAGATCAATAGCTAGCACTTCACAGTCGATGAATATCATGTAAAACAGAAGTCATTATTACACGAATAATCCAGAGAATAATTATTACAACTTGCATAGCTCATAGCTAGCTCAAATAAAATAGCGGAAACTAAATAAAACTTGAGTCCATCAACGCCTCAGGCTAGCTGCGTGAAGACCCGCGATCCCTACGCACCTTTCAATCTTCGGATTCTGCACATAAGACGTGCAGCCAACAAGTTGGGTCAATACTTTGTATTGGCAAATTACACCAAGGAAAGAGCAAGACTATCCCTACATGCAAGGCTAAGAGTAGGCTCTGGGGTTCATTTGCGCAAAGCCAATTTTATCAATGTAATAAGAAAAGGGGAAGAAAGTTTTCCCTACCTTGTAAACTTTGATAAATAGTATAGGGTCGAATGGAACACGTGGATATTACTCACCAAGTGCCAAATCAACCTAGCACTTGGATATTACGCACCAAGTTCCCAAATTCCCACCCAATGGCGATATTACCCACGCCTTGGGGTTTATAAAACGTTAAGTTTGGAAAAGAGAGAGGAAGATCTTTCAGAGGCTCCATCCTTTAGATGCTCAAAGTTGTTTTGTATCCGTGAACACAGCTGATCGATCAGATTGCAATACTCTCGAGAGGTTGTACACTTTCCCCACAATCCACGATCAAGTCCTTTTACAGACAAGACCATGGCGAAGCCTTTCCTTAGTAGCCCCTCTACCAGCTAGATCCAACCGTGCTAAGAACCTCCAAATGTTGGTACCCCGGTGAGGTTTCCCACTAAGTACTAAGCCAAGACAGAGCCCATATGTATTGTGGTTGCACTGAAAGCTTCTGAATTCTGAAACATGACAGACTTCTTTGATTCCTGGGCGGCCGTCCTCCACCAAAATCTCACTCGCTGTCCCGACAACCATTCCGCCCAGAAGAAAACTTAGTTTTATTTTGAAGGGTTTTGGAGAAGAAAAGTTCGCTCGAGAGAGCTATCATACTTAGAAAATTCTTGAGTCTTTCGAACCCTCCCATCAATATTTGATATGTAAAGTATATAGCATAGCAAGCATAACTTAGAAGAACAGGATAACCTATTGGGATGGAAAATCCTAAGCATAGAGCTACTCATGGCATACTACAAAACCGTACTTGCAAAATAATACTAAGAAATTCTACCAAAAACCTACGCATGCATACTACAAAATTTGAAGAGTAAAACATGCATAGTCAAAACTGGGACATAACATGAACAAGTGGTGTAACTTGCCTTGATCCGAGCAGCAATCTACACAACAGTACTCCTCAGCGCACTCCGAGCAATCTAACGAAGCAAACAAGGATCCAATCACAATTTGCACAAAACAAGTCACGAAGTCAAATATGCATGCATGCAACATGGTAATATGTAAGGATGGATTTGGTTTCAACCAGGGGTTTTAACCAGGGGTGTTGTTGAGTTGGGGATGTCGTTAGAATCGATTCCCCACAGATTTTAGGTACTTTAGGTTAAACCCTAATTAACCAAGCTCAAAACAAGATCTACAATTCTAATCTACCTCGAGATAGATCTGAACACCCTAAGCATGATATGACAATTTTCTACAGAAGGTCTCGACGATACAAAGCCAACGCAACAAGAATCAACTAAAACGGAGCTACGGATAAATTTCTAGAATTAAAATACTCTAGTCTAAACTTTAAATCCTACTGCAAGATTGCTATGACAAAACAGCAATATTATTTTATATCTGTGTTCTACTCGAAAATATGAATCCAACGGTATATTATACGCAATTTTTGGACTAATATTCGAATTACTATGGATTTTACAAATTTGGAGCAATTTCAGTCTATTTAAAAGAAAAACAAAAAGGGCGACCAGTGAGGCGGCGACACGTGGCGGCCCGTGATTGGACCGCCGGGCACGCGTGACGTCGACGCGGCGCTGACGCGACAACGACGCGGCGGGGTTGGCCGGGGGCGTTGATCGATCGGATCCGTTGGATCCAGATCTGACGGTAGGAGAGGGGGGGCGGCGGCTTACCGTGGCGGCAGCGACTGGAGGTGGCGGCGGACAGCGGCGTGGCTCCGGCGATGGCCGGCGGCGGGCGGCGGTGCTCCTCCGGCGAGACAGAGTAGCGGACGACGCGCGGCTCCTCCTCGCGGTCCCGTTCCCGAGGGCGGCGGCGGTCCTCCTTCTCCGAGGCGACGGCGGACGGAGGCGGCGGACGGCGGCGGGGTTCTGGCGAGAAATCGGCGGCGCTCGGTGGCGGTGGCGGCGGAAAAAGGCTAGGGTTCTGGGGAGGCATGCCGAGGGCTATTTAAAGGCGGAAAAACTTGGCGCGGGGGTCGCGGAAACCGTCCCGGATTCGCCGGAGGCGGTTGCCGACGCGGCGGCGGTGGCGTGGCCGAGCCGGACTCGGGGAGGAGGCGGCTGACGGGTGGTCCCCGCCTGTCGGCGGCTGCGGGCGCGGGAGCGGGCTGGCGCGGCTGCTGGGCCGGCCCATTCGCTACGCGCCGCTCGCTCGCGCGCGCGGTAGATAGGCCCCGGGCTGGCTCGGCCGGCCCGGTTAGGTTAGGTTTCGTTTTTTTTATACTTTTATTATTTCTGATTTGCTATTTGTTTAATAACTTTTGCAAATGGACTCCGAATTAGACGAAAATGGTCTCTAAAATTTTGTAAAAAGGAGAGAATTAGGATAGGATTAGAAAATAACACTTTTGCAAAGGTTTTAATGGTTTAAAAGGTTTTACCCCCCTTTTGTCTATAATTCGACTATGGGGTTTGAGAAAATACCTGATGCAAATTTTTGATATGTAATGCCATGATGCAATGATATGATGCATGCTTCTAGTAACATCTGTAATTGCAAAATTTGGGATGTTACAAATAAAAACCCTGTGGATAAGCATTTTCCTACTAGTGACATGCTGTCATAGAACCACTCAACTCTCTCATTGATCTTTGACAACTCCATGCAGCTCGAACCATCCTCGTGACGAAGCGCTTTAATTTTATTTGTGCATCGTTGAGCGGATGCTCGTGCATGAAAGAACGAAGTGTTACGATCCTCATCCTTCTTTCGTTCAACTTGGGACCTTTGGCGAGCCATGATCTCCTCTCTTTCAAACATTTCACAGAGGTTACATTCCACTACCTTGATCTCCTCGGAGTCGGTTCCCCAGGGCGCCAATCGAAGAAAATTCAAACGATGCTCTAAACATTGGATTTCCTTCCGGACCGAGCCGAATGTGTCTGTTCTCCATCGAGCCAGGGAGATATTCACCGCTGCAATTTAGCCATGTACTCTACAGTGACACCGGCCCATCAGATTCTTCCTCCCATGCTCGCTCAAGCATTGGTCTGTAGTCTGGTGACCTTAACCAGGCCGCCTCATACTTGAATCCCAGCTTCACTGGTTGTTTGACAATATTATCAGGATGTTTCTAGATCAATAAAGGGAGCATAGTGGTCAGAGGTTGTGGTGATAACATTCTCTACATGAATATCATCGAAGAGCTGCATTCACCTCCACACGATCCAATCTGACTTCGACATTGCTATCCGCGTCATGTTTATTAGTCCATGTGTCAGACAAACCACAATCATCCAGACACTCTTTGAATAAACGAATTTGAGTTTCTGAACAATCATTAGAGCCATAGTGCTCATCTTGCTTGAGAACCTCGTTGAAGTCACCGCAAACGATCCAAGGACCTGGCCACTATGCCTTAAGTCTCCGCATGAAATCCCAGAATTCATGTCGTTTCTCTTTGCAAGGTCCATCGTGGATGCCCTCCAAGAAGATCATGTCTCAGTTGTGACAATCACATCAATGCAATGCAATACAGTACAAGGCCACGACTCTAACCTTCACTACTAATGCCCATACTGCTAGTGTAGCTCAACAACCACATAAACCTCTGGGAATGTGTACTTCATCTTCGTCTCCGAAAGAAAAAGGAACGCAGGCCGAAACCTCTTGACAAGACAACGCAGCTCGCCCGCTGTTGAGTCTGACTCAAGTCCTCGACAGTTCCAGCCTACAATACTCAATGCGTTTGGCGAGGCTGCTCAACAGCCTCCTCCTGATCCGCTGAACCATTGTTCATTTGTTTCTTATTAAAGTCACAACTCCGCTGTTCTCCATTAGCCTAAGAGATTTTATCAGCAACAACCTGGCCCAGTGCGTCCATATGGACATCATTCCCTGTAATAGCAGGCGAGTTTGTAATAGCCAGAACTATGTTTTTTGGTTTACAAATATGTTTGTGTTTCAGCCCAGTCGTTCGGCCATTACCAAAACCATCAACCTTTTCCACTCCAGCAGTTACTGTCTGTTTCTTTGCACGAGGTTTGGAGCATCTCCACTCATTGGCTGTTCCCAGGCCGATATCCGGCACTACTTTGCGCCGGCCAGATGTATGTTTCGGCCTGGGAACGGCCTCTTTTCCACTCGTGTTTCCAGGCCGAGTCCCCATGTCTGGACGAAATTTAATCAAACATGACGAATTTTGGACGCATTGTGATTTTAATAAAGCAACGGCGAGTTCGTACAATAGTTGGCTAAATTCGAACATATACCCAAATTTTGGTCAAATTAGGATAAACTATAACTAAAACAGAAAAAATAAGGCCATCGATGCCGATGCCCGGCGGTCCTTCGCAGCGTCCCGATGCGGGAGGATGAGGACGAGTCGTGTTCTGCCGCTGACCGGGCGGGTCCACTCGACGGACGGCTCTTTTCCCGCCGAATTCACTTCGTCCGGCGTTTATAGCGCGTTTCCGTCCCCCCGGGAATGATCTGAAAAGCCCAGACGTATTTTGGGTCAAATTCGAACGAAACCGGTGTCCTAAGAACGTAACTGGCCAAATTTCGATATCCAGATCAAAAATACGCTATGAGAATGGTGTGCTAGAAAGCTGAGTAAAGATGCTCTTACGGGGCTTTGCCGGAGAGGTGACCTCCGATTGCTTCCCCTGATTCGCAGCTTGCTGGTTGCTAGAGCCTTGGCTAGAATGCGATCCTTGACGAGATGATGAACGTTGTTCTTTTTTCCTTGGGCCAGTCTCGTTGATGCAGTATGGTTCTAGTAATTTTACCGTTTTCTTAATAAAAAACAACATTTATTCGTTCTTGACGTTCTTGGTTTTGAGGTAGATGGCCGGCGGAAGCTGTGGAACGCATCGCTCGTGCTAAGCCTGGCCAGCACAAAGGATCAAAGTTGTTGGAAAATTAGACACAATTTTTACGATTAATTTTAAAATATTAAGCATGACAACAATAACATGTGCCAAACGAATATACTAGACGTATTGATCAACATAAACAGTAGCATTTTAAACGCAACAACATCTATACGTAGACAATAGATTAAATTACAGTATACGTACTGATCGACTGTAGCTGTTGTTGTAGTGGTGGTGATTGTTGGATTATTAGGTAGAATTTAATTATAGAATATAGATCATGACAACAGCAGCTACGATCATGTTAACCATTAACATACTTTTTTTTTGAAAAAGAGTATATACTAATATCACGGAGATTTCAATTACACCTAGCCTCTGCAACAACGCAGGCCCTAGCGGTCTTACGGATGCACACATCCTAAAAATAAGGAAGGAGAATTACAAAAAAGAAAAGTCTCACTACAGAGAACTATTCCTCAAAACAACGACACTAACACCACCAGAACAACACCAGTACTCCAGCCACTCAATAGCAACGCCTTTAAGAAGAAAACAGTGCACAAGCGCTGTCGTTGCCCGATCAAAGATCATAGGTTTTCACTCTGAAGAAAGTCTTCGCTCGCAAAACAATATCTTCAACAAGGTCATTGCCAGGCACAACCAATTAAGGTTACACCTTGGATTTTCACCCTACAAGGTAATACTGGAAACTCCTCCTGTGTTGTTGCCCCCACAAATAGTCGCTGCCGCGAGTCACAGATCACACAGCCAGTTCCTCGTGGCCTCAAAGACTCAAATCACCATTGTTGCCCTCCTGTTACTGCTTTCCTGACATTCTCCGCATCTGAATTCACCATGGATCGTCGAAGACATGAAACATGATGGTAATAAACAGTGGAGCTTCGCAACGCTCCCGCTGAAACCAAATAGTCAGAAAAACATGGGTACACATGACTGAATACCTTCTGATCCAGCAATCTCCAGGCATAATGGGTCCATGGGAGTTCGTCGGCGGAGCCTTCCGGAACTTGCCTCTCCAGGCTAGATCAACGAGAGCAAGCAACAAGCAGATCTTTATCTTCACGCTGAAGGAACCCTAGGACCGCCCGCCATTATTGGATAGAACAAAAGGCCCCCACGCCGCCTTCCGCCGCCAGCCCCTCTGGTGGAAGAGGAGACAAGCCTACAATAACCACGTGTCCCTGCCGGTCTGTCAGCCCAAGCAAGAAGCATTGTGCCGCCTCCCCACGCACCTTCAGGCAACCAAAAGGCCGCGCCAATGGTGGATCTAGGCGGAATCCTAGACCTACGACCACAACCGCCACACCTTGCGCCAAAACCCAATGGGAAAGCCGCCGCCACAACAAGATCAGGGCATCGGCCCAGCCGCCGCAAACAGTTGATCTCCACGACCAGATCTCACGCCCAGGGGCAGCCACCACCGCCACATGACTAGGGGTGCCGCCCGGCCGCCGCGCGCAGCCGAAGAACCAGCATCGACCCCAGCCGCCACCGGTGAAACAACCACCATGATCTACACTCCCTAGTCCCTTCGGTGCCGGGCCCGCTGCCATCGCGGTCGGCGCCAGCGGCAGCGATGGAGGGTGGTAGACCAAGGAGGGGGAGGGATTGGTGATAGGTGGGGAGCCCTCGGCGGCGCCCGGAGTGCGCCGCGGGAGGGAGGGAGTAGGTGATCACCTCTAACATACTAGAGCAGTGCAAAGACAAAACTAGCCATAGTATGACAACATATTGGGTCACGGTATACATACTGATCAGTTGTCGATGAAGTCGCCGTTGGTGCAGTGTTTTCCGTAGCTCGTCGAAGAAGACGGCGTTGAAGACGTGTCGCCCTTGGACCAGGAGATCGTCCAGGAAGACGCGCTATGATGACGAACTTGAGCAGTCGTGCGGGGCGCTTCCCAAAACCTTATTCGCCCTCTCCCGTACAGGATGGCAAAGGGCGAGTGATTCTGGAGACCTGCTGTCCTGTCCGCCGGTGCACGCCGGCAAGCGGGATGGAGTAGACTACGGCGGCGGCGCAAGCAGAGAGGAGGCAGAACCCTAGATTAGTTTTTGGTGTGTCCGTGGTGGAAGCCGCACATGCGTTTATATAGAGCGGCTAGGGAATCCCGCACTGGGCACGCCGTGGACCAAGCCCATGTTGTGCATGTTCAAGTCGGTTACAGATAGCCCACGATCTAGGAGCAACCCGAATCTACTAACTATTGACACGTCTGTCAAAACCCCACCAGTTTTTCCAGGCAGCAAAAATAAAGCTCGGCTCAGCAAGATTCCCGCAACCCGCGCACGCGTGTTGTGACGGGTAGGAGGGCGTGCAAGCGGCGTCGTCGTCGAAGGAGCGTGCATGTAGTTCTCCTCTTATCACTCAATTTACGAAGGGGTGAAACACTCCACCTTATAAGGCAGTGTAACTCTCCTCCAACTTTCCATGTGGGACTAAATTTTAGCTCCTACTCCACTCATATGTGAGCTACCACCAACTTGGGCCAAATCACACATGACCTTTGAGATTTATGGAAAATCTAAAATCACACATTGGTCTAATGTGTTAGCCCATTATTTGTAATAATCCCCCACCAGATCTCAAATGCCCATTTGAAGATTTGCTAATCCTCGCTACTTGTTTATATACCAGTGTTTCAGCAGAGACTGTTAAGTTGAACTTCTGCCTAGAATCTTGAGCTACGTCTATCAGTAACTTGAACAATGGACGAACCTTGAATTACAAGTTTGGTGCCAATAGATTTCACTCAAAATCATAACTAGTACCTGGCTGCTGGTATCCTACCCCGTGGGTTGGAGCATATGCGTGATACTCCCTGGTCTCTTCATGAGTTTACTAGAGACCACCCAAGTCTCATAGACTGCGACATTTACAGTCGAGCTCATATAGGTGTGTTCTTTCAAGAATACCCTATAGGATGGCATATTTTCTAGTTATAGCCAACAGAAACACATTAATGCAGTTATCAACTTGCCTTATAGATTTTGGGAGTTATGCATCTTCACATAGAGAGGGTTACAAAATACTCTCCTCAGTCAAACCACTATCTTGTTCTTCCCAGATTCTAATTCACGGGATCTCCGATCACATAGGTTGGGTTACCACTATGGTGTGACATCCTTGGGTCTCAACCCCGTCTCCCTCGATGTATTTTCTATCACAATTCATGATAGTCCCTTTGTAAAGGGATCTGCCAGGTTTTTATCTATTTGAATATACGTAACGGTTATTACTCCGGAGTTTCTCAAATTTTTGACAAATTTCAAATGTCTCTTGACATGTCTTGATGATTCACGTTATCCTTAGAATTGTGCACTTTGACAATAACTGTTTGGTTGTCACAATTCAAAAGGTTTGCCGGCACATGTTTTCAACCACAGGCAAGTCCATCAAGAGCTGACGCAGCCATTCCGACTCAACTGTGGCTATGTCTAAAGCAGTAAGTTCGGGTTCCATAGTTGAGCTCATCGATATGGTCTGTCTATGAGATCTCCATGACACTACACCACCTCCAAGGGTAAAGACATACCCGCTCGTGGCGTAGAGTTCATCAACGTCAGAGATCCAGTTCAAATCACTATATCCTTCAAGCACAACAGGGTGCCCTAAATAGTGAATCTCATAGATCATTATACCACATAAATATCACATAACCCTTTCAAGTGCATACCAATGATCAATACCCGGGTTAGACATGAACCTACTCAACTTGCTCATAGAAAAAGTGATATCGGATCTTGTAGCGCTTGCTAAGTACATGAGAGAACCAACAATTTGTGAATATTTCAACTGGTATGTTTGTTCCTTCCTATACTTTCGCAAAGTCAAGCTGGAATCATAAGGTGTTGGAAGAGTCTTGTCATCAATAAAGCCAAAACGGCTCAAGACCTTCTCAACGTAATGACATTGTGTTAAAGTAATCCCATTATCGTTCTTAATAAGCTTGATGTCCAGAATCACATCAGCCTCTCCCAGATCTTTCATGTCAAAACTCTTTGACAGGAAAGCCTTAACTTCATTTATCACATTCATGTTTGTACCAAAGATCAGAATATCATCCATGTACAAACATAATATAACACTATCGCCCCCACCATGGCGATAGTACACACACCTATCAGCCTCATTAATGACAGAGCCAACAGCAAGTAGAGTTCTATCAAACTTCTCATGCCATTGCTTAGGTGCTTGTTTCAGGACATATAAAGATTTTAACAACTTGCACACCTTTGTCTCTTCACCTCTTACCACAAACCCATCTGGCTGATCCATATAGATCTCCTCTTCCAACTCTCCATTAGGGAAAGTTGTCTTCACATCCATTTGAATGATGGTCAGTCTAGCGATAGGTGAATAGGTGTCAAAGTAATCTTCTCCTTCTTTCTGTGTGTAGCCCTTTGCTACAAGCCATGCCTTGTATTTCTCAACAGTACCATCAGGCCTTAGATTATTCTTGAACCCCACTTACATCCCACATGTTTACAACCATAGGAACGTTCTGATAATTCCCAAGTTCCATTAGAAAGAATCGAGTCCATCTCATTTTGGACATCTTCTTTCCAATCATCTGCGTCAGGAGATGCATATGCCTCAACAATGGATCTGGGAGTATCGTCCACAAGGTACACGATGAAATCATTACCTAAGGATTTTGCAATCCTCTGTCTCTTACTCCTTGTGGGAGGTTCATCGTCATCCTTCTCTAGGACTTCCTCATGTGGTTGTTCAAAATTCTCAATAGATGCACTAGATTCAGGAAGTATTTCAGAAGAAATTCTAGCAGTGCTACACATATCTTTCATAGGAAACATATTCTCAAAAATGTTGCATCACGAGATTCCATTATAGTATCAACATGCATATCAGGAACCTCAGACTTAACCACTAAAAATCTATAGCCTACACTCCGTGGAGCATATCCTAGAAAGATACAATCCACTGTCTTAGGTCCAAGTTTGCATATCTTGGGAATCGGTATGTTGACCTTCGCCAAACACCCCCAAGTGCGCAAATACGAAAGTGATGGTTTTCTCCTAGCCCACACCTCATAAGGGGTCTTTTCTTTATTCTTGTAGGAACTCTATTCAGGACATGCCATGAAGTCAACAAAGCCTCCCCCACCGTGCCTTTGATAAACCAGCACTAGCTTACATGGAATTCACCAAGTCAGTTAGCGTGCGGTTTTCCTCTCGGCAACCCCGTTTGATTGGGGAGAGTAGGGAGGCGTCCTCTCAAGAATAATGCCATGTTCATCACATAATTCGTCAAATATTTTGGGAAAATATTCACCACCACGATCTGACCTAAGACGTTTGATCTTTCTCTCTACTTGATTTTCAACTTCGGTTTTATAAATTTTAAAGTAGTCTAAGGCTTCATCTTTAGTGCGCAACAAATAAACATAACAGTATCTAGTCACATCTTCAATCAATGTCATGAAATATCTCTTTTCACATTTTGTCAACACACCAGTCATCTTGCATAGATCAGAATGTATGAGTTCTATAGGTGCCAAGTTTCTCTCCTCGACAGCCTTGTGAGGCTTTCGAGGTTTCTTTGATTGCACACAACTATGGCACTTAGAACCTTTGACAACAGTGAAATTTGGAACTAACTCATGCTGGACATCTGAGACATCAAACCAAAATTAATGTGACATAAATGATAATGCCAAACACTGGTATCATCATTAACATCGCCACAAATATGATTCACAGATTTATTACAAAACTCTGAAAGAGAGAAACGGAACAAGCCTCCAAACTCATAACCTTTACCAATAAATTGTCCATGTTTTGAAACAACGACTTTATTAGACTCTAACACAACCTTGAACCCATCTCTGCATAGAAGGGAGACACTAACAAGATTCTTGTTCATAGTAGGGACGTGCTACACGATCTTTCCGGAAGTAAACTTCAGATCCACTGTGCCAACACCACTAACAGAAGCATGTGATTCGATCCACCGCCAGCATAGTCTACTCCATCCCGCTTGCCGGCGTGCACCGGCAGACGGGAGAGTAGGTCTTCGGAACTACTCGCCTTTGCAAACAACAGCAGTGAAAATACAAAACTAGCCATAGTATGACAACAAATCGGATCACGGTATAGATACTGATCAGTTGTCGATGAAGTTGTCATTGGTGCAGAGGTTGCCGTAGCCTGTCGAAGAAGACGATGTTGAAGATGAGTCGCCCTTCGACCAGGAGATCAACCAGGAAGACGCACCATGATGACAAACTTGAGCAGTCGTGCAGGGCACTTCCCAAAAACCTTATTCACTCTCTCCCATACAGGATCACAAAGGCGAGTGGTTCCCGAGACCTGCTCTCCCATCCATTGGTGCATGCCGGCAAGCGGGATGGAGTAGACTATGGTGGCGGCACAAGCAGAGAGGAGGCAAAACCCTAGATTTGTTTTCGGTGTGTCCGTGGTGGAAGTCGCACATGCGTTTATATAGAGCGGCTCGGGAAACCCGCATAGGGCACGCCATGGACCAAGCCCACGTTGGGCATGTTCGGGTCGGTTATAGATTGCCCATGATCTAGGAGCGACCCGAATCGTCTATCAAAACGGCACCAATTTTCCCAAGCAGAAAAAATAAAGCTTGGCTTGGCGAGATTCACGCAACTCGCGACATGACGTGAAGAGACGAGTGATTCATGATTGCAAGTGCACAAATCGTTCGTAGCTAGTTTCGAAATAAAGATATCGATCCCACAGGGAGCAGTAGGCGAAAGACTAAAATGCTTTTAACTAAAACTAAACGAAGTACTTGAGGAATAATTTTGAGATGCAAGAAAAGTAGAATTACTTTTGGGTTTTTGATTGAATGAAGCAATTAAAGTAAAGTAAAACTTAATGCAGAAAGTAAGAATCGTGTGTGTAAAAGAGCTTGGAACTGCAATAGGCAAAAAGGCGTTCTCAGGAAGTGGTGGATACACCGCTAGCAATTTAGACTAAGCAATCAAGATTATTATAACAAATATTCTCATGATATGTATGTATGTGGGAGGAGCTCCATATATGGACAAATAGGCAGCAACCACTGCTCACATCATCCTTCATAACCATAGTGTTGGGGATATACTTTCCGGGTATCCTCAACGTTCCTCACTGACCAGGGTGGCCCACTTCGGGTTAGAGCTTTGCTTCACGGGCGGCCCAGTTAGAGAGAGAAGGCAAAGTCCCATCCAGCTACGGAAGGCCCAGAAGACTTACCGACTTAGGCCTATAATGTTACTTCTAGTTCAAGATGTACTCTGTAACCAACTCTTAGTCGTAGCCGGATTGATCTCTCCTGTAAACCCTAGGCCGGATATCTATATAAGCCGTCCTAGGGAGAGCCTTTAGGGCAACATCAGATAACACTAAACACCTCAATAGTCTACAATCTCAACTCGCACAGGCGAAACCCTTGTAACCCATATTCCGGCTTTGCCGTATTACTGGATTGATAGCAGGAGTAGGGTCCGTCCAAAGCCGGCGGATTCGAACCTGGGTAAACTTGTGCGCTCACCGTCTCGGAACACCGTACGTCTCACACTCCTCTCTTCCGCACGCCTCGAGGACCCCCTCATGGCATACTTGTCATCAATCCGACGACAGTTGGCGCCCACCGTGGGGCAAGTGAGCTTCGGATCTACGTTTCGAGAGGAATCTGCAAGAATCGGAATCGGCGAGACCATCGTCGTCGGTCGCATCCTCTACGCCAGCAATGTCCCTCTCATCGTTCTCGACGAGACTTGGATTCCGGCTAGGGAGGCCGTGACTGCTTATACAATCATGTCCTTTGGTGAGATCGATGTTTATATCGGTTTCGCTGAACCTGCCCAACCCACCCCAGTGGTGATGATAGAGGCAGAAGAAACTTCTGGGTCCCCTTTGTCCACGGAGGCGGCAGAGTTCTGGATCTCAGAAAACCCTAATCCCACCCAGCCCGCACCAGCTGCGGAGATAGTGGAGAAATCCGAGCCTGAAGAAGACCTCGCGGACCAAGTCGAATCTAGAGTGGATCTCCCTGGAGAAGCCGGATCCCAGATCGACCCACCCGTGGAAGTCAAAATTCAGGCAGAGCACATCAACGACACTGATTCCGACTCTGATGATGTCGGGAGAGACAAGCCTTTCCTCAGGTACACACTAAGATGTATGATACCGTGAGGCGCTAGCGCAGATGCAATCCTCGAAACCATTGGAAATTTCGAGAGAGCTGATCGCGAAAGCCGCAGGTACCTCAAGAAGCACGCATCACACTTCATTTGATACGTTGGATCCGGATCTAGCTCTACCGATGCTGGAGAAAACACCGACTCGGTGCTGGAGGCAATTGGAACAAACGCCGACGTTCCCGCATCCTCGGATGAGTCCATGACGTCGGCAGATTTCCAAAAGTTCTCCGCGGAATATGACGAGGAGTACAACTCCAAAGCTGCAGAAGATGGAGAAGCCATGGACGAAGGATCCGGGGAACACTCTCCCAAAGCGCAGGATGATATGGAGGTCAGAGACAATCCCGAACTCCAGATGTCCGAAAGTACCGCTCAGAGCTTGACTCCGGGAAACGGACCCAAAGCCGTCTTTGCTACTGGCGCTGCCAAGAGGGCAAAGAAGAAGAACAAGAAGAACAAGACCCCGGCAAAAGACCCTCTGACAGAGGAGGTGATTGCCGAGGAATACGAGGAAGACTCGGATGGAGCACTTATCCCAGACGAGCCGAAAAAAGAAGCATCGGTGGATGGACACGTGATCACTGAAGGTGCGCGTAAACTCATCGATGCCGCATTAACCACACCTATCCCTACAGCTGTAGAACTTACCGCAGATGAGCTGGATGAAAGGGCCCAAGCCCTAGAAGCGCGTCGTCAACAACTCCTTGATGAAGCCAAAAACATCGAGGTGGAGAAGAAGCGCATGTCAAACAAGGAGTACATGTCCCGTCTGCATCAGAAGACACGGAAGCGTCACGTAGATGACAACCAATTCCCACGTGTCCGTGCCGTCCTTTTTGGAGATGAGATGGGAAAGCCACAGAAGGACAGCAATGGAGATTGGGTTTACCCAACACCAGTGCAAAATATTGTGGCAGCTCGCAAAATTCTATTAGCTAATCCAGGACCAGAAGAGATACGTTTGGGTATCAAGCTACTCAACAAGGGACTGGAGCAGCAAAAGGTCGCCCTGTCTGGAAGCCAAAAGCTGGTCTCGGATTCCGACCAATGTCGCACAGATCCGGCATGGGCTGCCGCAAGATCCCACTATGTTCGGGCGCAGTATCATAACCCCGAACGGAGGGAAGACAATTATTCAAGAACCGGATCGACGGGGGCAGCACCGCCGGGGTACACATAACTGGAGCAACGTTGCTCCAGTAGCCGAGAAAGACGCAATCGCTGCACTCAATCCGAGGAATCCTTCCCGAAAGGGAGAAGATAAAGAAAAACGTCGGGAGGAGGATCGTCAGAAAATGCCACCTCCTAGACATGAAAACCGTCCGGCTGAACCTTACCATGGCGGGAACAACGGAGAAAGGAACGACGGAAACCACGCTGGTACAAGCCGGCAGGGGGCTCGTCACAGTCAAGAACCTCCCCGGAACCGGAATAATGACGCTCCGGACGGAGGCCGGCGATCAGCCGGAAACAACCCAGCTGCACCACCCTCTCCACTGCACAGCTATCAAAACAACCCCCAAGGAGGTCAAGGAGGACGACATGGTGGAGGAGGTGGTGGCAGAAGCCGAAGTCCGGCTCCAAGGCACCACAGCCACAGCCGATATTCGGGACGATCCCTATCCCCGAACGACGCAAGGCACAGGATTAACTCCAACATAGAGGCTCGGCGCTATGAAAACGATGACGTGTACGTGGGCCCAAAGTGCTTCGGACCACGCATCAGAGCTACAAAATTTCCGGAAGGATTTGCTATATCAAGACATATTCAAGCCTACGACGGCATTGCTCGGCCAGCCACCTGGTTACAGGACTTCTTCCAAGCTTGCTGCATCGCTAAAGGCGGAAACAGCCTGGTCGCAACCCGATATCTCCCACTTATGTTGCAGAAGACGGCACGATCATGGCTCAATGAACTTCCGGCAAACACCATCCACAACTGGTATGATTTACAAAGTGCATTCTTTCGGAATTTTGAAGGCACATATCGGAGGCCCTGTAAGGTTGGAGACCTACAGAGTTGCACCCAGAAAGCCGGAGAAACTTGCCGAGATTATCTCGGATGATGGATTGAGACCAAGAACTCCTGCGAGGGAGTAAATGATCAAACTACGATTGAAGCTTTTATTTCAGGTCTCCCAATTGGATTACTGCGCCATCGCTTGAAGTGTGACAAGGTTACTGATCTGGGAGAGATGATAGAAACAGCGAGCAAGTATGCAGATGCTGACGACGATGCAGAGGGATTACTCAACGTCCTGGCTATACCTCAGTCAGCAAAGACAAAGCAACAGGCTTAGAAATGCAAAAACACCTCGGAAGAAAAACCCAACGCGAAGACAGCAGTAGTCACTACTGTTTCCAGGTCTGGAGGACGAGGAGGACGTGGCGGAGGCCGCGGGCGTGGCCGTGGGACGTCAAGGGTCCAAGGTAGAGGAGAGCAACAACCAGGAAAAACCTACACTTGGGCCGACATTGCCAATAACCCATGTGTGCATCACTTAGACGCCAATGGGGGCTCGTCCCACACCAACGTTGAATGTCGTTTTAACGACGACATCAAGAGAGATGATACCGCGAGCTACAAAGCTAAGCGGAAGAAGGGAAAGAAAAATCCAGAAAAAGAAAAAGAGACCAAGGAAGATTCCGACATGGAGGAAGCCGACGCTTCAAATCCCAAGTAGGAAGGGAAGAAAACGTTTCCTACCAAGAAGGACACATACGTCACCTTCCTCGGATCTCAACCAGCAAAGGTCAAGAAAGCAGTTCTCCACGAGCTCAACGCAATAGTTCCGGCTGTCCCTCAGTATTTGGACTGGTTGGAGGTGGCAATCACATTTGACCACGCTGATCATCCGCCTAAGTTGCATAGGCGAGGAAAGTATGTCTTAATCGTCAATCCACTTATTGATGGTTATGGTTTCTCCAAGACCCTCATGGATGGTGGTAGTAGCATCAATATTCTCTATGTAGAAACGCTACGCCGGATGAAGATCTCGGAAACACAGCTTAACCATAGCTCTGTGATGTTTCACGGGGTTGTACCAGGAAGACAAGCTAATTCCCTGGGAGAGATCACTTTGGATGTTACTTTTGGAACACCAAAAAATTATCGAACGGAGGCACTTTCCTTCGAAGTGGTCCCGTTCAAGAGCGCATACCATGCTATATTCGGATGTCCGGCTTACTAGGCTTTTATGGCTCGTCCGTGTTACATTTACAATATGATGAAAATTCCAGGTCCCAACGGCGTGATCACCATCAGGGGAGACTCGAAGAAAGCGCGAGAGTACGAGGATGGAAATGCCGCCTTTTCCGAAGCCATGCTGCACGCCCAGGAGTACCAGGAGATCAAGAAGAGCATAGATCCGTCCGAGATGCCCGCGACGAAGAAGGAGGTGACAAAACCAAATCCGGAGTTTAAGGCATCAGAAGAGACGAAGACGACGCCATTGAAGGATGATGACCCCTCCAAGGTGACCCAGATAGGCGTAAGCCTAAGTAGCACATAGGAAGGCGCGCTCGTCAAGTTCCTCAGAGAAAATCAAGATATGTTCGCATGGCAGCCATCTGACATGACCGGAGTACCTAGGGAACTTGCCGAGCACTCTCTAAATGTAAACCTAAATGCTAAACCCGTCAAACAGTCCTTATGACGGTTTGGTGACAAAAAGCGTAAGGCAATAGCTAAGGAACTAGCGCGGCTCGAGTTAGCCGGATTCATAGAAGAGGTCATCCATACTGAATGGTCGGCCAACCCTGTAATGGTCCCTAAAAAGGACACTACTGATTTAAGGATGTGTGTTGATTATACTACCTTGAACAAGGCTTGCCCAAAAGATCCGTTCACTCTGCCTAGAATTGATCAAGTTATCGATTCTACGGCAGGCTCGGTACTCCTTTGTTTTCTTGACGCATATTCCGGTTAACACCAAATCCGGATGAAGGAATCTGACAAAATTAAGACTTCATTCATAACCCCTTTCGGAACCTTCTGTTATGTTACGATGCCCTTTGGGCTGAAGAACACAGGAGCTACGTACCAGCGCACGATGCAACATTGCCTCCAGGATCAACTTGGATGCAATGTACATGCATACGTGGATGATATCGCAGTCATGTCCAAAAAGAAGGAAACATTGATTTCCGACTTAGAGGAGACGTTCGCCAATTTACGAAAATACAACATCATGCTTAACCCGAAGAAATGCTTCTTTGGAATACCAGCCGGAAAATTGTTAGGTTTTATTGTGTCTCAACGAGGCATAGAGGTGAACCATGACAAGATCAAGGCTATTCTCAATATTTCTAGGCCAACTCGCCCGAAGGACGTACAAAGATTAACTGGTTGCATCGCCACGGTCAGTCGATTTGTAAGACGGCTTGGTGAAAGAGCCGCACCATTATACAAACTCCTGAAGAAAACCAAGGATTTTGTCTGGACTGACGAAGCCAAAACTGCACTACAAGACCTGAAGAAAGTACTCTCATCTGCTCCTATCCTTGCAGCGCCAGAACCTCAGGAACCGATGTTGCTTTACATTGCTGCGACAAATAGGGTTGTCAGTATAGTTATGGTGGTGGAGAGACCAGAAGAAAATCAGGAGCACCTGGTGCAGCGTCCGACGTACTTTGTCAGCGAGGTCCTGACAGAATCAAAACAGCGATATCCGCACTATCAAAAGTTGGCTTACGGTGTTTTCTGGCATCTCGTAAGTTACGACACTATTTTCAGGAACACCCAATTACCGTGGTGAGCAAAGCTCCCATGAGAGATATAATCAATAACAGCGATGCTACAGGACGCGTCGCCAAATGGGGCATATAGCTTGCAGCTTTCGATATTGAGTACAAACCCCGGACAACAATCAAATCCTAGATCCTTGCCGACTTTGTCGCTGATTGGACAGAGACCAAGGAGAACATGGTCCTCCCGGAGTCGGAATATTGGACCCTCTTTTTCGATGGGTCCAAGGCTAGGGGGGGATCGGGGGTTGGCGTGGTGCTCAAATCACCCCAAGGAGATAAACTTTTATATGTGCTGCAGATCCACTTCACAGCGACAAACAACATTGCCGAGTATGAAGCACTGCTGCATGGAATCCGGATTGCCAAGGATATTGGCATCCGACGTTTGATGTGTTATGGAGATTCGGATCTTGTTGCTCAGCAAGTGTCGGATATTTGTAATGCAAATAAGCACATGGCAGCATATAAAGCTGTCGTGGATGATCTATCTAAATCGTTCGAGGGGTTTGAAGTTCAACACATCCCTCGAGCAGAAAACAAGGAAGCAGATGCACTATCTCGAATAGGTTCTGCGCGGAAAGAGGTTCCGGATGGCGCATATTTAGAGCACCTCAAAGTTCCCTCGATAAAGGGAGTAGATGAGGAATATCCAACCAAATCCGACTCACCTTTAATATCAGTTCTAGCTGTAATTCCCAGCTGGACTCAACCCTACCTTGATTACTTGGTAGACGGCAAATTACCCGAAGACGAGGTGCTGAGCCGACAGATTATCCGACGAGCAAAAGCCTATACTATTGTTAAAGGTGAGCTCCATAAACGGAGTGTTTCTGGGGTTTTTCAGCGCTGTGTATCTCCGGAAGAAGGAGTGGAAATCTTAAGAGAAATCCGCGAAGGCGAGTGTGGTCACCACGCTGCAGCCAAATCTTTAGTGGCAAAAGCTTTTCGACATGGTTTTTTCTGGCTTACAGCTCAAGCAGATGCCGAACGATTAGTCAAGACATGCAAAGGCTGCCAAAAGTACGCCAAGCAAGCTCATGTTCCGGCTGATCAGCTGCGAACAATACCTATAACATGGCCTTTTGCGGTCTGGGGGCTTGATATGGTAGGACCTTTTAAAAGAGCTCCAAGTGGGTTTACTCACCTCTTAGTAATGGTGGATAAATTCACGAAATGGATCGAGGCTAAACCTGTCACTAGTTGTGATGGAGCAACAGCCAAAAGATTTGTCGAGAATGTTATAATCCGGCATGGTTATCCGCATAGCATTATAACGGACAACGGGAGTAATTTTTCCATGGGAGAGTTGGCTGAATTCTGCGACGAGCAAAATATCCGGCTTGACATTGCGTCAGTCGCACATCCACAGGCTAACGGACAAGTCGAAGGAGCAAATGGTTTAATTCTACAAGGCTTGAAACCAAGACTCGAAGCACCACTGAAACGTGCCGCGGGGGCTTGGGCAGATGAACTACCCTCTGTAATTTGGAGTTTGCGAACAACTCCGAACAGGTCAACAGGATATACACCTTTCTTCTTGGTCTATGGTGCAGAAGCAGTTCTTCCTAGTGATTTGATTCATAATTCTCCTAGAGTGGCCGCGTATATTGAAGAGGATGCTGAGATTTCTCGACAAAATGACCTCGACTTAGTCGAAGAAGTTCGCGTCGTTGCTGAAATGAGATCTACAGCATATCAGCAGAAGTTACGCAAGTATCATAGCCAGAGAGTCCGAACTAGATCTTTCAATAAAGGTGATTTGGTTCTCCGGCTTGTGCAACAAAGAAAGCACAAACTTTCCCCAATATGGGAAGGGCCCTTTTTGGTTAGTCGAGTATTGCACAATGGGTCGTACTACTTAACTGACATGAGGCCAGTCAAAGAAAGACCTGCTACTAAGAAGAGAAAGAGAGCTGGAGGCAGTACAAATCCAGAAGAATTAGACAGACCATGAAATATTGCTCAGCTACATCCCTTTTATTCTTAGTTTTATCTTTCTTTGTAATTATGCATATGTACATGCTCTGTGAGAAATAAAAGTTTTGGTTACCTCAAAGTTTTCCTGAGAAGTTTTTACCATCTTATTTCCTAATGATCATGTCATAGTCGAAAATCCCAGAATGCTTGAAAGTACTTTATGCTCATGTTTGTTTTGGTTTAGATTTCCGATTCTAAAACTACTACATTCGGGTATAACTCTAAAAAAACTCTAGTCTTTACTTGGGTTATTTGTCTAATTGCTGGATGCAGGTATCTTCTGAGTAGTGAATTGTTGGTACTGGAAGCCGGCTTTGTTTCCGAGTTTAAACTGGTTTAGCAATTGAGCTCCGTTGCTCGGCAAAGTTTCTGGCTGAAGGTTTGGCCAGCTCACGAAAGGGACGAGGCGGAAAGCCAGATAAACGATAAGTAGATGCAGAAAATTCTAAGTGCTTATTTAAACATTTCAGGCACGCAAATAGTCTAAGACAAAAGTGCTGAATAGATAAAGAAAAAACTTAGCACTAGCAAAAATCTTAGTACTTAATATTTACAATCACATCAGGTTTTTTCCAGAATAATACATAAGTTTTCTAGTCTATGATGCAGGAGGAGATGAAGGATCTGCCGGCTCGCTGGCTACTCCGCCTTGATATCTTGCCGAGATGTCTGGATCCGAGATGGTCCGTTCATCGTCGGAAACTTCTTCGGCATCTTCTGGAGGAGGTGGCGGAGTATCCACGCGGGTGAAGAAAGGCGTCTCGTAGCTGGTCAGATCAGCTACGTGTCACCCATATCCGACGCAGGAGTGCATGATAGCTTGAAGGTCCTGCTCCTGGCCGTCTTCGTCTACTTTGCAGTACCCTCTGGTCACTTGCCATATCTCCATGTTTCCATGGTGGCTCATGACCATGGTGAGAGCGTTCTGCGCAGCGGTCCGCGCATAGGACATTTTCCAGTCCCGAACAAGCTGCGGCATCTCCTTGGCCATCTCCCGCACTTGGAAGTCCGACATGCTTGGCATGTCCGGAATCCTAAGAGATTCGCCAATGTCCTCAAGGGGCTGGCGATAGTCATGAATGAGATCACCGACTTGGGTAAGCCGGTGAGTGCAGGGTTCGGACAAGGAGGAGTCCGTCAAGTTCAGAGGACCTACACACAAAACAAGTCAATGAAAATCCGACATTGATGAAAGTCGAAGAAAGAATAAATCAGATAGATGGAACATACCAAGAATGACGTCGTCAATCTTGGCTTTCTCTTCCCGAAGACTCTAGAGTTCAGCCCGGAGCGCCTGGGAGATATCCTTCTCTCTACCAACCTCATTCTTGAGGTCTGAGATAACCTTATCTTGAGCGGCAATCTTGAGATCGCGCTCTTCAGTGGCCATGGAGGAGGACTCGAGGACTTGAGCTATGCTCCTTTCATGATCAGCCTTAAGCTTATCCAGCTCTTGGCGAAGTCCCTTGTTCTCCACCACTATGGTTTTGAGGTTCTCGGCCTCTTCAATCATAGCGATGGATTGTTTCACCAACGCTGTAAGTCAAAAAGAACAACCGTTCAAAAAAATTCGACATTGGGAAAAGTAAAAGACACGGTTTGATTCTCGAAATGTTACATTCGGCTTCATCCTTGGCTAACTTGAGTTCAGCATTTTTAAGACAGAGAGCTTTGATTTCTCTCCGCTTATCACAGACATTTTTTAACAATTCCTGGTTATAGGAATACACTTTCTGTAAGTCAGAATACCCAAAGTCAGAAAGCTACTTAAGACTCGGGCTAATATTTTTTGCTAAATATCAGCACGAGCCTTGGGGGCTACACTAGTTCATTCTTTGGCATCCTAATGAAAGCATAAACTCGGATTTCTATATCCTCCTTCATGCTTGGGGGCTAGAGGATATGATATAACATAAGGTAAAAAACAAGAGTTAGAATTCCGACTTACATATTGCTCACGGGTGAGTTTGTCTAAACCCGCGTTCACCTCAACTGCCACCTTCTCGGCGAGAGTAAGAGGAATTACTGGGGCTGTTGGAAGCTCTCCAGTCCTGATCTTCTCGTCGTGAAGGCGGACTTGGGCGAGAAGGTCAGAGAACTTGACGTCCTCTGCTTCTTGCGTTTCCTCTTCGGGGGATAGATGGCTTTTGTCCAGGACTTGCCTGGCCAACCGCTGGATCTCCTCTGCGGACTTCCGGGATAAGCCAAATTTGGCAAGTCCGGGGTTGCTGAGGAGGTTGTCGGCGAAGACTTTAGCCGAGGGATCATTACCCGAAGAGGGTTCACCCTTATCTTGAGCTGACGCACCCACGGTGACGTTAGTGTGCGATCCAAGGATCACATGCGCTGTTGGAGGAGCCGGATCTTCTGCAACAGCCGGAGAAGGAGTAATCACCGGTGTTGTAGAAGGTTGTGGTGTAGGAGTCGAAGGAGCCGTGGCAGGGGAAGCTGTGGTAAGCTTCATCTGTCGCAGGGGCTTTGCAGGAATCCCCTTCCCCTTACCCTTGATGAGAGGCTTGGCTCTGAGAGTGTAATAAAGTCGGAAACATTACATCTCAGAAAGAGATTCGAGAAAGGTACAAAGGCGGAAATTGTGAATGAAAGTTACCTTCACAACGGGCACTTCCTTTGTGCCTACTGCCACTGTCGGAGCTTCGCGCTTCTTGAGCGCAAGGTCCGACAATGGGACCACTTCAGTCTCCTGAGAAAACTCAGGAGGATATCCTTCGAGTGGAGCAAGCTCCGAGTCGGGGAGATCAGCAAGCTGGAAACAAGAAAATATATCAGCATTGCAATATATAACTTAAAAGATTGAAACATGTAAAAGGTGTACTGATGGAAGCTTACCGCTACCACGGGGTTTTCCGCCGTGTGCATGTCCAGAGAAATCTCCGGAATTTTTCTCTCGATCCGCTCCTTAATCAGCCATTTGATCTGGCTTATATAGCCTTGGCTGGTGTAGGCCTTGGGGCTGATGCGGAGAGAATCTTTTTTGGAAGACGTGATGGAGTGCATCAGTCTATCCCCGTGGTACTGAAGTGGCTAGATCCGGCGTGCGACCTAGCACTGAACTAAGTCGGATCCCCTCAAACCCTTGTGCTTGATAAGATATTCGATCCGCCTCTTAGCGAGGATCAGATCGTCATTAAAAGCCGGAGCAGCCTCATCCCAGGAAGGCTGGGCTGTGGCGGCTCCATCGACAAAAACCGGCAAAGCAGTAGCTTTGCCCGGAGCCGGAATATCCCTATGATAGAAAAAGGTGGCTGGCCATTGTTTGACCGAGTCACTGGCAACAATTTTGGGATAGGACCGGTCTCGTCTAACAGAAAAACTAATAGTACCGGTGATATAAGGAACACCGGCGGTAATAGAATTTCTCCGGACATGGAAGTAATACCGGAAAAGGAGCAAACTCGGCCTAATGCCGAGAAAGCCCTCGCAAAGCGCAGCAAACACGCTCATCTCTAGAAGGGAGTTGGGAGGAAGATTATGGAGTTGAACTCCATAATGGTCAATCACCTCGGAGAAGAAATCCGAGGGAGGAAAAGACAAACCTCGGTCCAGATGGGTGCCGAAGTGGACGCGCTCGCCCTCGCGCGGATTGGGGATGGTTTCACCGGAACCGCTCTGCCAGTCGCCGGCGGCGAGAAGCCCCTCCTTCTCCACGTTCTTGAGGGCCGCCTCGTCGAGGGCGCAAGGGATCCAGATTCCCCGGAAACTTTCTTTTTCTGCAGCTGCTTCTGCCGCCGCCGCCGCCTCCAGAGAGGAAGAAGAGGATGAAGCCATTTCTCTCCGGTGGAAAGGGGTGACCCTAAAGTGGCGGCGCTAGGAGCTCTGTGGGAGGAAAATGAAAGGGCTCTGGGCGTGCTGGAGATTTGGGAAGAAAGGAACGGCGAAAGGCAGGTGGAGAGGAGAAGAAAAAAATCTAGACCCCTTATATCTACCCACCTGCGCCAAGATTCATGCAAATGCTACAGTGTAACCGCCACGCGTCGTGGAAAGGATTGGGAAGGGCCCGCGCGATGATTGCGTTGCCTCAATCTCCACGCACGCATTGAAACAGCGCCTCGGTTCCGTGAACCGCGGACCCACAAATGGTCATACTGACGTAACGCCTGTCAGATGACATGACTTGACCATGCTTGTGTCAGGTGGCGTTAGAGACCAAGTTCTGGCTTAGTTTAAAAAGCGAGCTGGAAAATCCGAGTAACTAATTGAAAGGTCTGACTTACTTTTAAGACCCGGATCGTATTTTTTGTTTTAAAGTTTCAGGAACCCTTCAAGATTCTGCAAGCCGAAGATCAAGCTAGACGATGATAAAATCCGACTTTGGATCTTGGAGGCCTCCGGGGGCTACTGTTGGGGATATACTTTCCGAGTATCCTCAACGTTCCTCACTGACCAGGGTGGCCCACTTCGGGTTAGAGCTTTGCTTCACAGGCGGCCTAGTTAGAGAGAGAAGACGGAGTCCCATCCGGCTACGGGAAGGCCCAGAAGACTTACCGACTTAGGCCTATAATGTTACTTGTAGTTCAAGATGTACTCTGTAACCAACTCTTAGTCGTAGCCGGAATGATCTCTCCTGTAAACCCTAGGCCGGATATCTATATAAGCCGTCCTAGGGAGAGCCTTTAGGGCAACATCAGATAACACTAAACACCTCAATAGTCTACAATCTCAACTCGCACAGGTGAAATCCTTGTAACCCATATTCTGGCTTTGCCGTATTACTGGATTGATAGCAAGAGTAGGGTCCATCCAAAGCCGGCGGATTCGAACCTGGGTAAACTTGTGCGCTCACCGTCTCGGAACACCGTACATCTCACACCCATCTCTTCCGCATGCCTCGAGGACCCCCTCATGGCATACTTGTCATCAATCCGACGACACATAGCTAATAGATAAACAACATAAATCTTATTATCCCGCTATTAAGGGATTTCTCCCGTGGCATGGACATGGCTTTATGAGTTCTCCTTGTTTCCCCAAGTTACTACATAAAGAATGACAATAGATTTATAGTCATAGTAAGTGCTTTCATCCCTCTGTCTACCAACAAGTAATCCCCTTCATCGTGTCCCCATAAGAGGCAAATATTAAGGAGGTGCACAACTCCCAACATCAAGATGAAGACAATTAACACATACACATAATAATGTATAACATAATAATCTCTATCTTATCTCAATAATATGCTAGGATTTCTCCATCTCCCCAAGAACTAATGATCTACTCAGACATGGAGGCAATCAACATCATGGCAATGGTAATGGAAACAATTGTAAATGAATAGTTGTTGTATAAATCCACAACGAGTACGGAAATTACAACAATATCTACATGGGGTGAAGATGGGATGGATGGAGATGATGGTGGTGCAGCATTTGATGAAGATGAAGATCGATGCCTTGGCCTCCTAGATCTGCATAGGGCGAAGATGGATCCCTTGGGGAAGTTACCCCTCCAGATTCCTTCCGGATGTGAGGTTTTCTGCGATTTCTAGGTGTTCTGTATGTCGTCTCCTCGATCTAGTTGCACAGGGTGAAACTTTTTGAGGAGGCGGTGGTAGTGCCAACTATATGGCCAGAAGTAGACGGCCAAAAAATTAATTCCCACCGTATAGTTGGTCGTTAAACCTTCTGGATGCCTCAATCTCTTTAGGTTTTCTTATAGTGTTATTGATATTCCCCAAATAAGCGATTTACGTTGTTTTTTACTCCCTTTCTCCCCAATACAACTGCTCCAAGAATTGTGACCATTGTATCCATCATCTGTCCTGATCCTGGTGAAAATAGACATAAAATGTGCGTGCGAACACCGTAAAATACCAAGATCCTAGCACTATAATGCAAACCAATATTATAAAACATGATGCAAATATGCACTCATCAACTTCCCCAAGCTTAGACTCTTGCTCGTCCCGATCAAGGCTGGCTTAGTGAATGTGATCCTCATATTCATGAAGCTGGGTCGATAAAATAAATGAGGCAATTGCAGTTCATGAATAGTAGGATTATACACCTTACTCATACCATCTGAATAATATTAGTAGGCTTCTACACCTTAGTGATCAACATTTCACAAAACATGAATCTCAACATGATGTAAAAGTATTCGGTTTGACCGAATGAGTTAGCGAGGTAGTCCCAAGTGTTTTAGGATTAACATATTCGCTTGGGATTCAAAATCTCAAAATTTCTCTTTGTCTTACTACAATATAGTGGTATATGCCTATTTTCTCTTTGCACATTCACTCTTTTTCTTCTCTCTTTTCTTCTGCTCTTTTTATATATATATATATATATGCTCACACTTTTGTTTAAGTGTTGTGCAAAGGAGCTAGCCATACATTCCACTTTATGTAGGAATTCAAAGTTTAACAATCTCAATTACCAAATTCCAATTCTATATGAAGCATCTTTATGACTTGAAGACTCTACCTCGACTTGTTCTCACTCTATTTTGATAGCACTTTTAATTTTTTTTCTCTATTTGAATTTTCTTTCTCAACTTGAATAATTAGATTATTTTTACTTTTGTAAATCAAACCATGAACTTACAACATATCAATTTAAATTATTTTTATATGTTCCATTAATACCAATGGTGTGAAAGACTCCTATTTCTATCATCAAGTGCAAGTAGAATTATACTAAAGCCATTCGTATATCCAATAAGACAAGCACAAACTTAATAATGCTGCATATATGATAATAAACTCGGAATTTTACAAATGGGATCGACTATTCCTTAAGGGAATTCAAATGATGCAAATTTTATTTCTAAGCTCGAACTAATGCAAAACTAAAATAGTAATATAAAACTTATAAGATAGATTACTAGGTCTTAAAGATCTCCCCAAGCTTGGAATCAAGCCAGGTGGGATCAAATAACTCCTTATTGGTACCTATTCCTCCTCCTGGGTAGGAAGAGTATTTCTTGCTTCCCCTGTGTTGCAAACTTTAGCTATGCTTGCGAGGCGGATGCTGAGCTCGGCCATGTCGTATTGAAGTTTTTTCTAGAGGAATTTCTTCTCATCTGTTAACTCAAAAACACTTTTAATCAAGAAACCAACTCTACCATCGATGTCATTGACCTTTTTCGCAAGGTATTTGCACATCATCCAGAGTCAATCCCTTCTCCAATTTTTTCAACACATGCTTTCGAAGCTTTTTCCAACTAATAGATCTTATCATGAATATCATCTTGCAGCACCTTCTTAGGCTTAAGAGGCGACGGACCGAGAGGAGGTTTATAATAGGATTCTATGTTGTGACAATAGGGATTAGGGAGATACTCATCCTTGCTCTTTCCCTGCTCTGCTTGCCTCATCATCTCCATCCTTTGCGGGAACATGTCCTCCCAGTTTCGGAGAGGCTTGATCTCCAGGCTGGATGATGATGATCATTTAGTTTCTACTTCTTCGATCATCTTCATGGGCTTCTCTTCTTTCTTCCTCCAAATCTTGTTGACATGGAAGGGCTACATGGCTTTGCTGCCCAGATATTGTTAGAAGGGGCTTGTATAGGGATGTCTATGTTTTTTTTGAGGTTGGAGGTTGTAGCTTTGCGAAAACTTAATGAAAAAGGTTAGATACGATCAGCTTTAAAAGGGGACGTTGAAAACCCTAGCCGCAGTTCATAATGAGCAACTATACGGGCGCGGCCCGTATAGGTCTCGCCTTATAGTGATGAACCAACTATAGATTTTCCTTCCATGGTGGAACCAACTATATGGCCGGAACTATACGGGCAGGAATTTTATTCCTGTTGTATAGTTGGTCGTTAAACCTTCTGTACTCCGAATAAATTTTTTGGAGACGGGTTGATATCTATACAACGGCAACTATACGAGCAGAATTTTTATTCCTGCCGTATAGTTGGTCATTAAACCTTCAGTATCCTAGAAAAGAATTTTGATGAAGGCATTGGTATCTATACGAAGGCAATTATACGGCCGTAATTTTTATTCCCGCCATATAGTTGGTCATTAAACTTTCAGTACCTTTCGTAAACGGAATGGGTGATGTTGAAACAACTATACGACCGCAACTATACGACCGAAATTTTATTCCCGTCGTATAGTTGGTCGTTTGACCTTTTGGATCCACCAAAAAATTACCTACTTCTCTGAGAATTCTTTATTAATCTGAAACTTAATGAAATATCAAGTTTTGATAAAAAATGGCACCTTAAAATTTTGACCAATATTAGCATCCCTTGAACGGGATTTTAGCATTATCAATCTTCTTTTTCTTTGCTAGAGCTTTAAATGTTCCTTATTTAAGACAAGCTCAATTAAAACTTAATTGAAAATTTAAAAACTTACTCAAACCTTTATTTCGCATGGGTTGCCTCCCATGAAGCGCTCTTTTATGGTCGATAGCTTGACCATAGTGTTGCTCATTTCGTCTCGATTCCATCCTTCTTGTAGTGGCCATTCCTTATATATCTTTGCTGAATCACCTCTTCTGGGGTGATTACTTGTATGGTGACTGCACTTATATCTTCTTTTGCTCGATAATGCTTCAAGCGTTGTCCATTTACCACCCATGAAAGAGATGGTGTTTTTCCCTAGAGCTTCACTGCTCCCAATGGATAAGCTTCTTCAACTATATAGGGGCCTTCCCACTTTGATCTGAGCTTTCCTGTAAACAACTTAAGACGAGAATTATAGAGAAACACCTTGTCTCAACTTTTAAAGGCCTTATTTTCTATTTTTCTATCATGCCATCTTTTCACTTTTTCTTTAAACAATCTAGCATTCTCATAAGCCCCACTTCTAAACTCATCTAAAGCATGAATATCTAATAAACGTTTTTCTCCCGCTGCTTTAAGATCATAGTGTAGGTTCTTGATCGCCCGAAAAGCTTTGTGTTCCAATTCTAAAGGTAAATGGCATGACTTACCGTATACCATCATATAAGGTGTCATACCCATTGGATTTTTAAACGTAGTACGATATGCCCATAGAGTGTCATTTAACTTGTATTACCAATCTTTTCTTGATTTGTCCACCATCTTCTCGAGTATGGTCTTCAATTCTCTATTAGAGAGTTCCACTTGATCACTTGTTTGAGGATGATATGGTGAAGCAACACGGTGAGTTACTCCATATTTGTAGAGGATTTTCCTGAAAGTTCCTTCCATAAAATGAGAACCACCATCAGTGATTAAAAATCTAGGAACTCCAAACCTAGGGAATATAACATCCTTGATCATCTCCACTAAGGCAGCTGCATCTACATGGCTTGTTGGAATAGCTTCGACCCATTTAGTAACATAATCGACACCAACAAGAATATGAGTGTAATAATTTGATTCTATAAAAGGTCCCATGTAATCCATTCCCCATACATCAAAGGGTTCGATTATAAGACTATAATTCATTGCCATCTCTTGTCTCCTACCTATATTACCCCTTCTTTGGCAAGCATCACAGTGTTCTACATACCTGTGTATGTCCTTGAGTAAGGTGGGCCAATAGAATCCAGATTGAAGTACCTTTGCTGTAGTTCGCTTGCCTGCATGATGTCCTCCATACGGGCTGTCATGACAAGCTTGCAAAATTGCATTCATTTCATGGTTAGGAACACACTTCTAAATCATTCTGTTAGGTCCATGACGATATAGATACGGATCATCCCAAAAATAATATTTAAGATCATTAAATAATTTCATTCTTTGATTTCTTGTCATACTAGGAGGTACAAATTTTACTGCGAGATAGTTAACATAATCCACAAACCAAGGATCAGCAATTTCAATGTTTGCTAAATATTCTCCTGGAAATGACTCATTTATAGGTATGGGGTTAGTAATTATTCCCTCCATCCTAGAGAGATGATCTGCTACCAGATTATCCTTACCCCTCCTATCTACTATTTGCAAATCATATTCTTGCAGTAATAAAATCCACCTAATCAATCTGGACTTCGCATCCTTTTTCACAAGGAGGTGACGCAAAGCTTGGTGTTCTGTATGAACTATTACCTTAGAATTAATGATGTAAGATCTAAATTTGTCACAAGCTAGGAACTCTTTTTCTGTAGTAGCATAATTTTTCTGAATCTTATTAAGAGTTCTACTAGCGTAATAAATAACATTTAAATTCTTTTCGTCTTGTTGTCCTAACACAGCCCCTAAAGCATAATCACTAGGATCACACATGATTTCGAAATGTTCATCCCATTTTAGAGATTGCATGATGGGTGCTGAAACTAATTTGTTTTTAAGGTTCTCAAAAGCTGTAATGCAGTCATGATCTAAGTAGAATGGAATTTCTCTCTCAAAAAGGTTGGTGAGAGGCATAGCTATTTTAGCAAAATCTTTTATAAAACGCTTATAAAAACCTACATGTCCCAGAAACATTTTTAAGTTTTTTATGTCCTGAGGTATTGGAAGATTTTCTATAGCATTTATATTAGTTTTATTTCTATATGCTTCTCTGAAACCTTATGCCCAAAAACTTTACCCTCTCTTTCCATGAAACGGCATTGTTCCCAATTCAAAACCAAATTTGATTGCCTGCATCTCTACAAAATTTTGGTTAAATTGTAGAGGCAATTATCAAATGTTGTTCCAGAGACAATGAAATCATTTGTTAGAACTTCCATAGTCTTCTCAACAAGATCATCAAATATTTTTAATACACATTCTTGAAAAGTCGCAGCTGCATTACATAAGACAAACAAAATTAATCTATAAGCATATGTGCCATAAGGGCAAGTGAAATTTGTTTTCTCTTGATCTTCTGGTTGTATAGGAATTTGAGAATATCCAGAATAACCATCAAGAAAACAAAAATAAGAATTATTACTAAGTCTTTCTAAAATTTTATCCATAAATGGTATAGGTTTATGATTTTTCCGTGTCTCACGGTTTAGTTTCCTAAAATCAATGCACATGCGATATCCAACAATATGTTTTACAAGAACTAGTTCACCATCCTCATTCATAGCAGCATCAAGACCCCCTTGTCTTGGTATGGAATGAGCTGGGCTAACCCACTTACTGTCAGAAATAGGATATATTATGCCAGCATCTAGTAAGCGTATAACCTCTTTTCTTACTACTTCCTTCATTTTAGGATTAAGCCTTCTTTGTGTATCAGCTAAAGGTTCAACATCATCAAGCATGGTAATCTTATGTATTACAATAGATGGATCTATTCCTTTAATATCACTTAGAGTATATCCAAAGGCTTCATGATGCTTAATCAAGACCGAAATGAGTTTATTTGTTTCATTTTCTGATAGATTTTTACTACTAATAATAGGACATTTATTTTCATTATCGAAAAACTCATACCTCAAATCGTTTGGAAGTTGTTTCAATTCAATTGGCGGAGGTTCTTCATCTCCTTTTTCTTACCAGTTCTTCGTAGTCATGTGGATTTTGTGCTTCCGGAACTGAATCAAGGTAATCATCCATGTCTTCTCTCTCCTCATCATCTGGTGCTTCCTCCCAATTAATTAGGATCCTCTCTAATTCATCTTGTGGAGTACTGAAATGAATTGCGTCCAGCTCGGCAATCCTTTTCTCTTCCTTGATATCTTCCACTTCATATGGCCTCTTCTTTAGTTTGGCAAAGTGGAATGTCATTTCCTCTTCTCCAAACATCATTGAAATAGTCTCCTTATTATCAATTCGAGCTTTGGTTATGGAAAAAAGGCCTGCATAAAAGAATAGGACAAAAAGATTCTCGAGGCATATCAAAAATATGAAAATCAAGGGGGTACATGAGTGATCCAATAAAGACATAGATCTTTCTGATAACACCTTCCGGTTTTATATTAGTTCGTTTAGACAATTTAATGGTAGTGTCTACTGGTTCCACATCTGGATTATTTAAATTTAGCTAAGTTCCTCATAAAGTGATGAAGGCATAATGTTTATAGTGGAAATCGACTCACAAATTCCGTATAAGAAAGTTTCTCCACAATATATAGGAGTCATAGGTTTAGAAGTTTCGTTACCTCGTAACTTACCTTCCATGAATTCTGAGGTTTCAAAGTCTAACATAACCACTTCATTATCCACTATTCGTGCTTCCATAAGATCCGTCAATATAACATTATTTATATTGGTAGCTTCAGGGTTCTTTTCTGGTTTCTTTAATCTTCTCTTTACTTGTTCTTCCTCTTTTTGCTTTTTCTTGATATTCTGTTGAATAGATGCAGAGGAGAACTCTTACATTAGCACACTTTCTCTTGAATGCTTCTTTTCTTCAAGGGATTTGTGGGGTTCCCATTCTGTAGGTACCTGTAAATGCCCTGCATAATTCTCAATAATTTTCTTACCGAGTAAGAACCAATACCAAGGGTTTTAATCATTGCACAAGTCCTTTCATCTGCAAGGAAATCGTTAACACAAGCATATTCAGAAAAACTATTCGTAATTCCTCATTTTTAAGATTTTCCGTTGCCTCCCTCATTTTCATTATTAATTACCAGGCTTCATCATAGGTATAAGATAGAAAACTACCATTAGAAGCGGTGTCTAGGTTCATTCTATTTTTATTATTAAGCCCTCCATAAAAAGTGAGAGTGATTAACCAATCAGGCAAACAATGGTGGGGGTAATTATCTAGATAGCTTTTGTACCTTACATACCCTTCATACAAACTCTCATCAGGACTATTTTTGAAACTGATAATAATACCTCTCATCCTGTGAGCTTTGCTTTCTGAGTAACATTTTGATAGGAAATTAGTTGTCAATTCCGTCCAAGTCCTTGGTGCTTCTGCACAAAAAGATCTATACCAGTCGCAAACATTATTAGAGAGAGTTTGTCTAAACGACTGGGTTTTAACCATATCAAGATTACAATTGTCGAATATAAAGGAACCAAGAACATCTTCAAAAAATTATAAGTGTCCATATGGACTCTCTTCATCGGTTCCTGCAAATTTCTTAGCGTGTAGTAGTTCAAATAATAAAGGGCGGATCTCAATTCCATCCAGATTTATGCTTTTACTGACAATTATAAAAGCGTCCATGGGCGAACCCATTTTCCTTACTGCCTCAAGATGGATTAAATGCTGAGTGTTATCCATTGTTGCGGACCTGCAACTTAAATTAAAAAATAGTACAACGAAAGTAAATAACTAAAAGTAAAGTGACTAGCGCTAAGCTCCCCGGCAATGGCGCCAGAAAATAGCTTGATGAATGAAAGTGCACGGATCGTTTGTAGCTAGTTTCGAAATAAAGATATCGATCCCACAGGGAGCAGTAGGCAAAAGACAAAAATGCTTTTAACAAAAACTAAATGAAGTGATTAAGGAATAACTTTGAGATGCAAGAAAAGTAGAATTATTTTTGGGTTTTTGACCGAATGAAGCAATTAAAGTAAACTAAAACTTAATGCATAAAGTAAGAATCACGTGTGTAAAAGAGCTTGGAATTGCAATAGGGAAAAAGGTGTTCTGAGAGAGTGGTGGATACACCGCTAGCAATTTCTCATGATATGTATGTATGTGGGAGGAGCTCCATATATGGACAAATAGGCAGCAACCACTGCTCACATCATCCTTCATAACCACAGCTAACAGATAAACGACATAATCGTATTATCCCGCTATTAAGGTATTTCTCCTGTGGCATGGACATGGCTTTATGAGTTCTCCTTGTTTCCCCAAGTTAGTACGTAAAGAATGACAACTGATTTATAGTCACAGTAAGTGCTATCACCCCTCTGTCTACCAACAAGTAATCCCCTTCATCGTGTCCCCATAAGAGGCAAATATTAAGGAGGTGCACAACTCCCAACATCAAGATGAAGACAATTAACACATACACATAATGATTTATAACATAATAATCTCTATCTTATCTCAATCATATGCTAGGATTTCTCCATCTCCCTAAGAACTAATGATCTACTCAGACATGGAGGCAATCAACATCATGGCAATGGTAATGGAAACTATTGTAAATGAATAGTTCTTGTATAAATCCACAACGAGTATGGAAATTACAACAATATCTACATGGGGTGAAGATGGGATGGATGGAGATGATGGTGGTGCAGCGGTGGATGAAGATGAAGATTGATGCCTTGGCCTCCTTGATCTGCATAGGGCAAAGATGGATCACTTGGGCAAGTTCCCCCTCCAGATTCCTTCTGGAGGTGAGGTTTTCTGCGATTTCTGGATGTACTGTATGTCGTCTCCCCGATCTAGTTGCACAGGGTGAAACTTTTTGAGGAGACGGTGGCAGCGCCAACTATACGACCAGAACTATATGGCCAAAAAATTAATTCCCGTCGTATAGTTGGTCGTTAAACCTTTTGGATGCCTTGATCTCTTCGGGATTTCTTTCTGGTGTTATTGGTATTTCCCAAATAAGCGATTTACATTGTTTTTGACTCCCCAATACAACTGCTCCAAGAATTGTGTCTATTGTATCCATCATATGTCCTGATCCTGGTGAAAAGAAACATAAAATGTGCGTGCGAATGCCGTAAAATACCAAGATCCTACCACTATATTGCAAAACAATATTATAAAACATGATGCAAATATGCAGTCATTAGTGGGCGAGCGGGCGTGCGAGTATCGGCATTGTCGGAGGAGGAGCGCGCGCGTAGTTCTCCTCTTCTCACTCACTTTACTAAGTGGTGAAACACTCCAGCTTATAAGGTTGTATAAGTCTCCTCCAACTTTCCATGTGGGACTAAACTTTAGCTCCCACTCCACTCATATGTGGGCTGCCACCAACTTGGGCCAAATCACACATGGGCTTCCACAAATATGGGCTTTGAGATTTAGGGAAAATCTGAAATCACACATGGGTCTAATGTATTAGCCCATTATTTCTAACAGTGATGGCATGTTAACAAACACGACGTTGATGTCGTCAAACGTACCGAGCCCGAAGTCCCGCAGATCTTCCAAGAATGTGAGCCATGATGATGAACTTGAGAAGTCATGTAGAGGGCTTCCCAAAAACCTTATTCGCCCTCTCCGTACAGATCGCAAGGACGAGTGGTTCCGGAGACCTGCTCTCTCATTCGTCGGTGCTCTATGGTAGCGGTGCAAGCAGAGAGGTTGGAAAAACCCTATATTAGTTCGGTGTACTATGGTGGTAGACGCATAAGAATTTATATAGAGCCCAAGATCGGAGAGTGACCCAAAAAGGCTGGATGTTGACACATCTATCTAAACCTCACAGTTTTCCTAAGCAGCAAAATAAAGCTTGGCTTGGCAAGATTCCTGCAACCCGCACCGCACGCACGTCATGACGATACGGGCGGGTGGTGCGTGCGAGCAATGGCATCGTCAGAGGAGGAGTGTTTATGTATCTCTCCTCTTCTCACTCACTTTACGAGTTGGTGAAACACTCCACCTTATAAGGTGGTGCAACTCTCCTCCAACTTTTCATGTGGGACTAAACTTTTGCTCCCACTCCACTCCCATGTGAACTGCCCCAAACATGGGACCAAACACATGTGAGCTTCCACAAACATGAGCTTTGAGATTTAGGGAAAATCTGAAATCTACATGGGCCTATTTAGTTTAGCCCATTATTTCTAATAATCCCCCACCAGATCTCAAATTCCCATTTGATGATTTGCCAATCCTCACTACTTGTTTATATACTAGTGTTTCAGCGGAGACTATAATGTTGAACTTCCTCCTAGAATCATGAGCTACATCTATTAGCAACTTGAACAATGAATGAACCTTGAAATGCAAGTTTGGTGCTTTTAGATTGCACACAAAATCATAACTAGTACATGGTTGTGAGTAGCCTACCCTGCGGGTGTAGCATATGCGTCATACTACTTGGTCTCTTCATGAGTTTACTAGAGATCACTCAAACCTCATAGATCGTGATGTTTAACAATCGGAACTCATATAGATGTGTTTTTTCAAGAATGCTATGTAGGACAGCATCGTTGCTAAACATAGCCAACAAAAACACATTAAGGCATATTGCCAACCTGCCTTACAGCATAGAGAGTTGTGCATCTTCACATAGAGAGGGTTATCTAATACTCTCCTCTGTCACACCACTAGCTTGTTCTTCCCAATTCCTAATTCACGGGATCTCCGATCACAAAGGTTGCGTTACCACTACTGTGTAACATCCATGGGTCTCAAACCCATCTCTCTTGATGCACTTTCTATCACGTTTGTGATAGTACCTTTGTAAAGGGATCCGCCAGGTTTTTGTTAGTTTGAATATACGGAACAGTAATTACTTTAGAGTTTCTCAATTTCCTGATAGACTTCAAACATCTCTTGACGTGTCTTTATGACTTCGCGATATCCTTAGAATTGTTCACTTGAACAATAAGAGTTTGATTGTGACAATTCAAGAGGATGGACGGTATAGGTTTGTCAACCACAGGCAAGTCCATCAAGAGTTCACACAGTCATTCTGACTCTTAAGTGGCTGTGTCTAAAATAGCAAGTTCTGCTTCCATAGTTGACCTGTTCAATATGGTTTGTTTGCAAGATCTCCATGATACTACACCACCTGAAAGGTAAATACATACCTGCTAGTGGCATAGAGTTCATCTATATATGAGATCCAGTTCACTTCACTATACCCTTCAAGCACTGCTAGATGCCCTGAATAGTGAATCCCATAACTCATTGTACCACATAGATAGCGCATGACCCTTTCAAGTGCTTGCCAATGTTCAGTACCCGGGTTAGACATGAACCTACTCAATTTGCTCATAGCAAAAGAGATGTCGGGTCTTGTCGTGCTATCTAAGTACATGAGTGAGCCAACGATTTGAGACTATCTCAATTGTTCTTTCGGCTCTTTCTTTTACGTAATGTCACATTGGGATCATAAGTTTTTGGGGAAGACATGCCATCAATGAAGTCGAAACGGCTCAAGATCTTCTCAACATAGTGTGATTGCATCAAAGTGATCCCACTCTTGTGCTTAATCAGCTTGATGTTCAGAATCACATTAGCTTTCCCAGATCTTTCATATCAAAGCTCTTTGACAGAAAAGACTTAACTTCACTTATCACATTAATGTTCGTACCAAAGATAAGAATATCGTCCATGTACAATAATAATATAACACCTTCACCCCCACCATGGCTATAGTAAACACACTTGTCAGCCTCATTAACGACAAAGCCAATAGAAGTTAATGTTCTGTCAAACTTCTCATGCCACATCTTAGGTGCTTGTTTCAGGCCATATAAACATTTTAATAACTTGTACACCTTTCTCTCTTCACCTTTTACCACAAACCCATTAGACTAATTGTTGGGGGGGGGGGGGATACCCCCGGGTAGGGCAACACCGGGGTATAAGGGCCGAGTTAGCCGGGGTACGGCGCGGTCAAAGCAAAGTGCTGACCGGGTCACCTCAAGGCAGGTCGAATCACGGTGTGGCCCGGCCCATGGGGCATTTCCTTGACAATGGTCCGGCCGACATAAGATCTATGCTGGCCATGACTATCTATTTTGCAGGTAAAAGGGTAGGCCAGATTAGTTATATGCTATCCGGACTATCTTAGCTTCAAAGAGAAGGAATCCCCCACTGGTCAAAAGGTGGCTTTATAAGCTGAAACATATGCAAAGTAAAGCAAAGGAGAGGACTAGCGGGTTGGTGGCGACCAAGATGACGCGGGCAAAGCCGGATGACGTAGCCCGTGATGCGAAAAGACAAGCATGACGCTGCGGGTTACGTCCAAAGCCCGGACGAGCCGTTAAAGAAGAATAAAGAAGCATCTGCTTTAGGAAAGGAGCATATTCGTAGAATATGGTTCCACCTGTGCCCTAGAATTGTAACCCGGGCTCCCCTATATAAGGAGCACTAGGGCCTCCATAGAGAGGGACGGCAAATAGAGGAATCACTCTCTGTCTAAGGTAGAACTCTAGGGCTAGTTAGTGGGGGGTAAGAGACATTGTCTCCTTGCTAAGGGCCTCAAGAGCACTTGTAAGCAACATTGATACAGAGAATACAAGAACTTCTTTGCGTGGAATCACCACGCTCTCCCTCCCTGGATTCCCCTAGTACTCATTGGCCCTATCTTTAGCCTATCCGTGGGGCTAGCGGTGCTAGCAGGGGTGAAAATCCAGACGGGAAACTTCTCGAGCACCGGCGAGCGTATCGTCTCAGGGTTTGTTCAGCGCTTTGGAGCGCTGGTCTACATCAGCGACAAGGCGAGAAGCTTCGGCAGGAACCCTCCACCGCGCAACAGCGTCTTCATCAAGCTTGGCGCGCACAAGATCTGCGTTGGCGTGGACGAATCCTGCGTCCATCCGTGGCACATCGTCGAGGGTGGCGAGCCTCCTCTCAGCGCCGCTCGTGGAGTGCGTATCGCTCGCCCCACTAGCAGCATTGAAGTCCGGATGCCGCGCCAGATGCGGGACCAAGAAAAGATCCGGCGCTAGAGCCGCAGGTAACGCCCAAACAGACCAGGTCTAGGTTTCCTCCGCTAGAGAAGCCGGAGAATGTGCTCCAGCAAGCGATAGATAGCTTAGCAACACCAATAGCACCTATGGTTGATCCGGCTCAGGCGCAAGTGGAGTTAGAGGAAACTAGGCGGAAAATGTTAGCCTGAGCGAAGAAGGTAGCAGAACTGCATCAGTCACTGAACATCACCTTGAGAGAGTATGCTAAGGCAAACCATATCAATGGAGTGAAAATCAAAGGCAGAAACCGGATCACTGAGATTGACAAGGAGTACGAGCCTAGGCTAGGTCACACAGCTACGATAGTGACTGGAGGGTTGGATCGGTACAGTACCCCGGCAAAGAACCTCAGAGCAGCAAACGCGGCCACATCCGAGTTAGAAGGCTTGACCGGTGAGGCTCGACAGAGGCAGCAAGAGAGAGTGAATCACTTGTTGAGGGTCGCATGCCAACAAAATGAAGAAATAAACAAAGCTTACCCGACACCACCAGGGGCCTCACAGGTGGTACATTCGGCCAGAAATAACCCGGCAAGATCCAGAGGAGCCGCATCGTCTCCGGGTCATGATCCCAGGAGAGAAGAGGTAGTGGACTTCGGGAGAAGAAACAAGCAAATGGTCCCTTATGACCCGGTAAGGGCTGGAAAAGGAAAAGCAGTGCAAGTTGATGAGGATCGCCACAGTACCAGCCGGGGTGTGGCCGCCCGGGGTAACCATGACCAAGGCATTGCCGGTCAAAGGAATGCTATCAACGGCAATGCCGGATAGCGTAACCCAGTGGGACCGGGGCAAAATGTACCTCAGACGCAACAACACGAACCTCAGCAAGGGGGAAGTGTACGACAAGCGGCACAACAACGTCATGCTCATCTGGATCAAGAAAGATACAGTGATGGTTATTCAGTTATGGTTAACGATGGATACCCTAGACCGGATCACCACGTAATTGGATCACGGTTGGGAAGGAGGAACTTGTAGCCAGATGAAGCAAGGTTGAAGTTGGATAGGATTTATAGGTCGGAGCAAATTGATTTATAAGGCCCACCGGGTCCAGCATGTTTCGGGCCCCGGATCATGAATGAGCCACCAGTGCCGAACTTCTAGCTGGCCAGGGGAACCCGAACTTATGATGGAAGTACTAGACCAGAGGATTGGTTGATTGACTATGCCACAGTAGTCAAGATCGCGACAGGAAATTTGAGATGGGTGGTGAGATACGTACCACAGATGCTAGAAGGACTAGCACGAGTTTGGCTAAACAATTTGTCACCAGGGAGTGTCAACTGTTGGTTGGATTTCCAAGAACTGTTTGTTAGTAACTTCTCAAGCACTTACAAGAGACCCAACAGACCATAGACCCTTGCATTATGCCGGCAGAGATCGAATGAGCCAGATAGAGATTTCCTGACTCGGTGGTGCAATGTGCGAAACTCATGTGAAGGGGTGACTAAATCACAAGCAATTGCGTGGTTCGCTCAGGGATGCAGATATGGAAGTATGCTGTGGCAAAGGTTACAGGGAGATATGCCAACTACCTTGTCCGAGACAATCCGGATTGCAGATTCATATGCCTTGGGAGATCCAACTCAACCCCGGCTAATGTCTAGCGAAGGAAATGAGGAGTATTACAACCGAGATATCTCCGGGTCATCAAGGAGGAATGATTTCTGAGGAAAAAGAAGGGACGAGCGTTCGGATTATTGGTATAACTCATAGCAGGTAGCAGCAGTGGACCGGGATCAGCCCAATGCCGGAGCAAGCCAACGTGTTGGGGGGATACCCCCAGGTAGGGTCATTCCGGGGTATAAAGGCCGAGTTAGCCGAGGTACGGCAAGGTCAAAGCAAATGCTGGCCCAGTCACCTCAAGGCTGGCCGACTTACGGAGTAACCCGGACCGGAGGATGTCCACCTAACTGAGTCCCGACCGACGTATGTCGTATGCCGGCAGGATTTCTGTAACTTGTATGCAGGTACACGCGTGGCCAGATTAACCAGGCATGATCTGGGTTATATTAGGCTTGTAAGAGAAGGAAGGAATCTCGCTGGTCAAAAGGTGGTCATTGTACGTTGGAGCATGAGCGAAGCAGACAGAGGGAAGGACCACCGAGGCGTGGCCGACAAGGGTGACGTGGCCTATATCGAATGACGTTGGCGCCGCAGAGGCTCACGTAGCCTCTGCATGGCTTACGATGGCGAAAAGTGATCCGGTCGGTTTGCTATTTTGGGAAGAGGCATATTCCATGGAATATGCCTCCACGTATGCCCTAATTGGAAACCTAGCCACCCCATTATAAGGAGGGCTAGGGCATCTGTAGAAGGGCTTGATTCTTGGTGGGTTGGCATTTGGGTAGTTGGTTCCTAAGAGCTAGCTAGTGGTGAGAGTAAGAGAGCTCCTTCTTCCTCCTCTCCCAATACAGCTCAAGGAGCACTTGTAATCCTTGGAAAACCTAGTGAGTACAAAGCATCTGTGTGTGGAATCACCACACTATCCCTCCTTGGATTCCTCTAGTGCATACTGGCCCCACCTTTAGCCTATCCATGGCATCTGCTGTGACACCACCACGACAGTTAGTGCCTGGCGCTAGCAGGAGTGAAGATCCGGACGGGAAACCTCATCGGCAACGGCAAACGCATCGTCTCTGGGCTCGTTCAGCGCTTTGGAGCGTTGGACTACGTCAGCGATAACGCTGGTTGTTTCGGCAAGCGACCTCTTCCGCGCAACGGCCTCTTTGTCAAGCTTGGCGTGCACAAGATCTACGTCGCCGTCGATGTGTCGTGCGTTCACCCGCGGCACGTCGTCGAGGGAGGCGAGCCACCCCTTAGCACGGTTTACAGAGCGTGTACCACTCGCTCTCCTGACCGCGCCGATGTGATGATGACGGCGCCTGGCACTGGCGCGAGCAAGGATCCGGCACCAGATCCGGAGGTAACATCCAAAGCACCAAGGAAAAGTAGAGGTCCTCCGCTAGAGAGGCCAGAAAATGTATTGCAACAGGCAATAGATAGCTTAGCAAGCCCAGTAGCAGCAGTGGTAGATCCGGCTTAGGCACAAGCCGAGTTAGAGGAAACTAGACAGAAAATACTGGAGGGTGCGAAAAAGATAGCCGCGGCTCAGCAGTCGTTGAACATGATGCTGCGAGAGTATGCAAAGGCAAATAAGGTAGATGCTGTAAAAGTGAAGGGGAGAAACCTCATTAGTGAAATGAACAAAGAAGGTGATACTACAATTGAGGAATCAGAGAACATTCTGTCCGTGGGGCTGCTGAAGTATAGTACCCCGGCAAAGAACCTCAGAGCAGCAGATGCAGCTGCGTCTGAGTTAGAGGGTTTGATGGGTGAAGCCCGGCAAAGACAACAGGATAGGGTCAATGAGTTAGTTCAGATCGCTAACAGACAAAATGAAGAGTTGCTCAGGGCAAACTCGAGGAGAGCTGGGGCTTCCAAGGTTGTTTATTCGGCAGTAGGTAACCTAGAAAAATCCGCTGGAGCTGCATCGTCTCCTCATGGTGGTCCTAGGAGATAAGAGGTGGTAACCTCAGCCAGGAGGAACAAACAGATAGTCCCATATGACCAGGCAAGGGCAGGGAAAGGAAAAGAAGTGTAGAGAAATGAGGATCGACGAAGTGTCAGCCGAGGTGAAGCTGTTCGAGGTAACCGCGACCAAGGCAATGCCTGTCAGGGAAACGCTGTGAACAGCAATGCCGGACAGCGCAACTCGGCAGGTGCGAGGCAACCGCAGCAGCGGAATATACCACGGTAAGAGCGAAGTGCCAGCCAAGGTATGCAACAGAGGGGCGCTCCACAAGAGCAAGATAGGTACAATGATGGTGATTCAGAAATGGTGAACGCAGGATACCCTAGGCCGGACTATCAAGTGATAGGGTCAAGTTTGGGAAGCAGGAACTTGATGCCTGATGACGCCAGGTTAAAAATGGATCGGCTTTATAGGTCAGACAAATTTGAGTGTCAAGGTCCTCTGGGCCCGGAGTGTTTTGGGTCCCAGATCATGAAGGAGCCTCTGGTACCTAACTTCCAGTTACCCAGAGGCATGAAGACATATGACGGTAGCACAAAGCCAGAGGATTGGTTGATTAACTACGCGACGGCTGTAAAAATTGCTATAGGCAACTTGAGATGGGCTGTGAGATATGTACCTCAGATGCTGGAGGGGCCAGAGAGGGTATGGCTAAACAATTTGCCACCCGGAAGTATCAACGGCTGGATTGATTTTGAGGAAATGTTCGTCAGTAATTTCTCAAGTACGTATTAGAGGCCTAATAGGCCACAGACCCTAGCAATGTGCAAGCAGAGACCAAATGAGACAGACCGAGAATTCTTAACCCGCAGGTGCACTGTGCGAAACTCATGTGAGGGAGTAATTGAATCACAGGCCATAGCTTGGTTTGCGTGGGGGTGCAGATATGCAAGCATGCTATGGCAAAGGTTACAAAGGGATATGCCAACTACACTGGCAGAGACAATCTGGATTGCTGATTCATATGCCTTGGGTGATCCGACTCAACCTAGGCTGGTGTCAAAAGATTCAAATGAGGAGTACTACCAGTGAGATGGTGCCGGGTCATCCCGGCGGAATGATTACCGGGGTAAGAGAAGAGATGATAGACTGGATTACAGGTACAGTTTGCAACAAGTTGCTGCTGTAAATCAAGACTAACCCGGAGCAGGGAGTAATCAGCGTCAGAAAACTGGAGGGCAACAGTGGACCCCGAGAAATGATGGCAAGAAAACTTGGACGCCTGAACAAAAGAAACAGTGGCAAGAGAAGAAAGACAGGCCGAGGTATACGTATGAGGCAATGCTAGATCAGCCGTGTAAATTTCACACGCCAAATCCGAGTAACCCAGCGGGTCATACAACACGGCAATGTGAGTGGATCAGGAATATAGAACAAAGTGGTTCGGGCAATGCTCAGGCACCTCGGAATGATCAACCTCGGCACGAGTTACCCTGGCAGCAATTGCTCTCTGGAGCAAACACACAACAGTTAATGTTGCCACCACCTCCGCCGAGGTATGAAAACCATGAGAGAAGGGATGTAGTGCATCAGGTGGAAAACCAACATCAGCTAGATCAAAGATATCCTGACAATGAGGGCAGAAACGAATACATAGAGCATCACTAGAGTTACTGTGTGTTTACCACAGAGGAGACAGATAGAAAGAGCTTGTAGCGCCGACATATGGAAGTAAATGCGGTAATGCCGGCGGTGATGAGGTATATGCCTTGGTCGGATCAGGAAATTACCTGGAGTATCAAGGATCATCCCAAGCTTATGCCAAGTCCTGGTTCGTATGCGCTGGTGTTGGACCCGACGTTCATCGGGCCAAATATCAATGTAAGGTTCTCTAAGGTGCTGATTGACAATTGCAGCAGCATTAATATTATGTACGTGGATACGATATGCAAGTTGGGTATCTCGGAGAACATGCTCCAAGCTACAAGGACAACTTTCCATGGCATTGTGCCAGGCATTTCCTGTGAACCCATTGGCAAAGTCCGGGTTGACGTATTGTTTGGCACGAGAGATATCTGCCGAACTGAGAATTTGGAGTTCGAGGTTGTCAATTTGGAGAGTGCATATCATGCGTTACTCGGCAGGCCAGCCCTGAACAAATTCATGGCAAGTACTCACATCAGTTACTTGAAGATGAAGTTACCTGGGCCAAATGGAGTAATTACCATAGCAGGAGATTTTCGACGTTCCATTAAGTGTGCGTCAGCAAGGTCTAAATTGGTCGAGTCACTCGTAATCGCGCAAGAGAAAAGAAAGATCCAGGAAGTGGCGGCATTGGCTCAATCCGCGCAGTAGTATATGCCAGCGCTGAGTAACCCGCATGGAAGTGTCTCGTTTCAAGCAACAAAAGATACCAAGAAAGTGCCTATTGATGATCTGTTCCCAGAGCGCACCGTAACGATTGGTGTCGGGTTAAATGACAAATAGGAAAGCGAGCTCGTCAACTTCCTCCGTGAGAATAGGGATATCTTTGCTTGGTCCACGCAGGACTTGCAAGGTGTTCCGAGGGAGTTGGCCGAGCACTCTTTGAATGTGAGACCCAGAGCAAAGCCGGTGAAGCAACCTCTCCGCCACTTCGCCGAAGATAGGAGAAAAGTTATTGGAGATGAGATAGCTCGGCTCCTAGCAGCGGGGTTTATTATGGAAGTGCTTTACCCGGATTTTCTATCTAATCCGGTGCTGGTGGAAAAGAAGAAAGATGATCCAAATGTTGAAGTGGTTTGGCCTATGTGCATCGATTACACGAACCTGAATAAGGCGTGCCCAAAAGATCCATTCCCACTGCCAAGGATAGATCAAGTCATTGATTCTACTACTAGGTGTGAACTATTGTCATTCGTAGATGCATATTCTGGTTTCCACCAGATACCTATGAACCCGAATGATCATATAAAGACCGCATTTATCACCTCGTACGGGGCTTATTCCTATCGCACCATGCCTTTTGGTTTACTTAATGCAGGGGAACGTACCAAAGATGTATGCAAAAATGTTTACACGACCAAATTGGCCAAAATGTGCAAGTATATGTGGATGATGTGGTTATAAAAACCAAGGAAAGCAAAACGCTCCTTGATGATATCAGGCAAACATTCGCGAACCTAAGAAGGTTCCAAATGAAGCTTAACCCAGAGAAATGTACCTTCGGTGTCCCGGCTGGAAAGTTACTCAGATTTCTCGTCTCCAGCCGAGGTATCGAAGATAACCCAACTAAAATCCGGGCCATAGAGTGAATGGAATTACCGAAGTGTCTTAGCGATGTGCAGAAATTCACTGGTTGCCTGGCATCCTTAAGTCGGTTTGTATGTCGGTTGGGAGAAAAGGCATTGCCTCTCTATCAATTAATGAAAAAATCGGACAAGTTCATATGGACGCCACAGGCCAATGAAGCCTTCACCCAATTAAAGAAAATGTTATCCACTACACCGGTGTTAGCCTATCCACTATCAAAGGAGCCAATGTTGCTCTATATAGCCGCAACCAACCGAGTTGTAAGTGCAGTAATTGTGGTAGAGCGCGACGAGGAGGGTAAGTCAGTGCAAAGGCTAGTATATTATCTGAGCGAAGTATTACCAGCTTCAAAACAAAACTATCCTCATTATCAGAAGATGGCATATGGTGTATATATGGCGGCTAATAAGTTAAAGCATTATTTTGAAGAGCACCCCATGAAAGTAATATGTGAAGCCCCCATATCTGAGATAATATGTGCTGCAAATCCATTTCGCGGCATCGAATAATGTTGCCGAATATGAAGCACTTGTGCATGGACTCAAAGTGGCAAAAGAAATTGGAATACGTCGGATCCAATGCTTTGGCGACTCGGATCTGGTAGTTCAGCAAGTCTCAGGGCAATGAGATGCTTTGGATGCAAACATGGCTTTGTATAGATTTCATGTGCAAAAGATATCAGGATACTTCGAGGGGTGCGAGTTCCATCATGTACCTCAGCTGGAAAATGAGGCTGCCGACGTACTGTCGAAGCTCGGATCAACCCAGCAAGCAATTCCACCGGGTGTAGCACTAGAGCACCTCAGAAAGCCATCTATCAGGCCATCCCCAGAATCCGAGTCAATTTATATCCCGGATAATCCTGAGTCGGAGGCTATGCCCATGGACATTGATGTGGGAAATGGTTCACGAAACCCGGGGACTGCTTTGGTAAACCCGGGGACTGCTTCGTAGAACCCGGGGACTACGCAACGTGATCCGATTGAGGTTATGCCGGTGGATCAAATGGAAATTGACGAGGAAGTGTTTCTGGTGCGAGCTATACCGTCTTGGGAACTGCCCATATTCCAATTCCTGAAGGATGGAATTTTGCCCAGTGAAGAGGTTCTTTCAAGGAAAATTCAGAGGAGGGCAAAGGCATACACAATTATCAATGCCGAGCTATACAAAAGGAGTGTGACTAATGTCCTCCAGCGATGTGTTGACCCGGAAGAAGGGCTCGACATCCTCCAGGATATACATCAAGGGGAATGTGGGCATCACGCCTCATCTAGAGCTTTAGTGGCAAAAGCTTTCCGGCATGGGTTCTACTGGCCAAGTGCCTTGGAACAAGCAGAAGATCTAGTAAGAAAATGTAATGGTTGTCAAAGGTATGCCACCAAGACACACATGACAATGTCGGAGCTCAAGACCATACCAATTACATGGCCATTTGCCGTATGGTGTTTAGATATGGTTGGCCCGTTTAAACTGGCAAGAGGAAATATGACCCATATCTTGGTTATGGTGGACAAGTTTACAAAGTGGATTGAGGTAAAGCCGATAAGAAAATGTGATGGAGCTATATCCGTGACATTCCTCAAAGATATTATTCTGAGATAGGGCTATCCTCATAGTATCATAACAGATAATGGCACCAATTTTGCTGAAGGAGCGTTTGCGCGATTCTGCCGAGACAAGAAGATCCGGCTGGACGTTGCCTCGGTAGCCCATCCCGCATCGAACGGACAAGTGGAAAGATCCAATAGATTAGTATTATCCGGGATAAAACCTCGGCTCATTGAGTCGCTGAAAAGATCAACGGGGTGCTGGATAGAAGAACTACCAGCGGTACTGTGGAGTTTAAGAACAACTCCGAATCGATCAACGGGCTATACACCATTTTTCTGGTATATGGGGCAGAAGCTGTATTACCAGCCGACATAGAGTATGATTCGCCTAGGGTCACCCAATACACAGAAGCCAAAGTGCGAGAAGCCCGGCAAAATGATGTTGACCTGCTGGAAGAAGCGAGAGAATTGGCATTGTCCAGATCCGCCATATATCAGCAAAATCTCTGACGCTATCATAGCCGGAAAGTAAACCACCGAGTCTTCCGGGAAGGTGATTTGGTACTTCGGTTGGTGCAACACACTGCTGGCATGCATAAGTTATCTCCCCCATGGGAAGGGCCATTCATCATGAGCAAAGCATTGCACAATGACTCTTATTATCTCATCAATGCAAAACCACATGAGAAGAACAAGGCGGACAGGTCCGGCGAGGAATCTAAGCGTCCATGGAATGTAGCTCTACTTCGTCCCTTCTACACTTAACAAAGAAGTGTGTGTATCCTTTGTGTTATTTATTTATTTATACGTCGGCTAGCTTAAGTTACTTCTACCTAAGCCGGATTAGTAGTGTTTGAGCACCAAAAACCCAACTCTTCGACTTGTTGCTGTCTAACAAGAATTGGCTTCATGGCAAGCAAGAGAACAAGTTTGGAAATGCGTAGCACACGAAAAACGACTAAGGAAAGGAACGTAATCAAGCCAGCGTTTGCTATTCAGACTAACCCCATATTAATTGTACCTTTACTATGTTGGGTTACTTTGAGCTAGGCCTAAAGTTTCCAAGTATTGTGAAGTCAATTTTTGAAACTCGGATTCATAAGTCACAAAACCGAATCAAGGTAGACACGAGACGAGCCAGAAAACTGGAGAAACAAGAAAATGAAACTCGGGGACTACGCCCAAGTTAATCCAGCATGAGCAACTTAGTAGCAAAATATAATCTATGTACTTAATACATCTGCACCCGGCATACCGGGGATCTGATAAATTTCAAAGTGTTTTTTTCACGCTCAAGGAGCAGCAGCAGGTGGAACTCTGGCTTTAGCCTCATCATCGTCCTCATTTTCTTCAACATCTGAAGCTTCGTCCTCTTCCTCATCTTCCGAACCATCTTCGACGTATTCATCATCAATAGCTACTCAAGTGCTTTAATAGATCTCTGCTCTTCCTATATGTGTGAAAGTGACAGCGTGCACACAATGGTGGCACTTAGGCTAGAGATTACAAATACTTGTTATGAGTTATATTTGGAGTTGGATGTCTTTATGAAATTGTGGTGTTTGTTGGACTCATCTAGTACTCAAGGTAACAGTGTGGGGTTTTCTAGATGGGAAAGGTGAACTTTGAGGTGTGCTGTTATAGCCCTACCGTTGATTAGAGTGTCCAACCGGAGAGTAGTTAAGAGTAGTATCATAAAGAGATGATATTTATATGAGAGTGTTCACTAGTGAAAGTATGGTCCCTAGGCCTTGTTTCTAAGCATTGAAACACCGTTTGCTACTAGATCTATTACATGCTTGCTTGCTTCCATCTTTATTTCAGTTTTCCTTTAGTTTCTTCCACGCCATCATGTTATTTTCTAGCACCATTACCACTTATAATTATCCATACCACTTGTATTTCACTATCTCTTCGCCGAACTAGTGCACATATACATATGACAAGTCTATTGGGTGTGTTGGGGACACAAGATACTTCTTGTATCTTGATTGCAGGGTTGTTTGAGAGGGGATACCTTTGACCACTTCCTCCCTGAGTTCGATAAACCTTGGGTAATCCACTTAAGGGAAAACTTGTTGCTGTTCTACAAACCTCTGCACTTGGAGGCCCAACAACTGTCTACAAGAATATAAGTGCATAGACATCAAGCTATTTTTTGGCGTCGTTGCCGGGGAGGTAAGGTAGAAGGTATTCACACTGGAGGATTAAAGAAGAAGAACCTCCCACGGCAAACGCCTATTTTCTGGCACCGTTGCCAAGGAGGTAAGGTAAAAGCTACTCACATCCTCCGGTGTGAGTGCTCGAAGTTATTTCCTTTAGATTCTGCAATTTTGTCTTTTTGTTTCTTGTTTTCACTAGTTAGGCTTAATGGAAAACAACAACAAAATAAGAGAGCTTTATAGTATTTATCTTGAGTTAGGACATGAAGTGTTTGAAGAGAAAATTAAAAAACCTATGGAACTTTATTTGCATGTTAATAGCAATGTTGTTAGTATGAAGTCTTTGGACAGCATTATTGCTAATGCTATGGAAAAGTCTAAGCTTGGGGAAGCTAGTTTTTATGAAAATGATCTTTTTAGTTCCCCAGCTTTGGAAGATAGCTATTCTATTGCTTATGATGATACCAAACCTCCAATATATGATGATTACAATGATGAATGTGATATTTTCAGTCCACCTACTATTGAGGAGAAAATTAATTATGATTACAATATGCCTCCTATATTTGATGACTATGGTGATGAGAATAATAATGATAGCTATTTTGTTGAATTTGCTCCCACTACAATTAATAAGAATGACTATGTTTATGTGGGGAGCATTAATTCTTTTATGCATGTGGCTCATGATAAGAATGTTTTATGTGATAGTTATATTGTTGATTTTATTCATGATGCTACTGAAAGTTATTATGAGAGAGGGAAACATGGTTTTATGCATCTCAATAATATTAAGTTTCCCCTATTTATGTTGAAAGTCTTGAAGTTGCACTTGTTTTGCTTTACTATCCTTGTTTCTTTGTGCTTTCATGACTTGTTTCTTTACAAGATTCCTATGCATAGGAAGTGTGTTAGACATAAATGTGTTTTGAATTTTCTTCTTGATGCTCTCTTTTACTTCAAATCATATTTCCTATGTGAGCATCTTCTCAAACTATCATGCCTAACTTAAAGGCGTTAAAGAAAAGTACTTATTGGGAAATAACCCAAAAGTTTTGAGATGAGTCTTGGAAGTTATTACTTCACTAGTAACCGCTCCTTATCCCTTTTATTTGCTTTTTGTGCCAAGAATAACCTCTAATGAGAGAGAAGTAATGATTGGGAAAGTTGCTGCCCCGAAACAGATTTTTGTGCTTCGCCATACAAATTCGTATAAAATCTTTGTACGTCCTTTTGAGGCGTGAATTTTTGTGCGTCTGCCCCAGATTGTTATCTAACATTCGTTAGTTCAACACTTTTCGATTTGAGCAACAAAAGGTTTTCGAAAAAAATCGTCTTTATCTTCTGGTCTGTTTTGACAGATTTCTGCCATTTTCTGCATTTGCTTCTTGTTGATTCCTTTATGAGTTCTTTTGGGAAATTGAGCTTTTTTAGGGAATTGCTAAAGTACCTACTGTTTTAATGGAAGTTTTATTGGTGTTGGAACTGAACCTAAAGACCTATTATCTTGAGTGCACTAATGTTGCTAATGAGATTGTGTGAAGTTTTGTATGAAGGTAAAATTTTAGGTGTTGGAAGGAATGAGTAATGAGATGAAGGATGGAGTAAAGCTCAAGCTTGGGGATGCCATGTGTGTCATCCCAAGAAATATACAAGAAGTACAAGTGTCAAAGCTTGAGGATTCCCAAGGCATCCCCTTCTTCATCAATAAAAATTCCAGGTTTCTTCCAAACGCTTCATTTTTATTGTTTCATGCACAGTTGTGTTGTTCTTGGAGCGTCTTCTTTTTCGTTTTCAATTTGTTTTTTCGTTTTCTTTGGTTTTCTTAGTTTTCTGAAATAAATTGGTTGGACCCCCTATTTCATACATTGGTTTGCAAATAGTTTGGTTTGGATTGGAAAAGAGTAGGAAAGTTCATACTTATGTGGTAAAAAGAGCTTGTTTTTGACTGTGACCTATGCTTTGTCATGCCATGCTTGATATTGTTTTGGTTTATGCTTAGTATTCTTTGTTGTAGCATGACTTGTTATAAACAATTGAGATTTCTTAATGATCCTTGGATGAATCATGCGTTGTTTTAGCATATTAAAGCATAGTATAGTGGTATTCTCCTTTGATGCTTTATTTGGGTTGACTTGGCGCATGCTCACACCATGTTATGACTGTCCAAAGTCACCATAGCCTTTATGATTCTTTATTTTTCAACTTGTAGTATCACTTTATGCTTTGATCAATGATGTTTTGTCGCTATGCATGATTATGGCCATTATTGCTCTCTTAGTTTGTCGCTCACAGTCTTTTGCTAGCCTCCACAACCAAGTATGAGTTCCACTCATGCATCCAACTCCCTAAACCAAGTTATTCCAAAGAGTCCACCATACCTACCTACTAGCTTATTCTATTCCAAGTATATTCATGCTTTTGTTTGCCTTCCAAATTAAACTTGTTATGAGAAAACTAGTGATTAAAGCTCTCATGAACTTGATGGCACACTTTACTTTTCTTGCCCATAATAAACTTGAACCATTGTGTCGTCTATGTTGTATATGCTTGCACTTATTTGTTGGGGATTAGCAGAACCATGCTGTCATGGGGAACACTTTCAACTTTTCACTTGGTACTTGTACCTAGTTGATATCATGCTCTTTTGTATATGGATGTCCTCGGTGTGAAATGAAAGGGGAGCTTGTAAGTCCATGGAGTTATGTATATGTGTTAGAGAAACGCCTGGGCCGCTGGTCTAATCCATGTTGACATGGTGGAAACCTGCAGTGTAACCATAATGAGATGCCTATGAAGCATTCTTCTTATAAAAAAGAGTCATATATTGAGAAAAAAGAGAAAGGATAAAAAATGAGATTATGAAAAGAGGAAAGAGATAAAAAAGCACCATATTCCCATGGTAAATAAGAAGATTGCTGAGATGCTCATTGTCTGCTTGCATTGTCATTTTGATATGGGGATTCTTCCGTATCATCGGGCAAGGGGTACCCCGTTGGCGGTTCTCTATGATACACATGTACTTACGATGACAAGAACTTACCGGTGACTAAACTTGAGTAGCATGAGGAGCGGCCCTCGTATACAAGGGACATGAGATTTCTAACTTCTACTTCGTCAATCATGTACACCATAGTTTGTTCACTTTCACCTTAATCACTTCAAGATGCTTATGATAGGGGCAATGAGAGCTGAAAGCTAATAAGTACCATAATTTTTGTAAGCTCTTTATGAAACTTGAATCTCTGCTTCCTTCTATGAAGGCCTTTCTTCCACCATTATATTGAGTCTCTACCTTCTATCTTTATGCACTTACTTTGAGAGCATAGTGGCCATTCTTAGTTCTATGTGCATTGTCCCAAGACTAGTTGTTTTAAACTATTTGTATCTAGTCACCCTTATGAACTTTGAAGGTGTCCTATGCATTTATATTTGCTACTCTATGAGGGACAAGCTGAATACTATTATGCTATGTTTTCTTTATGTGAAATAAACAAATGTCTTGCAAAGCATTGTTATTCATGAATCTTTTGTTTGTGCCTTTTCATGTTGCAACATAGTTTCTTTGTCTTATTGCTAGAACTTTGTCTTTCATGTTATGATTGAAGTACTATGATCCCAGCTTTGAATGTTTTACAAATACTTTGATCAAGTTTATTATGGTGCATGTCATCTCAAAAATTATTCTTTCTTTTTATCACTTACCTACTCAAGGACAAGCAGGAGTTAAGCTTGGGGATGTTGATACATTGCAAATGTATCTATAATTTTTGATGTTCCATGCTTGGTTTTATCTACTTTCTTGTGTTTTGTCCACACTTTGGAGTACTTTTCATATGATTTCTTGGACTAACCTATTAACAAGAGCCACTGTGCCAGCTGCCTGTTTTCTACTGTTTTTGGTTCCAGGAAAGTCATAAAATCAACATTCTCGGAATTGGATGGGACAAAAGCCGAAGTTGATATTTTACCAGAAGACTCAGGGAGCCAGAAGACGAGACGGAGAGGGGCCACAGGGCGGCCACACCATGTGGTGGCGCGGGCTAGCCCTGGCCGCACCACCAGGTGGTGTGGGCCCCCTGTCCGCCCACCGACCTTGCCTCTTTGCCTATAAGAAGCCTCCCGATGCATAAACCCTAAATCGTCAAGCCTCCAGCCACAAAAAGTTCCGCAGCGCCGCCGCCACCAAAGGGGAGATTTGGGGGATAGGAAGTCTCTGTTCCGGCACCCTGCCAGGACGGGGAAGTGCCCCTGGAGCCATCTCCATCGATCTCCACCACCATCTCCATCACCATTGCTAATTCCCATGATGAGGAGGGAGTAGTTCTTCCTCGAGGCTAAGAGTTCTACCGGTAGCTATGTGTTCACCTCTCTATCTATGCATGATCTTATTGAGATCATGAGCTTGTAATCTATAGATATACCTTGCTACTCAAGTGCTTTAATAGATCTCTGCTCTCCCTATGTGTGTGAAAGTGACAGCATGCACACCATGGTGGCACTTAGGCTAGAGATTACAAATATTTGTTATGAGTTATATTTGGAGTTGGATGTCTTTATGAAATTTTGATGTTTGTTGGACTCATCTAGTACTCAAGGTGACAGTGTGGGGTTTTCTAGATGGGAAAGATGAACTTTGAGGTATGCTGTTATAGCCCTACCGTTGATTAGAGTGTCCAACCAGAGAGTAGTTAAGAGTAGTATCATAAAGAGATGATATTTATATGGGAGTCTTCACTAGTGAAAGTATGGTCCCTAGGCCTTGTTTCTAAGTATTGAAACATCGTTTGCTACTAGATCTATTACATGCTTGATTGCTTCCATCTTTATTTCAGTTTTCCTTTAGTTTCTTCCATGCCATAAAGTTATTTTCTAGCACCATTACCACTTATAATTATCCATACCACTTGTATTTCACTATCTCTTCGCCGAATTAGTGCACCTATACATCTGACAAGTGTATTGGGTGTGTTGGGGACACAAGAGACTTCTTGTATCTTGATTGCAGGGTTGTTTAAGAGGGGATACCTTTGACCACTTCCTCCCTGAGTTCGATAAACCTTGGGTAATCCACTTAAGGGAAAACTTGCTGCTATTCTACAAACCTCTGCACTTGGAGGCCCAACATGTGTCTACAAGAATAGAAGTGCATAGACATCAGCAATTTCATCATCCTTGGCCCGGAGAATGGCAAGTTCATCGTCCTTCTTCTTGAGCTTGGCCTGATGTTGCCCTGCTTGTTCGAGAAAATGCAACATCATATCAGGCACAGGCACACTATCTTCAAGGGATGTTGCAACGGTGTGTTAACCCGGCAGAGCCGAGGCATAAATATCTGCCGAGCCAAGAAGAAAAGGAGAGAGAGCACAGAAGAAGATTAATCAAAACAGACTTACCTTTTATCTTCTCCAAGTTCTTCCTCATGATGGTGTTTTCCGCCTCCACTCTGGCTGCGCAATCCGAATGACAAATTAATCCGGCAGGGAAAGACAAAGAAAGATGGGAAAAAGGCAAAGAGAAAACTTACCCCTTTTGTCGAACTCAGCAAGAAGTACAGAATGTTTCGAGCGCAGCCCTTTGTGTGTGTCCAAGAGGCGCTGAAACTCAGCACTCTGACAATTGGTGGTAACCTAAGAAAAGCAAAGTGGAATTAATTATATGCATATTCGAAGTGTACAAGATCCGGGCCAAGTGGAACTTAACCCAGCTCTAGGTGTGTGCATATTCGAAGTGTACAAAATCCGGGCCAAGTGGAACTTAACCCGGCTCTAGGTGTGTGCATATTCGAAGTGTACAAGATCCGGGCCAAGTGGAACTTAACCCGGCTCTAGGTGTGTGCATATTCGAAGTGTACAAGATTCGGGCCAAGTGGAACTTAACCCGGCTCTAGGTGTGTGCATATTCGAAGTGTACAAAATCCAGGCCAAGTGGAACTTAACCCGACTCTAGGTGTGTGCATGTTTGAAGTGTGCAAGATCCGGGCCAAGTGGAACTTAACCCGGCTCTAGGTGTGTGCATATTCGAAGTTACTAAGGAGCTACGCTAGTTCTCTAAGGATCATCCTGCCGAGTAACAAGTTACTCCCCCAGAGGCTTGGGGACTAATGGATATATCTCTAAGCACTTGTGCATTCTAAAGAAAAGACAAAGTAGCGTACCTCCATCATCCGGACGGCGAGGTTGATAGCCTTAGTTACTGTGTTCATTTGTGCTCTAAACTCCGTGGGCCCAAATTTCTCCGGAAGATCGTCGCTGGGATTGACGAACTCCGCGTTATTCCAGTTATTAACATATTCAATTAGGGCTGGGGGATATCGCTCTCCGCTAAGCATGTGAGGAGCTATCAAACCCTTGGCGTGGGCTTCCCTCCTTTCGACTTGGGCGGCAGCAGGGCTGGTGTGCAATGCAAGTTGCGTCTAGCTGACCCGGGGGAGGCATCTTTCTTCGGTGCAGTTTTCTTCGGAAGCATGGACGCGAGCGTGCGGTGTCCAGCCTCGATGGATGCTGCCCTGGCGGTGTCAGAAGTTTTCTTGGCCTTAGGCTGCTGCTGAGAGGTGGAGGTTTGAGCTGCAGATTTAGTCTTGGGTGCAGCCTTGGTGCTAATTGGGCCTTCTCACCAAGTCTTGGAAGACTCGAACGAGGCAGAGGGAGTTGGTGCTGCTGCTGGTGCTTGTGCTGCTGCTGTTGGTGCTGGCGCTGATGCTTATGCTAGTGCTGATCTTGGTGGGGGTGTTATTGGTACCCCGAAGGTAGCAGGTTGCGGCTAAGCCGAAGAGGAGCTGGGAGCATCCGCTTCCTCAGCGGAGCCACTTCCCCTGCTCCAAGGTCACCCTCCTCTGGACGAGGTGGGCTAGAACCCGAAGCAGCCGCTGAACCCTCCTGAACGGGGCTCAGCAGGCGAGTATCATCGCCACGAGGGGGAGATGGGCTATGCCGGAAGGAGGAGGAGATGCTCGAGCCGCTCTGAGGAACTTCCACCGTGGCCCTACCGAATAAAACGATGAATAATAAGTTATAACAAAGGAAAAGCATGTGAATAGCAAAGCACGAAGCACAGAAGAAAGTGACTTACTCATCAGAGGTCAATGGCTCCTTGGGCTTCCGAGCTCTCTGAGTCGTGGCCTTAGTCGGATGCTTGGTGGCGGCTTTGACTGTGGACTTCTTCCGCCTCTTGGTTGTCTTAGGAGGTTCGGAAGGAGCAGCGGAAGTTGCGGCCCGTTTCTTGGACATGGCTGGGACCGGATCACCCGTGGCAAGAGGAGGATCTTCGTGGATCTTCCCACCCGGGTTAGCTAAAGCCGGAAAGGCATAAGAAAGATGTACAGCGTCAAATGCTTCCATCACCTCAACATCGGAATCATCTTCATCATCAGGCCAATCTCTTAAGGAAGAGAAGTTACCAGTGGGTCGTTTGGTTGCATCAGGGAACGGCAGGAACATCTCCTTATCCGGCTCCTCCTCATCCGAGACAAGTCGATCCTTTGCACATTTGAGCGAAGGCTCAGTGCCATCTTCGAGAGTTTGCTGAAGAAACATCTACGAGAGAAATAGAAAAGGATTAGATAAACAGCATACTCCGACATAAAATATAACTCGAAAAAACATTGAATCACAAGATTTACCGTAGGAGGAGGCATGTCCTGGTAATAATGCTCCAATCCCCACTCCCAATCAGCGGAGAATTCCTTGTCAGTTGTAAAAAGGGCCTTGACCCGGCAGAATATCTCTGTGTTGTCTAGTTCAAAGGAGGAAGTCCGATTGGGGTCAAGTCGCCAACTCATATAGCAAAGCTTGTGTGTGCGCTTCTGGAGAGGGGAGATCCGGCTACAGACGAAAGTGATCATCGCGTCCTCGTTGCGCAGCCCCAAATCCTTCAACTCCTTGAACCACTTGTGGACTTGATTCGCCAAGACGGTGGGTTTCTTGGAAACTCGGTCCCACGAATCCGGATTAGGAGGACCCGGAGCATAGGGGCGCAGCCAGATCAAGTCTTCATCCGTGCCATTTCTGACATAGAAGAAAGTTTGGGCCCAGACCTTGAAGAAATCGAGCCCCGTGACCCGGGGGAAGACGGACTGTTTCCGAGGTGAAATGGAGGCAGCACCAAACTGTGTCAGATGCTTGTCCTCCAGGTCAAGCAATTTATTCGGAATTACGTTCCTTCGAAGACTGAAGAACCGGATCCAGAGTTCTTTAGTGGGCCACAATCCGACATATCCTTTTATGGTGGAGGCAAAGGATGAAAGGGATGTGATGGCATTCGCCGGGAGATGGTGTGGTTGAAGCTCATAGATATCAAGGAAGTCATGGAAGAAATCGCTGACGGGGAGGCCGAAGCCGCGCTGGAAATGGGAGACGAACACGACGAACGCACCCGGATTGGGTGAGGGAGCGAGCTCCTCAGAGGCGAGGCGGGCAAGCACGCCCTTGGGGATGCGGCGCATGCAGTAGAGCCAGTCCAGGTCGTCCTGGCACACCCAAGAACCTGCCCAGGCGCCATGTTCTGTGTTCTCCGCCCCCTCCTCCATCTCCTCTTCCGCGACGGTGAGCTCCTCTTCAGTCATGTCTAGGTCGCTATCCTCACCGGCCCTATCGGAGGTGGGGAGCAGTGCCTTGGACTGGCACGGACCCGTGGCGGTGGAGATGCGTGGGAGTGGCAGCGATGCAGGTGCGAAAAGGCACGGTGCAGCGGCGGCGCTGCTAACCAGATGCGGCGGTGGCGGCGCTGTCGCTAGGAGGAAGAAGAATAAGAGGCAGAGGGGCGTGAGAAGGGGAAAAAGACCAAGGGGCGCGCCACTCCCCTATTTAACCACGCCCCAGCGGGGGTAGTGAGATCGTGCGATGCGGCGAGGCCACATGGTGTGGCCGTGTATCTGCCGGATCAGGCAATTAGAGGCGAGCCATAGGAAGGGCCACAGGGCACAGGGGATCCCACGATGCGACGTGATGATACAGTTAACGAGGAGACATGCGTGACGTGACGTGTGCAACAGTAACACCTGACATTAACTTCAGCACTAACTGGCGCAGACCCTTAAAATGAGGCAAGATAATGATTACCCTCCACATGGGATGTGGGGAAGCGTACGAGAGAAGGAAGGATAACCCGGAAAACTAAAGGTTGACCCGACCAGCGAGTGAAAACTCGGAATGTGCCAAGGGAAAAGCTAGCCAATGAAATCCGGGATACGAGGTAACTTGGAAAAGGGAGCAGAAGGCTCGGTAAATTGAACCTGCCGTGGCCTTAGCATCTGGAGGTGCTAAGACCGCACCAGCTTCGGGGACTAATGTTAGGGGGGATACCCCCAGGTAGGGTCACGCCAGGGTATAAAGGCCGAGTTAGCTGAGGTACGGCAAGGTCAAAGTGAATGCTGGCCGAGTCAGCTCAAGGCTGGCCGACTTACGGAGTAACCCGGACCGGAGGATGTCCACCTAATTGAGTCCCGGCCGACGTATGTCGTATGCCGACAGGATTTCTGTAACTTGTATGCAGGTACCCGCGTGGCCGGATTAACCAGGCATGATCCGGGTTATATCAGGCTTGTAAGAGAAGGAAGGAATCTCGCTGGTCAAAAGGTGGTCACTGTACGCTGGAGCATGAGCGAAGCGAACCGAGGGAAGGACCACCGAGGCGTGGCCGACAAGGGTGACGCGGCCTATGTCAGATGACGCTGGCGCCGCAGAGGCTCAGGTAGCCTCTGCATGGCTTATGATGGCGAAAAGTGATCCAGTCGGTTTGCTATTTTGGGAAGAGGCATATTTATGCCTCCACATATGCCCTAATTGGAAACCTAGCCACCCCATTGTAAGGAGGGCTAGGGCATCTGTAGAAGGGGTTGATTCTTGGTGGGTTGGCATTTGGGTAGTTGGTTCCTGAGATCTAGCTAGTGGTGAGAGTAAGAGAGATCCTTCTTCCTCCTCTCCCCAATACAGCTCAAGGAGCACTTGTAAACCTTGGAAAACCTAGTGAATACAAAGCATCTTGGTGTGGAATCACCACACTATCCCTCCCTGGATTCTTCTAGTGCATATTGGCCCCACCTTTAGCCTATCCATGGCATCTGCCGTGACACCACCACGACACAACGCCAGAAAACTAGAGGGCAAAACTGGCAGCAGAAAAGCGAAGGGAGAAAGCCTTGGACCCTGGAGCAGAAAAAACAATGGCAGGAACGAAAGGATAGGCCGAGGTATACGTTCGAGTCTATGCTAGATTAACCTTGCAAATTTCATACGCCAAGTCCGAACAGTCCAGCGAATCATACGACCTGGCAGTGTGAATGGATGAGGAAATTGGAATAGGTGGGTTCAGGGAATGCTCAGGCACCTCGGAACGAAGCACCTAGAAATGAAACACCCCGGCCACCATTACTAACAGGGGAAATGGACAGCAACTGATGCTGCCACCACCTCCGCCGAGGTACGAGAATCCGGAAAGAAGGGATGCAGTACATCAGGTGGGAAACAACCAGCAACAAGGCCAAGGTTACAATGAGAATGAGGGACGAAATGAGTACAGGGAACATCATCAAAGCTACTATGTGTTCACCACAGAAGAGAATGACCAGAAAAACATACAGCACCAGCATATGGATGTGAACGCAGTAATGTCGGCTGTGCCGAGATATATGCCTTGGGCAGATCAAGAGATCACATGCAGTGTCAAGGATCACCCAAAGATCATGCCAAGCCTAGGAACCTACGCTCTAGTCTTGGATCCGACGTTCATCGGACCGAATCTCAACGTGAGGTTTTCCAAGGTATTGAATGACAATGGCAGTGATGGCTCAATGCACGGCGCCCAGAAAAGTGTTGATGGCTCGTGGCTGATGTAGAGCTCGTTGGGAACCCCAAGAGGAAGGTATGATGAGCACTGCAGCAAGTTTCCCTCAGTTATGAAACCAAGGTTTAATCGAACCAGTAGGAGCAAGGAAACACCCCAAAGGTGTTACTACCTGAGCTTTGGCAGGGCGCACTACCGGTGCTAGTAGCAACGTGGAGACCTGCACAACACAACCACAGAACTTTGTCCCCAACTTGCGATGACGTTGTCAATCTCACCGTGTTTTGTAGAAAACAAAGGATTAAACGTATCAAATGGAAAGAAGTAAAAGTTTGCAGAAAGTAAACACAAAGCAGTAAAAGATTGTAGATTGTATGTAAAGAAAAAGGACCGGGATCCATAGTTCACTAGAGGTGGCTCTCCTTGATAGATAACATGCTGGGCGAACAAATTACAGCGGGGCAATTGACAAACATCGAGAAAGCAATACATGCATATACTAATCATCTTGACTCCTTTGGAACTTGATTGGGCATTACAACATAATACATAGACCGCCATCCAACTGCATCTATGACTAATAATCCACCTTCATGTTATCATCCGAACCCCCTCCAGTATTAAGTTGCAAGCAACAGATTATTACTTTACGAACTACGTGTAAAGTAAACAATACGATTGTTCTATGAACAAAGGATTGTTGTTTTCTCCCTAGTAGCAACAGCACATCTAGTACCTTAGAGATTTCTGTCACTTCCTCGGATTACCAGAGGCATGAACCCACTATCGAGCATAAATACTAACTCTTGGAGTTGCTAGCATCTACTTGGCCAAGATAGCTACTAACAACGGAAAGCATGCAAGATCACAAATAACAAAGACATGATAGAATCAATAATCAATCTGAAATAGCATCTCAATATCCATCGGATCCTCGCAAACACAACATGTATGAATTACAAATAGATGATCTTGATCATAAACGGAGCTCACAAGATCTAAACATGAAAGCACAAAGGAGGAGAACCAGCCATGTAGCTACTACATGGATCCGTAGTCCAAGGATGAACTACTCACGCATCACACCGGAGGCTTGCATGGTGTTGAAGAACGCCTCCAGGGTGAATTCCCCTCTCCGGCAGGGTGCCGGGAAGAGCTTAAGATCCCTCCCGATCTAGGGATGGAGATGACGGCGGCTACAGACTCTTTTGTGGATTTTTTGATCGGGTACTTAGGGTTTTCGTCCCGAGGGCATCTTATAGGCTGAAGGAGTGGCCGAGGGGGTGCCTTGGCTGGCCACACTACCCCCTAGTGCGACCATGCCTGGCCCGCGTGGCTAGGTGGTGTGGTGGCCCCCTGGCTCCTCTCCGTCTCGTATTCTGGCATCTGATGACTTTCGGAAAAATAGGCACTTTGGCTTTTGTCCCGTCCAATTCCGAGAATATTCATTTTCTGACTTTCCTGGAACTAAAAACAGTAGAAAATAGGCAGCTGGCACTCTGAAATCATATAAAACAGTAGAAAATAGGCAGCTGGCACTCTAAAATAGGCAGCTGGCTTTTGTCCCGTCCAATTCCGAGAATATTCATTTTCTGACTTTCCTAAAATCATATAAAAGTACTCCAAAGTGTGGACAAAACACAAGAAAGTGGATAAAACCAAGCATGGAACATCAAAAATTATAGATACATTTGCAATGTATCAACATCCCCAAGCTTAACTCCTGCTCGTCCTCGAGTAGGTAACTAATAAAAAGGAAGAATAATTTTTGAGGTGACATGCACCATCAAAGACTTGATCAAAGTATTTGTAAAACATTCAAAGCTGGGATCATAGTACTTCAATCATAACATGAAAGACAAAGTTTTAGCAATAAGACAAAGAAACTATGATGCAACATGAAAAGGCACAAATAAAAGATTCATGAATAACAATGCTTTGCAAGACGTTTGTTTGTTTCACATAAAGAAAACATAGCATAATAGTATTCAGCTTGTCCCTCATAGAGTAGAAAATATAAATGCATAGGACACCTTCAAAGTTCATAAGAGTGACTAGATACAAATAGTTTAAAACAAGCAATATCAAGTTATGAAGCAATCAACTAGTCTTGGGACAATGCACATAGAACTAAGAATGGCCAATATGCTCTCAAAGTAGGTGCATAAAGGTAGAAGGTGGAGACTCAATATAATGGTGGAAGAAAGGCCTTCATAGAAGGCAGCATAGATTCAAGTTTCATAAAGAGCTTCCAAAAATTATGGTACTTATAGCTTTCAACTCTCATTGCCCCTATCATCAGCATCTTGAAGTGATTAAAGTTAAAGTGAACAAACTATGGTGTACATCCTTGGCGAAGTATAAGTTAGGAATCTCATGTCCCTTGTATATGAGGGCCGCTCCTCATGCTACTCAAGTTTAGTCATCGGTAAGTTCTTGTCATCGTAAGTACATGTGTATCATAGAGAACCGCCAACGGGGTACCCTTTTCCCGATGATACGGAAGAATCCCCATATCAAAATGACAAGGCAAGTAGACAATGAGCATCTCAACAATCTTCTTATTTACCATGGGAATATGGTGCTTTTTTATCTCTTTCCTCTTTTCATAATCTCTTTTTTTGTCCTTTTTCTCTTTTTTCTCAATATAGGACTCTTTTTTTATAAGAAGAATGCTTCATAGACAGCTCATTATGGTTACGCTGCAGGTTTCCACCATGTCAGCATGGATTAGACCAGCGGCCCAGGCGTTTCTCTAACACATATACATAACTCCATGGACTTACAAGCTCCCCTTTCATTTCACACCGACGACATCCATATACAAAAGAGCATGATATCAACTAGCTACAAGTACCAAGTGCAATGTTGAAAGCGTTCCCCATGAAAGCATGGTTCTGCTAATCCCCAACAAATAAGTGCAAGCATATACAACATAGACGACACAATGGTTCAAGTTTATTAAGGGCAAGAAAAGTAAAGTGTGCCTTCACGTTTGTGAGAGCTTTAATCACTAGTTTTCTCATAACAAGTTTAATTTGGAAGGTAAACAAAAGCATGAATATACTTGGAATAGCATAAGCTAGTAGGTAGGTATGGTGGACTCTTTGGAATAACTTGGTTTAGGGAGTTGGATGCATGAGTGGAACTCATACTTGGTTCTGGAGGCTAGCAAAAGACTGGGAGCGACAAACTAAGAGAGCAATAATGGCCATAATCATGCAGAGCGACAAAACATCATTGATCAAAGCATAAAGTGATACTACAAGTTGAAAAATAAAGGATCATAAAGGCTATGGTGACTTTGGATAGTCATAAAATGGTGTGAGCATGCGCCAAGTCAACCCAAATAAAGCATCAAAGGAGAATACCACTATACTATGCTTTAGTATGCTAAAACAACGCATGATTCATCCAATGCACATTAAGAAATCTCAATTGTTTATAAAAAGTCATGCTACAAAAAAGAATACTAAGCATAAAGCCAAAACAATATCAAGCATGGCATGACAGAGCATAGGCCACAGTCAAAAACAAGCTCTTTTTACCACATAAGCATGAACTTTCCTACTCTTCTCCAAATCAAACCAAAGTATGAAAGAGGGGGTCCAACCAATTTATTCAGCAAACTAAGAAAACCAAGAAAACAAAAAAACAAACCAAAATGAAAAAGAAGACGCTCCAAGAACAACACAACTGTGCATGAAACAATAAAAATGAAGCATTTGGAAGAAACCTGGGATTTTTATTGATGAAGAAGGGGATACCTTGGGCATCCCCAAGATTTGACGCTTGTACTTCTTCGATATTTCTTGGGGTGACACGTGTGACATCCCCAAGCTTTACCTTTAGTACATCCTTCATCTCATTACTCATTCCTTCCATACACCTGAAATTTTTCCTTCATACAAAACTTCACACAATCTTTATTAGCAACATTAGTGCACTCAAGATTAATACGTCTTAAGGTTCAGTTCTAACACCAAATAAACTTACATTAGAACACCATATACTGTAGCACTTACCTCAAAAATCTCAATTCCCCAAAAGAACTCAAAAAGGAACCAACAAGAAGCAAACTCAGAAAATGGCAGAAATCTGTCAAAACAGACCAGCAGGTAAAGACGAATTTTTTCGAAGACCTTATGTTGCTCAAATAAAAAAGTGTTGAACTGACGAAAGTTATATAACTATCTGGGGCAGAAGCACAAAAATTTACGCCTCAAAAATACGATCACAGATTTTACACGAATTTTTACGGTGAAGCATAGAAATCTGTTTCGGCACAGCAACTTTCTCAATCATTACTTCTCTCTAATTAGAGGTTACTCTTGGCACAAAAAGCAAATAAAAAGGATAATCCAAGACTCATCTAAAAAATTTGGGTTATCTCCCAATAAGTACTTTTCTTTAACGCCTTTAAGTTAGGCATAAGAAGTAAGAAAAAGAATCAAGTGTTCTCAAATGAAAAAGCATTAAGACCAAATTTATTGCCATTACCTCTCTTACTTTTATTCTTAACCTTGGGGAAAATATGATTGTTTGGTGGAGAAAAAGGTGCATGGTCCCTTTTTCCACATCTATTATTGCTCCAAGGAGTTCTAATAGGGACCTTCCAAGTGGAGAAAAAGGTGCATGGTCCTTTTCCTGCACATTCAATAACAAGATAATCAGTAGAAATCATTTTCCCAAGGATCTTTGTAAACACTCCTTCAGCTATTCCAATAGGTAATATGGTAGCATTATTAGCAAGAGATATTTCTTTTCCTCCTTCAGTAAGCCCCCAAGTATTCAAAGATTCATAAATATCTTTGGGCATAAGACAAAATTCAGACATGATATCAAAGCGAGCTTGAAAAGTTTCAGTGTTTATCTCAATCTTTACTGTAGGGAGTCACTTTGATGGTTCAGAATTTATGGGAACGTAATTGTGATGCTCCCTAAGCGTATTATAGCAATCTTTTAAGCTAGCAGTGCCAGTCTCAAGAGTGTTCAATCTAGCAAATATTCTTGCGAAAGTTTTTTTATATATCAATTTGGCTAGGCAAGTTGTAAGTGGGGATCAATTTCTTTATAGCATTAATAGTATCATCCTCATTACATTGGAGGAAATCTCCTCCCACAACAGCATCTAAAGCATATCTATAGCAAAGAGCAATTCCAAGGTAAAAACTGTTAAGGAACAAGCTTTGAGTCATTTTAGGCTTAGTTTTTTTCATGTAGATTAGAGATTCTAGACCAAGCTTCTTTAAAACTTTCCTCAATTCCTTGTTTAAAAGTGAAAATCATTTCCTCGGGTGACATAGTGATTGGAGTAGGGCTAGACATAGTGGCAACTTAAGAAAGGAACTAATTTTTTTGTGCTTTTCAAATAAGAAAGCAAACTTGTAAAACTATTTTTTGTGTGTTTTTGATAACAAAACAAGCAAACAAAACAAAAAGAAACTAAGAAAAACAAAAATAACAAAGTAAAGATATTGGTTATGAGGCACTCCCCTTGTGAAGATGTCCTTGACTCCCCGGCAACGGCGCCAGAAAAATGTTTGATGGCTCGGTGTTGATGTAGAGCTCGTTGGGAACCCCAAGAGGAAGGTATGATGAGCACAGCAACAAGTTTCCCTCAGTTATGAAACCAAGGTTTAATCGAACCGGTAGGAGCAAGGAAACACCCCAAAGGTGTTGCTAGCTAAGCCTTGGCAGGGCGCAATACCGGTGCTAGTAACAACGTGGAGACCTGCACAACACAACCACAGAACTTTGTCCCCAACTTGCGATGAGGTTGTCAATCTCATAGTGTTTTGTAGAAAACAAAGGATTAAACGTATCAAATGGAAAGAAGTAAAAGTTTGCAGAAAGTAAACACAAAGTAGTAAACAGTTTGTAGATTGTATGTAAAAGAAAAAGGACCGGGATCCATAGTTCACTAGAGGTGGCTCTCCTTGATAGATAACATGCTGGGTGAACAAATTACAGCGAGGCAATTGACAAACATCGAGAAAGCAATATATGCATATACTAATCATCTTGAATCCTTTGGAACTTGATTGGGCATTACAACATTATACATAGACCACCATCCAACTGCATCTATAACTAATAATCCACCTTCAGGTTATCATCCGAACCCCCTACAGTATTAATTTGCAAGCAACAGATTATTGCTTTACGAATTGCGTGTAAAGTAAACAATATGATTGTTCTATGAACAAAGGATTGTTGTTTTCTCCCTAGTAGCAACAACACATCTAGTACCTTAGAGATTTCTGTCACTTCCCCAGATTACCAGAGGCATGAACCCACTATCGAGCATAAATACTAACTCTTGGAGTTGCTAGCATCTACTTGGCCAAGATAGCTACTTACAACGGGAAGCATGCAAGATCACAAATAATAAAGACATAATAGAATCAATAATCAATCTGAAATAGCATCTCAATATCCATCGGATCCCCGCAAACACAACATGCAGAATTACCAATAGATGATCTTGATCATGAACGGAGCTCACAATATCTAAACATGAAAGCACAAAGGAGGAGAACCAACCATCTAGCTACTACATGGATCCGTAGTGCAAGGATGAACTACTCACGCATCACACCTGAGGCTTGCATGGTGATGAGGAAGGCCTCCAGGGTGAATTCCCCTCTCCGGCAGGGTGCCGGGAAGAGCTTTAGATCCCTCCCGATCTAGGGATGGAGATGACGGCGGCTACAGACTCTTTCGTGGATTTTTTGATCGGGTAGTTAGGGTTTTCGTCCTGAGGGCATCTTATAGGCGAAAGGATAGGCCGAGGGGGTGCCTGGGCTGGCCACACCACCCCCTGGCGCGGCCAGGCCTGGCCTGTGCGGCCAGGTGGTGTGGTGGCCCTAGCTCCACTCCGTCATGTATTCTGGTATCTGATGACTTCCGGAGAAATAGGCACTTTGGCTTTTGTCCCGTCCAATTCCGAGAATATTCATTTTCTGACTTGCCTGGAACCAAAAACAGCAAAAACCAGGCAACTGGCATTATGGCTCTTTTTAATAGGTTAGTCCAATAAATCATATAAAAAGTACTCCAAAGTGTGGACAAAACACAATAAAGTGGATAAAACCAAGCATGGAACATCAAAAATTATAGATACATTTGCAATGTATCACCATGTAGTAGCTAGATGGCTGGTTCTCCTCTTTTGTGCTATTATGTTTAGATCTTGTGAGGTCCGTTTATGATCAAGATCATCTATTTGTAATTATGCATGTTGTGTTTGTGGGGATCCGATGGATATTGAGATGCTATTTCAGATTGATTATTGATTCTATCATGTCTTTGTTATTTGTGATCTTCCATGCTTTCCGTTGTTAGTAGCTATCTTGGCCAAGTAGATGCTAGCAACTCCAAGAGTTAGTATTTATGATCGATAGTGGGTTCATGCCTCTGGTAATCTGGGGAAGTGACAAAAATCTCTAAGGTACTAGATGTGCTATTGCTACTAGGGAGAAAACAACATTCCTTTATTCATAGAACAATCGTATTGTTTACTTTACACGCAATTCATAATGCAATTATCCGTTGCTTGCAACTTAATACTGGAGGGGGTTCGGATGATAACCTGAAGGTGGATTATTAGTCATAGATGCAGTTGGATGGCGGTGTATGTATAATGTTGTAATGCCCAATCAAATCTTAAAGGAGTCAAGATGAGTAGTATATGCTTGTATGCTTTCTCGATGTTTGTCAATTGCCCCACTGTAATTTGTTATCCCAGCATGTTATTTGTCTTAAGGAGAGCCACCTCTAGTGAACTATGGACCCCGGTCGTTTCTTTTACCATCAATCTACAATCAATTGTTTACTTCTTTGTGTTTACTTTCTGCAAACTATTACTTTCTTCCACTCGATACGTTTAATCCTTTGTTTTTAGCAAAATCGGTGAGATTGACATCCTCATCGCAAGTTGGGGACAGAGTTCTGTGGTTGTGTTGTGCAGGTCTCCACGTTGCTGCTGGAACCGGTAATGCGGCCTGCCAAAGTTTAGCTAGCTACACCTTTGGGGTGTTTCCTTGCTCCTACTAGATTGATAATCTTAGTTTCATAACTGAGGGAAAACTTACTGTTGTGCTCATCATACCTTCCACTTGGGGTTCCCCAATGAGCTCGTTAATACTTGAGTCAGCAAGTACTTTTTTTGGCGCCATTGCCAGGAGTCAAGGACATCTTCACAAGGGGAGTTCCTCATTAGCAATCTCTTTACTTTGTTATTTTTGCTTTGCTTAGTTTACTTTTGCTTAGTTTGCTTGTTTCTTTATAAAAACACAAAAAATTAGTTTTACAAGTTTGCTTTTTTTATTAAAAACACAAAAAATGACTACTCTTGAAAACACTAAGTTGTATGACTTCACAGCACCAACAACAATGATTTTATGAGCACACCTATTGCTCCACCTGTTCCTGAAGCTACTTTCTTTGAAATAAAACCTGCTTTACTCAATCTTGTTATGAGCGAACAATTTTATGGTATTGGTAATGAAGATGCTGCTGCCCATCTAAATAACTTTTTTGAACTTTGTGAAATGCAAAAGCATAGGGATATATATATATGGAGATATTATTAAGGTTAAATTGTTTCCTTTCTCTTTAAGAGGAAAAGCTAAAGAATGGTTTAATTCCCTAACTAGGAATAGTATTGATTCTTGGACTAAGTGCAAAGATGTTGTTATTGGAAAATACTATCCTCCTACTATGATTATATCCATGAGAAGTGAAATAATGATGTTTAAACAATCTGATAATGAATATGTTGCTCAAGCTTGGGAAATAATGAAAATCTTTAGTAAATAATTGTCCCACTCATGGACTGACTGCTTGGATGATTATCCAAACCTTTTATAGAGGATTGAACTATTCTTTAAGAAATCTATTGGATTCTGCTGCTGGAGGTACCTTTATGACTATTACTTTGGATGCTGCAACAAACCTTCTGGATAATATGATGGTTAACTACTCTGAATGGCATACTGAAAGAGCTCCACAAGGTAAGAAGGTAAATTCTGTTGAGAAAACCTCCTCCTTCAATGCGCAATCGGCCGCCACCGATGCTGCCGCTGTATTCAATCGGGCCTATGTCGAAATGTTCAGATCCAGGCGAGACAATTTGCGGCCAACGTGTCTTCATCCACGAAGCCGCTGCCGCAGCTCCCGTTGTATTCCGGTCCTGCCGATGACGCTATATTCCGGTTCTGTCGTCGCCTCGGTATTTGCATCGTCGTCAACGTTGCCATGTTTAAATCATCATCTCATCCGTACACACTGTGCATCTTGCAGGCAAGGTTGGATCGATCCATGCAATTGGTCTTACCCCATGCACCCGGCCATATAGCCCAAAGATTGGCAAATACGACATGAGATTTTCTTTCCGTGCTCCATCTATTTATTTATAATATTATTCCCTCCAATCCAAATTAATTGACTCAAATTTGTTTAGGTTCGGACGTATCTAGACATATTTTAGTTCTAGATACATCCGAATCTAGATAAATTTAAGTCAACTAATTTGGATCAAAGGAAGTACAACAAAGATCTTTCAGATTTATTTGGTTCCAGATTATTCGGTAGTCACCTAGCACTATGTGTACGTTTCTGGAGTTCAACTGCCAGCAATTTCGGTCAATCAAAGCACTATGTGTATGCTTCTTGAGTTCACTTGCCATGAGCTTGGATAAATCAAGCCCTCCTTCACCAGTACAACATCATCAACCCCTCACCGCTGTATGCCCACGTCTGAACTAGGTAAGCGAGTAGTCGTTTCAAATCTGTACGTACATGAACTTTTATTTTTATATATTCAGCTGTGTTTATCTTTCTTTGTCAATGTCTAGGTTTATCCACCATGGCTTCAAGCACTATGATCTCTACGCTTCACAAGTTCAACTGCCAGCAACTTCGGTCAATCAAGCCATCCTCCACCAGTGCAACATCGTCACCCCTCACCGTTGCATGCCCGCATCTGAACTAAATAATTAAGTGGTCGTGTCAAATTTTTACGTACATGAATTTTTATTTTCATCTACTGCCGTGTTTATCTTCCTTTGTCAATGTATAGGTCGATCCGCCGTGTCTCCATGGCCGCTCACTTCTGGCTGCTAAACAAAAAAGAAAGGCTCAGAAAGAGAGGTCGGCAAGATGCATAGACACACCAGCTACTCCCTCAAAATCCGTGGAGTCCGCATGTTGATCAAATGATAGATAGAATCTTATACAAGCACATGTATACTGTTAGTGATCGATCAACTTATTTTTATCGATTTCCCACATGTATCAACATACGAATCAATAATTAAGGATATTGGTTAGCCATAATATGAGTTGATATATGCCGCCAGTTCCATTTTTATTATTTTATGAAGCAAGTATTTCCATTAATCAGCACAATGGATTATATTACATTTGAATTATCAAAACACGACAAGAGCATAAATCAGTCCCTCTCATTGACTCAGAGAGTAATTTAAAGATGTGACGATCAATGCATTCTAAGATCATAACGCATCAATAATCATGAATGGATTTTAGTTGTTCAAGTGTGACAATTTTAGGCATGCAAGTAAGTCACTTACCATGAGCCATTCAACCTAGAAATGGTTATTAATTTCTCTGTCAACCGATGACACCAATTAGATAAAAACATTCCTTACCTCTTTTTTTGCTAGATAGATCATGTTGATAGCTTAATTAGAAATGGATTCTATATATTACCCGTACACATACTGGTCAACCAGTTTAAGACAAAATTGAAGAGGGCTTATCTACATATTAAGACACTCAAATATTAGGATTATGACAACTATCAAGTATCGACCATTGAAGAATAATCTGAAAAGCGTTTACCTGTTTGATCCAACAGTGAAGTGAAAGGAAGTCGACAGCACCCAAAAAGCACTACGATGATCAGTCTCCTGGGATGGACTACTTCAAGCCCTTCAGCGGTGTATTTGGCTACTGACGGACATACATCTTCCCATCAGCAGAGGTGCAGCTCAGAGTACCTGTACCAACGGACAAAAAAATTTAGATACTTTTGTACTGCTACTTAAAATTTATTGATAGTGATATCTTAGAGAGTAGGTTAAGCATTGATAAATAGGCTATTTAAACCATCCGTGCTTATTAGCAAGAGCGGACTTCAAACATCTACGAGCTTAGAAGTCTTTTCCCCATAGTTAGTAATGTAAATATACAAATCCCTATAGTTCACATATTATTGTAGCATCAATTTTCTATGGTTAAATTTCTTCTGGGTCACCAAAATCACAACAACTACATTGGCAGATATTTTATCGGATATAAATCTTTCAAGAGGTCAACAAAAGTGATTGTCACTTCAATTTGGTCAAACAGGCGCATACTATAGCTGATCGAGCCCCTAGCTAAGGGAATTATTTTCATGATTATACTGTTTATGTCTCGATTGCTAATCGCGCTGACATCTTTAATGGATGATAGATCAATCGAAACACACACCTTTTTTTGTCTTCGGATCAGTATCCATCAGAGTAGCAGTTTTAAAGAATTTAAGTTTTAAGATTAGTTGAACAATTTTGTGGCTCCATTATTGATAGCCCAAAATATATCGAGCTCGTTGGGGAACCCCAAGATAAAGGTATGATGAGCACAGCAGCAAGTTTTCTCTCAGTATGAAACCAAGGTTATCAATCCAGTAGGAGCAAGGAAACACCCCAAAGGTGTAGCTAGCTGAACGTTGGCAGGACGCACTACCGGTGCCAGCAGCAACGTGAAGACCTGCACAACACAACCACAGAAATTTGCCCCCAAATTACGATGAGGTTGTCAATATCACCGGTTTTGCTGAAAACAAAAGATTAAACGTATCGAATGGAAGGGAGTAATAGTTTGCAGAAAGTAAACACAAAGCAGTAAACAGTTGATTGTAGATTGTATGTAAAAGAAAGGACCGAGGTCCATAGTTCACTAGAGGTGGCTATCCTTAAGATAGATAACATGCTGGGTGAACAAATTATAGTGGGGCAATTGACAAACATCGAGAAATCATACAAGCATATACTAATCATCTTGACTCCTTTGAGACTTGATTGGGCATTACAACATTATACATAGACCGCCATCTAACTGCATCTATGACTAATAATCCACCTTCAGGTTATCATCCGAAACCCCTCCAGTATTAAGTTGCAAGCAACGGATTATTGCTTTATGAATTGCGTGTAAAATAAACAATATGATTGTTCTATAAACAAAGGATTGTTGTTTTCTCCCTAGTAGCAACAGCACATCTAGTACCTTAGATATTTTTGTCACTTCCCCAGATTACCAGAGGCATAAACCCACTATCGAGCATAAATACTAACTCTTGGAGTTGCTAGCATCTACTTGGCCAAGATAGCTACTAACAACGGAAAGCATGCAAGTTAACAAATAACAAAGACATGATAGAATCAATAATCAATCTGAAATAGTATCTCAATATCCATCGGATCCCCGCAAACAAAACATGTAGAATTACAAATAGATGATCTTGATCATGAACGAAGCTTAAAAGATCTAAACATGAAAGCACAAAGGAGGAGAACCAGCCATCTAGCTACTACATGGACCCGTAGTCCAGAGATGAACTACTCACGCATCACACCGGAGGCTTGCATGATGATGAAGAAGTCCTCCAGGGTGAATTCCCCTCTCTGGCAGGGTGTCGGGAAGAGCTTCAGATCCCTCCCAATCTAGGGATGGAGATGACGGCGGCTATAGACTCTTTCGTGGATTTTTGATCAGGTACTTAGGGTTTTGGTATCGGAGGCAATATATAGGCGGAAGGAGAGGCCGAGGGGGTGCTGGGGTCGGCCAGACCACCCCCTGGCGCGGGCCAGGCCTGGCCGCGCGGCCAGATGGTGTGGCCAGGCCCCAGCCCTTCTCTGTCTCGTATTCTGGCTCCAGATGTCTTCCGGTAAAATAGCGACTTTGGCTTTTGTCCCGTCCAATTCTGAGAATATTTATTTTCTGACTTCCTAGAACCAAAAACATCAGAAAACGGGCAGTTGGCACTGTGGCTCTTGTCAATAGGTTAGTCCGAGGAATCATATGAAAAGTACTCCAAAGTATGGACAAAACACAAGAAAGTAGATAAAACCAAGCATGGAACATCAAAAATTATAGACACATTTGCAATGTATCAACATCCCCAAGCTTAACTCCTGCTCGTCCTCGAGTAGGTAATTGATAAAAAGAAATAATAATTTTTGAGGTGACATGCACCATCATAAACTTGATCAAAGTATTTGTAAAAAACATTCAAAGCTGGGATCATAGTACTTCAATCATAACATGAAGGACAAAGTTCTAGCAACAAGACAAAGAAACTATGATGCAACATGAAAAGGCACAAACAAAAGATTCATGAATAACAATGCTTTACAAGACGTTTGTTTGTTTCACATAAAGAAAACATAGCATAATAGTATTCAGCTTGTCCCTCATAGAGTAGCAAATATAAATGCATAGGACACCTTCAAAGTTCATAAGAGTGACTAGATACAAATAGTTTAAAGCAAGAAATATCAAGGTATGCATCAATCAACTAGTCTTGGGACAATGCACATAGAACTAAGAATGGCCACTATGCTCTCAAAGTAGGTGCATAAAGGTAGAAGGTGGAGACTCAATATAATGGTGGAAGAAAATGCCTTCATAGAAGGAAGTAGGGATTCAAGTCTTATAAAGAGCTTCCAAAAATTATGGTACTTATAGCTTTCAGCTCTCATTGCCCCTATCATAAGCATCTTTAAGGTGATTAAGGTTAAAGTGACACAACTAAGACGATATGCTTGACAAGTTATAAACCGAAATATCATGCCCCTTACTTACGAAGACCGAACCTCATGCTACTCAACTTTAGTCACAAGTAAGCTCTTGTCATTGTAAGTACATACGTATCACAAAGAACTGCCAACGGGGTACCCCTTGCACATGATACAGGAGCTATCCCATAATCAAAATGACAAGGCAAGCAGACAATGAGCATCTGAGCGATCTTTTTATTTGCTATTTGCATAGGTTTTTATTGAGGATGCTTCATAGAGTGCTCATTATGGTTATGCTGCAAGTTTCCACCATGATTAGGCATGGCTTAGGCTAGCGGCCCAGGCGTTTCTCTAACACACATACAAACTCCATGATCTTACTAGTTCCACTTTTATTTCACACCGCTGGGATCCATAAGCAAAAGAACATGATATCAACGGGGTACAAAGTACAGGGGCAATGTTGAAAGCGTTCCCCATGATACATGATTCTGCTAATTTCAACTTATAAAGCGCAAGCATATACGCAACAAAGAAGGAACCAATGGTTCAAGTTTATTAAATGCAAAAAGTAAAGTGTGCCATCAAGTTCGTGAGATCTTTAATCACTAGTTTTCTCATAACAAGTTTAATTTGGAAGGTAAACAAAAATATGAATATACTTGGAATAGCATAAGCTAGTAGGTAGGTATGGTGGACTCTTTGGAATAACTTGGTTTAAGGATTTGGATGCATGAGTGGAACTCATACTTGGTTATGGAGGCTAGCAAAAGACTGGGAGCGACCAACTAAGAGAGCAATAATGGCCATAATCATGCAGAGCGACAAAACATCATTGATCAAAGAATAAAGTGATACTAAAAGTTGAAAACTAAAGGATCATAAAGGCTATGGTGACTTGAGATAGTCATCACATGGTGTGACCATGTGCCAAGTCAACCCAAATAAAGCATCAAAGGAGAATACCACTATACTATGCTTTAATATGCTAAAACAACGCATGATTCATCCAAGGCACATTAAGCAACATCAATTGTTTATAACAAGTCATGCTACAACAAAGAATACTAAGCATAAAGCCAAAACAATATCAAGCGTGCCATGACTGAGCATAGGCCACAGTCAAAAACAAGCTCTGTTTACCACTTAAGAATGAACTTTCCTACTCTTTTCCAAACCAAACCAAACTATTTGAAAACCAATGTATGAAAGAGGGGGTCCAACCAATTTATTCAGCAAACTAATAAAACCAACCAAACTAAAAACCAAAACGAAAACGAAAAAGAAGACGCTCCAAGAAGAACACAACTGTGCATGAAACAATAGAAATGAAGCGTTTGGAAGAAACCTGGGATTTTTATTGATGAAGAAGGGGGATGCATTGGGAATCCCCAACCTTTGAAGCTTGTACTTCTTGGATATTTCTTGGGGTGACACGCGTGGCATCCTCAAACTTGAGCTTTAGTCCATCTTTCATCTCATTACTCATTCCTTCCATACACCTGAAATTTTTCCTTCATACAAAACTTCACACAATCTTTATTAGCAACATTAGTGCATTCAAGATAATAGGTATTTAGGTTCAGTTCTAAAACCAATAAAACTTCCATTAAAACACTAGCTACTGTAGTACTTCCCTAAAAAAGCTCAATTCTCCAAAAGAACTCAAAAAGAAACCAACAAGAAGCAAATGCAGAAAATGGCAGAAATCTGTCAAAACAGACCAGCAGGTAAAGACGGATTTTTTTAAGACCTTGTGTTGCTCAAATCAAATAGTGTTGCACTAACGAAAGTTAGATAACAACTTGGGTCAGAAGCACGAAAATTCACGCCTCAAAAGGACATACAAAGATTTTACACGAATTTTTATGGTGAAGCACATAAATCTGTTTCGGGACAGCAACTTTCCTAATCATTAGTTCTCTCTCATTCGTGGTTACTCTTGGCACAAAAAGCAAATAAAAAGGATAAGGAGGGGTTATTACTGAAGTCATAACTTCCAATACTCATATAAAACTTTTGGGTTATCTCTCAATAAGTACTTTTCTTTAACGCCTTTAAGTTAGGCATAAGAAGCAAGAAAAAGAATCAAGTGTTCTCGAATGAAGAAGCATTAAAACCAAATTTTGTTTTCATAGGAGAGACAAAAGAAATATTCTCTCTCTTCTTAGGGAAGTGTTCTATACCTTTCTTGAGTGGGAGTTGATATTTAATGGTGCCTTCCTTCATATCAATAATGGCACCAACAGTTCTAAGAAACGATCTTCCCGAAGTAATAGGACAAGAAGCATTGCATTCAACATCCAAAACATAGAAATCAACGGGGACATAGGCATTGTTAACCATAATAAAAACATCATTAATACTCCCAATGAGTTTCTTTTTAGCATTATGATCAAGTTGGACATTCAAACAACAATCTTCAAGTGGTGGCAAATCAAGCATATCATAAATCCTTCTAGGCATAATAGAAACACTACTATCAAGATCACACAAAGCTTTGAAATCAAAATCATTCACTTTCATATTAATGATGGGTTCCCAACCATCTTCTTGTTTTATAGGAATAGAAGCTTTATGTTTCATCTTTTCTTCTTTAATCTTTATGAGAGCATCAGTAATGTGTTTTGTAAAGGACATATTCATAGCACTAGCATTAGGACTTTTAGCAAGCTTTTGTAGGAACTTAATAACTTCAGAGATATTGCAACCATCAAGATCAAAATCATAATTATCATCTAAGGTATTAGAGCTATTACTAGCCTCAACACTAGTGGTAGTGATAGTAGAAACACTAATGTTTCTAGCAATTTCATCTTCTCTTTCCCACTTAGCATGCAATTCAGCTAATAGTCTAACATTTTCATCAATTCTTACTTGTATAGCATTAGTAGCTACAAAGGGATTATCAATCGTTTCAGGTTTAGCAGCCATTTTATTCAAAGAAGATTGAGCTTCAGCCAAAGATGCTATATTTCTTTCAGCATTAGAGAGTTTTTCCTCATTAGTTTTATTGAAAGTAGTTTGTTTACTAATAAAGTCTTTGAGCATAACTTTAAGTTCAGAGGGAGCACTCCTATTATTGTTATAAGAATTTCCATAAGCATTACCATTGTTGGGAGGATATGGCTTATAATTGTTGTTACCAAAATTATTCCTATAGGCATTGTTGCTAAAATTGTTATTTCTTATAAAGTTCACATCAACTTGCTCTTCTTGAGCAACCAAAGAGGCCAAAGGAACATTATTTGGATCAATATGGACTTTCCCACTAACAAGCATAGACATAATAATATCAATCTTATCACTCAAGGAGGAGGTTTCCTTGACAGAATTTACCTTCTTACCTTGTGAAGCTCTCTCAGTATGCCATTCAAAATAGTTAACCATCATATTATCCAGAAGCTTGGTTGCAGCACCCAAAGTAATGGTCATAAAGGTACCTCCAGCAGCAGAATCCAATAGGTTCCTTGAAGAATAGTTCAATCCTACATAAAAAGTTTGGATGATCATCCAAGCAGTCAGTCCATGAGTGGGACAATTCTTTACCAAAGATTTCATTCTTTCCCAAGCTTGAGCAACATGTTCATTATTAGATTGTTTAAACTTCATTATTTCACTTCTCATAGATATAATCTTAGCAGGAGGATAGTATTTTCCAATGAAAGCATCTTTGCATTTAGTACAAGAATCAATACTATTCCTAGTTATGGAATTCAACCATTCTTTAGCTTTTCCTCTCAAAGATAAAGGAAACAATTTAAGCTTAATATCACCATGTATATCCCTATGCTTTTTCATCTCACAAAGTTCAACAAAGTTATTTAGATGGGCAACATCATCTTCATTACCAATACCAGAAAATTGTTCTCTCACAACAAGATTGAGTAAAGAAGGTTTTACCTTCAGGAACTGGTGGAGCAATAGGTGTGCTCATAAAATCATAGTTGTTGGTGCTAGTGAAGTCACACAACTTAGTATTTTCAAGAGTAGTCATTTTTTTGTGTTTTCAAATAAGAAAGCAAACTAGTAAAACTATTTTTTGTGTTTTTGATAAAGAAACAAGCAAACAAAACAAAAAGAAACTAAGCAAAACAAAAATAACAAAGTAAAGATATTGGTTATGAGGGACTCCCCTTGTGAAGATGTCCTTGACTCCCCGACAACGGCGCCAGAAGAATAGCTTGATGGCCCAAAATATACCGAGCTCGTTGGGGAACCCTAAGAGGAAGGTATGATGAGCACAGTAGCAAGTTTTCCTTCAGTACGAAACCAAGGTTATCAATATAGTAGGAGCAAGGAAACACCCCAAAGGCGTAGCTTGCTGAACGTTGGCAGGGCGCACTACCGGTTCCAGCAGCAACGTGGAGACATGCACAACACAACCACATAACTCTGTCCCCAACTTGCAATGAGGTTGTCAATCTCACCGGTTTTTATAAAAACAAAGCATTAAACGTATCGAATGGAAGGAAGTAATAGTTTGCAGAAAGTAAACACAAAGCAGTAAACAGTTTATAGATTGTATGTAAAAGAAAGGACTAGGATCCATAGTTCACTAGAGGTGGCTCTCCTTAAGATAGATAACATACTGGTGAACAAATTATAGAGTGGCAATTGACAAACATCGAGAAAGAAATACATGCATATACTAATCATCTTGACTCCTTTGGAACTGTATTGGGCATTACAACATTATACATAGACCGCCATCCAACTGCATTTATGACTAATAATCCACCTTCAGGTTATCATCCAAACCCCCTCCAGTATTAAGTTGCAAGTAACAGATTATTTCTTTACGAATTGCGTGTAATGTAAACAATACGATTGTTCTATGAACAAAGGATTGTTGTTTTCTCCCTAGTAGCAACAGCATATCTAGTACCATAGAGATTTCTGTCACTTCCCAAGATTAGCAGAGGCATGAACCCACTATCGAGCATAAATACTAACTCTTGGAGTTGCTAGCATCTACTTGGCCAAGATAGCTACTAACAACTGAAAGCATGCAAGATCACAAATAACAAAGACATGCTAGAATCAATAATCAATCTGAAATAGTATCTCAATATCCATCGGATCCCCGCCAACACAACATGTAGAATTACAAATAGATGATCTTGATCATGAACGGAGCTCACAAGATCTAAACATGAAAGCACAAAGGAGAAGAACCAGCCATCTAGTTACTACATGGACCCGTAGTCCAGAGATGAACTACTCACGTATCACACCGGAGGCTTGCATGATGATGAAGAAGGCCTCCAGGGTGAATTCCCCTCTCCGCGCGGCCAGGTGGTGTGGCCAGGCCCTAGCCCTTCTCCATCTCGTATTCTGGCTTGAGATGACTTCCGGTAAAATAGCGACTTTGGCTTTTGTCCCGTCCAATTTCGAGAATATTTATTTTCTGACTTTCTGGAACCAAAAACAGCAGAAAACAGGCAGCTGGCACTGTGGCTCTTGTCAATAGGTTAGTCCAAGAAATCATATGAAAAGTACTCCAAGTGTGGACAAAACACAAGAAAGTAGATAAAACCAAGCATGGAACATCAAAAATTATAGATACATTTGCAATGTATCAATTATCTAACGAGGTTTGTTAAATCTGTTTTCCATGAACATGACACTAATTTGTTTTACATGTATACAATAGCAAGTTCACTTTTAGAATGATTATCTAATTGATATATAAATTTCATAATTTCTTACAAACAATATATAGAATTATTGAATAATAACACACTATTTGATGATATCATGATTCTTTTGCTTATGGATCCCGGCAGTGTGAAATAAAAGGGGAACTTGTAAGATCATGGAGTTTGTATGTGTGTTAAAGAACGCCTGGGCCGCTAGCCTAAGCCATGCCTAATCATGGTGGAAACTTGCAGCATAACCATAATCAGCACTCTATGAAGCATCCTCAATAAAAACCTATGCAAATAGCAAATAAAAAGACCGCCGAGATGCTCATTGTCTACTTGCCTTGTCATTTTGATTATGGCATAGCTCCTGTATCATGTGCAAGCGGTACCCCGTTGGCGGTTCTCTATGATACATATGTACTTACAATGACAATAGCTTACTTGTGACTAAAGTTGAGTAGCATGAGGTTCGGTCTTCGTAAGTAAGGGGCATGAGATTTCAGCTTATAACTTGTCAAGCATATCCTCTTAGTTGTGTCACTTTATCCTTAATCACCTAAAGATGCTTATGATAGGGGCAATGAGAGCTGAAACTAATAACTACCATAATTTTTGGAAGCTCTTTATGAAACTTGAATCCCTGCTTCCTTCTATGAAGGCCTTTCTTTTACTTTTATGTTGAGTCTCCACCTTCTATCTTTATGCACCTATTGAGAGAGCATAGTGGCCATTCTTAGTTTAATGTGCATTATCCCAAGACTTGTTGATTGATGCATAACTTTGATATAGCTTGTTCTTAAACTATTTGTATCTAGTCACCTTTATGAACTTTGAAGGTGTCCTATGCAATTATGATTTTCTACTCTATGAGGGACAAACTGAATGCCACTATGTTATGTTTTCTTTATGTGAAACAAACAAACGTCTTGCAAAGCATTGTTATTCATGAATCTTTTGTGTGTGCCTTTTCATGTTACAACATAGTTTCTATGTCTTATTGTTAGAACTTTATCTTTCATACTATGTTGAAGTACTATGGTCCTAGCTATCAGTGGTTACAAATACTTTGATCAAGTTTATGATGGTGCATGTCACCTCAAAAATTATACTTTCTTTTTATCACTTATCTACTCGAGGATGAGCAGGAGTTAAGCTTGGGGATGTTGATACGTTGCAAACGTATCCATAATTTTGATGTTACATGCTTGGTTTATATGTACTTTCTTATGTTTTGTCCACACTTTGGAGTATTTTTATACACTTTCTTGGACTAACCTATTAACAAGATGCCATAGTGCCAGCTGCCTGTTTTCTGCTGTTTTTGCTTCAAGGAAAGTCAGAAAATGAATATTCTCCGAATTGGACGGGAGAAAAGCTGAAGTCAATATTTCACCGAGGGGTTCACAGAGCCAGAGTACGAGACGGAGAGGGGATAGGGGCCGCCCACACCACCTGGCGGCGCGGCCAGGCCGGGCCCGCGCCAAGGGGTGGTGTGGCCGCCTAGGGCACCCCCTCGGCCTCCCCTTTCGCCTATAAGATGCATCCAATAGAGAAACCATAAACACCCGATCAAAATTCCACAAAAGAGTCTGTAGCCACCGTCATCTCCATCCCTAGATCGGGAGGGATCTGAAGCTCTTCCCAGCACCCTGCCGGAGGGGAGAATTCACCCTGGAGGCCTTCTTCATCACCATGCAAGCGTCTGGTGTGATGCGTGAGTAGTTCATCCCTAGACTATGGGTCCATGTAGTAGCTAGATGGTTGGTTCTTCTCCTCTGTGCTATCATGTTTAGATCTTGTGACCTCCGTTCATGATCAAGATCATCTATTTGTAATCATACATGTTGTGTTTGCGGGGATCAGATGGATATTGAGAGGCTATTTCAGATTGATTATTGATTCTATCATGTCTTTGTTATTTGTGATCTTGCATGCTGTCCGTTGTTAGTAGATATCTTGGCCAAGTAGAAGCTTGCAACTCCAAGAGGGAGTATTTATGCTCGATAGTGGGTTAATGCCTCTAGTAATCTGGGGAAATGACAGAAATCTCTAAGGTACTAGATGTGTTGTTGCTACTAGGGAGAAAACAGCAATCCTTTGTTCATAGAACAATCATATTGTTTACTTTACACGCAATGCTTAATGCAATTGTCTGTTGGTTGCAACTTAATACTAGAGGGGGCTCGGATGATAACCTGAAGGTGGATTATTAGTCATAGATGCAGTTGGATTACGGTCTATGTATAATGTTGTCATGCCCAATCAAATCTCATAGGAGTCAAGATGATTAGTATATGCATGTATGCTTTCTCGATGTTTGTCAATTGCCCCGCTGTAATTTGTTCACCCAACATGTCATCTATCTTAAGGATAATCACCACTAGTGAACTATGGACCCCGGTCCTTTCTTTTACTATCAACCTACAATTGTTTACTACTTTCTGTTTACTTTCTACAAGCTTTTACTTTCTTCCACACAATACGTTTAATCCTTTGTTTTCAGCAAAACCGGTGAGATTGACAACCTCACTGTAAGTTGGGGGCGAAGTTATGTGGTTGTGTTGTGCAGGATTCCAAGTTGGAAACAACACCTCGGAGGTGTGTTCTTGCTCCTACTGGTTCGATAACATTGGTTTCATAACTGAGGGAAACTTACAACTGTGCTCATCATACCTTCCTCTTGGGGTTCCCCAACAAGCTCGACATTAACCACGAGCCAGCAACCCTAAGCAGATGGCATCACTCCGGTGGTGGCATCATAAGAAGCAAGAATTCTTAGAGGTTTTGGATATTGAAGATCTATTGCAGATTATGCAACGAAAGAAGCAAACCAGGAAGGTGTTCTTCCTGGCTACCATTTCTGATGTTGTTGATTAGGTTATAGTGGATGTAGAGGCCCCCGTAGTAGCTGAACGGAGCGAGGTGATCAATGATATGTCGTAAACGCATCTATAACTTTTGATGCTCCATGCTTGTTTTGTATCAACTATCTTATGTTTTGTCTACACTTTGAGGCATTTTTACACATTTTCTGGAACTAACCTGTTGACAAGATGCCGTAGTGCCAGTTGCCTGTTTTCTACCGTTTTTGGTTTTAGAAAAGCTAGTAAAGAAATATTATCGGAATTGGACGGGACAAAAGCCAAAGTCAATATTTTACAAGAAGGAACACAGAATCCGGAGGGGAGACGAAGTGGCACACCAGGGCGGCCACACCTGGTGGCGGTGCAGTCAGGGGGGCGTGCCAGTAGGGGTGTGGGCCCCCTAGAGCTCCACCGACCTTGCCCCTTCACTTATAAAAGTACCTCGGGGCGAAAACCCTAGATACAAGATCAGAATTCCACGAAAAGTTTTGTAGCGCCGCCGCCACCGAAGAGGAGATTCAGGGACATAAGTCTCTCTTCCGGCATCCTGCCGGGATGGGGAAGTGCCCCCGGAGCCAACTCCATCGACTCCACCGCCATCTCCATCACCGTTGCTGACTCCCATGATGAGGAGGGAGTAGTTCTCTCTCGAGGCTAAGGGCTCTACCGGTAGCTATGTGTTCATCTCTCTCTATGTGTGATCTTATTGAGATTATGAGCTTTGTAATCTAGGGTAATTATTAGATATATTCTACTACTCAAGTGCTTTAATTAATCTCTGCTTATCCCCATGTGTGTGAAGTTGACAGTGTGCACACCGTGTGGCACTTTGGCTAAGGTTACATAAATACTTATCATGACAATAATTTGAGTTGGATGTCTCTATGAGATTATGGTGTTTGTTGGAACCATCTAGTGCTCAAGGTGATAGTGATGGGTTATCTAGATGGGGAATGCGAACTTTAAGGTGTGATGTTATAGCCCTACATCGTCCAACCGGAGAGTAGTTCAAGATAGCATAATGAAGAGAAGATATTTATATGAGAGTGTCCACTAGTGAAAGTATGATCCCTAGGACTTGTTTCTAAGCATTGAAACACCGTTTACAATCTATCATGTTACATGTTTACTTGCTGCCACTCTTATTTCAGATTGCAATTACCACTTATAATCATCCATATTACTTGTATTTCACTATCTCTTTGCTGAACTAGTGCACCTATACACCTGGCAAGTGTATTGGGTGTGTTCGGGACACAAGAGACTTCTTGTATCTTGATTGCTGGATTGCTTGAGAGGGATACCTTTAACCACTTCCTCCCTGAGTTCGATAAATCTTGGGTGATACACTTAAGGGAAACTTGTTGCTGTTCTACAAACCTCTGCACTTGGAGGCCCACCACTATCTACAAGAATAGAAGCGTGCGTAGACATCAAGCTATTTTCTGGTGTTGTTGCCGGGGACGTAAGGTAAAAGGTACTCACATCCTCTGGCTACTAAGCTATCTTCTAGTACTGTTGCTAGTGTGTGAGTGCTCGAAGTTATTTCCTTTAGATTCTGCAATTATATTTTTTTGTTTCTTGTTTTTATTTTCACTAGTTAGGCTTAATGGAAAACAACAACAAAATTAGAGAGCTTTATAGTATTTATCTTGAGTTAGGACATGAAGTGTTTGAAGAGAAAATTAAAAAACCTATGGAACTTTATTTGCATGCTAATAGCAATGTTATTAGTATGATTCTTTTGAACACCATTATTGCTAATGCTATGGAAAAGTCTAAGCTTGGGGAAGCTGGTTTTGATGAGCATGATATTTTTAGTCCCCAAGCACGGAGGAGAAAATTTACCTTGATGATACTATACCTCCAATATATGATGATTACAATAATGAATATGATATTTTCAGCCCACCTACTATTGAGAAGAAAATTAATTATGATTACTATGCCTCCTATATTTGATGATTATGGTTATGAGAATAATAATGATAGCTATTTTGTTGAATTTGCTCCCACTATGATTAATAAGAATGACTATGCTTATAGGGAGAGTAATAATTATTTTATGCATGTGGCTCATGATAAGAATGTTTTCTGTGATATTTATATTGTTAATTTTATTCATTATGCTACTGAAAGTTATTATGAGAGAGGGAAACATGGTTTTATGTATCTCAACAACATTAAGTTTCCCCTCTTTATGTTGAAATTTTTGAAGTTGCACTTGTTTTGCTTTCCTATGCTTGTTGCTTTGTGCTTTCATGACTTGTTTCTTTACAAGATTATTTTTCATAGGAAGTGGATTAGACTTAAATTTGTTCCATATTTGCTTATTTATGCTCTCTTTTACTTCAATTCATATTTCTTATGTGAGCATCATCGAAATTATCATGCCTATCTTAATGGCTATAAAGAAAGAGCTTTTGGGAGACAACCCATTATATTTTTACTTTTAGTTTATTTTTTTGTTGAGTCTTGAAAGTTATTGCCTCTGTAATAACCTCTCCTTATCCTTTTTGTTTGGTTTTTGTGCCAAGAATAACCTCTAATGAGAGGGAAGTAAGATATGGGGAAGTTGTTGTCCCGAAACAGATTTCTGTGCGTCACTATAAAAAACATCACGAAAAATCTCAGTACGTCGGATTGAGCTGTAATTTTTTGTGCTTATGCCCCAGGTTATTACCCAACTTTCATTAGTTTTGCAATTTTTGGTTTGAGCAACAGAATATTTTCGAAAAAAATCGGTCTTTACCTGCTGGTCTGTTTTGACAGATTTCTGCCACTATTTGCATTTGCCTCTTAATCGGTTTCTTTTTGAGTTCTCTTTGATCACTTGAGATTTTAGAAGGAATTGCTACAGTAGCTTGTTTTTGAATGAAAGTTTTACTTGTGTGGAAACTAAACCCAAAGGATTATTATTTTGAATACACTAATGTTGCTAATGAAGATTGTGTGAAGTTTTGTATGAAGGAAGTTTTCAAGTGTAGGGAGAGAATGATGTGATGAGATGAAGTATGGATATAATCTCAAGCTTGGGATGCCACCCGTATCACCCTAGGAAATATTCAAGAAGTACAAGCATCGAAGCTTGGGGATGCCCAAGGCATCCCCTTCTTCATCAATAATCTCAAGTCTTCTTTCAAGACACTTTATTTTTATTACCTTATGCACTGTGTGTTGTTCTTGGAGCATCTTTGTTTTTAGTTTCCTTTTGCTTTCTTTGCCGAAATAAGTGGGTTGGATCCCAACACACTTCTTTTGGAGAGAGACACACCCTGTTATTCATTGCCTAGAACACTCTAGTTTTCACTCTTATTGTTCTGTGAGTGTTCTCCTTTGCTAGCATTGCGTTTAGCTTTAGTTTTCTTATTCTTTTGGCTTAGAACTTTTTAGTTCTTCTTTGTAGATGGGTGATACATGCTCTCTGGTCTTTATTGATTATTATATTTGAGAGTTGTTTCAAATAAGTTGATTGGTGTTGGAAAAGAGTAGGAAGTTTCATGCTTATAGTGGTACAAAAGGAAGCTTGTTTTGATTGTGACTTAGACTTTATCATGTCATGCTACATGTTGCTTTGAACATATGCTTAGTGATTACTATTGTAGCATGACTTTTTTCAAACAATTGAGATTGCTTAATGTGCATTTAAAGAATCATGCGTTGTTTTAGCATACAAAAGCATAATATTGTGGTATTCTCCTTTGATGCTTTATTTGGGTTGACTTGGCACATGCTTACACCATGTTAAGACTATGAACCAGTCACCATAGCCTCTATGATCATTTAGTTTTTGACTTGCAATATCACTTTATGCTTTAATTAATAATGTTTTGTCGCTTTGCATGATTATCGCCATTATTGCTTTCTTAGTTGGTCGCTCCTAGTCTTTTGCTAGCCTCCACCTGTACCACATATGAGTTCTACTCATGCATCCAACTCCTAAGAAACCAAGTTATTCCAAAGAGTCCACTATAAATTCCTGTGCATGGTGTGTTACGCCATTCCAAGTATATTCATGTTTTTATCTACCTTCCAAATTAAACTTTTGTTATGTGAAAATTAGTGATTAAAGCTCTCACAAACTTGATGGCACACTTTATTTTCTTGCACTTAATAAACTTGAACCATTGTCTCCATCTATGTTGCTTATATGCTTGCACTTTCTAAGTTGTGAATTAGTAGAACCATAATACCATGGAAACACTTTCAACATTGCACTTATTATTCAGTTGATATCATGTTCTTTTGGTTATGGATCTCGGCGGTGTGAAATAAAAGGGGAGCTTGTAAGCTCATGGAGTTTGTATGTGTGTTAGAGAAATGCCTGGGCGGCTAGCCTAAGCCATGCCTAATCATGGTGGAAACTTGCAGCATAACCATAGTGAGCATTCTGTGAAGCATCCTCAATAAAAACCTATGCAAATAGCAAATAAAAAGATCACTGAGATGCCCATTGTCTGTTGCCTTGTCATTTTGATATGGGATAGCTCCTGTGTCATGGGGCAAGGGGTACCCCATTGGCGGTTCTCCATGATACACATGTACTTACAATGACAAGAACTTACTTGTGACTAAATTTGAGTAGCATGAGGTTCAGTACTCGTAAGCAAGGGGCATGAGATTTTCAACTTATAACTTGTCAAGCATATCGTCATATTTGTGACACTTTAACCTTAATCACCTCAAGATGCTTATGATAGGGGCAATGAGAGATGAAAGCTAATAAGTACCATAATTTTTGGAAGCTCTTTATGAAACTTGAAATCCCTGCTTCCCTCGGTAAAGGGCCTTTCTTTTATTTTTATGTTGAGTCTCCATCTTCTATCTTTATGCACCAATTGAGAGAGCATAGTGGTCATTCTTAGTTTAATGTGCATTGTCCCAAAACTTATTGATTGATTCGTAACTTTGATATTGCTTGTTCTTAAATTATTTGTATCTAGTCACCGTTATGAACTTTGAAGGTGTCCTATGCATTTATGTTTGCTATACCATGAGGGACAAGCTGAATACCACACTTATTATGTTTTCTATATGTGAAACAAGCAAACGTCTTTCAAGCATTGTTATTCATGATCTTTTGTTTGTACCTTTTCATGTTACAACATAGTTGCTATGTCTTATTATTAGAACTCTATCTTTCATGTTCATGTTTAGAGTACTTTGATCCCAGCTATCAATATTTTACAAATACCTTGATCAAGATTGTGATATTGCATGTCACCTCAAAAATTATTCTTTTTATCACTTACCTACTCGAGGATGAGAAGGAGTTAAGCTTGGAGATGCTTGATACGTCGTAAACGTATCTATAATTTTTGATGCTCCATGCTTGTTTTGTATCAACTATCTTATGTTTTGTCTACACTTTGAGGCATTTTTACACATTTTCTAGAACTAACCTATAGACAAGATGTCACAGTGTCAGTTGCCTGTTTTCTGCTATTTTTGGTTTCAGAAAAGCTAGTAAAGAAATATTCTCGGAATTGGACGGGACAAAAGCCAAAGTCAGTATTTTACCAGAAGGAACACGGAGTCCGCAGGGGAGACGAAGTGGCGCACCAGGGCGGCCATACCTAGTGGCGGCGCGGCCAGGGGGCGCACCACCAGGCGTGTGGGCCTGCTAGAGCTCCACTGACCTTGCCCCTTCGCCTATAAAAGTACCCCGGGGCGAAAAGCCTAGATACAATATAAGAATTCCACGAAAAGGTCCGCAGCGCCGCCGCCACTGAAGAGGACATTCGGGGGACAGAAGTCTCTGTTCCGGCACCCTGCCGGGATGGGGAAGTACCCCCAGAGACATCTCCATTGACTCCACCGCCATCTCCATCACCGTTGCTGACTCCCATGATGAGAAGGGAGCAGTTTTCTCTCGAGGCTAAGGGCTCTACCGGTAGCGATGTGTTCATCTCTCTCTCTATGCGTGATCTTATTGAGATCATGAGCTTTGTAATCTAGTTCAATAAGTAGATCTATTCTGCTACTCAAGTGCTTTAATTAATCTCTGCTTATCCCCACGTGTGTGAATTTTACAGTGTGCACACCGTGTGGCACTTTGGCTAAGGTTACATAAATACTTATCATGAGTATAATTTGAGTTGGATGTCTCCATGAGATTGTGGTGTTTGTTGGAACCATCTAGAGCTCAAGGTGATAGTGAGGGGTTATCTAGATGGGGAATGTGAACTTTAAGGTGTGCTGTTATAGACCTACATTGTCCAACCGGAGAGTAGTTCAGGATACCATAATGAAGAGAAGATATTTATATGAGAGTGTGCACTAGTGAAAGTATGATCCCTAGGCCTTGTTTGTAAGCATTGAAACACCATTTACAATCAGTCATGTTACATGTTTGCTTGCTGCCACTCTTATTTAAGATCGCAATTACGACTTATAATCATCCATATTACTTGTATTTTACTATATCTTCGCCGAACTAGTGCACCTATACACCTAACAAGTGTATTGGGTGTGTTGGTGACACAAGAGACTTCTTGTATCTTGATTGCAGGGTTGCTTGAGAGGGATACTTTTGACCACTTCCTCCCTGAGTTCGATAAACCTTGGGTGATCCACTTAAGGGAAACTTGCAGCTGTTCTACAACCCTCTACAGTTCGAGGCCCAACACTGTCTACAAGAATAGAAGCGTGCGTAGACATCAATCAACGTTGATCTAATATGATGAGAGTTGTTAACCTAAGCTTATCATATGGACCACAGGGTTCCCCTGCCTATATTTTTAAAATAGATTGTTGTTGCATTTAAACCGTGTTTCTGTGATTATGTTTATTGAGAGATTGCGATATAATGTTGTGCGAGCTGTTGAGATTTTTGGAAATATCACTCACTAAAACCATCATTGTTGTAATAAGACATAAGTATATTGTAGTTGACATGATTATGTTTCTTGAGATAATGTACTATAATTGTTTCTGTGATTATGTTTGTTGAGAGATTGTCATGTAATGTTTTGTGAAACCATCACTGAATAAGTGATGCATAAGTACCTTGTAGTTGACATGATTTTGTTGCTTGAGATGATGTAATATACTGCTATGTTGCTATTAGTCAAAGAACTTGGGATGGAGGAAGTACATGTTTAATATTTGAAATAAGAATGTAGGAAGAGAAAACCTATTAGGTAGGAGAAAGTAGTAATCCAGTGAAAGGGCATGGTATCCATTAAACTATTGTAACATGCCAATTTAGTCAATGTTGTAGCGGTGACGCACTTCACTTTCCCCACTCTTGCATTATCTCTCTCTTTCTCATTCACTCGCATCATCTCTCTCTCCTCACCATTGCCGATGCCAACACATTCACCATGTCGTCCTAGAACGATGACGACGACCAGTCAATCAACGACAGTCTTCTCTCCGACATCGAGTCTTCCTTCCCCGATGTGACTTCCTATGTTTTCTCGGCTAGGGTTAGAGTTGGTAATTCCCTCGATCTAAGCTCCATTTGTGCATGAAATCGTGTTCAATTCCAGCTTTGCATTTCCTTATAGGTACCACGAATGATCTACGACACCGAATGGGAGGGCCTAGATCTCGATGGAGAAGTACCATGTGACCATGGGATAAAATTGAGGAGATATGTTGCATTTGAAGGCAGTGACACTAGGATAAGGTTTTGGGGCTGTACAAATCAGGTATGTTTATATTATGTGCAACAGTGACATGAACAAAAATTTATCATGTTATGTTCATAACACGATAGTGTGTTTTTTAGGTTGGCCTAGTGTGTAAGGCAGTAGAGTGGGTGAATCTTGAGTGGCCAGATGCACTTAAGAAATGTTTGGCCCAGTTATGGGAGATGTATGAGTTGGAAAGGTTGGAGAGATTTACTAGTACTTGTGATGCAGCTAAAAAAATTACATGCTCTTGGTACAAAATAAGGAGCTAGAACAAAAAGTCAAGAATTTGCACTCAGAACTAAGTGACACAATCAATGAGAGCTTGGTTGTGGGAATGGCACAGAAGCTTCAGGTTAGTCACAGGTTGCTGATTCAGAAGACGGAAAAGGAGAGGGATCATCTTAAGGAAGACAAGAAGAAGTTAGAGTACTACATTATGGTTCTGTTGAAGGAACTGAAGAAGGTGCGCGAGGTGAACAAGGACAGACTATAGAGGATAAAGGAAATTCTAGATGAATAATTTATGCCATGTCAATGCCTGAAACTAGTTAACTATTAGACTTGCAATTGCGCTTTCTTAACTAAGACAAACTCAATCCACGAGCAAATTAATTCCAGACAAACACATATTGTGCATAGAGTTAAGTTCATGTTTACAAAATCACCACTACAGGGATAAAACACGCAATTCAGTATTATATAGACATATGTTGGGTTTCAGCAATCCAGGCCCAGAGCTGCTTGTTTTCCTTCCTAAGATCCTCCAGTACGAGGGTACGTACGATCAGGTTCGGTTTGGCCTTTACCTGCTCCCTCAGTACTTGGACGTACGCCTCCCACAGGTTCAAGTGCTCCCTCTCAGATTTGGCAAGTTGGTCCGTCAGCTTACAATGTTCCTCCATGAGCTCCTTCATGATCTCTGTCTACTTACTAGCCGAGGTATGAACTTTCTTGTGGAGTTTCACCCAGCCAGTGTTTTCCACCTTCAGATTGTGGCTCTTGTCATAAAACACCGTGACTTCAGCACGCATATGGTCAAAGGCCAGCTGTTGAGAATTCTGCGTCTCCCTTTGGATGGCTACTTGTCATTTAGCCAGGTTGCCAAGTCTGGGCTGAGCTTTCACCTCTTTCCCTGCAACAAAAATATTTGGTTTGTTCAGTTCACCAGGCCAAGGTGGCTAGTTTTCAGAATTAACTGAATAAACTAGTGGCACAATCATAATTTTAAGGAAGAAGCAATCTAGGACTGATCAACATTTTATGAATCAACTAGTGTCACTGTCATAATTTCAATTTTGAAGCAACCTAGTTTTCTCTATAATTAATGGTGTTGTGGTTTTTCTAGTGTCACCAAATAATAGTGGAAAACTCATAGTGTAGAAACTAACTTAGATACAGAATGAAAAGAAAGGATGATGTCCATTCATGAACTTGAACACCGACCCATGTCGAGAAAGATAAGAGTTGCTCTAGGATTCCCTAAATGTGCGATATATATATATATATTACAAAAAGAGTGAAGCACTGATGTCTACGCACTTATATTCTTGTAGACAGTTGTTGGGCCTCCAAGTGCAGAGGTTTGTAGAACAGCATCAAGTTTTCCCTTAAGTGGATCACCCAAGGTTTATCGAACTCAGAGAGGAAGTGGTCAAAGGTATCCTCTCTCAAGCAACCCTGCAATCAAGATACAAGAAGTCTCTTGCGTCCCCAACACACCCAATACACTTGTTAGGTGTATAGGTGCACTACTTCGGCGAAGAGATAGTGAAATACAAGTGGTATAGATAATTATAAGTGGTAATGGTGATAGAAAATACCTTGATGGTGTGGAAAAGACTAAAGTAAAACTGAAATAAAGATAGAAGCAAGCAAACATGTAATAGATCTAATAGCAAACGGTGTTTCAGTGCTTAGAAATAAGGCCTAGGGATCATACTTTCACTAGTGAACACTCTCATATAAATATATTCTCTTTATGAAACTACTCTTAACTACTCTCCGGTTGAACACTCTAATCGATGGTAGGGCTATAACAACACACCTCAAAGTTCGCTTTCCGCATCTAGATAACCCCACACTATCATCTTGAGCACTAGATGGTTCGAACAAACACCACAATTTCATAAAGACATCCAACTCCAAATATAACTCATAACAAGTATATGTAATCTCTAGCCTAAGTTCCACCGTGGTGTGCATGCTATCACTTCCACACACATGAACAGAGCAGATCTATTAAAGCACTTGAGTAGCAAGGTAGATCTACTTGATCACAAAGGTCATGATCACAACATGATCATGCATAGAGAGAGATGAACACATAGCTACCGGTAGAACCCTTAGCCTCGAGAGAGAACTACTGCTCATTATGGTTATGCATAGAGAGGATGCTTCATAGAGTGCTCATTATGGCTATGCTGCAAGTTTCCACCATGATTAGGCATGGCTTAGGCTAGAGGCCCAGGCGTTTCTCTAACACAAATACAAACTCCATGATCTTACAAGTTCCCCTTTTATTTCACACCGCCGAGATCCATAAGCAAAAGAACATGATATCAACGGGGTACAAAGTAAGAATGCAATGTTGAAAGCGTTCCCCATGAGACATGGTTCTACTAACTTAACCTTATAAAGAGCAAGCATATACAACATAGATGACACAATGGTTCAAGGTTATTAGGGGCAAGAAAAGTAAAGTGTGCCATCAAGTTCATGAGAGCTTTAATCACTAATTTTCACATAACAAGTTTAATTCGGAAGGTAGATAAAAACATGAATATACTTGGAATAGCAAATGCTAATATGTAGGTATGGTGGACTCTTTGGAATAACTTGGTTTTATTTGGAGTTGGATGCATGAGTGGGACTCATACTTGGTTATGGAGGCTAGCAAAAGACTGGGAGCGACCAACTAAGAGAGAAATAATGGCCATAATCATGCAAAATGACAAAACATTATTAATTAAAGCATAAAGTGATATTACAAGACGAAAACTAAATGATCATAGAGGCTATGGTGACTTGGTATAGTCTTAACATGGTGTGAGCATGCGCCAAGTCAACCCAAATAATGCATTAAAGGAGAATACCATAATATTATGCCTTTATATGCTAAAACAATGCATGATTCTTCAAAGACACATTAAGCAATCTCAATTGTTTATAACAAGTCATGCTACAGCAAAGATCACTAAGCATAAAGAAAAAACAATATCAAGCATGGCATGACAAATCATAGGCCACAGTCAAAAACAAGCTCGTTTTACCACTTAAGCACGGACTTTTCCTACTCTTTTCCAATCCAAACCAAACTATTTGAAAACCACTGCATGAAAGAGGGCGTCCAACCAATTTATTCAAGCAAACTAAGTAAACCAAGCAGGCGAAAACCAAAAACAAAGACGCTCTAAGAACAACACAACTGTGCATGAAACAATAAAAATGAAGTGTTTGGAAGAAACCTTGGATTTTTATTGATGAAGAAGGGGATGCCTTGGGCATCCCCAAGCTTTGACGCTTGTACTTCTTGGATAATTCTTGGGGTGACACGGGGTGGCATCCCCAAGCTTGAGCTTTAGTACATTCTTCATCTCATTACATCATTCTCTCCATACACCTGAAATTTTTCCTTTATACAAAACTTCACACAATCTTTATTAGCAACATTAGTGCACTCAAGATAATAAGTCTTTAGGTTCAGTTTCAACACCAATAAAACTTCCATTAAAACACAAGATACTGAAGCACTTCCCTAAAAAATCTCAATTCCCCAAAAGAACCGAAAAAGGAATCATAAAGAAGCAAATGCAAATAATGGCAGAAATCTGTCAAAACAGACCAATAGGTAAAAACCAATTTTTTCGAAGACCTTCTGTTGCTCAAATCGAAAGTGCTGAACTAATGGAAGTTAGATAACAACCTGGGGCAGAAGCACAAAACGTCAAAGCTCAAACCGACGTACAGAGATTTTTCACGAATTTTTACAGCAAAGCACAAAATCTGTTTCAGGACAGCAACTTTCCCAAGCATTACTTCTCCCTCATTAGAGGTTACTCTTGGCACAAAAAGAAAATAAAAAGGATAAGGAGCGGTTATTACAGAGGTAATAACTTCCAAGACTCAACTAAAACTTTTGGCTTATCTCCCAATAAGTACTCTTATTTAACGCCTTTAAGTTAGGCGTGATAGTTTGAGAAGATGCTCACATAGGAAATATGAATTGAAGTAAAAAAGAGCATCAAGAAGCAAATTCAAAACATATTTAAGTCTAACCCACTTCCTATGCATAGGAATCTTATAAAGAAACAAGTCATGAAAGCACAAAGCAACAAGCATAGTAAAGCAAAACAAGTGCAACTTCAAGACTTTCAATATAAAGAGGGGAAACTTAATATTATTGAGATGCATAAAACCATGTTTCCCTCTCTCATAATAACTTTCAGTAGCATCATGAATAAAATTAACAATATAACTATCACATAAAACATTCTTATCATGAGCCACATGCATATAATAATTATTACTCTCCACATAAGCATAGTCATTCTTATTAATTGTAGTGGGAGAAAATACAACAAAATAGCTATCATTATTATTCTCATCATGATAATCATCAAATATAGGAGGCATAATGTAATCATAATTAATTTTCTCCTCAATAGTAGGTGGACTGAAAATATCATATTCATCATTGTAATCATCATATATTGGCGGCATAGTGTCATCATAAGCAATAGAATAGCTATCTTTCAAAGCTGGGAAACTAAAACGATCATTTTCATAAAAACTAGCTTTCCCAAAGCTTAGACTTTTCCATAGCATTAGCAAAAATGATGTTCAAAGAATTCATACTAATAACATTGTTATTAGCATGCAAATAAAGTTCCATAGGTTTTTTAATTTTCTCTTCAAACACTTCATGTCCTAACTCAAGATAAATATTATAAAGCTCTCTAATTTTGTTGTTGTTTTCCATTAAGCCTAACTAGTGAAAACAAGAAACAAAAAGACAAAATCGCAGAATCTAAAGGAAATAACTTTGAGCACTCACACACCGGCAACCGCACTAGAAGATAGGTTAGTAGCCAGAAGATGCGAGTACCTTTTACCTTACCTCCCTAGCAACGGCGCCAGAAAATAGCCTGATGTCTACGCACTTCTATTCTTGTAGACAGTTGTTGGGCCTCCAAGTGTAGAGGTTTGTAGAACAGTAGCAAGTTTTCTCTTAAGTGGATCACCCAAGGTTTATCGAACTCAGGGAGGAAGTGGTCAAAGGTATCACCTCTCAAGCAACCCTGCAATCAAGATACAAGAAGTCTCTTGTGTCCCCAACACACCCAATACACTTGTCAGGTGTATAGGTGCACTAGTTCGGCGAAGAGATAGTGAAATACAAGTGTTATAAATAATTATAAGTGGTAATGGTGATAGAAAATAGCTTGATGGAAAAGACTAAAGTAAAACTAAAATAAAGATAGAAGCAAGCAAACATGTAATAGATCTAATAGCAAACGGTGTTTCAGTGCTTAGAAACAAGGCCTGGGGATCATACTTTCACTAGTGAACACTCTCATATAAATATATTCTCTTTATGATACTACTCTTAACTACTCTTCGGTTGAACACTCTAATCGATGGTAGGGCTATAACAACACACCTCAAAGTTCGCTTTCTGCATCTAGATAACCCCACGTTCTCACCTTGAGCACTAGATGGTTCGAACAAACACCACAATTTCATAAAGACATCCAACTCCAAATATAACTCATAACAAGTATTTGTAATCTCTAGCCTAAGTGCCACCATGGTGTGCACGCTATCACTTTCACACACATGGGGAGAGTAGAGATCTATTAAAGCACTTGAGTAGCAAGGTAGATCTACATGATTACAAAGCTCATGATCACAACATGATCATGCATAGAGAGACAGATGAACACATAGCTACCGGTAGAACCTTTAGCCTCGAGATATAACTACTCCCTCCTCATCATGGGAATCAGCAACGGCGATGGAGATGGTGGTGGAGATCGATGGAGATTGCTCCGGAGGCACTTCCACGTCCCGGCAGGGTGCCGAAACAGAGACTTTATGTCCCCCGAATCTCCCCTTCGGTTGTGGTGGCGCTGTGGAACTTTTCGTGGCTAGAGGCTTGACGACTTAGGGTTTTTGCATCGGGAGGATTTTATAGGCGAAGGGGCAAGGTCGGTGGACGGCCAGGGGACCCACACCATGCCCTGGCGCGGCCAGGGGGACCCGCGCCTAGGGGTGGTGTGGCCACCCTATGGCCCCCCATCGTCTCTCCTTTTGGCTCCGTGAGTCTTCCGGGAAAATAATGACTTTGGCTTTTGTTTGGTCCAATTCCGAGAATATTGATTTTCTGACTTTCCTAGAACCAAAAACAGCAGAAAACAAGCAAAAAACAGCAGAAAACAGGCAACTAGCACTGTGGCATCTTGTTAATAGGTTAGTCCCAGAAAGTGTATAAAAATACTCCAAAATGTGGACAAAACATAAGAAAGTAGATAAAAAATAAGCATGGAACATCAAAAATTATGGATACGTTAGCAACGTATCAAGCACAAATTGATATTCATGCCCCCTCTAATGGGAATCAAACTTGGGCATTGTCCGATACGCCTCCAGACAAGGCCTTAGCTCCTCGTTCTCTTTTTGAACACCCTCGAGTATGATGATACCTCGGCTTATTTCCTCCTTCATCCCTCTCACTGTATCTAGGCAATGGTTCCTCTCATGGTAGGCTTCGATGACAGCCTTTGTTTAATCGATGCGTTCTCTGAGTGCCTTGGCGTTTTCCTCCTGCTGGGGGGTGGATCTTATCTAGAGATTCTTCTTGTCCTCCATGAGCTCGTTGATTATCTTGATGGATAGTTCTTGCTTATTCAAAGTATGGTCGAGTAGCTTCTGTATCCTCACGATTTCATGTGCAAAATCTACCAAGATCTCCTTATGCAGAGATAAACGCCTGCGTAGGCTCTCATTAGCCTGGGAGATGGAGCGTGAACACTCTAGTTGGTTGTCAATCTTCGCACTGATCGCGGTCATCTTGTCACGGTACTCAGCCTTCACTAGCTGCATCGTTTATGTTATTTGAAATAGAAAGTCTATAATTCTACTCTAGGTTCCAAGGGAAATTAATACAAATCATAAAATCCCCATTGAATCTATGAACAGAAGTATTAAAAAAAGACCAAGAAATCCAGTCATAATCATGAAAACTAATACAAAACACAAAATCCCCATTTAATCTATGAACAACATTGAAAAAGTACCAAGAAATCCAGACATAATCATGAAAACTAATACAAATCACAAAAAAACCCATTCAATATATTAACATTAGTATTAAAGAAAGACCAATAAATCCAATCATAATCATGAAAACTAATCCAAATCAAAAAATCCCCAATGAGGGCGGACACGATCTAAGAAATCCATATTAATAGTCAAATAAATAAAAGTGTGGAGATTTGGTACCTCGCTGAAACGTGGAACGAGGCCGAACGGGTCCTACAAAGCCACCGTCGTGGTGGATTCTAGGTCCACGACCGACCTGTAATGTGTAGAAGAGGAGGAGGAGGAAGAAGAAGAATAACAAGAAGAATCGGAATAAGATCATGATGGAGAATAAGTAGAACAAGAACACTATACTAGGAGGAGCCCTCGCCTGCTAGAACATTCTGCACCGTTGCCGGGAGAGATTGGGCCTCTGTGAGAGTTGGAGCTTGAGGGGCTAGTAGAGCAAGAACTGACATGCAGCAATCTCTCTCCTTTTTCTCCATGCGGATGGTCGATATGCCTCTCCTTAGTGGAGCCTTGGCTTGTAGGGAGAGAGAGTTGGTGGCAGGAGAAAGAAGAAAGTGATTAGTGTGGGATATGAGTCAAAGAGTCCAGGCCGTGGTCCAGTCTTATACAAGACCACCATCTACCTTCTCAAAGAAGCCAGGGAATCGATGGGACTCAATTGGACTTGTCTTTATTATGATGGACAGTTCAATGGGCTTCGGTGCCGCCTAAAATCCAGCAGATAAAAAAGGAGTGGGAACTTCCCTAAAAAAGGAGTGGGACCGGGTCGTAATCACGGGCAACGGCGTTCACATCCTGCGTGCGTGCTTGAAAAGCATGTGTCACATGTTGACGAGGCAATGACGCGCGCAACTGCCGCATGAACACGTTGGTATGCCGAACTCCATGTCAATAGGCATGCACATTGAACTCCACGTCGACAGGCACGCACATGATATTTACGAGTCTAGAATATGCTGTGTCATTTTTGTTGTGATCAAATTATGTTCAGTATGGGAGATAATACATTTTCTAATAATCTAAAAATGCATGCGCATATACGACACATGAACTAACGTGTAAAACCACTGCTTGCCCCTTGCAGATCGGCACCCAACACTGTGTACCCGCCATCGCTCATTCCGAATAACTTCCTCGATCACGATGGCCCCTTGTTGTGGAAATAGCAGATCCTTGTCGGCCACTGACCGTCCTGCGTCCCCTGCACTTCGCAACTTTGTTCGCGCTCATGAGCTGCCAACTGAGGCACCACGTCGTATCCAACCACACCAGGATCCATCAACATCGGCACTTGAGGACAACGTGATGTCAAAGATAGAGCTTCCGCGCAGGAGGAGAGTGGTGCATCTATAGAGACGGAGGAGCGCGGCATACCTGCATTGGTGTATGAGCGCGCATGTTGCACCAGCGAGTACGGACAACAAGAAGAACGAGAGGGAGACCTACAAGACCACCATGAAGAAGACTAGGAAGAAGAGAGGAGACATCAATGTTGAGGACTCTGACATGGCCAACAAGGAGGCATTCATAGATTAGTTGGAGGCAGAGGTGTAGGAGAGTGACGTGGACCCGTGGGACAATGAGGAGGTGGAGGAGGAGGACTCCGATGAGGAGAGAGCGTGCTTATACGAAGAAGGGGTCGGTGGAGAGTCATCAGAGTAGGACACCGATGGCGGCAATGGCAAGGACCATGACGGTGACGAAGACGACGATGATACGCAAGACGACAATGAGGTCTTCTTCGAAATATGATCATGAAACACATGGAGCACGCCCAGAGCATGCACTAGGCATCACCTGCACCACACGGAGCACGTCCAGAGCACGCACATGGCAGCACCGGCACCAGACGGAGCGCACCCTTAGTGCGCACACTAGGAAAACAATGCACCATTCCATCAATTGAGCCCAAAATCAGCAAGCTCCCTCGAAGCATTCCAAGACACTTGTCCAAAATTGTGTACAACTCTTGAACACTTTGAAATTGCACTCTGGACATGGTATTGTTTTTTGAACATGTTCCCTTTTTTTCATTTTTTTATGGAGGGAAAGTATCGGTAGCACGGATAGAGAGGTCGCACGGATAGAGAGGGGTTATACTGTCTGTTGGATCACAGAGGATCAACGGTTGGTGGGCACGATCCACATGACAACCGTATTGGCCAATCAGGGCGTAGTAGCCAAAGTGAGCACACGTTTGGGCTTTTGTGAGAGAGGGCAAAACACACTAAGGGATTTAGACAGAAAATATATAACATATTTAAAAATGGAAAATGCGTGTTTGATACTACCTCTGTCCCAAAGCTTAATCCCTATATCTTTTTGAAAAAGTCAAACTATGTAAAGTTCAACCAAAGTTTTTAGAAAAAATATATTAATATTTACAATACGAAATATATACTCTTTGATACATCATGAAACATTTTTGGTGCAACATTCCATGTGGAAGTTGCTTTCCTATGTGTTTTTGGTCTCTGTGACCATGGTTCGACACATGGAGCCCCTAGAGTCATTGCATGTATTCTTTTCCAAATACACACTAATCCCCAAGTGCCATTGCATGTGTTCTTTTCCAAAACCATATTGATCCACATGACCACACACACTCCAGTGGATTCTGTGATGGAACATATGTCATGCTGGTGCTACATTCCATGTGAATGTTGCTTTCCTGTGTTTTTTCGTTTATGTGACCATGGATTTACACATGAAGCCCCTAGAGTCATTGCATGTGTTATTTTACAAAACCACATTGATCCCTAGAGTCATTTCATGTGTTCTTTTCCAAAACCACACTGATACCCTAGTGTCATTGCATGTGTTCTTTTCCAAAACCACCTTTATCCAGATGACCACAAACACTCCGGTGGATTCTGTAGTCAATTTTGGTGCAACATTCCATGTGGAAGTTGCTTCCCTATGTGTTTGTCTTTGTGACCACGATTTGACACATGGAGACCCTAGAGTCATTGCTTGTGTTATGTTCCAAAATCCACATGACTACACACACCCTAGTAGATTATGTGATGCAACTTCTGTCATGCTATTGCAACATTCCATGTGGAAGTTGCTTCCTATGTGTTTTTGGTCTCTGTGGCCATGGTTTGATACATGGAGCCCCTAAAGTCATTGCATGTGTTCTTTTCCAAAACCTCACCAATCTCCTGGAGTCATTACATGTGTTCTTTTCCAAAACCACACTGATCCACATGACTACACACACTCTAGTGGATTCTGGGATGCAACTTCTGTCATGCTGGTGCAACATTCCATGTGAAAGTTGCTTTCCTATGTGTTTTTGGTCTTTGTGACCATGGTTTGACACATGAGCCCCTAGAGTAATTGCATGTGTTCTTTTCCAAAACCACACTGATCCCATAGAGTCATTGCATATGTTCTTTCCCAAAACCTCATTGATCCAGATGACCACACACACTCTAGTTGATTCTATGGTGCAACTTCTGTCATGCTGGTGCAACATTCCATGTGCAACTTGCTTACCTATGTGTTTTTGGTCTTTGTGACCATGGTTTGACACATGGATCCCCTAGTGTCATTTCATTTGTTCTTTTCAAAAACCACATTGATACACATGGCCACACACATTCTCGTGGATTCTATGGTGCAACTTCCGTCATGTTGGTGCAACATTCCATGTTGAAGTTGCTTTCATATGTGTTTTTTGTCTCTATGACCATGGTTTGACACATGGAGCTCCTAGAGTCATTGCATCTTTCTTTTCCGAAATCATACTAATCCCCTAGTGTCATTGCATGTGTTATTTTCCAAAACTACATTCATCCACATGACCACACACACCAGTGGATTCTGTAAGCAACTCTCATGCTGGTGCAACATTCCATGTGGAAGTTTCTTTCATATGTATTTTTGGTCTTTGTGAGCATGGTTTGACACACGGAGCCCCTAGAGTCATTACATGTGTTCTTTTCCAAAACCACACTAATTCCCTAGTGTCACTTCATGTGTTCTTTTCCAAAACCATGTTGATCCACATGACCACAGACACACTAGTGGATTCTATGATGCAACTTCTGTCATGCTGGTGCAACATTCCATTCGGAAGTTGGTTTCCTATGTGTTTCTAGTCTCTATGACCATGGTTTGACACATGGAGCCCTAGAGTCATTGCATGTGTTCTTTTCCAAATACACACTGATCCCCAAGTGTCATTGCATGTGTTCTTTTCCAAAACAACATTGATCCTCATGACCACACACACTCTAGTGGATTCGGTGATGCAACATATATCATGCTGGTGCTACATTACATGTGGAAGTTGCTTTCCTGTGTTTTTTTTGTGACCATGGATTGACACATGGAGCCCCTATAGTCATTACATGTGTTCTTTTCCAAAACCACATTGATCCACTAGACTCATTGCATGTGTTCTTTTCCAAAACCACACTGATACCCTAGTGTCATTGCATATGTTCTTTTCCAAAACCACATTGATCCACATGACCAAACACACTCCAATTGATTCTCTCTGTGACCATGGTTTGACACATGGAGCCCCTAGAGTCATTGCATGTGTTATTTTCCAACATCCACATGATCACACACACTTCAGTAGATTATGTGATGCAACTTCTGTCATGCTAGTGCAACATTCCATGTGGAAGTTGCCTCCTATGTGTTTTTGGTCTCTATGACCATGGTTTGATACATGGAGCCCCTAAAGTCATTGCATATGTTCTTTTCCAAAACCACATTGATATCCTAGTGTCGCTGCATGTGTTCTTTTACAAAACCACACTGATCATCATGACCACACACACTCCAATGGATTCTGTGATGCAACTTCTATCATGCTGGTGCAACATTCCATGTGGAAGTTGCTTTCCTATGTGTTTTTTGTATCTATGACCATGGTTTAACACATGGAGCCCCTAGGGTCATGGCATGTTGATACTTTGCAAACGTATCTATAATTTTTGATGTTCCATGCTTGGTTTACATCTACTTTCTTATGTTTTGTCCACACTTTGGAGTATCTCTATACGCTTTCTTGGACTAACCTGTTTTCCGCGGTTTTTGGTTCCACGAAAGTCAGAAAAAAATATTCTCGGAATTGGACGGGACAAAAGCTGAAGTCAATATTTCACCGAGGGGGACACGGAGCTAGAATACGAGACGGAGAGGGTCCAGGGGCTGCCCACACCACCTGCCGCGTGGCCAGGCCTGGCCCGCGACATGGGGTGGTGTGGCCGCCTAGGCCACCCCATTGGCCTCCCCTTTCGCCTATAAGATGCCTCCGATACAAAAACCCTAAGTACCCGATCAAAATTCCACGAAAGAGTCTATAGCTGCCGTCATCTCCATTCCTAGATCGGGAGGGATCTGAAGCTCTTCTCGTCACCCTGCCGGAGGGCAGAATTCACCATGTAGGCCTTCTTCATCACCATGCCTGCCTCCGGTGTGATGCGTGAGTAGTTCATCCTTGGACTACGGGTCCATGTAGTAGCTAGATGGTTGGCTCTTCTCCTTTGTGCTATCATGTCTAGATCTTGTGAGCTCCGTTCATGATCAAGATCATCTATTTGTAATCATACATGTTGTGTTTGCGGGGATCCGATGGATATTGAGATGCTATTTCAGATTGATTATTGATTCTATCATGTCTTTGTTATTTGTGATCTTGCATGCTCTCCGTTGTTAGTAGATATCTTGGCCGAGTAGATGCTAGCAACTCCAAGAGGGAGTATTTATGCTCGATAGTGGGTTCATTCCTCTAGTAATCTGGGGAAGTGTCAGAAATCTCTAAGGTACTAGATGTGATGTTGCTACTAGGGAGAAAACAACAATCCTTTGTTCATAGAACAATCGTATTGCTTACTTTACACGCAATGCTTAATGCAATTATCTGTTGCTTGCAACATAATACTGGAGGGGGGTCGGATTGATAACCTGAAGGTGGATTATTAGTCATAGATGCAGTTGGATTATGGTCTATGTATAATGTTGTAATGCTCAATCAAATCTCATAGGATTCAAGATGATTAGTATATGCATGTATGCTTTCTCGATGTTTGTCAATTTCCCCGCTGTACTTTGTTCACCCAACATGTCATCCATCTTAAGTAGAATCACCACTAGTGAACTATGGACCCTGGTCCTTTCTTTTACTATTAATCTACAACTGTATACTACTTTATGTTTACTTTCTGCAAGCTTTTACTTTCTTCCACACAATACGTTTAATCCTTTGTTTTCAGCAAAACCGGTGAGATTGACAACCTCACTGTAAGTTGGGGGCGAAGTTCTGTGGTTGTGTTATGCAGGATTCCAAGTTGGAAACAACACCTTGGAGGTGTTTCCTTGCTCCTACTGGTTCGATAACCTTGGTTTCATAACTGAGGGAAACTTACTGTTGTGCTCATCATACCTTCCTCTTGGGGTTCCCCAATGAGCTCGACATCAACCACGAGCCAGCATGTATTTTTCTGGCACCGTTGCCGGGGAACAAAGAAGAAGAAGCTCCCACGTCAACCACGCGCCATCAAAAGTATTTTGTTGGCACCGTTGTCAGGGAGTTAAGGACATCTTCACAAGGGGAGTCCCTCATAACCAATCTCTTTAATTTGTTATTTTTTTTGCTTAGTTTTTTTGCTTTGTTTGCTTGTTTCTTTATCAAAAACACACAAAAAAAATTAGTTGTACTAAGTTTGCTTTATTTATTAAAAACACACAAAAAAATAGTTCCTATCTTAAGTTGCCATTATGTCTAGCGTTGCTCCAATCACTATGTCACCTGAGGAAATGATTTTCACTTTCGAACAAGGAATTGAAGAGAGTTTCAAAGAAGCTTGGTCTAGAATCTCTTATTTACGTGAAAAAACTGAACCTAAAATGACTCAAATCTTGTTTCTTAGCAGTTTTTATCTTGGAACTGCTCTTTGTTATAGATATGCTTTGGATGCTGTAGTGGGAGGAGATTTGCTCCAATGCAATGGGGATGATGCTTTTATTGCCATAAAGAAGTTGGTCTTTACTTACAACTTGTCTAGCAAATCTGATTCTTCCTTTATAAACATATTTGCTAGATTGAACACTCTTGAGACACACACTGCTAGTTTAAAAGATTGCTATAACACGCTTAGAGAGCATCATGATTATGTTCCAATAAATTCTGAACCCTCAAAATGGCTTCCCACAGTAAAGATTGTTATAAATAATGAAACTTTTCCTGCTTGCTGTGATATCCTGTCTGAATTTTGTCTTATGCCTAAGGATATCTATGAATCTTTGAATCTTTGGGGACTTTTTGAAGGAGGAGAAGAAATATTTCTTGCTAATAATGCCACAATCTTACCAATTGGAATAGCTGAAGGAGTGTTTACAAAGATCCTAGGGAAAATGGTTTCTATTGATTATCTTGTTATTGAATGTGTAGGAAAAGGACAAATTACACTTGGAAGATCCCTATTGAAACTCCTTGGAGCAATAATAGATGTGGAAAACGGCACCATGCACTTTGCTTGTCCACCAAACAATCATATTTTACCAAGGTTAAGAATAAAAGTAAGAGAGATAAGGGCAAGAAATTTTGTTTTAATGCTTCTTCATTTGAGAACACTTGATTCTTTTTCTTGCTTCTTATACCTAACTTAAAGGCGTTAAAGAAAAGTACTTATTGGGAGATAACCCAAAAGTTTTAGATGAGTTTTGAAAGTTATTACCTCTGTAATAACCGCTCCTTATCCTTTTTATTTGCTTTTTGTGCCAAGAGTAACCTCTAATGAGACAGAAGTAATGCTTGGGAAAGTTGTTGTCCCGAAACAGATTTTTGTGCTTCACTGTAAAAATTCGTGTAAAATCTCTGTACGTAGTTTTGAGGCGTTAATTTTTTTGCTTCTGCCACAGATTGTTATCTAACTTTCGTTAGTTCAACACTTTTCGATTTGAGCAACAGAAGGTCTTCGAAAAAATTGGTTTTTACCTGCTGGTCTGTTTTGACAGATTTGTGCCATTATTTTCATTTGCTTCTTATTGATTCCTTTTTGGGTTCTTTTTGGGGAATTGAGCTTTTTGAGGTAAGTTCTACAGTAGCTTGTGTTTTAATGGAAGTTCTTCATTAATAAAAATCTCAGGTTCTTCCAAACACTTCATTTTTATTGTTTCATGCACAGTTGTGTTGTTCTTGGAGCGTCTTTGTTTTCGTTTTCGTTTTCGTTTGCTTGGTTTTCTTAGTTTGCTTGAATAAATTGGTTGGACCCCCTCGTTCATACATTAGTTTTCAAATAGTTTGGTTTGGTTTGGAAAAGAGTAGGAAAAGTTCATGCTTAAGTGGTAAAAGGAGCTTGTTTTTGACTGTGACCTATGATTTGTCATGTCATGCTTGATATTTTTTTGGCTTTATGCTTAGTGATTTTTGCTGTAGCATGACTTGTTATAAACAATTGAGATTGCTTAATGTGCCTTGAAAGAATCATGCGTTGTTTTAGCATATTAAAGCATAGTATAGTGGTATTCTCCTTTGATGCTCTATTTGGGTTAACTTGGCGCATGCTCACACCATGTTATGACTATCCCAAGTCACCATAGCCTTTATGATCCTTAGTTTTCGACTAGTAATATCACTTTATGCTTTAATTAATGATGTTTTGTCTCTTTGCATGATTATGGCCATTATTGCTCTCCTAGTTTGTTGCTCCCAGTCTTTTGCTAGCCTCCATAACCAAGTATGAGTTCCACTCATGCACCCAACTCCAAATAAAACCAAGTTTTTCCAAAGAGTCCACCATACCTACCTATTAGCATTTTCTATTCCAAGTATATTCATGTTTTTATCTACCTTTTGAATTAAACTTGTTATGTGAAAACTAGTGTTAAAGCTCTCACGAACTTGATGGCACACTTTACTTTCTTGCACTTACTAATATTGAACCATTGCGTCCATCTTTGTTGCGTATATGCTTGTGCTTTATAAGTTGAAGTTAGCAAAACCATGTATCATGGGGAACGCTTTCAACATTGCACTTATTATTCCGTTGATATCATGATTCTTTTGCTTATGGATCCCGACGGTGTGAAATAAAAGGGGAACTTGTAAGATCATGGAGTTTGTATGTGTGTTAGAGAAACGCCTGGGCCGCTAGCCTAAGCCATGCCTAATCATGGTGGAAACTTGCAGCATAACTATAATGAGCACTCTATGAAGCATACTCCATAAAAACCTATGCAAATAGCAAATAAAAAGATGATGAGATGCTCATTGTTCGCTTGCCTTGTCATTTTGATTATGAGATAACTCTTGTATCATGTGCAAGGGGTACCCTGTTGGCGGTTCTCTATGATACATATGTACTTACAATGACAATAGCTTACTTGTGACTGAAGTTGAGTAGCATGAGGTTCAGTACTCGTAAGTAAGGGGCATGATATTTCAACATATAAATTGTTAAGCATATCCTCTTCGTTGTGTCACTTTAACCTTAATCACCTAAAGATGCTTATGGTAGGGGCAATGAGAGCTGAAAGCTAATAAGTACCATAATTTTTGGAAGCTCTTTATGAAACTTGAATCCCTGCTTCCTTCTATGAAGGCCTTTCTTTTACTTTTATGTTGAGTCTCCACCTTCTATCTTTATGCACCTATTGAGAGAGCATAGTGGCCATTCTTAGTTTAATGTGCATTGTCTGAAGAATTGTTGATTGATGCATAACTTTGATATTGCTTGTTCTTAAACTATTTGTATCTAGTCAACTTTATGAACTTTGAAGATGTCCTATGCAATTATGATTTGCTACTCTATGACGGACAAGCTGAATGCCACTATGTTATGTTTTCTTGATGTGAAACAAACAAAAAATTGCAAAGCATTGTTATTCATGAATCTTTTGTTTGTGCCTTTTCATGTTACAACATAGTTGCTATGTCTTATTGTTAGGACTTTATCTTTCATACTATGTTGAAGTACTATGATCCCAGCTATCAATGTTTACAAATACTTTGATCAAGTTTATGCTGGTTCATGTCACCTCAAAAATTATTCTATCTTTTTAGCACTTACCTACTCAAGGATGAGCAGGAGTTAAGCTTGGGGATGTTGATACGTTGCAAACGTATCTATAATTTTTGATGTTCCATGCTTGGTTTATATCTACTTTCTTATGTTTTGTCCACACTTTGGAGTATTTTTATACACTTTCTTGGACTAACCTATTAACAAGATGCCATAGTGCCAGCTGCTTATTTTCCGCTGTTTTTGGTTTTAGGAAAGTTAGAAAATGAATATTCTCGGAATTGGACGGGACAAAAGCCGACGTCAATATTTCACCGTGGGGGACACGGAGCCAGAATACGAGACTGAGAGGGTCCAGGGGCCACCCACACCACCTAGCCGTGTGGCCAGGCCTAGCCAGTGACAGGGGGTGGTGTGGCCGCATAGGCCACTCCCTCGGCCTCCCCTTTCACCTATAAGATGAAGGAAAATATGGCCTGAGAGGCAATAATAAAGTTGTTATTATATATTTCTTGTATATGATAGATGTTTATTTTGCATGCTATAATTGTATTGATAGGAAACATCAATACATGTGTGTTTAATAAACAAAAAGGGTTCCTAGTTATGCCTTTCTTATAGACTAGCTTGTTGATTAACAAGATGATCAAAGTTTCCTGATCATGGACATTGGATGTTGTTAATAACAAGGTCACAACATTTGTGAAATGATGTGATGAACATTCATCCGAAGTATAGCATTACGATCAAGTCATTATGTTTATATTGCTATAACATCATACAAATTATTCTTAGTCCTTAGACCATGAGATCATGTTAATTGCTAACACCAGAAGAGTATCTTGATAACATCAAACATCACACCGTAACAGGGTGAATATAAAGATGGGTTCAGTACTACGAAGGTGTTATGTTGAGGCTCATGGATCAAGAGTGGAATTCGTCAATCTAGATGACGGATAGATATACTCTGGGCCCTCTCGGTGATATCACATTAAGATAGCTTGCAAGCAAGTGATGTGATCACTAGAATGTTATATCACGGGAACGAGAAAAGAGTGCATGTCGGTAACGAGATCAAACTAGGTATTTGGATACCGATGATCGAATCTCGGACATGTATTATATCATGAGACAATGGGATTAAATTGTTGACGTTAAAGGTTCTCACGATCACAGAAGTCATCGTTGAATGTGCAGGAGTCACTATGGATCTCCAGGTCCCGCTTCTGATTATTGATCTGAGAGGAGTCTCAATCATGTATGTATTATTCGCGAACCGTAGGGTGACACACTTAAGGGTTACCGGACAACATTTAGGAGCACATATGTTCCAGACAAAAGGTTTGCAAAGCGCAGGAAATGTTTCGATAGAAACAGGAATTGTTTCGATAGAAACCGGAATTGTTTCGGGTGAAATTGCAGAAAGTGGTTCTGCATGTGATATTGAAATGTTGCAAGGGTTTTATGTGAATGTTTGTTAATTAAAGTAATTAACAAAATTCTGAATAAAATAAATAAAAGAGTTTTATTAAATGAGAGAGCATTAAATTTGGAGAAATTTAATGCATTTAAAGTGGAGACTTTAAAAGAGAATGTAAAGGGGCATTTTAATGTGGAGGGGTTACCACCACATGAATGGGGGAGGTGAGGGGTCACCCCCCATGCGCCGGCCATGGAGAGAGGGGGCACCCCCCTCCTCCTATAAAAGGCCACCCATTCCCTCCTTCATCCTCACACCTCCTCGTGAAGGATCTCTCTCCCCCTCTAGATATTCCCCCATGGTCTCGGATTAGCGAGATACATGTTCCCGGTGGCCTTGCGTCTGGAAGGAGTTGCTGCTTCTGCTGATTCGCTGGAGCGAGGAGGTGGAGGTTGTCCGGTGGCTTGAACATGTGTGCGAGGACGGATGCGCTGCTGATTTGCGGCGCTCGGACTTCCACACGATCTTGAGATCGGCAAGCGTACGACTACATCAACCACGAGTTCCTACTCGTTAACAAAACTCGTTTTCTTCGAGGGTAAGTTCTCCATGGATGTATGTCCACCCGTTGCTCTATATCTAGTAGATAGATCTTGGCGTATAGTTCTCATCGTAGGAAATTTTTTGTTTTCTATGCTACGGACCCAACAGCGGCCCGGACCAACCTTACATGTCATCGTACATGAGACCGGTTCCACGACTGACATGGAACTTGTTTTGCATAAGTGGCTGGCGGGTGTCTGTCTCTCCTACTATAGTCAATATCGGATTTACAACGAGTTGCTAATAACTTGGTTATCCTCGTTGTGGTTCATGTTCGTAGGTAAGACCGGTTCTATCTCCGAAAGCCCTAAGCCACGTAAAACTTGCAATTGATAAATTAGAGGCGTCTAGTTTAGATCGTTGCTAGGCTAGTGTCTTGATATGGTATTGTTGTAAGTAGATGTATGATAGTACAACTCACTTAACATGTAAGTTCCATAGACCTTGGCCTTACACACAAAGGAATGATAGAGATCATACCACGATGCAAATGATAGAGATCAAATGCATGGACCATATCACATCACTTCACACATTAGATGTTAGCATCTTATATTGCTAGTTTGGCGCTTTTGGTAGCATTATAAGATAACCCCTCATTTAGATATCAAGATAAAATGTGTTCTTCCTTAAGTATGCACCGTTTTGTGGATCGTGTTTTGAGGCATCACGTGATGATCGGGTGTTCTTGACTCTACGCTTTCATACAACGGGTGTAAGACAGTTTTACACACGCGAATACTAAGGTTCTTACTTGGCGAGCCTAGCATGTACAGACATGGCCTCGGAACACGGACCGAAAGGTTAAGCATGAGTCATATAGTTGATATGATGCCCATATAGATGCTCGCCTTTGAAGCTACACCGACTCACGTGATGATCGGACTTGGTGTAGTTGATTTGGTTCATGTAATCACCAAAAGGACACGAGGGATGTCGTTTTTGAGTGGGAGTTCATTAGTAATTTGGATTAGTTGAACTCAATCTATTATAAAACTTAGTCTAAATATATTTTACAAATTCTGTTGTAGATGGCACCACCTGCTTTTAATTTCAATGTGTTCATGGAGAAAGAGAAGCTTGCTGCGAATGGTAGCAACTTCACCAACTGGGCTATGAATTTGAGGATTCTCCTCACTGCTGCACAAAAGAAATATGTGCTAGAGGCGCCGCTAGGCCCCCCACCAGCTCCTGATGCCCCTGACGAGGAAAAGAACGTCTATATAACTCGTCAGGAGGACCACAACTTAGTTCATTGCGGCATACTGTATGGGCTAGAGCCAGAACTTCGAAAACGTTTCGAAAATGGCAATGCCTTTGATACCATGGGAGAATTGAAAATGATTTTCGATACCCATGCTGCCGTAGAGAGTTATAATGCTTCTAAAAAGTTCTTTAGCTGCATGATGGAAGAGAACAGCTCCATTAGTGAGCATGTACTCAAAATGTCTGGGTACGCCGATAAGCTTGTGTCCTTGGGAATAACGATTCCCATTGACTTAGGCATACATCGTGTTCTCCAATCTTTGCCACCTAGCTACAAGAGCTTCGTGATGAACTATAATATTCAGGGCATGAAGAAGTCTCTTCCCGAGCTTCTGTCAATGCTTAAGACTGCAGAAGTGGAGATTAGGAAAGAACATCAAGTGTTGATGATCAATAAGACCACCGGTTTCAAGAAGCACAAGAAAGGCAAGCAGAAGGGAAAGAAGGGTGGCAAATATGTTACCGCGCCTGAAAAGAAACCCTGAGCTGGCCCTAAGTCTGACACCGAGTGCTACTATTGCAAGGGGACTGGCCATTGGAAGCGCAACTGCCCAAAGTATTTGGCAGACAAAAAGGCTGGCAAGGTAAACAAAGGTATATGTGATATACATGTTATTGATGTGTACTTGACTAGTACTCGCAGTAGCACCTGGGTATTTGATACGGGATCGGTTGCTAATATATGTAACTCAGTTCAGGGGCTGCGGAACAAGCGACAACTAGCAAGGGATGAGGTCACGATGCGGGTCGGCAATGGATCAAGAATTGATGTGATCGCCGTCGGAACGCTGCCTCTCCATATGCCGTCGGGATTAGTTATAAACCTGAATAATTGTTATTTGGTGCCTGCACTGAGCATGAACATTGTATCCAGATCATGTTTGATGCAAAGTGGTTATTCGTTTAAGTCTGAAAACAATGGTTGTTCGATTTATATGAATAATATCTTTTATGGTCATGCACCTATGTTGAATGGTTTATTTCTATTGGATCTCGATAGTAGTATTACGCATATTCATAATGTTGATGCTAAAAGGATTAAACTTGATAATGATATATCTGCATATATGTGGCACTGCCATCTAGGTCATATTGGCGTTAAACGCATGAAGAAACTCCATTCTGATGGACTTTTGGAATCACTTGATTTTGTATCATTTGATACATGTGAGCCATGCCTTATGGGCAAGATGACTAGAATGCCATTTTCCGGTTCAATGGAACGGGCGACAGATTTATTGGAAATCATACATACTGATGTGTGTAGACCAATGAGTGTGTCGGCGCGAGGTGGATATCGTTATTTTGTTACTTTCACGGATGATTTGAGTAGATACGGGTATATCTATTTGATGAAACATAAGTCTGAAACCTTTGAAAAGTTCAAAGAATTTCAGAATGAAGTGGAAAATCATCGTAATAGAAAGATCAAATTTCTGCGGTCCGACCGTGGAGGAGAGTATCTTAGTTACGAGTTTAGCACACATATGAAAGACTGTGGAATAGTTTCACAACTCACGCCTGCCAGAACACCACAACGTAATGGTGTGTCAGAACGTCGTAATCGTACTTTATTGGATATGGTTTGATCTATGATGTCTCTGACTGACTTGCCACTGTCATTTTGGGGTTATGCACTAGAAACCGCTACATTCACTTTAAATAGGGCACAATCTAAATCCGTTGAAAAGACACCGTGTGAATTATGGTTTGGAAACAAACCTAAGCTGTCATTTCTTAAAGTTTGGGGATGTGATGTTTATGTGAAGAAACTTCAACCGGATAAACTCGAACCCAAAGTGGAAAAATGCGTCTTCATAGGATACCCTAAGGAAACGATTGGGTATACCTTCTATCACAAATCCGAGGGCAAGGTCTTTGTTGCCAAGAATGGATCCTTTCTTGAGAAGGAGTTTCTCGCGAAAGGTGTGAGTAGTCGGAAGGTAGAACTCGAAGAGGTTATTGAACCTTCTCTTCATGAAATGGCGAGTAGCGCAGCACCGGAAGTTGTTTCGGAGTTGACTTCACCTAATGAAGAGAGAGCTAATGATATTGATCATGAAACTCCGAAAGAGGACACTACCGAACCTCGTAGGTCAAGCAGAACACGTGCAACTCCTGAACTGTACGGCAATCCTGTTATAAATTTCATGATTGATGAAATAAATGACCCTCCGACGTATGAAGAAGCGATGATGAGCCCTGATTCCAACAAATGGCTAGAAGCCATTAAATCCGAGATGGAATCCATGTACAAAAACCAGGTTTGGACCTTGGTGGACTTACCTCACGATCGAAAGGCCGTTGAGAATAAATGGATTTTCAAAAGAAAAACTGATGCTGATGGTAATGTAACCATCTATAAGGCTCGACTTGTCGCAAAGGGGTTTCGACAAATTCAAGGAGTTGACTACGATGAGACATTCTCTCCCGTAGCGATGCTTAAGTCGTGTAGGATTATGTTAGCAATTGCTGCATATTTCGATTATGAAATATGGCAGATGGATGTCAAAACTGCATTCCTCAATGGTAATATTGAAGAAGAGTTGTATATGATACAACCAAAGGGTTTTTTCGATCCTAAGGATGCTAATAAGGTGTGCAAACTTCAGCGATCCATCTATGGACTGAAGCAAGCATCCCGGAGTTGGAATCTCCGCTTTGATGAGGTGATCAAAGAGTTTGGATTTGTCCAAACTTATGGAGAGGCTTGTATTTATAAGAAAGTAAGTGGGAGCAATGTGGCATTTCTGATATTATATGTGGATGACATATTATTGATTGGAAATGATATAGATCTTTTAAACAGTGTTAAAAGTTATCTAAACAGCAAATTTTCGATGAAGGACCTTAGTGAAGCTTCATATATATTAGGCATTAAAATCTATAGAGATAGATCAAGACGCCTAATTGGGCTATCGCAGAGTACATACCTTGATAAGATATTAAAGAAGTTTAATATGGACGAAAGTAAGAAGGGGTTCTTACCTATGTTGCAAGGCAAGACATTGAGTAATACTCAAAGTCCGGCTACGGCGGAAGAAAGAGAGATGATGTATAAGATCCCCTATGCCTCGGCCATAGGCTCTATTATGTATGCCATGCTATGTACAAGACCGGATGTGGCACATGCTATTAGTTTGACTAGTAGGTACCAATCTGATCCAGGTTCGGAACACTGGATAGCGGTAAAGAACATCCTCAAGTACTTGAGAAGAACTAAGGATATGTTTCTTATATACGGAGGTGAAGAAGAGCTAGTCGCTAAGTGTTATGTCGATGCTAGCTTTGACACCGATCTGGATGACTCTAAGTCTCAATCCGGATACGTATTTCTCTAGAACGAAGCAGCAGTTAGTTGGAGGAGTTCCAAACAACCTGTGGTGATTGGATCAACAACGGAGGCGGAATATGTTGCTTCTTCAGAAGCGGCGCATGAGGTAGTTTGGATGAAAGAGTTCATTACAGAACTGGGTGTGGTTCCCAGTGCGTTGGACCCGATGGTGATCTATTGTGACAACAATGGAGCCATAGCCAACGCAAAGGAACCAAGGTCTCACAAGAATTCCAAACATATTAAGCGCCGGTTTCACTCCATCCGCGAGCATGTCAAGGATGGAGATATAAAGATTTGTAAAGTGCACACGGACCTAAATGTAGCAGATCCGTTGACTAAAGTTCTCCCTAGGGCAAAACATGATCAGCACCAGAACTCCATGGGTGTTAGATTTATCACTATGTAAACTAGATTATTGTCTCCAGTGCAAGTGGGAGACTGAAGGAAATATGCCCTAAGAGGCAATAATAAAGTTGTTATTATATATTTCTTGTATATGATAGATGTTTATGTTGCATGCTGTAATTGTATTGATAGGAAACATCAATACATGTGTGTTTAATAAACAAAAAGGGTTCCTAGTTATGCCTCTCTTATAGACTAGTTTGTTGATTAACAAGATGATCAAAGTTTCCTGATCATGGACATTGGATGATGTTAATAACAAGGTCACAGCATTTGTGAAATGATATGATGAACATTCATCCAAAGTATAGCATTACGATCAAGTCATTATGTTGATATTTCTATAACATCATACAAAGTAGTCTTAGTCCTTAGACCATGAGATCATGTTAATTGCTAACACCGGAAGAGTATCTTGATAACATCAAACGTCACACCGTAACAGGGTGACTATAAAGATGGGTTCAGTACTACGAAGGTGTTATGTTGAGGCTCATGGATCAAGAGTGGAATTTGTCAATCCAGATGATGGATAGGTATACTCTGGGCCCTCTCGGTGATATCACATTAAGATAGATTGCAAGCAAGTGATGTGATCACTAGAATGTTATATCACGGGAACGAGAAAAGAGTGCATGTCGGTAACGAGATCAAACTAGGTATGTGGATACCGATGATCGAATCTCGGACATGTATTATATCATGAGACAAAGTAATTAAATTGCTGACGTTAAAGGATCTCACGATCACAGAAGTCATCGTTGAATGTGTAGGAGTCAGTATGGATCTCCAGGTCCCACTTCTGATTATTGATCTGAGAGGAGTCTCAATCATGTATGCATTATTCGCGAACCGTAGGGTGACATACTTAAGGGTTGCCGGACACCATTTAGGAGCACATATGTTCCAGACAAAAGGTTTGCAAAGCACAGGAAATGTTTCGATCGAAACAGGAATTGTTTCGATAGAAACCGGAATTGTTTCGGGTGAAATTGCAGAAAGTGGTTCTCCATGTGATATTGAAATGTTGCAAGGGGTTTTATGTGAATGTTTGTTAATTAAAGTAATTAACAAAATTCTGAATAAAATAAATAAAAGAGTTTTATTAAATGAGAGAGCATTAAATTTGGAGAAATTTAATGCATTTAAAGCGGAGACTTTAAAAGAGAATGTAAATGGGCATTTTAATGTGGAGGGGTTACCACCACATGAATGGGGAGGTGAGGGGTCACCCCCCATGCGCCGGCCATGGAGAGAGGGGGCACCCCCCTTCCTCCTATAAAAGGCCACCCATTCCCTCCTTCATCCTCACACCTCCTCATGAAGGATCTCTCTCCCGCTCTAGATATTCCCCCATGGTCTCGGATTAGCGAGATACATGTTCCCGGTGGCTTTGCGTCTGGAAGGAGTTGCTGCTTCCGCTGATTCGCTGGAGCGAGGAGGTGGAGGTTGTCTGGTGGCTTGAACGTGTGTGCAAGGACGGATGCGCTACTGATTTGCGGCGCTCGGACTTCCACACGATCTTGAGATCGGCAAGCGTACGACTACATCAACCACGAGTTCCTACTCGTTAACAAAACTCGTTGTCTTCGAGGGTAAGTTCTCCATGGATGTATGTCCACCCGTTGCTCTGTATCTAGTAGATAGATCTTGGCGTATAGTTCTCATCGTAGGAATTTTTTTGTTTTCTATGCTCCGGACCCAACATAAGATGCCTCCGATACAGAAACCCTAAGTACCCTATCAAAATTCCACAAAAGAGTCTATAGCCGCCGTCATCTCCATCCCTAGATCGGGACAGGTTTGAAGCTCTTCCCGGCACCCTACGGGAGAGGGGAATTCACCCTGGAGGCCTTCTTCATCACCATGCAAGCCTCTGGTGTGATGCGTGAGTAGTTCATCCTTGGACTATGGATCCATATAGTAGCTAGATGGTTGGTTCTTCTCCTTTGTGCTATCATGTCTAGATCTTGTGAGCTACGTTCATGATCAAGATCATCTATTTGTAATTCTACATGTTGTGTTTGCGGGGATCCGATGGATATTGAGATGCTTTTTCAAATTGATTATTGATTTTATCATGTCTTTTTTATTTGTGATCTTGCATGCTTTCCGTTGTTAGTAGCTATCTTGGCCAAGTAGATGCTAGCAACTCCAAGAGTTAGTATTTATGCTCGATAGTGGGTTCATGCATCTGGTAATCTGGGGAAGTGACAGAAATCTCTAAGTTACTAGATGTGCTGTTGCTACTAGGGAGAAAACAACAATCCTTTGTTCATAGAATAATCATATTGTTTACTTTACACGCAATTCGTAAAGCAATAACCTGTTGCTTGCAACTTAATACTGGAGGGGGTTCGGATGATAACCTAAAGGTGGATTATTAGTAATAGATGTAGTTGGATGGCGGTCTATGTATAATGTTGTAATGCCCAATCAAGTTCCAAAGGAGTCAAGATGATTAGTATATGCATGTATTGCTTTCTCGATGTTTGTCAATTGCCCCGCTATAATTTGTTCACCCAGCATGTCATCTATCTTAAGGAGACTAACCACTAGTGAACTATGGACCCTGGTCCTTTCTTTTACTATCAATCTACAACTGTTTAGTGCCTTATGTTTACTTTCTGGAAGCTTTTAATTTCTTCCACACAATACGTTTAATCCTTTATTTTCAGCAAAAGCAGTGAGATTGACAACCTCACTGTAAGTTGGGGGCGAAGTTCTGTGGTTGTGTTGTGCATGATTCCAAGTTGGAAACAACACCTTGGAGGTGTTTCCTTGCTCCTACTGGTTCGATAACCTTGGTTTCATAACCGAGGGAAACTTACTGATGTGCTCATCATACCTTCCTCCTGAGGTTCACCAACGAGCTCGACATCAATGACGAGCTAGCACATGTGTTGTTTTCCAAAACCACACTGATCCCATAGAGTCATTGCATGTGTGCTTTCCCAAAACCTCATTGATCTAGATGACCACACACACTCTAGTGGATTCTGTGGTGCAACTTCTGTCATGCTGGTGCAACATTCCATGTGGAAGTTGCTTTCCCTATGTGTTTTTGGTCTCTGTGACCATGGTGTGACACATGGAGCCCCTAGTGTCATTTCATGTGTTTTTTCCCAAAAGCTCATTCATACAGATGACCACACATATTCTAGTGGATTTTGTGGTGCAACTTCTGTCATGTTGGTGCAAAATTCCATGTGGAAGTTGCTTTCCAATGTGTTTTTTGTCTTTGTGACCATGGTTTGACACATGGAGCTCCTAGAGTCATTGCATCTGTTCTTTTCCAAAATCACACTAATCCCCTAGTGTCATTGCATGTGTTATTTTACAAAACCTCATTGATCCACATGACCACACACACTCTAGTGGATTCTGTGATGCAACTATCATGCTGGTGCAACATTCCATGTGGAAGTTGCTTTCCTATGTATTTTCGGTCTCTGTGACCATGGTTTGACACATGGAGCCCCTAGAGTCATTGCACGTGTTGTTTTCCAAAACAAAACTAATTCCCTAGTGTCACTTCATGTGTTCTTTTCCAAAACCACGTTGATCCACATGACCACGGACACTCCAGTGGATTCTGTGATGCAACTTCTGACATGCTGGTGCAATATTCCATGTGGAAGTTTCTTTCCTATATGTTTTTGGTCTCTGTGACCATGGTTTAACACATGGAGCCTCTAGAGTCATTGCACGTGTTATTTTTCCAAAACCACACTAATCGCCTAGTCTCATTGCATGTGTTCTTTTCAAAACCACATTGATCAACATGACCACACACATTTCAGTGGATTATGTGGTTAAACTTATGTCATGCTGGTGCAACACTCCATGTGGAAGTTGATTTCCTATGTGTTTTTGGTCTCTGTGACCATAGTTTGACACATGAAGCCCCTAGAGCCATTACATGTATTCTTTTCCAAATATACACTGATCCACAAGTGTCATTGCATGTGTTCTTTTCCCAAACCACATTGATCCACATGACCACACACACTCCAGTGGATTCTATGATGCAACATATGTCATGATGGTGCTACATTTCATGTGGAAGTTGCTTTCCTTTGTGTTTTTCGTCTATGTGACCATGGATTGACACATGGAGCCCCTAGAGTCATTCGGTGTGTTCTTTTCAAAAACCACATTGATCCACTAGAGTCATTGCATGTGTTCTTTTTCCGAAACCACAATGACACCCTAGTGTCATTGCATGTGTTCTTTTCCAAAACCACATTGATCCACATGACCACACACACTCTAGTGGATTTTGTGATGCCACTCCTGTCATGCTGGTGCAACATTCCATGTGGAAGTTTCTTCCTATGTGTTTTTGGTATGTGTGACCATGGTTTGATACATGGAGACCCTGAAGTCATTGCATGTGTTGTTTTCCCAAACCACACTAATCTCCTAGTGTCATTGCATGTGTTCTTTTCCAAAACCACACCGATCGACATGACCACGCACACTCTAGTGAATCCTGTGATGCAACATATGTCATATTGGTGCCACATTCCTTGTGGAAGTTGCTTTCATGTGTATTTTTCGTCTATGTGACCATGGATTGACACATGGAGCCCCTAGAGTCATTGCATGTGTTCTTTTTGAAAACCACATTGATCCCCTAGAGTCATTGCATGTGTTCTTTTCCAAATACACACTGATCCGAAATGTCAATGCATGTGTTCTTTTCAAAAACCACATTGATCCACATGACCACACACACTCTAGTGGATTCTATGGTGCATCTTCTGTCATGCTAGTGTAACATTCCATGTGGAAGTTGCTTCCTATGTGTTTTTGGTCTCTGTGACCATGGTTTGATACATGGAGCCCCTAAAGTCATTGCATGTGTTCTTTTCCAAAACCACACTAATCTCCTAGTGTCATTGCATGTGTTATTTTCCATAACCACACTGATCCACATGACCACATACATTCTAGTGGATTCTGTGATGCAACATCTGTCATGCTAGTGCAACATTCCATGTGGAATTTGCTTTCCTATGTGTTTTTGGTCTCTATGACCATGGTTTTACACATGGAGAACCTAGAGTCATTGCATGTGTTATTTTCCCAAACCACACTGATCCCATAGTCATTGCATGTGTTCTTTCCAAAACATCATTGATCTAGATGACCACACACACTCTAGGAGATTTTGTGGTGAAACTTCTGTCACGCTGGTGCAACATTCCATGTGGAAGTTGCTTTCCTATGTCTTTTTGGTCTCCGTGACCATGGTTTGACACATGGAGCCCCAAGTGTCATTGCATTTATTCTTTTCCAAAACCAAATTGATCCACATGACCACACACATTCCAATGGATTCTATGGTGCAACTTCTATCATGTTGGTGCAACATTCCATGTGGAAGTTGCTTTCCTATATGTTTTTGGTCTCTGTGACCATGGTTTGACACTTGGAGCTACTAGAGTCATTGCATCTGTTCTTTTCCAAAATCACACTAATCCCCTAGTGTCATTGCATGTGTTATTTTCCAAAAACCACATTGATCCACTTGACCACACATACACTCTAGTGGATTCTACGATCGAACTGTCATGTGGGTGCAACATTCCATGTGGAAGTTGCTTTCCTATGTATTTTTGGTCTCTATGACCATGGTTTCACACATGGAGCCCCTAGAGTCATTGCATGCGTTCTTTTCCAAAACAACACTAATTCCCTAGGGTCACTTCATGTGTTATTTTCCAAAACCACGTTGATCCACATGACCACAGATACTCCAGTGGATTCTGTGATGCAACTTCTGTCATGCTGGTGCAACATTCCATGTGGAAGATGCTTTCCTATGTGTTCTTGGTCTTTGTGACCATGGTTTGACACATGGAGCCCCTAGAGTCATTGCATGTGTTCTTTTCCAAATCCACACTGATTTCCTAGTGTCATTTCATGTGTTATTTTACAAAACCACATTGGTCCACATGACCACACACACTCCTGCAGATTCTATGGTGCAACTTCTATCATGCTGGTGCAACATTCCATGTTGAAGTTTCTTGCCAATGTGTTTTTGGTCTCTGTGACCATGGTTTGACACATGGAGCCCCTAGAGTCATTGCACGTGTTCTTTTTCGAAAACCACATTAACCCCCTAGTCTCATTGCATGTGTTCGTTTCCAAAACCACATTGATCCACATGACCACACACATTTTAGTGGAATATGTGGTTAAACTTATGTCATGCTGGTGCAACATTCCATGTGAAAGGTTCTTTCCTATGTGTTTTTGGTCTCTATAACCATGGTTTTACACATGGATCCCCTAGAGTCATTGCATGTGTTCTTTTCCAAATCCACACTGATCCCCTAGTGTCATTGCATGTCTTATTTTCCAAAACCACATTGATCCACATGACCACACACACTCCACTGGATTCTGTGATTCAACGTTTTTCATGTTGGTGCAACATTCCATGTGGAAGTTGGTTTCCTATGTGTTTATTGTCTCTATGACCATGTTTTAACACATGGAGCCCCTAGAGTAATTGCATGTGTTCTTTTCCAAAACCACACTAATTCCCTAGTGTTACTTCATGTGTTCTTTTCGAAAACAACGTTGATCCACATTAGTGGATTTTGTAGTGCACCTTTTGTCATGCTGGTGCAACATTCCATGTGGAACTTTCTTTCCTATGTCATTTTGGTCTCTGTGACCATGGTTTGACACATGGAGCCTCTAGAGTCATTGCATGTGTACTTTTCCAAACCACACTGATCCCTTAGTGTCATTGCATTTGTTGTTTTCCAAATCCACATTGATCCACATGACCATACAAACTCCAGTGGATTCTGTGATGCAACTTCTATCATGCTGGTGCAACATTCCAGGTGGAAGTTGCTTTCCTATCTGTTTTTGTTCACTGTGACCATGGTTAACACATGTTGCACCTAGAGTCATTGCATGTGTACTTTTCCAAAACCACATTGATCCCATAGTGTCATTCCATGAGTTCTTCTACCCACATTGGTCCACATGACCACACACACTCTTGTGGATTCTATGGTCCAACTTCTATCATGCTGGTGCAACATTCCATGTGGAAGTTTCTTTCCTATGTCTTTTTGGTCTGTGTGACCAAGGTTTGATACATGGAGCCGCTAGAGTCATTGCGTGCATTCTTTTCCAAAAACACAGTAATCCCCTAGTGTCATTGCATGTGTTATTTTCCAAAACTACATTGATCCACATGACCACACACACTCAAGTGGATTCTGTGGTGCAACTTCTATCATGTTGGTGCAGCATTCCCTATGAAAGTTGCTTTCCTATGTGTCATTACTTGGACCCTGTAGAGTCATTGCATGTGCTCTTTTCCAAAACCACATTGATCCCCTAGTGTCATTACATGTGTTATTTTCAAAAACCACATTGATCCACATGAACACACACACTCTAGTGGATTCTATGGTGCAACTTCTGTCATACTGGTGCAACATTCCATGTGGAAGTTACTTTCCTTTGTGTTTTTGCTCTCTGTGACCCTAGTTTGACACATGGAGCCCCTAGAGTCATTACATGTGTGCTTTCCCAAAACCACACTAATTCCCTCCTGTCACTAGATGTGTTCTTTTCCAAAACCATATTGATCCACATGACCACACACTCCAGTGGATTCTGTGATGCAATTTCTATCATGCTGGTGCAACATTCCATGTGGAAGTTGCTTTCCTATGTGTTTTTTTGTCTTTGTGACCAAGGTTTTCGGCATGGAGCCCCTAGATTCATTGCATGTGTTCTTTTCCAAAAACAACACTGATCCCCTAGTGTCATTCCATGTGTTATTTTCTAAAACCACATTGATCCACACGACCACACACACTCCAGTGGATTCTGTGATGCAACTTCTGCCATGCTAGTGCAACATTCCATATGGAAGTTGGTTTCCTATGTGTTTATTGTCTCTGTGACCATGGTTTGACACATGGAGCCCCTAGAGTCATTGCATGTGTTCTTTTCCAAACCCACACTTATTCCCTGGTGTCACTTCATGTGTTCTTTTCCAAAACCACGTTGATCCACATGATCACACACACTCAAGTGGATTCTGTGGTGCAACTTGTGTCATGCTGGTGCAACATTCCATGTGGAAGTTGTTGTCCTATGTGTTTTTGGTGTCTATAACCATGGTTTTACACATGGAGTCCCTAGATTCACTGCATGCGTTCGTTCAAAAAAAGAGTCATTGCATGTGTTCTTTTCCAAAGCCACGCTGATCCCCTAGTGTCATTGCATTCATTATTTTCCAAATCAAAATTGATCCACATGACCACACACACTCCAGTGGATTATGTGATGCAACTTGTGTCATTCTGGTGCAACATTCCATGTGGAATTTGCTTTCTTATGTGTTTTTGGTCTATGTGACCATTGTTTGACACATGGAGCCCTAGAGTCATTGCATGTGTTTTTTTCTAAAACCACACTGATCCCCTAGTGTCATTTCATGTGTTATTTTACAAAACCTCATTGATCCACATGACCACACAATCTCTTGTGGATTATCTGGTGCACCTTCTTTCATGCTAGTGCAACATTCCATGTGGAAGTTGATTTCCATGTATTTTTGGTCTCTGTGACCATGGTTTGACAGATGGAGCCCCTAGAGTCATTGCATGTGTTCTTTTCCAAACCCACACTTATTCCCTGGTGTCACTTCATGTGTTCTTTTCCAAAACCACGTTGATCCACATGATCACACACACTCAAGTGGATTCTGTGGTGCAACTTGTGTCATGCTGGTGCAACATTCCATGTGGAAGTTGTTGTCCTATGTGTTTTTGGTGTCTATAACCATGGTTTTACACATGGAGTCCCTAGATTCACTGCATGCGTTCGTTCAAAAAAAGAGTCATTGCATGTGTTCTTTTCCAAAGCCACGCTGATCCCCTAGTGTCATTGCATTCATTATTTTCCAAATCAAAATTGATCCACATGACCACACACACTCCAGTGGATTATGTGATGCAACTTGTGTCATTCTGGTGCAACATTCCATGTGGAATTTGCTTTCTTATGTGTTTTTGGTCTATGTGACCATTGTTTGACACATGGAGCCCTAGAGTCATTGCATGTGTTCTTTTCTAAAACCACACTGATCCCCTAGTGTCATTTCATGTGTTATTTTACAAAACCTCATTGATCCACATGACCACACAATCTCTTGTGGATTATCTGGTGCACCTTCTTTCATGCTAGTGCAACATTCCATGTGGAAGTTGATTTCCATGTATTTTTGGTCTCTGTGACCATGGTTTGACAGATGGAGCCCCTAGAGTCATTGCATGTGTTATTTTCCAAAACCACACTCATCCCCAAGTAGCATTGCATGTGTACTTTTATAAAACCACATTGATCCACATGCCCACCGTAATACCTCGGACCCTATGCTCTAAGTAACAAGCCAGGAATGAAGCCAAAGTGCATAAGGTGTCCTACCGAGGAGGCCCAAGGGCCACCCACGTGTAGGTCCCATCTGAGCGGAACAGGGCACGGTACCGGTCAACCACCCTATCCACTTTGCAAGAACATCGTGACAATATCGAGCGGCGTAGTCGACAGGTAAAGCGATCAGACATACACACAAGTGTGTATGTCCTCGACATACAAAAGCACATCAGAGTCAAACCATCTAACAGAAATAGAAATATTGCAACGCCATACAGAAAGATCCAAACACCCTAGATAGATATAATAGTTTAGGATACATCCTCATACATCAATCAACATAGTATCAAGCGGAAGCAAAAGACAAGATCCGAGCACGGATTAAGAAGCAAATCGACATAAGATGCCATAGAAATAAACACATCCCGCCCACAGATCTCACGGATCTCCATCCCTACTCATCAGTGTAGCATCCCAATTGACTAACAATTGTAATGCTACTTGGACTAGTAATATAATGGCTACTTCCTATATACAATTGTTGCATCATAATTATATCATGCTCATGTCATCATGCCACCTTGCATTTGAGCATCATATAAAACCCTTTTTCTTTTGGTTCTTCTCTCATATGCATTATTAATTATTTTTTGCCTCTTGATATTGTATTTGGTTATTGATATATTGTTTAAATGCCCAAGTTGAGTTGGGGGCATATCTTTTATTCAACTCCATCACCTTTCTTTGTCACCACCTTACAATTCCACCACCCTAATTTCACATGGGCTTTATTTATTTTTGGCATTTAATCTAGCTCATGTGGGTTAGTGTGGATCTAATCTCTTTTTCTTTTGCTTGGCCTTACTCCACATTTTAGGAATGCATAAGAGTAATGACATGTTATTATTTTGTTTTCACAAGAATTTAAACATGGCATTAAATATTTTGCATGGGCCATGCGACCACCATCACCACCTTTAGCCCCTTTGTTTTTCTTTTTGATTAGTGTATCTTTCTTTGTGGGATCTTTCCACCTCTCTCCACCATTCTCTCCTCCCAACCAAAACCATTTTCCCCTCATGCATGATCAAGTGGGAATTTTCTCCTTTGACTTTAACACCTCTCTCTCCTTTTGGTGTTGTCCTCACCATCACCTTGTGTTCCACTACCAAACCCTCATCACTTTCCCTTTGATTCATATTGCAAAAACTTCCAAAAATGGTTTATTCTTGGGCTTGTTAAATCTGCAACAAAACAAAAATCAAAACAGTTAATAAAATAAAAAGAAAAACGAGTTAAAGAGAAAAGCCCAGCAGCAGCAGCCCTTACCTGTTCGCTGCCCTCTCCCGGCCCAACCTGCCTCCCCAGCCCATACCGCTTCGCCGTCACGCCGACGCGGCCCCTGTTTCTCTTCCTCCTCGTCTGACGCCGTTTCGGCCGCTCTCTCTCGGCAGCAGACGGAAAGCAGCAGCGGGCAGGTGGCCATCCTCCGCCGTCTGCCGCGTCAGCTCGCGCCCTCCCTACGCCATCTCCCCTCCATCTTATCCTCGCGCCGAGCCGCGTCCTTTCCCGAACCCTAGCTCCCTTCTCCGTCCCCTTCCTCCCTCTGCTCTGCTGTACCCTGGCCGCCGTCAGACAGAGCGCCGCGACGCCGTTGCCGCCCTAGCCGGTGATCGAGAACTCGTCGGGGAACGTCGATGTGGTCCGAGGCGTCGATTCCACCTGCGAGGAGGAGCCGAACACGCCCGCACCTGCCCCCTCGCCAGCGATCAGTACACCACCGCAGCAACCTCGCCGTCCCCCTCCGCTCCGACCACCCCGCCCTCTGTATTCCGTGGGAATCGGACGAGGTGAGCTTCCCCTCGACCCCCTTCTGTTTCCCCCCCCCCCCTCTGCGTGCCGAGCGCCACCCATATTTGCCCCCCGCCGGTGAACTGCCTCGCCGCCGCACAGACCTAGCCCGGCGTTTCCCCCTCTGTTCCCCGATCCGCCCTGTCCAGTACAGCCCACCACCGACGATCCTCCCTGAACGAGATCTGTAGCCGGAGCCTCCCTCTGCATTTTTCGTTTTGGCGGCAAGTGCTATCTTGCCGTAGTTGTGTCGCCATCCTCGCCGGAAGACCTTGCCGTCGTCAGATCGTGTCGCGATTCAGAGGGAAGCCGTCAGGTTCAGTCCAGGGCTCGAGCGCCGTTTCGCGAAAAGACCCCCCCGCACTTTTGTCGATCACGCCCAGGTCCCTAGCAGCCCCAGCGACCCCACTAGCCAGCCACGGCGCAATTTTGCAAGCAACCCCCCAGCTTTCCAGTCCCTCAACCCGCACTCCCCTCGCTGCACCACGTGGTCCACCCATGCCCCTCGCTGTCACGTGGGACCTACTTCTCCGTCGGGCCCGCATGTCAGCCGCCTGGGCTAGCTAAGGCCGAGGTGAGAAAAGACTTTTCCACGCGCGTAGCCCCAGTTTGTGCCGGACCCATCTATCAGTGGTTTGGGCTGGAATATCCTGGGTGTAAAAAGTCTAGGCCATTTCTGTTAAAATGAAAATGTTTTCAGTAATTGTTTAAAAAATCAAATTCAAATCAGATTTTAATAACTTTTAAAATACAAATCCAAATAATACAAATAATATATGTTTTTGAATCAGGAAAATGTGAGGATTTCAAATATGCCATTCAAAATATGTTTTGAGCACTTTAAAATTTCGAGATGATTAAAATTACAATAAAATGGCCTTTTCCTTAATTAATTAATAACTTTAATTCTATAGCTCCAAATTTGACAAATAATATGTCTAAATCGATCAGCACGACGAGCCCGCTCTATCTATGTAGTCCTTGTTCTGAATTGAAGCATGCATCATGTCATTATTAAAAATCTGAACTGTTTATGACAACAAAATTTGGACCAAATAATTAATAAAACGCTTTATTTCTTGTATTCACACCTCACCCTTGCCATGCTACTTTAATGCCATGTAAATTGCGCATCATTCATCATAGCATGCTCGTTTGCTTGTCGCATTTTAATTCATATGCTTGTGCACTTTATTTATGTTGGCCCTTGTTTGTTTGGTTCTTCTTCGAATAGACGCCCAGCAGGATAATCACCAGGAATCACAGGAGTACTACCCAGATCCATCTCTCGCTTCAACTGAGCTGCCAGGCAAGCACTACCACATGCTTGCATACATATAGTACCTATTTCCTCTATCTTATTCTTGCATCATTGAGTCACGATTGCATTAAATTGAATCCCAAATACTGCATAGCCTTTATTTATAAACCCCACCGAAGCTTGTTCCCCCATCCCATGAGCCATTACTACAGGAGTTGTTTGAGCCATGCGAGTCGTAAAAAAGCATGTGTAGGGTATGTGAGTGTATGATGGATAACGAGGTACCTAAACAACTTAACCTGAGTAGTAATGGGATAACTAATGAAAGAGGCACCGGTGAGCAATATCTGCTATTTGGTTTTTCATGCTCACTTGTGTCCCGTAGGACCCCGAGTACTGGATTCATGTTCCTTGTTTTTTCACACTATCCACATCTGGGAGGCCTTATGGACCCCCTGAGCCAGAGCTTGATTCATTCTTATTTCTTGGGGCCACAAAGTAGTTTGGGGCTTTATTACTATCCTGTACTTATGCCATGTTACTGCTTTATTAAGATTGTGCGTGGAGCACCGGTACTGTTTTGGATCGTGGAATGTTTTCACGGTATTGACAAGCCCAGTCACACTTTCGGGTTCCCAGTCGTTTACAGCCATTGACACAAACCTTGGGTCCGTCTCGGAGCCGGCCAACTTCGTTGTGGGTAGCTTAATAGGGTGCCCCCCTGAAATATTTGTGAATCCTGTGATCGCTTTGTCGTGAATGCCTCGTTGGGTTTTGAGTTGGTTTTTCCAAGGTTGATCGAGTGTGTGTTGCTATTTGTGCACCCCTGCAGGGTAAATCTTTCTGAAAGCTGTGTCCGCGGTTATGGATGACTTGGAGCACAGTTTCTCGATCATAGACAAGTCTAACTAAAGTACCGCTTTTAAATTGACTAAGTACCTGACTAGTAAATAGTGCAACACTCATGGAATGGTTAATAAAACTGCCAACGCATGGGGGTTGTTCGTCCGCTTCCTCGTGGTAAGCGAGGAGGAGGATGGATCTGTTAATTATACTGTTACAACTGTTGTTCTTAATTCACGGACATCCGTCTATCATTGGTTAGGCGGATGGTTAGCGAGTATCTATAGAATTGCTAGATTGTATCTTTTGCTGCAATTGCGTCACCCCGGGTTGTGTCCCCTTTAGTGGCATAAAGACTTGCTGAGTACCCCTAGGATCTCACACGATAAATTGTTTGATTCAGATGAACAGGTGTACTCGCAAGATGGATACTGGGCGGAAGAGACAGATGATGTTGGCAACGATCACTCGGTATAGAGATTCCGGGAACGGGGATCCATGAGATCTGTGGGCGGGATGTGTTTATTTATGTGGCATCTTATGCCGATTTGCTTCTTATCCGTACTCGGATTTTGTTTTCCGCTTCCGCCGATACTCTGATGCGTGTTGTATGAGGAGCTATCCTAAATTATTATCTCTATCTAGGATATTTGAATCTTGCCGTATGGCGTTGCAATATTTCTATTTCTTTTTAGATGGAATGGCTCTGAGGACTGGTGTATGTGGCTTGCATACATACTCATTTGTGTATGTAGTTGATCCCTTCGCCTGCCGATTACGCCGCTCGTTCTTGTCCCGATGATCTGAAGGTGGTTAGGACGGCCGAAAGGTCTACCGTGAGTGGCCCTAGGCCCCACCGTACTATTTTAACCACTTTCGTTTATCCAGGCATGTAACTAAGAGCGTAATTCACCGAGGTAGTTACAATCAGTCTCTTCGACCCAGTAACCTTCCTGAGAGTATACCTGTCCATTTGAACCAAATATTTATTGTTTGAGACCCTAGGGGTACTCAGCAAGTCTTAATACATCTAAAGGGAACAACCTAGGGGTGATGCCTAGAGACACGCTACACATCCACCCAACCAGAGATGGACGGACGCTCGTTAATTAGTAACAATAGTTATATAAGCACATAAAAAAGCACCACCTGCCCTCCTTCTCGCTTACCGATGAGAAGGTGGAAGAAAATCCCATCGGTTGGAAATTTTATTAACCATTCCATGAGTGTTGCTCTATTTACTAGTCTTGTCGTAGTCAAATTAAAGGCGGTACTTTATTTATGCTTGTCTATGGTCGAGAAACTATGCTCCAAGTCCTCCATAACCGTGGAGACGGCTTTCAGAAAGATTTACCCTGTAGGGGTGCACAAATAGCAAGACACGCACGATCAACCTCGGGAAGAACCAAATAAAATGCAACGAGGCCTCACAACAAAGCATTCACATGATGTATAAATCATTTCAGGGAGCCACACCAATAAGCTACCCGCAACAAAGTTGGCCGGCTTCGAGACGGACCCGGGGTTTGCGACAATGGCTGTAAACGACTAGGAACCCGAAAGTGTGAACATGCTTGTCGATATCGCGAAAACGTTCCACATTCCTAAAAAGTACAGGCGCTCCACGCGCAATCATAAATAAAGTAGTAAAGCATGGAATAAGTACATGATAGTAGTTATGCTCCAAACTACTTTGTGGCCCCAAGAAATAAAATATGAATCAAGCTCCAGCGAAGGGGGTTCATGGTCCCACATGCGGATAGTGCGATAGTCAAGGAACAAGAATCAAGTACTCGGGGTCCTACGGGACACAAGTAAGCGTAAAGAACCAAATAGTAGATAATGCTCACCGGTGCCTCTTTCTTCAGTTATCCCATTACTACTCAGATTAAGTTGTATAGGTATATCGTTATCTAAGACTCTCACAAACCCTACACATACAGTTTTACGACTCGCATGGCTCAAATAACTCTTGTAGTAATGGCTCATAGGATTGAGGAACCAGTTTTGGTGGGGTTTAAAAGTAAAGGCTATGCAATACATGGGATTCCAATTTAATGCAATCGCGACTCAATGATGCAAGAATAAGATAGAAGCATAGGTACTATATGTATGCAAGCATGAGGAATTGCTTGCCTGACAGTTCAGTTGCAGAATAGGAAGGATCCAGGTAATACACCTAAGGATCCTGGTATTCTCCTTGCTCAGTGTCTATCCAGATAAAAACCAAACACAAAAGGGCCGAAATAAATACATTGCACAATTACATAAATCGTATACAACAAGCAAACAAGGTATGCCGTGATGGATTGATGCACAATTGCATGGTATAATATAGCATGGCACGGGTGAGGTGTGGAAACAAGAAATAAGCATTTTATTAATTTATTTAGGCATGTTTTACTCCCATAAACAGTTCTGAATAATTAGAATTGATATGATACATGCATAATCAGAACGGGATCATCGCACTGATCAATTTAGACATATTATTTGCCAAATTTAGAATTACGGAATTAAAGCTATGAATTTATTAGGAAAAAGGCATTTATTGGCATTTAAATATTTGTCGAAATTTTAAATTTCTCAAAAATTATTTTAGATGACACAGTCTCCGACACACAACGCGCTATCCCGACCACTACTTCTACTCAGGAGTATCTCTTTCAAATAATCCGTCACCGTCAACAATCGTCGCCATCATCCCTGCCTGCCATTGACATTACACGTGCCGTCGGTGAGACTTACTGCACTAGTGTTCAGTTCACTTAGGCAGTTAATATTAGAACAAGGGCTGAATCGGTACTATACCAGAGGTTTTAGATCGAGATGTCCAACAAAATCTGCTAGCGTGAGTCAGTATCTTCATCCATTTTCGGATTTCATGGACACGGAACATAGGAACTTAGAAAAATCATAGTTTAAGCTATATATATTCAAATTTATCAAATAATATGTCTATGGATTCACAAATACGAGTAGAACACAATGGATCCATTAGATACAAGTTCTGGTAATTGGAAAAATATTCGAATTTTAAATGGGACCCCATAACCATACCGTATGATAATTTTTCCAACTATGACCACGGCCATATTAAGTATTACTTGGAATTTAGGCTTAAATTCAACGTAATTCTAATTGGAAAATACCTAATTAAATTTCGGGTTTATCCTTAGTATATTCTGAGTTGCTTAAACGTGCTACTACTGTTAATAATTGGTTCTCACCAAATATACTTGAATGTATTAAAATTCTATGAAACCTAATTTGATATGGTTGAATTAAGGATTATATCTTTTTATATGCATGCCTTGTAGTGTTTTATGGTTGTTGGAGATTATAAAAGTGATTTGAAGTTCTATTTGAATTTTTATGCATACTTGATATGCTTTCGCCTTCATTGAGTCTTTCTATTTTTGAATGTTATGCTTGAGTGTGTATATTTATAGTATTATTTTCTTTGCCGTTGTGATAGAGTACAGGAGGAGTGACGAGGGTATATATTATCGAGGATAAATTATTAAGGATATATAATATCAAGGATAAATTATTAAGAAATTATTATTGGAATTCTTCCATAAAAAGACAAGTTATACCATTCATCATTCTTCTACCTATGTTTTATACTTGCATGATTTGTTTTTCTAATGGTACTATGCATGTGTAGTAGTATTTTGATACAAGTGTATTTGCAAACTTGGAATTTGCAAAACTCTAGATATGACCCTAAGTAGTTATAAACTTAGGCCCCCTCAAATATTCATTTACACCTAGGTAAATTATTTTGAGTGCTATGTTGTTGATGTGCTTAATGGGGTTTTATGAGGGTTCCAAAAGAAGAGAATTTTCTAAATACATAAGATCAAGTTAAGAGCGCTTATTTTTGACAAAGCGTTTTCAAAATAAAAATACATTTTATCTAAACAGAATGATGTTCTGGAAGTATCTATAAGAGCTACATCATACTTATGTCTATGGAGAAGACAATTCTGAAGACTGAAGCTGCTGAAGAATCTTCCCTCGTCTCTTGTTTTCCAAAATAAAGAAAATGCTTTTGACATGTGGATCGTCGGGTGAATCTCGTCGTAGTACTAACGGCATGTCCAATATTTTTGACATGTGGACCATCGGGTGAACCTCATCGTAGTTTCGACGGCATGTCCAATGTTTTTGACATGTGGACCGCCAGGTGAATCTCATTGTAGTACTGACGGAATGTCCAATTTTTGACATGTGGACCATTAGGTAAATCTCTTGTAGTACTGGCGGCATGTCCAACTTTTGACATGTGGACCATCAGGTAAATTTCATGCAGTACTAACGGCATGTCCAATTTGTTTTGACCTGTGCATCATTAGGTAAATCCAATTCTAGTACTGATAGCAGGATCAAAAGTGGAAATTTCGTTGGAATTGGTTGAACTATCGGGTAAAATCATTTACAGTGCGGATGGTGGATGTGTATAGTTATATTTAGTGGAAGTTGTCCACTCAACCATATATTATTTTATTAAAGATTTTCAAAATAGGACAAAGAAAGTTTTATCAAACTTTTATAAAATTGGCTTTACGCAAATAAACCATATGGCCTTCATATAAAGCCTTATGCATGTAGAAATAGGCATATGTGGTGTAACTTGTAATTACAATCAATGTATTGACCAATTTTGTTGGCTGCAACGTATTATGTCACATGGTGTATGATAACGAGTGAGGCTGACTAGGATCGTGGGCCAAGATTATTGATTTTGTTTTTGCTGTAAAGTGAGCCAACCACTGTATGTTGTGAAACTTGTATTATGTAACTCTAGATTTATCAATGAGTAATAAAATGACATATGTTTACCTTGGTATTTCATTTTGTTACTGTGTGTGCTAGCTATGATCTAGGGATAACACTTGGTATTTCATTTTGTTATTGTGTGTGCTAGCTATGATCCAAGGATAACACTTTATATAGAGAAACTTTGAATCTTATCGATTCAGGTCGTTATAAGAACCGAATAAAACGCAACGAGGCCTCATGACAAAGCATTCATAGGATTCATAAATCATTTCATGGGGGCACCCTAATAAGCTACCCGCAACGAAGTTGGACGGCTCCGAGATGGACCCAAGGTTTGCGATAATGGCTGTAGACGACTGGGAACCCGAAAGTGTGATTGAGTTTGTCGATAATGCGAAAACATTTTGCATTCCTAAAAAGTATAGGCGCTCCACGCGCAACCGTAAATAAAGCAAACTACTTTGTGGCTCCAACAAATAAAGTGTGAATCAAGCTCAGGCGGAGGAGATTCATGGTCCCACATGCGGATAGTGTGATAGTCAAGGATCAATAATCAAGTACTCAGTCCTACGGGACACAGGTGATCTTAAAAAACCAAATAGCAGATAATGCTCACCGGTGCCTCTTTCTTTAGTTATCACATTACTACTCAGATTAAGTTGTTTAGGTACCTCGTCATCCAATACTCTCACAAACCCTACACATGCAGTTCTACGACTCGCATGGCTCAAACAACTCTTGTAGTAATGGCTCATAGGATTGAGGAACCAGTTTTGGTGGGGTTTAAAAGTAAAGGCTATGCAGTACTTGGGATTCCAATTTAATGCAATCGTGACTCAATGATGCAAGAATAAGATAGAAGCATAGGTATTATATGTATGAAAGTTTGGGGAATTGCTTGCCTGGCAGTTCAGTTGCAGAATAGGAAGGATTTGGGTAATACTCCTAAGACTCCTGATATTCTCCTTGCTCGGTGTCTATCCGGATAAAAATCAAACACACAAGGGACAGAATAAATACATTGCACAATTATATAAATCATATACAACAAGCAGACAAGGTATGCCATGATGGAATGATGCACAATTGCATGGTATAATATAGCATCGCATGGATGAGGTGTGGAAACAAGAAATACACATTTTATTAATTTATTTAGGCATGTTTTACTCCCATAAGTAGTTTTGAATAATTAATATTGATATGATGCATGCTTCAATACATATCATGGAATGCATAATCAGAACGAGCTCATCGCACTGATCGATTTAGATATATTATTTGTCGAATTAAGAATTACAAAATTAAAGTTATGAATTTATTATGAAAAAGGCATTTATTGGCATTTAAATAATTCTCGAAATTTTAAATTGCTCAAAAAATGGATGGCATATATGAATTCCTGGCATTTTTCTAATCAAGAAAAATATATTATATGCAAAATTTGAATTTATGAATTTAAATTTATTATTAAATACAAATAATTCAAAAAGGGGTCAAAAGTCAAAGGTTTGACTAGTTAGAGTTGACTCTGGTCAAATTTGAATTCATATTTAAATTTGAATCACTTTTCATTTTGAAAATTTTGTCAAATTTGAATTATATAAATAGATATGAATTATATTAGATATATCAATATTCTGGATTTTATTTTTATTTAGAAAATTATTCTAGGGCTTTTGTTACATGGGCCAACCCTACCCACACTCAGTGACATGTGGGCCAACAAGGTGGGCGGGTCCGCACACGTTCAGAACCGCGGGGTGGTGACAAGTGGCACAGTGGGGGGCTACGGTTGGCAAAGCAAAAGCCTAGGGGCTTTTATAGAAAAGGTTCCGCGAAGGCGATGACTGACGAACTGAATTTTTGATAGCTCATTTGTGCGATGTTGCTAAGTTTTAAGGATGATTCTGACCGCATTACTGAAGGGACTACTTGACGAAGAATAACTGGGCGCCAAGAAAACGACAGTGAACAGAGGTCAAAAATACTAGACTTTTCCTGACGAACGTGCTACAAAGTTACAGCTACAAGGAGCCAACTTTCAACGAAGATATCGAAAGATCCAGGCAATGATTTTACGCACCGCTTACTTTCGTAGAGAGCTGGATGTGCCCTCTTCCATGGCGCGTGATGGGAGAAGGCGGAGGTGAACTATGAGCACCACTAGCAAGGGAAGAATAGAGCTCCTGCGAGCTGCTGCAGCGATGATATCTGCGCTGTCCGTGCGTGAGGCGAGCAGCACCAGCGCGCATGGCAGCGTGGTCGGCGGTGGGGGATGGCGAGATAGGAAGGAGGGACCATGTCTAGGAGGCGAGGAGCTCACCGGCGTCCTACTGGCTAAGAGAGCTTGCTCGGGGAGGACTGGATCAGCGTCGGGGATCATGCACAACAAGCTCCTGGTACATGCGGCCACCCGCGTCCTACAGCTTCTCCGACGAGCTCCTCGCTTGGCTCCATATACATGGAGATGAAGGGGACACAGCACCCACTGGGACTACTGGTGCGCCTTGGAGAGCACTGGATCGATGGGGACAAGTGAAGGCCATAGTTAGGGTTTGAGGTAGACATGGCAAGGGCATGGTTGTGTGGAGAGAAAAGGGAAGGAAGAAGGAGGGTGATGGCGATCTGGATCTCGATTTCAGACGAGATGGAGTGGTTGGGGTTGGTACGGTCGGATGCTACTTTATGCCAAGGAGAGAGGAGACCATGTGCGAGGCGTGGGCACGGATGGGCGATCATGAGCTCGACGAGGGAAGAGGAACAAGGCGCTGGGGTGGGGCGATAGCATTGGGGGCGCCCAGATGTAGAGAGAGATCGCGAGAGGGGGCATCCTCGCACGCTGGCGTGCTGCTGCTTGCACTGCGCCAAGGAAGGGTGCAACCCGACCAGATGAGGCCAAGGAGGGGGTGTGGCGACAGGGCCAGGTTGGGAGGGTCGGGTCAGGTGCAAACTTGGGTTGCTACCTATATGGGGTGGTGCTATTTGGATGTAGCTAGGTTTAGCAAGCTTGGGATTTAACTAGGTTTCAAAGAGAGAGAGATAGAAAGAATAGGGGTATGGTTTCAGTTTGAAATATCTATCTAGGTTGGTGTGTGTAAGATAGATGGGTAGATAGATATAGGATTTGCTCAAATACAAATAACCCAACAAGCTCACAAGGATTTGAATCATAGAAAAAAAACACAAGTGGCATTGTTATTTCATGTGGCTAAGAGGTATAAATAGAGTAGGTGTAGGTTCTTTTATTATTTATTTTATTTGTTTGAAAACAACTACTCAAAACCATTTAGAAACCATCAAGAATTCAAATAGCAAAAGGAGTTTGAATAAAATGGTAGCATGATTGCATGTGCCATGCATGCACTATTGCATGTATCCTAGATGTGAAAACATCTAGATTTTCATATGGCCAAGGAGTCATTGGAATTTGAATCTTCTTGTTTGAATTTGAACCAAACAAGCTTACCTCAAATATTCCAAGGAAAACAAAAGAAGATAGATGTGAGCTTGCATGGGCCATTCATGGATTATAATGACCATGGTTGCTAGTTGTGAAACATCTAGATATTCACATGGTCTTATGTTGATGCATGCATTCTAAACTTGAATAAAGGCTAACAAAAATTGGACAAGCTTGCTCTCTTATATGGAATGGATTACAATAAGCATAAATGAATATAAATAGGCCATGCTAGTATGTGGTTCCACTAGATGATTATTTGGCCCCATTTATATTTAGAGATGTTCACTCATTTAAAACAAACCATATAAATGATATATAAGCATCCCCACATGTGGCTCCCCATCATTTATATTGTGGAAACAATAATAACATATATGAGAGCATGTGGTACAGAAGTGGATCCATCTTTATATACCCAAAAGAAATACAAATGCCCACATACAGTTTGGATGGTGGAATTATAAGGTGATGACAAAGAAAGGTGGTAGAGTCAAGAAAAGATATGCCCCTACTCAACCTAGGGCATTCAACAATTTATCAAGAAGAAAATACAATATATCAAGAGGAAAATACAATTAATAAGAATATAAATGCATATGGGGTAAGAACCAAATAAGCGGTTTTATATGATGCTCAAATACAAGGTGGCATGGTGACATGAGCATGATATAATGATGATGCACTAATGACATGTAGGAAGTCGCAATATATAGACTAGGCAAGTATCATTGCAATTGTTAGACAATTGGGATGCTACAACTACACACACTTTAGTGAATTCTGTGAGGCAACTTCTGTCATGTGGGTGAAACATTCCATGTGGAAGTTGCTTTCCTATGTCTTTTTGGTCTCTGTGACCAAGGTTTGACACATGGAGCTACTGGAGTCATTGCATGCATTCTTTTCCAAAACCACACTTATCCCCTAGTGTCATTGTATGTGTTCTTTTTCAACACCACACTGATCCCCTAGAGTCATTGCATGTGTTCTTTTCCAAAAACCACACATATCCCTAGTGTAATTGCATGTGTTCTTTTCCAAAAGCACATTGATCCAGATGACCACGCACACTCTAGTGGATTCTATGATGCAATGCAGGTGCAACATTCCATGTGGAAGTTGCTTTCCTATGTGCGTTTAGTCTCTGTGACCATGGTTTGACACATGGAGCCCCTAGAGTCATTGCATGTGTTATTTTCCAAAACCACACTGATCCCCTAGTGTCATTGCATGTGTTCTTTTCCAAAACCACATTGATCCACATGACCACACACGCTCTAGTGGATTCTGTGACGCAACTTCTATCATGCTAGTACAACATTCCATGTGGAAGTTGCTTTCCTATGTATTTTTGCTCTTTATGACCATGGTTTTGTTGGTTCCGCAGTATAGAAAACAAAAAATTTCCTACGATGAGAATTATACGCCAAGATCTATCTACTAGATACAGAGCAACGGGTGGACATACATCCATGGAGAACTTACCCTCGAAGACAACGAGTTTTGTTAACGAGTAGGAACTCGTGGTTGATGTAGTCGTACGCTTGCCGATCTCAAGATCGTGTGGAAGTCCGAGCGCCGCAAATCAGCAGCGCATCCGTCCTCGCACACACGTTCAAGCCACCGGACAACCTCCACCTCCTCGCTCCAGCGAATCAGCGGAAGCAGCAACTCCTTCCAGACGCAAGGCCACCGGGAACATGTATCTCGCTAATCCGAGACCATGGGGAATATCTAGAGGGGGAGAGAGATCCTTCACGAGGAGGTGTGAGGATGAAGGAGGGAATGGGTGGCCTTTTATAGGAGGAGGGGGGTGCCCCCTCTCTCCATGGCCGGCGCATGGGGGGGTGACCCCTCACCTCCCCCAGTCATGTGGTGGTAACCCCTCCACATTAAAATGCCCCTTTACATTCTCTTTTAAAGTCTCCACTTTAAATGCATTAAATTTCTCCAAATTTAATGCTCTCTCATTTAATAAAACTCTTTTATTTATTTTATTCAGAATTTTGTTAATTACTTTAATTACCAAAAATTCACATAAAACCCCTTGCAACATTTCAATATCACATGCAGAACCACTTTCTGCAATTTCACCCGAAACAGTTTCGGTTTCTATCGAAACAATTCCTGTTTCTATCGAAACATTTCCTGCGCTTTGCAAACCTTTTGTCTGGAACATATGTGCTCCTAAATGGTGTCCGGCAACCCTTAAGTGTGTCACCCTACGGTTCGCGAATAATGCAGACATGATTGAGACTCCTCTCAGATCAATAATCAGAAGCGGGACCTGGAGATCCATACTGACTCCTCCACATTCAACGATGACTTCTGTGATCGTGAGAACCTTTAACGTCAGCAATTTAATCCCATTGTCTCATGATATAATACATGTCCGAGATTCGATCATCGGTATCCAAATACCTAGTTTGATCTCGTTCCCGACATGCACTCTTTTCTCGTTCCCGTGATATAACATTCTAGTGATCACATCACTTGCTTGCAAGCTATCTTAATGTGATATCACCGAGAGGGCCTAGAGTATATCTATCCGTCATCTGGATTGACAAACTCCACTCTTGATCCATGAGCCTCAACATAACACCTTCGTAGTACTGAACCCATCTTTATAGTCACCATGTTACGGTGTGATGTTTGATGTTATCAAGATACTCTTCCGGTGTTAGCAATTAACATGATCTCATGGTCTAAGGACTAAGACTACTTTGTATGATGTTATAGCAATATAAACATAATGACTTGATCGTAATGCTATAATTTAGATGAATGTTCATCACATCATTTCACAAATGTTATGACCTTGTTATTAACAACATTCAATGTCCATGATCAGGAAACTTTGATCATCTTGTTAATCAACAAGCTAGTCTATAAGAGAGGCATAACTAGGAACCCTTTTTGTTTATTAAACACACATGTATTGATGTTTCCTATCAATACAATTATAGCATGCAAAATAAACATCTATCATATACAAGAAATATATAATAACAACTTTATTATTGCCTCTCAGGGCATATTTCCTTCAGCCGCTTCATTCCACTATGCCACCAATATCCAAAGTACATAGAAGATGCAATAAAATGATCATCATCGCCCACATATAAACATATGAGTACTACCTGTGCAAAGAACCTACGCATAGATCAGGCTCTGATACCACTGTTGGTTCTGCAGCATAGAATACAAAAATTTCCTACGATGAGAACTATACGCCAAGATCTATCTACTAGATATAGAGCAACGGGTGGACATACATCCATGGAGAACTTACCCTCGAAGACAACGAGTTTTGTTAACGAGTAGGAACTCGTGGTTGATGTAGTCGTACGCTTGCCGATCTCAAGAACGTGTGGAAGTCCGAGCGCCGCAAATCAGCAGCGCATCCGTCCTCGCACACACGTTCAAGCCACCGGACAACCTCCACCTCCTCGCTCCAGCGAATCAGCGGAAGCAGCAACTCCTTCCAGACGCAAGGCCACCGTGAACATGTATCTCGCTAATCCGAGACCATGGGGGAATATCTAGAGGGGGAGAGAGATCCTTCACGAGGAGGTGTGAGGATGAAGGAGGGAATGGGTGGCCTTCTATAGGAGGAGGGGGGGTGCCCCCTCTCTCCATGGCCGGTGCATGGGGGGGTGACCCCTCACCTCCCCCATTCATGTGGTGGTAACCCCTCCACATTAAAATGTCTCTTCACATTCCCTTTTAAAGTCTCCACTTTAAATGCATTACATTTCTCCAAACTTAATGCTCTCTCATTTAATAAAACTCTTTTATTTATTTTATTCAGAATTTTGTTAATTACTTTAATTAACAAACATTCACATAAAACCCCTTGCAACATTTCAATATCACATGCAGAACCACTTTCTGCAATTTCACCCAAAACAATTCCGGTTTCTATCAAAACAATTCCTGTTTCTATCGAAACATTTCCTGCACTTTGCAAACCTTTTGTCTGGAACATATGTGCTCCTAAATGGTGTCCGGCAACCCTTTAGTGTGTCACCCTACGGTTCGCGAATAATGCAGACATGATTGAGACTCCTCTCAGATCAATAATCAGAAGCGGGACCTGCAGATCCATACTGACTCCTGCATATTCAACGATGACTTCTGTGATCGTGAGAACCTTTAACGTCAGCAATTTAATCCCTCTGTCTTATGATATAATACCTGTCCGAGATTTGATCATCGCTATCCAAATACCTAGTTTGATCTCGTTACCGACATGCACTCTTTTCTCGTTCCCGTGATATAACATTCTAGTGATCACATCACTTGCTTGCAAGCTATCTTAATGTGATATCACCGAGAGGGCCTAGAGTATATCTATCCGTCATCTGGATTGACAAATTCCACTCTTGATCCATGAGCCTCAACATAACACCTTCGTAGTACTGAACCCATCTTTATAGTCACCCTGTTACGGTGTGACGTTTGATGTTATCAAGATACTCTTCCGGTGTTAGCAATTAACATGATCTCATGGCCTAAGGACTACGACTACTTTGTATGATGTTATAGCAATATAAACATAATGACTTGATCGTAATGCTATACTTCGGATGAATGTTCATCACGTCATTTCACAAATGCTGTGACCTTGTTATTAACAACATCCAATGTCCATGATCAGGAAACTTTGATCATCTTGTTAATCAACAAGCTAGTCTATAAGAGAGGCATAACTAGGAACCCTTTTTTTATTAAACACACATGTATTGATGTTTCCTATCAATACAATTATAGCATGCAAAATAAACATCTATCATATACAAGAAATATATAATAACAACTTTATTATTGCCTCTCAGGGCATATTTCCTTCAGGTTTGTCATATGGAGACCCTAGAGTCATTGCATGTGTTCTTTTCCAAAACCACACTGATCCCCTACTGTCATTGCATGCGTTCTTTTCCAAAACCACACTGATCCCCTAGAGTCATTTCATGTGTTCTTTTACAAAACCACATTGATACACATGACCACACACACTCTAGTGGATTCTATGGAGCAACTTCTATATTGTTGGTGCAACATTCCATGTGGAAGTTGCTTTCCTATGTATTTTTGGTCTCTATGACCCATGTTTGACACATAGAGCCGCTCGAGTCATTTCATGTGTTCTTTTCCAAAACCACACTTATCCCCTAGTGTTATTGCATGTATTGTTTTCCAAAACCACATTGATCCACATGACCCCACACGGATTCTGTGGTGCAACTTCTGTCATGCTGGTGCAACATTCTATGTGGAAGTTGCTTTTCTATGTGTCTTTGGTCTCTTTGACCATGGTTTGACACATGGATCCCTAGAGTCATTACATGCGTTATTTTCCAAAACCACACTGATCCCTTGTGTCACTTCATGTGTTCTTTTCCAAAACAACAGTCACACACATGACCACACACACTCTAGTGGATTTTGTGATGCAACTTCTGTCATGCTAGTGCAACATTCCTTGTGGAAGTTACTTTCCTATGTGTTTTTGGTCTCTGTGACCATGGTTTGACACATGGAGCCCTTAGAGTCATTGCATGTGTTATTTTCCAAAACCACACTAAGCCCCTAGAGTTATTGCATTTGTTATTTTACAAAACCACATTGACCCACATGACCACACACACTCTAGTGGATTCTGTGCTGCAACTTCTATCATGCTGGCGCAGCATTCCATGTCGAAGTTGCTTTCATATGTCTTTTTTGTTTCTATGACCAAGTTTTCACACATGGATCCGCTCGAGTCATTGCATGCATTATTTTCCAAAATGAAACTTATCCCTCGTGTCATTGCATGTGTTCTTTTCCAAAACCACATTGATCCACATAACCACACACACTCTAGTGGATTCTGTGGTGCAACTTCTATCATGCTGGTGCAACAATCCATGTGGAAGTTGCTTTCTTATGTGTTTTTGGTATGTGTGACCATGGTTTGACACAAGTGTCCCCTAGAGTCATTACGTGTGTTATTTTCAAAAACCACACTGATCCCTTGTTTCATTGCATGTGTTCTTCTCCAAAAGCACGTTCATACACATGACCACACACACTCATGTGGATTATGGGATGCAACTTCTGTCATGCTGGTACAACATTCCATGTGGAAGTTGCTTTCCTATGTGTTTTTGGTATCCGTGACCATGGTTTGACATATGGAGACCTTAGAGTCATTGCATGTGTTATTTTCCAAAACCACACGGATCCCCTAGTGTCATTGCAAGTGTTCTTTTCCAAAACCACATTGATCCACATGGCCACACACACTCTAGTGGATTCTGTGGTACAACTTCTGTCATGTTGGTGCAACATTCCATGTGGAAGTTGCTTTCCTATGTGTTTTTGGTCTCTGTGACCATGGTTTGACACATGGATCCTCTAGAGTCATTGCATGTGTTCTTTTCCAAAATCACATTGATCCCCTAGGGTCATTGCATGTGTTCTTTCTCAAAACCAAAGTGATCCACATGACCACACAAACTCGAGTGGATTCTATGATGCAACTTCTGTCATGATAGTGCAACATTCCTTGTGGAACTTACTTTCCTATGTATTTTTGGTCTATGTGGCCATGGTTTGACACATGGAGCCCCTAGAGTCATTGCATGGGTTCTTTACCAAAACCACATTGATCCCCTAGTGTCATTGAATGTGTTCTTTTCCAAAACCACATTGATCCACATGACCACACACAATCCAGTGGATTATGTGGTGCAACTTCTGTCATGCTGGTGCAACATTCCATGTGGACATTGCTTTCCTATGTGTTTTTGGTCTCTATGACCATGGTTCGACACATGGAGACCCTAGAGTCATTGCATGTGTTCTTTCCAAAACCACACTGATCCCCTAGTGTCATTGCATGTGTTGTTTTCCAAAACTAAATTGATCCACACGACCACACACACTCCAGTGGATTCTATGATGCAACTTCTGTCATGATAGTGCAACATTCCTTATGGAAGATACTTTCCTATGTGTTTTTGGTCTCTATGACCATCGTTTGACACATGGAGCCCCTAGTGTCATTGCATGTGTTCTTTTCCAAAACTACATTGATCCACATGAAGACACACACTCTAGTGGATTCTGTGATGCAACATCTGTCATGCTAGTGTAACATTCCATGTGGAAGTTGCTTTCCTATGTGATTTTGGTCCCTGTGATCATGGTTTGACACATGGAGCCCCTAGAGTCATGGCATGTGTTCTTTTCCAAAACCACACTGATCCCCTAGTGTCATTGCATGTGTTCTTTTCCAAAACCACATTGATCCAGATGACCACACACACTCCAGTGGATTTTGTCATGCAACTTCTGTCATGCTGGTGCAACATTCCGTGTGGAAGTTGCTTTCCTATGTGTTTTTGGTCTCCATCACCATGGTTTGACAAATGGAGGGCCTAGAGTAATTGCATGTGTTCTTTTTCAAAACCACACTGACCCCTAGAGTCATTTCATTTGTTCTTTTCCAAATCGAAATCTATTGAAATGACCACACAAATGCGGGTGGATTCTGTGATGGAACTTCTGTCATGCTGGTGCAACATTCCATGTGGAAGTTGCTTTCCTATGTGTTTTTGGTCTCCAGGACCATGGTTTGACACATGGAGCCCCAAGAGTCATTGTATGTGTTATTTTCTAAAACCACACTAATCCCCTATTGTCATTGCATGTGTTATTTTTAGAAACCACCTGATCCACAAGACCACACACACTCTAGTGGATTCTGTGATGCAATTTCTATCATGCTAGTGCAACAATCCATGTGGAAGTTGCTTTCTTATTTATTTTTGATCTCTGTGACCATGGTTTGTCATATGGAACCCCTAGAGTCATTGCATATGTTCTTTTCCAAAACCACACTAATCCCCTAGTGTCATTTCATGTGTTCTTTTAGAAAACCACACTGATCCACATGAACACACACATTCCAGTGGATTTTCTGATGCTACTTCTGTCATGCTGGTGCAACATTCCATGTGGAAGTTGCTTTCCTATGTGTTTTTGGTCAATGTGACCATGGTTTGAAACATGGATCCCCTAGAGTCATTGTATGTGTTATTTTCCAAAAGCACATGGATCCCGTAGTATCACTACATGTGTTATTTTCAAAAACCACATTGATCCACATGACCACACACACTCCAGTGGATTCTGTGATGGAACTTCAGTCATCCTGGTGCTGCATTCCATGTGGAAATTTATTTCCTATGTCTTTTGGTCTCCGTGACCATGATTTAACACATGGATCCCCTAGAATCATTGCATGTGTTATTTTTCAAAACCAAACTAACCCCTAGAGTCATTGCATGTGTTCTTTTCCAAAACCACACTGATCCACATGACTACACACACCCCAAAGGATTCTGTCATGCAACTTATGTCATGCTAGTGCAACATTCCATGTGGAAGTTGCTTTCCTACATGTTTTTCGTCTCTCTGACCATGGTTTAACACATGGAGGCCCTAGAGTCATTGCATGTGTTTTTTCCATAACCACACGGATCCCTTAGAGTCATTGCATGTGCCCTTTCCAAAACCACATTGATCCACATGACCGCACACACTCTAGTGGATTCTGTAAAGCAACTTTTGTCATGCTAGTGCAACATTCCATGTGGAAGTTGCTTTCCTATGTGTTTTTGGTCTCCGTGACCATGGTTTGACACGTGGAGCCCTTAGAGTCATTGCATGTGCATTTTCCAAAACCAAACGCATCCCCTAGTGTCATTGCATGTGTTTTTTCGAAATCCACATTGATCCACATGACCACACACACTCATGTGGATTATGGGATGCAACTTTTGTCATGCTGGTGCAACATTCCATATGGAAATTGCTTTCCTATGTGTTTTTGGTATCCGTGACCATGGTTTGACATATGGAGCCCTTAGAGTCATTGCATGTGTTATTTTCCAAAACCACACGGATCCCCTAGTGTCATTGCAAGTGTTCTTTTCCAAAACCACATTGATCCACATGGCCACACACACTCTTGTGGCCTCTGTTATGAAACTACTGTCATGCTGGTGTAACATTCCATGTGGAAGTTGCTTTCCTATGTGTTTTTGGTCTCTGTGACCATGGTTTGATACATGGAGCCCCTAGAGTCATTGCATGTGTTTTTTCCAAAAGCACAATGATCCCTTAGTGTCATTGCATGTGTTTTTTCCAAAACCACATTGCTCAAGATGACCACACACACTCTAGCAGATTCTGTGGTGCAACTTTTGTCATGTTGGTGCAACATTCCATGTGGAAGTTGCTTTCATTTGTATTTTTGGTGTCTATGACCATGGTTTGCCATATGGAGCCCGTAGAGTCATTTCATGTGTTCTTTTCCAAAACCACACTAATCCCCTAGTGTCATTGCATGTGTTCTTCTCCAAAACCACACACACTCTAGTGGATTCCGTGATGCAACTTTTGTCATGCTGGAGCAACATTCCATGTGGAAGTTGCTTTCCTATGTGTTTTTGGTCTCTATGACCATGGTTTGACACATGGATCTCCTAGAGTCATTGCATGTGTTCTTTTCAAAAACCACACGGATCCACTAGTGTCATTCCATGTGCTCTTTTCTAAACCACATTGATCCACATGAAGACACACACTCCAGTGGATTCTGTGATGCAACGTCTATCATCCTGGTGTAACACTCAATGTGGAAATTGCTTTCCTATGTGATTTTGGTCTGTGTGACCATGGTTTGACACATGGAGCCCCTAGAGTAATTGCATGTGTTCTTTTCCAAAACCACACAAATCCCCTAGTTTCATTGCATGTGTTCTTTTCCAAAACCACATTGATCCACATGACCACACACACTCTGTAGTCGATTCTGTCATGCAACTTCTGTCTTGCTAGTGCAACATTCCATGTGGAAGTTGCTTTCCTATGTGTTTTTGGTCTCTATGACCATGGTTTGACACATGGAGGCCCTAGAGTCATTTCATGTGTTTTTTCCATAACCACACCGATCCCCTAGAGTCATTGCATGTTTCCTTTCCAAAACCACATTGATCCACATGACCGCACACACTCTAGTGGATTCTGTAATGCAACTTTTGTCATGCTAGTGCAACATTCCATGTGGAAGTTGCTTTCCTATGTGTTTTTCGTCTCCATGACCATGGTTTGACACGTGGAGCTCTTAGACTCATTGCATGTGTATTTTCTAAAACTAAACACATCCCCTAGTGTCAGTGGAGGAGCTGGGAACGGAGCAACAAGGGTGCTAACTTACACCACATACCGGAAAATTTGCTAGTCGCAACTATATACTCTAAAAGAATTGCTAGTTTCCATAGAAATGCACCAAATTTCTAATAGTTCACAGCCAAAATGATAAGAGAACTACATTTCCACTACCAAAAGTGATAAATAGTCTAGTAAATACGACCTGCTGCTATCACAGCCTCACGGTATGTTTTTTAAAAACTAAATCTAGGAAGACAGAAAAGAAGAACGAGGCATGCAGGAAGCAAACATTTCTCTGTGCCTCGGGTGGTACGAGCACAAGCCTGTCTCTCGCCACGAGCTGGCTGGTGCTGCACTGTTGTGCTTTGTGTTTTTTGTCTAAATATAAAGTTGGCTGATTTGCTGGACCGGTGTGATATGTCCATTTTACATCACTATTCTATGTCATAATTCACTGTTATTCATTGATATATTTCATATTAAGAGATGATACTTATGTTATTTCATCCGTTTTTGCATGGTTGATGACTTTTGGAGCATGGACTGCTGCAATCAGGATTCTGATGGAAAAGGTGATGTTTGGAGGCAAAATTTGCGAAGATCAGAAAATTCAGGAAAATATATGGAAAATCCTATTTTTCCAGAAGACGAAGGATGCCAGAAGGAGGGGTGGAGATGAGCCACAGGGGGCCCACACCACCCCCTGGCGTGGGCCACCCTAGGCCGCGCCACCAGGTGGTGTGGCTGCCCTAGTCCATCTCTGGCTCTCCCCTCCAGCGTACATATTCCTCCTGAAACCCTAAGACTCGGGGAGCGACCACAAAAAGATTCCGCCGCCTCTGCAGGCGGAAAACACCGAGAGAGAAAGATCTCTCTAGCAGATAGATTTCTACCGGGGAATTCCTTCCCGGAGAGAGGAGATCGTCGCCATCAACACCACCATCAAGCTGGACTTCATCGGGATCATCATCATCATCACCACCATCATCACCATCAGCACCCTTATCACCATCTCCATATTGCTATAACAATTGGGTTGAATCTTGCATAGTTCTTAGGAGAAACTTTCCCGGTGTTGATTACTCTTTGTAGTTGATGCTATTGAGTGAACCATTGAATTATTGTTTATGTTCAAATTGCTATACATCATTATTCCATCTCTGATCATGATCCATATGATGTCTTGCGAATAGTTCGTTTTGTTATTGAGGACATGGGAGAAGTCATGTTGTTAGTAGTGGAATTGTGTTGAGAAAGATTCAATAGTTTGATATTTAAGTTGTGGTGTACTTCTTCTAGTGGTGTCATGTGAACGTCGACTACATGACACTTCACCTATATGGGCCTAGGGGAATGCATTGTGTATTTGGCTACTAATCGTAGGGGTTGCTGGAGTGACAGAAACCTGAACCCCCGTTAGGAAACCATTGCACAAGGGACGTAAGGGTCTTAGAGTTTAAAGCTGTGGTTACGTTTCTACCTTAATTACTTTCTTGTACTTATGGATGTTTGCAAGGGGTATAATCACAAGTATGTATTAGTCCTAGGAAGGTCAGTACATTAGCACAGGTTCACCCACACAACACTTAGCAAGCTAAAGAAGATTAATCAACTATGTGAAGCGAAAGCACTTGACAGTCTTCCCATGTGTCCTCGAGAACGTTTGGTCATCTTAAGTAATACAGCCGGCTTGTCCTTTGCTGCATAAAGGATTGGGCCACTTGCTGCATTTGTTCTTATTGTGTTTTATTTACTCGTACTTGTCATCGGATTGAGGACAAGTACGCCATGAGGTGGTCCTCGAGGCATGTGGAAGAGAGGGGTGTGAGACGTACGGTGTTCCGGGACGGTGAGCACACAAGTTTATCCAGGTTCGAATTCGCCGGCTTTGGACGGATCCTACTCCTGCTAGCAATATAGTAATACGGCAGAGCCGGAATATGGGTTACAAGGGTTTCGCCTGTGTGAGTTGAGATTGTAGACTATTGAGGTGTGTCCTAAAGGCTCTCCCTAGGATGGCTTATATAGATATCCGGCCTAGGGTTTACAGGAGAGATCTATCCGGCTACGACTAAGAGTTGGTTACAAGGTACATCTTGAACTACAAGTAACATTATGGGTCTAAGTCGGTAAGTCTTTTGGGCCTTCCTGTAGCCGGATTGGACTCCGTCTTTCTCCCTGACTGGGCCGCCCGTGAAGCAAAGCTCTAACCCGAAGTGGGCCACCCTGGTCAGTGAGGAACTGCGAGGATACCCGGAAAGTATATCCCCAACGGCCTCCAAGATCCAAAGTCGGATTTATCATCGTCTAGCTTGATCTTCGGCTTGCAGAATCTTGAAGGGTTCCTAAAACTTCACAACAAAAAATACGATCCGGGTCTTAAAAATAAGTCGGACCTATCAACAGGTTACTTGGATTTTCCAGCTTGATTTTAAACTAAGCCGGAACTTGGTTCCCAATGCCACCTGACACAAGTCATGGTCAAGTCACGTCATCTGACAGGCATTCCGTCAGCACGACCGTTGGTGTGTCCGCGGTTCGCGGAACCGAGGTGCCGTTTCAATGCGTGCGTGGAGATCAAGGCGACGTAATCATCGCGTGGGTCCTTCCCAGTTCCTTCCACGACGCGTGGCGGTTACACTGTAGCATTTGCACGAATCTTGGCGCAGTTAGGTGGATATAAGGGGTTAGGATTTCTTCCTTCTTCTTCCACCAGTCCTTTGCCTTTTCCTCTCCTCCCAATCTCCCTGCGTGCACAGAGCTCCCCCGTTCCTCCCCCACAGAACTCCCAGCGCGGCCCCTTTTAGGTCAACTGCTCGCCGGAGAAATGGCTTCATCTTCTTCCTCCGGCTTGGCGGCAGTGGCGGCGGCAACGACGGCGGAAGCGGTGGCGGAGAAAGAGAGTTTTCGCGGGCTCTGGATTCCCTGCGCGCTCAACAAGGAGGGCCTCAAGAACGTGGAGAAGGAGGGCTTCTTGCCGCCGGCGACTGGCGGAGCGGCTTTGAGGAAACCGTCCCCAACCCGCGCGATGGCGAGCGGGTCCACTTCGGTACCCACCTCGATAGAGGTTTTTCGTTTCCTCCCTCAGAGTTCTTCTCTGAGGTGATTGATCATTACGGAGTTCAACTCCATCATCTTCCTCCCAGCTCTCTCTTAGAGATGAGCGTGTACGCTTCGTTATGCGAGGGCTTTCTCGGCATTAGGCCAAGTTTGACTCTTTTCCGATACTATTTTCATGTCCGGAGAAACTCCATTACTGCCGGTGTTCCTTATATCACCGGCACTATTAGTTTTTCGCTTACACGCGAGCGCGCGTATCCCAAAATTCTAGCTAGTGACTTGGTCAAACAATGGCCAGCCATGTTTTTCTATCATAGGGATATTTCGGCTCCCAGCAATGCCTCTACTTTGCCGGCTTTCATCGACGGAGCCGCCACGGCCAAATCTTCTTGGGACGAGGCTGCTCCGGCTCTCACTGACGATCTGATCCTCGCTAAGAGGCGGATCGAATACTTGATCAAACACAAGGGTCTGAAGGGATCCGACTTGGTCCAGTGCTGGGTCTCATGCCGGATCCAGCCCCTTCAGTACCACGGGGATCGACTGATGCACTCCATCACGTCATCCAAAAAAGACTCCCTCCGCATCAGCCCCAAAGCCTACACCACTCAAGGCTACATAAGCTAGATCAAGTGGCTGATCCAGGAGCGGATCGAGAGGAGAATCCCGGAGGTTTCTCTGGATATGCATACGGCGGAAAACTCCGTAGTGCCGGTAAGCTTCTATCAGTACACCTTTTCATGTGTTTCAATCTTCGAGTTACATTGCAATACTGATATGTTTTCTTCTTTTTAGCTTGCTGACCTCCCCGAGTCGGAACTTGCTCCGCTGGAAGGATATCCTCTAGAGTTGTCTCAGGAGGTAGAGGTGGTCCCATTGCCGGATCTTGCAGTCAAGAAGCGCAAAGCTCCGATAGTGGCTGTTGGCACAAAGGAGGTGCCCGTCGTGAAGAGGTAACTTTCAATCACAACTTCTGCCTTTGTACTTTACTCCAATTACTTTCCGAGATGTAATGTTTCCGACTTTACTACATTCTCAGAGCAAAACCGCTCATCAAGGGCAAGAGGAAGGGAACTTCTTCGAAGCCCTTGCGACAGACGAAGCTCACCATAGCTTCCCCTACCCTGGCTCCTCCGACTCCTGCCCCTCAACCTTCTGCAATGCCGGTGACCATACCTTCTCCGGTCGTCGCAGAAGATCTGGCTCCTTCAACGGAGCCCGCGATCCTTGAATCGCAAACTAACGTCACCATGGGTGAGTCAGATCTAGATAAGGGAGAACCCTCTTTGGGTAATGATCCCTCGGCAGAAACCTTCACCGAAAACCTTATCAGCAATCCGGGACTTGCCAAGGTTGTCCTGTCTCGGAAATCTGCTGAAGAAATCCAGCGGCTCGCCAGGCAATGCCTGGAGAAAAGAACTTTATCCGCCAAAGAAGAAGCGCAAGAAGCAGAGGACGTCAAGTTCTCCAACCTTCTTGCCCAGGTGCGCCTCCGCGACGAGAGGATAAGGACTGGTGAGCTTCCAACAGCACCAGTGATTCCTCTGACTCTCGCCGAGAAGGTGGCCGTTGAAGTGAACGCGAGTTTGGATAAACTCACTCGCGAACAATATGTAAGTCGGGTCGGAATTCCAACTCATGTTTTAGCTTTATTTTATATCATATACTCTAGCCCCCAAGCATGAAGTAGGATATACAATCCGGGTTTATGCTTCATTAGGATGCCAAAGAACGAACTAGTGTAGCCCCCAAGGCTCGTGCTGATATTAGCAAAAATATTAGCCCGAGTCTTAAGTAGCTTTCTGACTTTGGGTATTCTGACTTACAGAAAGTATGCTCCTATAACCAGGATTTATTGAAGAATGTCTGTGATAAGAGGAGAGAGATCAAAGCTCTCCGGCTTAAAAATGCTGAACTTAAAGTTGCCAAGGATGAGGCCGAAGGTAAACAGTCCGAGGCTCAAACCTTGTCTTTGTTATTTTCAATGTCGAATTTTTTCTGAACTATTGTTCTTTTTGACTTATAGCGTTGGTGAAAAAATCATGCGCCATGATCGAAGAGGCCGAGAAACTCAAGACCCTGGTGGTTGAGAACACCGAGCTTGCCAAGAGCTGAATAAGCTCAAGGTGGATCATGAAAAGAGCATAGCTCAAGTCCTTGAATCCTCCTCCATGGCTACTAAAGAGCGTGATCGCAAGATCGCTGCTCAAGATAAAATAATCTCGGACCTCAAGAATGAGCTTAGCAGAGAGAGGGATCTTTCCCAGGCACTGCGGGCTGAACTCCAGAGTCTTCGGGAGGAGAATACCAGAATTGACGATGTCATTTTCGGTATGTTCCATTTGTCTGACTTGTCTTTTTTCTTCGACTTCTATCAATGTCGGATTTTCTTAACTTGTTTTGATTATAGGTCCTCTGAACTTGACGGACTCCTCCTCCACCGAGCCCTGCACCCACCGGCTTACCCAAGTCGGTGACCTGCTTCATGACTTCCGCCAATCCCTTGAGGACATCGGCGAAGCCCTCAAGATTCCAGACATGCATAGCATGTCGGATTTTCAGGTGCGGGACAAGGCAAAGGAGATGCCGCAGCTTGTTCAGGATTGGAACATGTCCTATGCGCGGACAGCTGCGTAGAACGCTCTCACCATGGTCATGAGCCACCATGGAAACATGGAAATATGGCAATTGACCAAAGGGTACTGCAAAGTTGATGAAGACGGCCAGGAGCAGGACCTTCAAGCCATCATGCACTCCTGCGCCGGATATGGGTGTCACGTGGCTGATCTGACCAGCTACGAGACCCCTTTCTTCACCCGCGTCGATACTCCGCCTCCTTCTCCAGAAGAATCCGCAGAAGTTTCCGATGATGAACGCACCATCTCGGATGCGGACATCTCGGAACGATACCAAGGTGGCGTAACCAGCGAGCCGACAGCTCCTTCATCTCCTCCTGCATCACAGAACAGAAATTTTTGTATTATTCTTGAAAAACATGATGCGTCTGTAAATATGTAGTACTTTAATTTTGGTAGTGCTAAGCTTTTGATCTATTCAGCACTTTTTGGCTTTAAACTTTTTGCGTGCCTGAAATGTTTACATAAGAACTTGTATTTTTTGTCTCTACTTATCGTTTATCTGGCTTTCTGCCTCGTCCCTTTCGTGAGCTGGCTAAACCTTCTGCCGGAAACTTTGCCGAGCAAGGGAGCTCAATTGCTAAACCAATTTAAACTCGGAAATACCAACAATTCACTACTCGGAAAATGCCCGCATCCAGCAATCAGACAAATAACCAAAGTAAAGACTAGAATTTTTTTAGAGTTATACCCGAAGGTAGCAGTTTTTAGAATCGGAAATCTAAATCAGAACGAACATGAGCATAAAGTACTTTCAAGCATTCTGGGATTTTCGACTATGACATGATCATTTGGAAATAAGATGGTAAAAACTTCTCAGAAAAACTTGAGGCAACCAAAACTTTTATTTCTCTCAGAACATGTACATATATATGTTTAGAAAGAAGGATAAACTAAGAATAAAAGGGGCGTAGTTGGGCAATATTCCACGGCCTGTCTAACTCATCCGGATTTGTACTGCCTCCAGCTCTCTTTCTCTTCTTAGTAGAAGGTTTTTCTTTGACTGGCCTCATGTCAGTTAAGTAATACGATCCATTGTGCACTACTCGACTAACTAAAAAGGGCCCTTCCCATACTGGGGAAAGTTTGTGCTTTCTTTGTTGCACAAGCCGGAGAACCAAATCACCTTTATTGAAAGATCTATTTCGGACTCTCTAGCTATGATACTTGCGTAACTTCTGCTGATAGGCTGTAGATCTCATTTCAGCAACGACGCGAACTTCTTCGACTAAGTCGAGATCATTTCGTCGAGAAATCTCGGCATCCTCTTCGATATACGCGGTCACTCTAGGAGAAGTATGAATCAAATCACTAGGAAGAACTGCTTCTGTGCCATAGACCAAGAAGAAAGGTGTGTATCCTGTTGACCTGTTTGGAATTGTTCGTAAACTCCAAATACAGAGGGTAATTCCTCTGCCCAAGCCCCCGCAACACGTCGTAGTGGTGCTTCGAGTCTTGGTTTTAGGCCTTGTAGAATTAAACCATTTGCTCTTTCGACTTGTCCGTTAGCCTGTGGATGTGCGACTGACGCAATGTCAAGCCGGATATTTTGCTCGTTGCAGAATTCGGCCAATTCTTCCATAGAAAAGTTACTCCTGTTGTCTGTGATAATGCTATGCGGATAACCATACCGGATTATAACATCCTCGACAAATCTTTTGGCTGTTTCTCCGTCACAACTAGTGACCGGTTTAGCCTCAATCCATTTGGGGAATTTATCCACTAAGATGTGAGTAAATCCACTTGGAGCTCGTTTAAATGGTCCTATCATATCAAGCCCCCAGACCGCAAAGGGCCATGTTATAGGTATTGTTCGCAGCTGTTCAGCCAGAACATGAGCTTCCTTGGCGTACTTTTGGCAGCCTTTGCACGTCTTGACTAATCTTTCGGCATCTGCCTGAGCTGTAAGCCAGAAAAATCCGTGTCTAAAAGATTTTGCCACTAAAGATTTGGCTGCAGCGTGGTGACCACACTCGCCTTCGTGGATTTCTCTTAAGATTTCCACTCCTTCTTCTGGAGATGCACAGCGCTGAAAACCCCCAGAAACACTCCGTTTATGGAGCTCACCTTTAACAATAGTATAGGCTTTTGCTCGTCGGATAATCTGCCGGCTCGACACCTCATCTTCGGGTAATTTGCCATCTACCAAATAATCGAGGTAGGGTTGAGTCTAGCTGGGAATTACAGCCAGAACTGCTATCAAAGGTGAGTCGGACTTGGTCGGATATTCCTCATCTACTCCCTTTATTGAGGGAACTTTGAGGTGCTCTTAAAAAGCACCATCCGGGACCTCTTTCTGCGCAGAACCTATCCGAGATAGTGCATCTGCTTCGTCATTTTCTGCTCGAGGGATGTGTTGAACTTCAAACCCTTCGAACAATTTAGATAGATCATCCACGACAGCTTTATATGCTGCCATATGTTTATTTGAATTACAAATATCCGACACTTGCTGAGCAACAAGATCCGAATCTCCGTAACACATCAAACGTCGGATGCCAATATCCTTAGCAATCCGGATTCATGTAGCAGTGCTTCATACTCGGCAATATGGTTTGTCGCTGTGAAGTGGATCTGCAACACGTATAAAAGTTTATCTCCTTGGGGTGATTTGAGCACCATGCCAGCCCCCGAGCCCCCTCGAGCCTTAGACCCATCGAAAAAGAGGGTCCAATATTCCGACTTAGGGAGGATCTGAGATTTGATTGCTGTCCAAGGTTTGTACTCAATGTCGAAAGCTGAAAGCTCTATGCCCCATTTGGCGACGCATCCTATGGCGTCACTATTATTGATTATATCTCTCATGGGAGCTATGCTCACCATGGTAATTGGATGCTCCTGAAAGTAGTGTCGTAACTTACGAGATGCTAGAAAAACACCGTAAGCCAACTTTTGATAGTGCGGATACCGCTGTTTTGATTATGTCAGGACCTCGCTGACAAAGTAAGTCGGACGCTGCACCAGGTGTTCCTGATTTTCCTCTGGTCTCTCCACCACCATGACGATACTAATGACCTTATTTGTCGTAGCAAGATAGAGCAACATCGGTTCCTTAGGTTCTAGTGCTGCAAGGATAGGAGCATATGAGAGTACTTTCTTCAGATCTTGTAGTGCAGCTTCAGCTTCATCAGTCCAAACAAAATCCTTGGTCTTTTTCAGGAGTTTGTATAAGGGTGCGGCTCTTTCACCAAGCCGGCTTACAAATCGACTGACCGCAGCGATGCAACCAGTTAATCTTTGTACATCCTTCAGGCAAGTTGGCCTAGAAATTTTGAGTATAGCCTTGATTTTGTCTCGGTTCACCTCTATGCCTCTTTGAGACACGATGAAACCTAACAATTTTCTGGCTGGTATTCCAAAGAAGCATTTCTTCAGGTTAAGCATGATGTTGTATTTTCGTAGATTGGCAAATGTTTCCTCCAAGTCGGAAATCAGCGTTTCCTTCTTTTTGGACATTACTGCGATATCATCCACGTATGCATGTACATTGCGTCCGAGTTGGTCATGGAGGCAATGTTGCATCGTGCGCTGGTACGTAGCTCCTGCGTTCTTTAGCCCAAAGGGCATCGTAACAAAACAGAAGGTTCCGAAGGGGGTTATGAATGAAGTTTTGACTTTGTCAGATTCCTTCATCCGGATTTGATGATAACCGGAATATGCGTCGAGAAAACAGAGGGTTCCGAGCCTGCCGTAGAATCGATAACTTGATCAATTCTAGGCAGAGCAAACGGATCTTTTGGACAAGCCTTGTTCAAGGCAGTATAATCAACACACATCCTTAAATCAGTGGTGTCCTTTTTAGGGACCATTACAGGATTGGCCGACCACTCAGTGTGGATGACCTCTTCTATGAATCCGGCTAACTCGAGTCGTGCTAGTTCCTTAGCTATTGCCTTACGCTTTTCATCGCCAAACCGCCGTAGGGACTGTTTGACGGGTTTAGCATTCGGGTTTACATTTAGAGAGTGCTCAGCAAGTTCCCTAGGTACTCCGGTCATGTTAGATGGCTGCCATGCGAAGATATCTTGATTTGCTTGGAGGAACTTGACAAGCGCGCTTTCCTATGCGCTACCTAGGCCTATGCCTATCTGGGTCACCTTGGAGGGGTCATCATCCTTCAACGGCACTTTCTTCATCTCTTCTGATGCCTTGAACTCCGGATTTGGCTTTATCACCTCCTTCTTTGTTGCGGGCATCTCGGACGGATCTATGCTCTTCTTGATCTCCTGGTACTCCTGGGCGTGCAGCACCGCTTCGGCAAAGGCGGCATTTCCATCCTCCCACTCTCGCGCTTTCTTCGGGTCTCCTTGATGGTGATCACGCTGTTGGGACCTGGAATTTTCATCATATTGTAAATGTAACACGGACGAGCCATAAAAGCCCAATAAGCCGGACGTCCGAATATAGCGTGGTATGCGCTCTTGAACGGGACCACTTCGAAGGAAAGTGCCTCCGTCCGATAGTTCTTTGGAGTTCCAAAGGTAACATCCAATGTAATCTCTCCCAGGGAATTAGCTTGTCTTCCTGGGACAACTCTGTGAAATATCACAGATCTATGGTTCAGCTGGGTTTCCGAGATCTTCATCCGGCGTAGCGTTTCGACATAGAGAATATTGATGCTGCTACCACCGTCCATGAGGGTCTTGGAGAAACCATAACCGTCAATAAGTGGGTTGATGATTAAGGCGTATTTTCCTCGCCTGTGTAACTTAGGCGGATGATCAGCGCAGTCAAATGTGATTGCTACTTCCGACCAGTCTAGATATTGGGGGATAGCTGGAACTGTTTCATTGAGCTTGTGGAGAACTGCTTTCTTGACCTTCGCTGGTTGAGATCCGAGGAAAGTGACATAAGTGTCCTTTTTGGTGGGAAAAGTCTTCTTCCCTTCTGGCTTGGGATTTGAAGCATCAGCTTCCTCCATGTCGGAATCTTCCTTGGTCTCCTTGTCCTTTTCGGGATTTTTCTTTCCCTTCTTCCGCTTAGCTTTCTAGCCTGCGGTGTCATCTCTTTTGATGTCGTCATTAAAACGACATTCGGCGTTGGTGTGGGATGAGCCCCCATTGGCGTTTAGGTGATGCACACATGGGTTATTGGCAATGTCGGCCCAAGAGTAGGTTTTGCATGGTTGATGTTCTCCTCTACCTTGGACCCTTGAAGTCCCACACCCACGCCCGCGGCCTCCGCCACGTCCTCCTTGTCCTCCAGACCCGGAAACAGTAGTAACCACCGCTGTTTCCGCGTTGGGTTTTTCTTCCAAGGTATTTTTGCGCTTCTAAGCTTGTTGCTTTGGTTGTCTTGACGACTGAGGCACAGCTAGGATGTTGAGCAATCCCTCTGCATCGTCGTCAGCATCTGCATACTTGCTCGCTGTTTCTACCATCTCTCCCAAATCAGTGACCTTGTCACACTTCAAGGGGTGACGTAGTAAACCAATTGGGAGCCCTGCGATGAAAGCTTCAATCGCAGTTTGATCATTTACTCCTTCACAGGAGTTCTTGGTGTCGATCCATCGTCCGAGGTAATCCCGGCAAGTTTCTCCGGCTTTCTGGGTGCAACGCTGTAGGTCTCCAATCGAACAGGGCCTCTGATATGTGCCTTCGAAGTTTCGAAAGAATGCACTTTGCATGTCGTACCAGTTATGGATGGTGTTCTCCGGAAGTTCATTGAGCCATGATCGCGCCGTCTTCCACAACATAAGTGGGAGATATCGGGTTGCGACCAGGCTGTTTCCGCCTTTGGCGATGCAGCAAGCTTGGAAAAAATCCTGTAGCCAAGTATCTGGCCGAGCAATGCCGTCGTAGGCTTGGATGTGCCTTGAGATAGCAAATCCTTCCGGGAATCTTGTAGCTCTGATGCGTGGTCCGAAGCACTTCGGGCCCACGTAAATATCATCGTTTTCATAGCGTCGCGCCTCTATGTTGGAATTGATCCTGTGCCTTGCGTCGTTCGGGGATAGAGATTGTCCCGAATGCCGGCTGTGGCTGCGGTGCCTTGGAGCCGGACTTTGGCTTCTGCCACCACCTCCTCTGCCTCGTCGTCCTCCTTGCCCTCCTTGGGAGCCGTTGTGATGACTGCTTGGTGGAGAGGGTGGGGCAGCTGAATTGTTTCCGACTGATCGCCAGCCTCCGTCTGGAGCATCATTATTCCGATTCCGAGGAGGATCTTGACTACGACGAGCCCCCTTCCGGCTTGTCCCAGCATGGTTTCCGTTGTTCCTTCGTCCATTGTTCCCATCATGATGAGGCTCAGCCGGACGGCTTGCATGTCTAGGAGGTGGCATTCTTTGGCGATCCTCCTCCCGAAGTTTCTCTTTATCTTCTCCCCTTCAATCGTTAGACTCTCGTTGGGGAGGGTTCCTCAGATTCAGTGCAGCAATGGCATCTTTTTTGGCCGCTGGAGTGACGTTGCTCCAGTAATGCGTAGTTCTATAATGTTGTCCTGACGATCCGGTTCTTGAATAATTGTCTTCCCAGCGTTCGGGGCGATGATACTGCTCCCGGACGTGATGGGGTCTTACGTCGGCCCATGCCGGATCTGTGCGGCATTGGTCGGAATCCGAGACCAGTTTTTGACTTCCGGACAGGGCGACCTTTTGTTGCTCTAGTCCCTTGTTGAGTAGTTTGATACCCAAACGGATCTCCTCCGGTCCTGGATTAGCCGATAGAATTTCTCAGGCCACCACGGTATTCTGTACTAGGGTTGGGTATACCCAATCTCCTTTGCTATCTTTCCTTGGCTTCCCCATCTCATCTCCAAAAAGGACGGCACGGAGATGTGGGAATTGGTCGTCATCGGTGTCACGCTTCCGTGTCTTCTGGTGCAACCGAGACATGTAGTCCTTAGTTGCCATGCGTTTCTTCTCCACCTCGATGTTTTTGGCTTCATCGAGGAGTTGTTGACGATGCGCTTCTAGGGCTTGGGCCCTTTCGTCCAGCTCATCTGCAGTAAGTTCTGTAGCTGTAGGGATAGGTGTGGTTAGTGCAGCATCGATGAGTTTACGCGCACCTTCGGTGATCACGTGTCCATCCACTAATTCTTATTTTTTCGGCACTTCTGGGATAAGTGCTCCATCCGAGTCTTCTTCGTATTCCTCTGCAATCACCTCCTCTGTCAGAGGGTCTTTTGCCGGGTTCTTGTTCTTCTTGTTCTTCTTCTTTGCCTTCTTGGTAGCGCCGGTAGCAAAGACGGCTTTGGGTACGTTTCCCGGAGTCAAGCTCGGATCGGTACTTTTGGACATCTGGACTTCGGGATTATCTCCGACGTCCATGTCATCCTGCGCTTTGGGAGAGTGTTCCCCGGATGCTTCATCCATGGCTTCTCCTTCCTCTGCAGCTTTGGAGTTATACTCCTCTTCATATTCCGCGGAGAACTTTCGGAAATCCGCTGACGTCATCGATTCATCCGAGGATGCGGGTACGTCGGCGTTTGTTCCAATTTCCTCTAGCACATAGTCGGTGTTCTCTCCAGCATCGGCAGAGCCAGATCCGGATCCCACGTATCCAACGAAGTGTGATGCGTGTTTCCTGAGGTACCTGCGGCTTTCGCGATCAGCCATGTCGAAACTTTTGATGGTCTCGAGGATTGCATCCGCGCTTTCGCCTTGCAGTATCATGAGTCTCAGTGTATACCTCAGGAAAGGCCTGTCTGTCCCGGCATTATCAGAGCCGGAATCAGTGTCATTGACTAGTTCCTCCTGAACTTCGACTTCCACGGGTGGGTCGATCCGGGATCCGACTTCTCTAGGGAGATCCACTCCAGATTCGACTTGGACTGCTAGGTCTTCTTCAGGCTTGGATTTCTCCACTATCTCCGCAACTGGTGCGGGCTGGGTGGGATTAGGGTTTTCTGCGATCCGGAACTCTGCCGCCTCCGCGGACAAAGGGGACCCAGAAGATTCTTCTGCCTCTATCATCACCGCTGGGGTGGGTTGGGCAGGTTCAACGAAACTGATATAAACATCGATCTCGCCAAAAGACATGATTGTGTAGGCAGTCACGACCTCCCTGGCCGGAATCCAGGTCTCGTCGAGAATGGTGAGAGGGACGTCGCTGGCGTAGAGGATGCGACCGACGATGATAGTCTCACCGATTCTGATTCTTGCAGATGCCGCTCGGAACGCAGATCCGAAGCTCACTTGCCCCACGGTGGGCGCCAACTGTCGTCGGATTGAGGAGAGGTAAGCCATGAGGGGGTCCTCGAGGCGTGCGGAAGAGAGGGGTGTGAGACGTACGGTGTTCCGGGATGGTGAGCACACAAGTTTACCCATGTTCGAATCCGCCGGCTTTGGACGGATCCTACTCCTGCTAGCAATCCAGTAATACGGCAGAGCCGGAATATGGGTTACAAGGGTTTCGCCTGTGCGAGTTGAGATTGTAGACTATTGAGGTGTGTCCTAAAGGCTCTCCCTAGGACTGCTTATATAGATATCCGGCCTAGGGTTTACAGGAGAGATCTATCTGGCTACGACTAAGAGTTGGTTACAGAGTACATCTTGAACTACAAGTAACATTATGGGTCTAAGTTGGTAAGTCTTTTGGGCCTCCCTGTAGCCGGATTGGACACCGTCTTTTTCCCTGACTGGGCCGTCCGTGAAGCAAAGCTCTAACCCGAAGTGGGCCACCCTGGTCAGTGAGGAACTGCGAGGATACCCGGAAAGTATATCCCCAATAGTACGTTATTTACTTGCTTGATCAAAAACCCCTAAAAATCCGTTTGCTAAGTATTTTCAAAGAATTCCTGATCCATACCACTAGGCAGCACCTTTTGCTCCTCGTTGGGTTCGACACTCTTACTTATCGAAAATACTATGATACACCCCCTATACTTGTGGGTCATCAAGACTATTTTCTGGCGCCGTTGCCGGGGGGTGAAGCATTATTGGAAAGTGGAACTGGTAAAGGAAACTTCTATTGTGAGTATTGTTTACTTCTGTTAGTTGCTTTATTTTTTTTATGGATAATTCGTTTAGTTTCTTATTTGGTAATGCTACTACCACTGCTAAGGTAGTAGATGAACCACCACCTGCTGAGAATGATGCTTTTAAAATACCTACAAGAATTATTGATCGTGTTATGGATAACTACTATGTTGGGGATGGAACTGTCCATCCCGGTGATCATTTACTCTTTATACACGAATTATGCAGGTTGTTCAAGTGTGCAGGTATTACTACAGATCAAGTTAAGAAGAAGTTATTATCATTATCACTGAAAGGAAGAGCTGAGGAATGGTATAAGCTGCTGAAGAATGGTCATGCTCTTGAATGAGAGGAAATAGTACCTCTCTTTTATTCAAAGTTTTACCCTCCTAGTGAGATTCATAAAGATAGGAATCAAATATACAACTTTTGGCCTCTTGATGGAGAGAGTACAGGTCAAACTTGGGGGAGATTGAAGTTACAATGTCCCACTCATGAGCTCCCCAATAATATTATTATCAATAACTTTTATGCAAAGCTTTCTCTTCATGATAAGGATTTATTGGATGCTTCTTGTGCAGGATCATTCACTCGCATGGAAGAAGAAGATAAATGGGATCTTCTGGACCTTATTCAAGACAATGCTGAAGCTTGGGAGAATGACAAAGGTAGAAAGCTAGGTATAAATTATGATTATGAATGCATTGAATCTTTTATGGGAACAGATGACTTTCAAAATATTAAAAATGCTTATGGTCTAGACTCTCAAGCTATTTCTTCTTATTTTAAGGCTTTTGCTTCCTACATTGAAGTGCCTAAAAAGAAGTGGAACAAGTATCATAAACCTTATAAAGATATTGCTAAGAGTGTTCCTGCAAGAAATACTGCAGTTTATACTGATAATCATGTTTTACCTAAACCTTACATTGAGAAAATGCCTTTCCCAGTTAAGATAAAGGAACATTCTATGATAGCTAGTATGGTTAATAAAAGTACAAATAAAGCTGTTGAACCTGACAAACAAATCGATGATGAACCTATAATAGCAAATGTGAAAGGCCGTCACTAAATATGTAGAAGAGGGACACACTATCCTTTGTAAGGATACCTCTAATATTGTTTCACAAAGTAGTATCATAAGAACTAGTATTCCTGTGTTTTCTGTTAGAATAAGTGATCATTGCTATGATGGTCCTTGTGATAGTTATATTGTTAAGTTTATGCATGATACCGAAAGTTACTATGAGAGAGGGAAAAGTGTTCTTATGTATCTCAATAATATCAAGTTTCCTTGTTTTATATTGAAAGTTTTTATGTTGCACTTCTTTTGCCTTCCTATGCTTGTAGCCTCTGGTGTCAACAATTTGTTTGTGTACAAAATTCCCTTGCATAGGAAGTGGGTTAGACTTAAATGTGTGTATTTTTGCTTCTTAATGCTCCCGTTTACTCCAATTCATATTCCTAAGTGAGCATTATCAAAATTATCATGCCCATCTTAATGGCTATAAAGAAAGAGCTTTTTGGGAGATGACCTAATTTATTTGTGTTTTCTGTTTGTTTTTGTTTCTTTGAGTCTTGGAAGTTATTAATTCGGTAATAATCTCTCCTTATCCTTTTTGTTTGGTTTTTGTGTCAAGATCAACCTCTAATGAGAGAGAAGTAATATTTGGGGAAGTTGCTGTCCCGAAACAGATTTTTGTGCTTCACCGTAAAAATTCGTGAGAGATCTCTGTCTGTCGGTTTGAGCTGTAATTTTTTTTGCTTCTTCCCCAGGTGGTTATTTAACTTTAGTTAGTTTTGCACTTTTTTATTTGAGCAACAGAAGATTTTCGAAAAAATTGATCTTTACCTGCTGGTCTGTTTTGATAGATTTTACCACTCTTGCATTTGCTTCCTTATTCGATTTCCTTTTTGAATTCTTTTTGGGTTTTCGGAAGGATTTGCTACAGTAGCTTATGTTTTGATGGTTTTCAGTTGAAGTTGAACTCAAAAGGTTTTATCACTTCACTTATACTAATGTTGCTAATAAGAACTGTGTGAAGTTTTGTGTGAAAGAAATTTCCAGGTAGTGGAGGTAATGGTGTAATAAGGAAGAGAAAGGTCTCATGATTCAAGTAATAAGTTTATGAAGATGAATATATTGATATTATTCAAGTGGTGACTCCTGAAGAATCTACTAAATACCAAATTCAGAGACCTGCAGAGTCCGTTTTCGAATAGGTAACAGTTATGGTAAGAAAAGTTCCGCGAAAGATCTGTCAAATTATATTTTTGCAGTTTTTAGCCAATAAGGAAAGCTACAAAGCGAAAGACGGGCAGAAATGGAGCCAGGGTGGCTCACACCACCCTGTGGCGCGGGCCCACCCCTGGCCGCGCCACCAGGTGGTGTGGCCACTCCGGACTCTGCCTCCGACTCGTTTTCTTCCAGTACCTTCCTTTTGTTATGAAACTTCGTAATATATAATCCCTCGGATCCCCCGAGGTTCGTATATCGTGTTCTCGTCATGTTTTCTTTCGATCTGTTTTTGCCAGGAACTATTCTTGGAAGTTTAGAAGCACAATGGTGTCCGCCAAGGATAAGGGGAAGAAGCCTATGGAGGAAGATCTCCAAGACCCCGAGCAGGAGAAGGAGATCAAGAGTGAAGGTGAAGAGGAGGAAAAGCACACCGACACTACCATTGCAAGCATTGGAGTGGTGGAAAACCCTCCCAAGATTACATCAATTGGAGGGAAGCCTCCTTGTCCTTGTTCAGATCCATGGTCACTTCCTCCACACACCAAGAATCCTCTCCATACCCTTATCCATGAGCATCAATACCGGAATATACCCAAGGAGAAACTACCCTCCAATTGGGATTTGCCTCGTTCTAGCCATGCAGGAAAAGAAGACTTCAAGGAGGTAGAGTGGGGGAAATCGCAGCTGGGAGCCAGAGCCCGACATGATCATGAGCCTCATCGAGGAAAATTCAAGGTTAATTCGCACTCTCACCTTCGAGATTGAGGACTTGGGGAAACTAATCAAAGAGCTCATCAAGAGGATACCACCACCACCAAAGGAGTAATTCGTCATCAGGTTTGGCATCCCCTTGGGTTGTTCCAAGCTTGGGGGAGTGTCATGGTATCACATCACTATCTTCTATCTTTTACCTTTTTAGTAGAGTCATATCATGAATAGAGAAGTTATCATGTAGGATGGTTTGCGTTATGGATGTGTCCCCTCTCTCGTAATCCTTTAGTGTGAGTTGCCGTTATGGAATATTAATGAAAAGTTATATCATTTACTCTTTTGCATATCTTATATTAGTCTTCAATTCATGGTTATATGATTGATCTTGTTGTTAGTATTGGTATCACTTTGGGATCGTTGAGTTAATTTAGTTGGTTTTAGCAAACCTGGATTGGTTAGTAGCAACACTATTTTTGAGAGTTGAATGAAAAAGATAAAAGCACTCTAAAGAAAAATAATCTCATCATCTTTCTTTCTTGATTTTCTCATAAGTCTAGTATTCTCTAGTTAAGATCTTTTGTGCTTCCAAGGAAGATTGCATGTTTGTTTTTATCACTTGTATGTTTGTTTCCTTCAACTCTTATACTTGCTACCCAGCCTAGCTAGCCAAAAACTTGTACTGAGAGGGAATTCTTCTCGTGCATCCAATCCTTAAACCAAAACCTATGCCATTTGTGTCCACCATACCTACCTATTAGCATTATTGCTATTCCAAGTAAATTCATATTTTTATCTACCTTCCAAATTAAACTTGTTATGTGAAAATTAGTGATTAAAGCTCTCACGAACTTGATGACACACTTCACTATCTTACACTTAATAAACTTGAATCTTTGTGCTCACCTATGTTGCGTATATGCTTGCACTTTGTAAGTTGTGAATTAGCAGAACCATGCTGTCATGGGGAACGCTTTCAACATTGCACTGGTACTTTGTACCTAGTTGATATGTTGTTCTTTTGTCTATGGATGTCGTCGGTGTGAAATGAAAGGGGAGCTTGTAAGTCCATGGAGTTATGCATGTCTGTTAGAGAAACGCCTGGGCCGCTGGTCTAATCCATGTTGACATGGTGGAAACCTGCAGCGTAACCATAATGAGCATCTATGAAGCATTCTTCTTATAAAAAAAGAGTTCGATATTGAGAAAAAAGAGAAAAAGAAAAAAAAGAATGATGAAAAGAGGAAAGATATAAAAAAACACCATATTCCCATGGTAAATAAGAAGATTGCTTAGATGCTTGTTGTCTGCTTGCCTTGTCATTTTGATATGGGGATTCTTTCGTATCATCGGGCAAGGGGTACCCCGTTGGCGGTTCTCCATGATACACATGTGCTTACGATGACAAGAACTTACCGGTGACTAAACTTGAGTAGCATGAGGAGCGGCCCTCGTATTCAAGGGACATGAGATTTTCAACTTACAACTTGTTAAGCATGTCCTCGTATTTGATCACTTTAACCTTAATCACCTAAAGATGCCTATGATAGGGGCAATGAGAGCTGAAAGCTAGTAAGTATCATAATTTTTGGGAGATCTTTATGAAACTTGAAATCCTCTGCGAAGGGCCTTTCTTTTACTTTTTAGTTGAGTCACTAAACCTACTCCCTTCTATCTCAGCAAGTATTTTGAGTTGTTGTGTTTCATTCATTCATATGATGATTTATTCAATCATGTTTCTTATGTTCTTTGTTTTGCACATTGCTCTTATCTTGGTGATTACTACTTTGAAAGCTATCTTTGAAAACCAGTTATTTGTAAACTCCAGCAAATTATCAACTATTCTTCGACCAAGAGCTAAGTTTGCCATTACCAATTATGATTCACTTTATGTATCTTTATTGTGTTTCCTTTACTTATTGCAAGTTAAGTTATATAATAGTGAGTTGTCTTCTATTATGATCTATGTATTGATGAATGTGATGCTTCTTGTCCATATTCTTTTATCGACTCTTCACTCCATAAACCCGAGGTCATGTTTATTGAGCTCAGTTTCGCTTGGGGACAAGCGAAGTCTAAGCTTGGGGGGAGTTGATACATCCATTTTGTGTCACTATTCTATGTCATAATTCACTGTTATTCATTGATATATTTCATATTAAGAGATGATACTTATGTTATTTCATCTATTTTTGCATGGTTGATGACTTTTGGAGCATGGACCGCTGTAGTCAGGATTCTGATGGAAAAGGTGATGTTTGGAGGCAAAATTCACGAAGATCAGAAAATCCGGGAAAATATACGGAAAATCCTATTTTCCATAAGACGAAGGATGCCAGAAGGAGGAGTGGAGATGGGCCACAGGGGGCCCACACCACCCCCTGGCGCGGGCCACCCTAGGCCGCGCCACCAGGTGGTGTGGCCACCCTAGCCCACCTCTGGCTCTCCCCTCTAGCGTACATATTCCTCCCGAATACCTAAGACTCGAGGAGTGACCACAGAAAGATTCCACCGCCTCGTCGGGGCGGAAAACACCGAGAGAGAAAGATCTCTTTGGCAGACAGATTTCTGTCGGGGGAATTCCTTCCCGGAGAGGGGAGATCGTCGCCATCAACACCACCATCAAGCTGGACTTCATCGGGATCATCATCATCATCACCACCATCATCACCATCAGCAACCTCATCACCATCTCCATATTGCTGTAACAATTGCGTTGAATCTTGCATAGTTCATAGGGGAAACTTTCCCGGTGTTGATTACTCTTTATAGTTGATGCTATTGAGTGAACCGTTGAATTATTGTTTATGTTCAGATTGCTATTATCATTATTCCATCTCTGATCATGATCCATATGATGTCTTGTGAGTAGTTCGTTTTGTTCTTGAGGACATGGGAGAAGTCATGTTGTTAGTAGTGGAATTGTGTTGAGAAAGATTCAATAGTTTGATATTTAACTTGTGGTGTACTTCTTCTAGTGGTGTCATGTGAATGTCGACAACATGACACTTCACCTATATGGGCCTAGGGGAATGCATTGTGTATTTGGCTACTAATCGTAGGGGTTGCCGGAGTGTCAGAAACCTGAACCCCCGTTAGGAAACCATTGCAAGGGATGTAGGGGTGTTAGAGTTTAAAGTTGTGGTTAGGTTTCTACCTTAATTACTTTCTTGTACTTACAGATGTTTGCAAGGGGTATAATCACAAGTATGTATTAGTCCTAGGAAGGTCGTTACATTAGCACAGGTTCACCCACACAACACTTAGCAAGCTAAAGAAGATTAATCAACTATGTGAAGCGAAATCACTTGACAGTCTTCCCATGTGTCCTCGAGAATGTTTGGTCATCTTAAGTAATACAACCGGCTTGTCCTTTGCTGCATAAAGGATTTGTTCATATTGTCTTTTATTTACTCGTACTTTATTTACTTACTTTATAAAAAACCCCTAAAAATCCGTTTTGCTAAGTATTTGCAGAGAATTCCTAATCCATACCACTAGCCAAACCTTCTTCTCCTTGTTGGGTTCGACACTCTTACTTATCAAAAATACTGCGATACACCCCCTATACTTGTGGGTCATCACGGTGCTACAACCCGAGTAGCACCGGCCACAGCTCTACCCCTGCCTAGTGTCATTGCATGTGTTCGTTTCCAACACCACATTGATCCACATGACCACACACACTCCTGTGGATTATGTGATGCAACTTCTGTCATGCTGGTGCAACATTCCATGTGGAAGTTGCTTTCCGATGTGTTTTTGGTATCCATGACCATGGTTTGACATATGGAGCCCTTAGAGTCATTGCATGTGTTATTTTCCAAAACCACATGGATCCCATAGTGTCATTGCAAGTGTTCTTTTCCAAAACCACACCGATCCACATGACCACACACACTCTAGTGGACTCTATTATGAAATTACTGTCATGCTGGTGCAGCATTCCATGTGGAATTTACTTTCCTATGTGTTTTTGGTCTTTGTGACCATGGTTTGACACATGGAGCCCCTAGAGTCATTGCATGTGTTCTTTTTCAAAAGCACATTGGTCCCCTAGTGTCATTGCATGTGTTATTTTTCCAAAACCACATTGATCCAGATGACCACACACACTCTACCAGATTCTGTTGTGCAACTTTTGTCATGTTGGTGCAACATTCTATGTGGAAGTTGCTTTCCTATGTGTTTTTGGTCTCTATGTCCATGGTTTGACACATGGAGCCCCTAGAGTTATTTCATGTGTTATTTTCCAAAACCACAGTGATCCCCTAGTATCATTGCATGTGTTCTTTTCCAAAACCACATTCATCCACATGACCACACACACTCCAGTGGATTTTGTGGTGCAACTTCTGTCATGTTGATGCAACATTCCATGTGGAAGTTGCTTTCCTATGTATTTTTGTTCTCTATGACTAGGGTTTGACATATGGATCCCGCAGAGTCATTGCATGTGTTCTTTTCCAAAACCACACTAATCCCCTATCGTCATTGCATGTGTTCTTCTCCAAAACCACACTGATCCACATGACCACACACACTCTAGTGGATTCCGTGATGCAACTTCTGTCATGCTGGTGCAACATTCCATGTGGAAGTTGTTTTCCTATGCGTTTTTGGTCTCTATGACCATGGTTTGACACATGGATCTCCTAGAGTCATTGCATGTGTTCTTTTCCAAAACCACACTGATCCCCTATGTCATTGCACGTGTTCTTTTCTACACCACATTGATCCACATGAAGACATACACTCCAGTGGATTCTGTGATGCAACGTTTATCATGCTGGTGTAACATTCTATGTGGAAGGTGCTCTCCTATGTGATTTTGGTCTTTGTGACCATGGTTTGACACATGGATCCCCTAGAGTCATTGCATGTGTTCTTTTCCAAAACCACACTGATCCCCTAGTGTCATTGCATGTGTTATTTTTAACAACCACATTGATCCACATGACTACACACACTCTCCAGTGGATTCTGTCATGCAACTTCTACCATGCACGTGTAACATTCCATGTGGATGTTCATTTCCTATGTTATTTTAGTCTACGTGACTACGGTATGACAAAATGAGGACCTAGAGTCATTGCATGTGTTCTTTTCCAAAACCACACTAACCCCTAGAGTCATTGCATGTGTTCTTTTCCAAAACCACACTGATCCACATGACCACACACAATCCAATGGATTCTATCATGCAACTTCTGTTATGCCAGTGCAACATTTCATGGAAGTTGCTTTCCTATGTGTTTTTGGTCTCTCTGACCATGGTTTGACACATGGAGGCCCTAGAGTCATTGCACGTGTTTTTTCCATAACCACACTGATCCCCTAGGGTCATTGCATGTGATCTTTTACAAAACAGAAGTTGACATGGGGGCCAATCCATCATGCACCCTAACTATTATTCCGCACAATCAGTAGAAAAGCGTGCAACCATTCTCGGGATCAGACTGAAGATCTCGACAAACGAGGTCTGGAACAAAGGAGGGAGGCAGACTCTGCATCGGATCTGGCGTAGATGATGTCGTCGCGTCGGGAACCACCGGAAGGCACAAACAAGGAAAAAAAATGGCACCACAGACAAAGGATCACTCAGATAGCATGAAGTCGGGAGGTAGAAACACCGTTGCCAAAGGAGGAAGCGAAAACCTGAAGGTACGACGGAAACCCAACCACGAGAAACCCTGGACTTGAAGAAAAGATAAGAGGGTAGAATCAAAACACGCAGAGGTAAGAGGAGTACAGTAGAGGGGTAAGGAGTAAAATCAGACCTAATCGGATCTATCCAACCAATTTTTTTAAAAATAGTTTTGACACTCCACTTCGGCCATTAGCTAGGTTATCCTACAGGTTGGACTTGTGGGGTATCGTAACTGCTGGGCTCTGATACCACTCTGTAACACCCTCAAATCGGCCCTCTGCAAGTTTTAGCGCTTCCCGTCAAACCCGCATAGAAACGATTCAAGGATGCCCACCAGGCACTTTCGTGTGGGTGGAAAACGAAGTAATACCATTACACAACAGTCCTCGATGGGACCCACAGAACAGATACATATACAACATGACTCCAAGAGTCAAGAATACAAATATACAATACAAAGATCCAAATCACCTTGAAAACGATACAGCGTCCGAGTACGGACAAGATGCAAATTGGGCTAAGAGCCCTGAAGAATAACCAATGGCGTCCATAACCGTGCCCAGGCCAAGCCGGAAGGGTAACCCTGCTAACGACGTCGATCTCAAACCTGCTAAAACAAAAGGGGGTGCCGACAAAGGGCAAAGGAAAAAGAGGAGAGTCAGTATTGAGGCAAGTACACGACGAGGCTAGAATTCGGTGGCTCTCGCCTACATAGGTATGGTGGATTGAAGCGGCAGTGCAGTAGAACTAAACAACCTATAGAGACTCAGTATTACTGGCGGCTATTAGAGAGGGGTAAGAAAGACCTATCCGGATCCAACCTGAAGCTAACACCAGACAAACCCATCCTGGTATTTCCCCCTCGAGACCAAACGAGGTAGTCGGACCAAGGAACTCACACAGTTGGCAATTTTACTCATTCCGTTATAGTTGCAACACTTACTAGTCAGATATAGATAGCATGAGTAATCCTGAAGCATAAGTAGTGGGCAGTTTTAATTAACCATTCCGTGGTAGTTGGAACATTTACTAGTAAGATATAATTGTCCTGAGGAATCCCCAAAACCCAGTAGTTGTTGGCACTTTTATCACATTCCATTGGAATTGCAATACTTACTAGGCAGGTATAGTATGACACAGATCACCACAGATCCACCAGTTGTTGGCATTTTTATTATCCATTCCATTGTAGTGAAGCTGAATTACTAGTCACATATTAAGTCAAATTTATGACACTACTTTAGTTATGCTTGTCTATGATCAAGATACTGTGCTCCAAGTCGTCCATAACCGCGGACACAGCTTTCAGAAAGTTTTACCCTGCAGGGGTGCACAAATAGCAACACACTCGATCAACCTCAGAAAAACCAACTCAAAACCCAACGAGGCATTCACGACAAAGCGATCACAAGATTCATAAAATATTTCAGGGGGCACCCCACTAAGCTACCCGCAACAAAGTTGGCCGGCTCCGGAATGGACCCAGGGTTTGTGTGGACAGCTATAAACGACTGGGAACCCGAAAGTGTGACTGGGCTTGTCGATACAGCGAAAACGTGTCACGATCCTAAACAGTACAGGTGCTCCACGCACAATCGTAAATAAAGAAGTAAAGCATGGCATAAGTACAGGATAGTAAATAAAACCCCAAACTAGTTTGTGGCCCCAAGAAATAGAAATGAATCAAGCTCTGGCTCAGGGGGGTCCATAAGGCCTCCCGGATGTGGATAGTGTGAAAAATCAAGGAACATGTATCAAGTACTCGGGGCCTACGGGACACAAGTAAGCATGGAAGAATCAAATAACATCTATTGCCCACCTATGCCTCTGCATTAGTTATATCTAGCAATTTAATAGTTGTGTTTAAAGTCATGATCATCTCCACCAATAAGCATCTCCACCATTAAGCATGTGTCAACCTTCCAATAACGGTGGAACAACAGCGATGCAAAGCAGCACCGGAACAAGCAACTATGACTCGCAAGGTTGACTATTTATCAAACAACGGGCAATAGGATGTGTACAAGGCAATATAGAGGCTGCACGGGAATATCTGGTACATAACACTAAAGCATCGCGACATAGATAGCAATAGATCAACATGAGGAAATAAATACTACAAAAGCAAAATAGGTAGAAGGGGGAAGATGCTCGCCTGGGAAACATTGCCGACGGATTATATCCGGAGAACTTGTCGAATCTCACAACATCTCATCGGCCTAATCCGTGAAGAAGCAAACACTAGAAGAAACACCGGATGCACTATTTAATATTACGGCAGAAGATCCGACATGATTATGATATGATGCATGGCATGGCACAGATGTGGTGCAATTAGGCAATATTAAGCGGAACCAGGGTCTCGACAATTAATTTGGCGGTTTGATTTATTTAGACACCCCGCAAATTAAATGTTGGATTAACAAGGCGAAACAGGGCATCGGTTCGCTACACAAATTTAAATGGAGTCCGGAATAAGACAAAGATATCCCGCATATTGACTCCATATTTAATTATGAGGTGAATCGACATAATGCCCCCAAACCACAGACAGGTATGCATGCATGAACAATTAATATGCAACAAGTTTTATATATAGCATTTATAAAATAGGAGCTCGGGAAAAAGGGTTCACACATCTGGGTTCGGAAGATCTCGGGTTCCGGGGGTCCGCAGTTCGACAGGGTTCGATGAGGGGAACGGTCAATGGAAACGGTCTCGGACAACGGAAGGAGAGCTTGGCGTTCCGGGAAGAAGGACTCGGCGTTCCGGGTCGGCGAACTCGGTGTTCCGCGGTGAAGTGCTTGTCGTTCTGGTGGCGATCTTGGCGGTCATCGGGTCCGGACTTCACCTCTGGGAACGGGTCTTCAGGGTCTCGACGAACTTGGTGTTCCGGGCATCTCCGAGTCGAGAATCTTGGCGTCCGGGTTCCGAAGATCTTGGCAAGTTTGCGTGTTCGAAACGATTCTTCGGCTTCGCTTCAACCTTCGGTCTCGGTCACGACACATACGAGGGAGATCTTGGGGTTGCGACTTCATGGCCGATGTTTATCTTGTATTGACCATCGGTATTCAGGTTCGTCTTCTAGGATCAATGTACTGGGCATTGGTCGATCTTGAGTACATATCTTGTCTGCACTTCAGTCATCTCGACTGAGAATGCTGCAAATAGGCCTTGTCTCAAATGAACAGTGATGCGAACACCTTGAGGTCAGGAGATAGAAGGGGATGACGAGCTTGTTCGTGTGGTCTCTAGGCGAGGAAATGAATAGGGACGGCGCCGGTGCGGACGAGGGTCCGCGTGTCAGTGGTGGCGGGCGACGGCCTTTGGGGCCGAGCGGGCGGCCGCGGTCGGCGAGGCACTGGCAGCAGGGGGTGGCTAGCAACGACGCACTATCGGGCAGAGGGGCAGCCTGTGGCAACGGCTCGGAGAGGTTCTGGAGGAGGGCCTGGCCATGGTGGCGCGTGCTCACCGGGAGGAGCTCTGTAGCAGGGAGGGGGTTGACGGCGATGAGGATGCAGAGCACCACTGGGAGACGACCAGCGGCTGGCGATGCTCCAGGGATGCGACGATGGAGTGAGGTGCAGCAGGGAGGAGGCACGGCTCGTGCGGGGAGTGTGACGATGGAGACAGGCGAAGAGGGACCACGGGACAGCGGGCATCGGTGGCTGCGGAGAAGAGCTCGGTAGGGAGGAGCCCAAGGGCGGCGGCCGGGCGACGCCATGGTGGAGCGGCCAGGGCACGGGCTCGCCGGTACGAGCCGCAGGGATTTGGGGCGGCGGCGGTTGGTGGCGGTGCTCCTCTGGGCCCAAGCGAGGAGGGAGTACAGCGGCAGTGGCCGGACGCGAGGGGCGGCCGGAGCGGGCAACAACAGGGCAGAGCTGCCTCGCTGCGGCAGCTTGCTGGCAACGAGGGGAGAGATGGGAACGCAAGTGAGGCTAGGCGGGGATGGGGTTGCAGACGGGGATGGGATCGTGGGGCGCGTGCAGGTGCGGTGTGCTGGGTGGGACCTGCGTGGGGACAGGGTGGAGCAAGGGTTGCGTGCGGCCAGGTGGAGATGGGGGGGATCCCGAGGTGGTCGGGCTGGCTGGCTGGCGCAACTGGTAGGTGTGCGCGTGTGACATGGAGAGATGGGGTGGTGTGTACCGAGCGGGCAAAGAGCAGAAGCGCGTGCGGGGTCAGTGAGTGGCGGCGGCGGCTGTGGGGAGTTGGGTAGGACTGGTTGGGGTTAGACTAGGGTTTGGTATATGGGGTAGTAGGCTGGCTAGTTGGGCCTTTTGGCCCGGCCGGCTGCCTCCCCCTAAAAAAATAGTTTTAATTATTTTTATTTTGTCCGAATAGACTCTTGTGAAAATTTCGTAGACAAAACAAAATATCCGGAAGAGGCCGGGTTTTAATTTGAAATAAAGACGGGGCGTTTAGAAAACAAAACCAGACTTTTCGAAAGTAGTTTTAGGCAAAAAACCATGCATGATGATGACGATGCTCAAATGTCATGTGGCATGATGACATGAGCATGCGATCATGATGATGCAATGCACGAAAACACCGTGATTTTCTAGTAGTGGTTTTGCGGGATGCCACAAAATCGCATTGATCAAAATGACCACACACACTCAAGTGGATTCTGTGGTGCACCTTTTGTCATGCTGGTGCAACATTCCATGTGGAAGTTGCTTTCCTATGTATTTTTGGTCTCTGTGACCATGGTTTGACACATGGAGCCCCTAGAGTCATTGCATGTGTTCTTTTCCAAAACCAGACAGATCTTCTAGTGTCATTGCATGTGTTATTTTCCAAAACCAAATTGATCCACACAACCACACACACTCCAATGGATTATATGATGCAACTTTGGTCATGCTAGTGCAACATTCCTTGTGGAAGTTACTTTCCTATGTGTTTTTGGTCTCTCTGACCATGGTATGACACAGGGAGGCCCTAGAGTCATTGCATCTGTTCTTTTAGAAAACCACAATTATCCCCTAGCGTCATTGCATGTGTTCTTTTTTCTAAAACCACATTGATCCACATGACCACACACACTCCAGCCGATTTTGTGGTGCAACTTCTGTCATGCTGGTGCAACATTCCATGTGGACGTTGCTTTCCTATGTGTTTTTGGCCTCTGTGACCATGGTTTGACACATGGAGACCCTAGAGTCGTTGCATGTGTTCTTTTCCAAAACCATACTGATCCCCTAGTGTCATTGCAAGTGTTCTTTTCCAAAACTAAATTGATCCACGCGACCACATGCACTCCAGTGGATTCTACAATGCAACTTCTGTCATGCTAGTGCAACATTCCTGATGGAAGTCACTTTCCTATGTGTTTTTGGTCTCTGTGACCATGGTTTGACACATGGAGCCCCGAGAGTTATTGTCTGTGTTCTTTTCCAAAACCACACTGATCACCTAGTGTCATTGCATGTGTTCTTTTCTAAAACCACATTGATCCACATCACCACACACACTCCAACGGATTCCGTGATGCAACTTCTGTCATGCTGGTGCAACATTCCATGTGGAAGTTGCTTTCCTATGTGTTTCTGGTCTCTATGACCATGGTTTAAAACATGGATCTCCTAGAGTCATTGCTTGTGTTCTTTTCCAAAACCACACTAATCCCCTAGTGTGATTGCATGTGTTCTTTTCCAAAACCACACTGATCCACATGACCACACACACACTCAAGTGGATTCTATCATGCAACTTCTGTCATGCTAGTGCAACATTCTGCGTGGAAGTTTCTTTCCTATGTGTTTTTGGTCTCCGTGACCATGGTTTAACAAATGGAGGGCCTAGAGTCATTCCATGTGTTCTTTTCCAAAACCACACGGACCCCTAGAGTCATTTCATGTGTTATTTTTGAAAACCATAGTGATCCAAATGACCACACACACTCCAATCGATTTTTTCATGCAACTTCTTTCATGTTGGTCCAACATTCCATGTGGAAGTTGCTTTCCTATGTGTTTTTGTCTCTCTGACCATGGTCATTGCATGTGTTTTTTCCATAACAACACAGATCCCCTAGAGTCATTGCATGCGTCCTTTTCCAACACCACATTGATCCCCTAGTGTCACTGCATGTGTTCTTTCCAAAACCACATTGATCCACATGACCACACACACTCTAGTGGATTCTGTGATGCAACTTCTATCATGGTAGTGCAACATTCCATGTGAAAGTTGCTTTCTTATGTGTTTTTGGTCTTAGTGACCATGGTTTGACACATGGAGCCCTTAGAGTCATTGCATGTGTATTTTACAAAACCACACGGATCCCGTAGTGTCATTGCATGTGTTCTTTTCCAAAACCACATTGATCCATATGACCACTAATGGCTCTGAAATATAGTCATCTAGGTCCACATTTAAACTGGATATTATTCATATTTTTGATGAAATATATCTCTAAACCCTGCAACTAATGCCTAATATTTAGAGGGGTATGCAAATCCTTTCTTTCTATTTTTCCTGCGTAGATAATGTCATTTGAAGAGGTAAATCACTACATTAAATTCAAACGTACGAAGCGGAGGTAGACGCTTTAACGGCCAACTATACAAACGGAACAAAATTTCGGCCGTATAGTTCCGCTCGTATAGTTGGAGATGCCACTATTAGGTCAAGCAGAACAACTTTCATGAAGGGACACCTATATAAAGAAGCCTCGAGCGAAAAGAAAATGAGCCCCTGACCTCCTACCCCGTCCACAAGTCTCTGCCCTAGATGACCAGCCGCCTCCAGATCTCAAAACCCTTCTCCATCTCCATAACCATATTCCACCACTTGTAATAGTAGATCTCTTATTCGATTGGCAACATTATAAGACTATTGCTATCAATCTAATGATTTTCATTACAATATTTGTGATTGTTGATCTCATCTCTATGTGTGAGTAATGCTCCTTGGGCTAAGGGCTTCGGCCTAGCCATGTAGCGTGTGTGCATGTTATTTATCATAGATGGGATCGTGTATTAGTTTGTATGACATGATGATTATTGTACCCTCTCTTGCCTCAATCCATGGACTTGTCAGGTACCCCAAGACCCCGAGGGTTGAGCCAGGTATAGGGAGTATGAGTAATGACTGATCTGCAGGATGGGAACCCTAGTGACAAAAGGGGTAGTACGGCTGTATGTGAAGGATTTACTTGGGATTAACGGTGGCATCACTATGTATATCATTAGTTCTCTTTCTTCTGTGTATGAGACTAGTAGGTTATTGCTATAAGCGGTTGTAGAGGAAATAGCAATTATGGATGCACTACCCACATATAATTTATCTTGCTCTAACAATTACATGCATACTTTATTTCTATCTTTTATTCCCATCAGATGTTTTGCACAGCTACAGGTGAAATCGAACACCTTAGGCCCTCTCTCTCCAACATCGACAAAAACAAAAAGACAAAAATATTGGTCCGGTAAAAACACAAAATGAATTCTAAAACTCCCGAATGTCCGTTAACTTCACTACGCATATGCTTCCCGAGGATTCGATAACCTAGGTCTACTAGGGAAAAAGAAGCTACACTACATCCGTAATCCGGATCAAAGGTATCAACCACACACACTCCAATGTATTCTGTGATGCAACTTCTGTCATGCTGGTCCAACATTCCATGTGGAAGTTGCTATCCTATGTGTTTTTGGTCTCCTCGGCAATGGTTTGACACATGGAGCCCTTAGAGTCACTGCTTTCCAAAACCAAATGGATCCCCTAGTGTCATTACAAGTGTTATATTCCAAAACCACATGACCACACACACTCTAGTGGATTCTGTGATGCAACTACTGTCATGTTGGTGCAACATTCTATGTGGAAGTTGCTTTCCTATGTGTTTTCGGTCTCTATGACCATGGTTTGACACATGAAGCCCCTAGAGTCATTGCATGTGTTCTTTCCGAAAACCACACTGATTCCCTAGTGTCATTGAATGTGTTCTCTTCCAAAACCAAATTGATCCACATGATCACACACACTTCAATGGATTCTATGATGCAACTTCTGTCATGCTAGTGCAACATTGGTTGTGGAAGTTACTTTCCTATGTGTTTTTGGTCTCTATGACCATGATTTGACACATGGAGCCCCTAGAGTCATTGCATGTGTTCTTTTCCAAAAGCACACTGATCCCCTAGTGTCATTGCATGTGTTATTTTTCAAAACCACATTGATCCAGATGACCACACACACTCCAGCGTATTCTGTGGTGCAAATTCTGTCATGCTAGTGCAACACTCCATGTGGAAGTTGCTTTCCTATGTGTTTTTGATCTCTGTGTCCATGGTTTGACACATAGAGACCCTAGAGTTATTGCATGTGTTATTTTCCAAAACCACAGTGATCCCCTAGTGTCATTGCATGTGTTCTCTTCCAAAACCACATTGGTCCACATGATCACAAACACTCCACCGGATTATGTGGTGCAACTTCTATCATGTTGATGCAACATTCCATGTGGAAGTTGCTTTCCTATGTGTTTTTGGTATCTATGACCATGGTTTGACATATGGAGCTCCTAGGGTCATTACATGTGTTCTTTTCCAAAACCACACTAATCCCCTAGTGTCATTGCATGTGTTCTTTTCCAAAACCACACTGATCCACATGACCACACACACTCTAGTGGATTCCGTGATGCAAGTTCTATCATGTGGTGCAACATTCCATGTGGAAGTTGTTTTCCTATGTATTTTTGGTCGCTATGACCATGGTTTGACACATGAATCTCCTAGAGTCTTTGCATGTGTTCTTTTCGAAAACCACACTGATCCGCTAGTGTCATTGCATGTGTCCTTTTCCAAAACCACATTGATCCACATGAAGACACACACTCCAGTGGATTCTTTGATGCAACATGTGTCATGCTGGTGTAACATTCCATGTGGAAGTTGTTTTCCTATGTATTTTTGGTCTCTATGACCATGGTTTGACACATGAATCTCCTAGAGTCTTTGCATGTGTTCTTTTCGAAAACCACACTGATCCCCTAGTGTCATTGCATGTGTTCTTTTCCAAAACCATATTGATCCACATGACCACACACGCTCTCCAGTGGATTCTGTCATGCAACTTCTGTCATGCTGGTGTTACATTTCGTATGGAAGTTGCTTTCCTATTTGTTTTTAGTCCCCGTGACCATGGCATGACAAATGGAGGGCCTAGACTCATTGCATGTGTACTTTTCCAAAACCATACTGACCCCTAGAGTCATTGCATGTGTTATTTTCCAAAACCACGCTTATCCACATGACCACACACACTCCAATGGATTCTCTCATGAAACTTCTGCCACGCTGGTGCAACATTCCATGTGGAAGTTGCTTTTCTATGTGTTTTTGGTCTCTCTGACCATGGTTTGACACATGGATGCCCTAGATTCTTTTCTTGTGTTTTTTCCATAACCACAATGATCCCCAAGGGTCATTGCCTGTGTTCTTTTCCAAAACCACATTGCTCCCCTAGTGTCATTGCATGTGTTATTTCCCAAACCACATTGATCCACATGACCACACACACTCAAGTGGATTCTATGATGCAACTTCCGTCATGCTGGTGCAACATTCCATGTGGAAGTTACTTTCCTATGTGTTTTTGGTCTTGGTAACCATGATTTTACATATTGGTCCCCTAGAGTCATTGTGTGTTCTTTTCCAAAACCACATTTATACCCTAGTTTCATTGCGTGTGTTCTTTTCCAAATTTAAATCGATTCAAATGACCACACACACTCCAGTGGATTCTGTGTAACACCCCGTCCACTCCTGGGCCCGGGGGGTGTCACTCCTGGCAGCTTAATAGGATATCTAGACTAGCCCCACAAACCAACACTAGTCTTTTCTACGCACTTTGTCCTCACTCGTGCGCACCCGGTAACGACTTCCCGGTCGGTCACCCATCCTAGAATTTCTCTAGGCCAAGCATGCTTAACCTTAGAGTTCATTTCGAATGAGCTTCCGGAAGTTGCAACTTGCTGGTATGAGTATTCTATCAATCCTATTAAGCCATGTAACTGGTCTCACATACACACACCCTTTAGAAGATCGATGCCCTCATCGATCAAGCACACCCCAGGAACGTTCCCTCTTGGCACGCGTATGTGCGTCTAGTGCCGGCACATGTGCCATGCCGTGTCCACTTAGGGCCACACGCGCCATGCTCCACATGTCCCGCCACTGACCCGCACACACCCGTTTAACCGCGAGGTCGGCTCTGATACCACTTGTAACACCCCGTCCAATCCTGGGCCCAGGCGGTGTCACTCCTGGCAGCTTAATAGGATCTGTAGACTGTCCCCACAAACCAACACTAGTCTTTTCTACGCACTTTGTCCTCACTCGTGCGCACCCGGTACCCACTTCCTAGTCGGTCACCCATCCTAGAATTTCTCTAGGCCAAGCACGCTTAACCTTAGAGTTCTTTTCGAATGAGCTTCCGGAAAAGAAGTTGCAACCTGTTGGTATGAGTATTCTATCAATCCTATTAAACCATGTACCTGGTCTCACATTCTGTGATGCAACTTCTGTCATGCTGGTGCAAATTCCATATGGAAGTTGCTTTCGTATGTGTTTTTGGTCTCCGTGACCCTGGTTTGACACATGGAGCCCTCAGAGTCATTGCATGTGTTATTCCAAAACCACATGGATCCCCTAGTGTCATTGCATGTGTTCTTTTCAAAAACCACATTGATCCACATGACCACACACACTCCAGTGGATTCTGTGATGCAACTTCTGTCATGTGGTGCAACATTCCATGTGGAGGTAGCATTCCTATGTGTTTTTGGTCTCCGTGATCATGGGTTGACACATGGAGCTCCTAGAGTCATTGCATGTGTTATTTTCCAAAACCACATTGATCCACATGACCACACACACTCTAGTGGATTATGTGATGCAACTTCTATCATGCTAGTGCAGCATTCCATGTGGAAGTTGCTTTCCTATGTATTTTGGTCTCTATGACCATGGTTTGACATATGGAGGACCTAGAGTCATTGCATGTGTTCTTCTCCAAAACCACACTGATCCCCTAGTGTCATTGCATGTGTTCTTTTCCAAAACCACACGGATCCACATGACCCCACACTCGAGTGGATTTTGTGAGGCAACTTCTGTCATGCTGGTGCGACACTCCATGTGGAAGTTGCTTTCTTCTGTGTTTTTGGTCTGTGTGACCATGGTTTGAAACATGGATCCCCTAGGGTCATTGCATGTGTTATTTTCCATAACCACACTAATCCCCTAGTGTCACTTCATGTGTTATTTTTGAAAACCACATTTATCCACATTACCACGTACACTCAAGTGGATTCTGTGATGCAACTTCTATCATCTTGGTGCAACTTTCCATGTAGAGGTTACTTTCCTATGTGTTTTAGTCTCCATGACCATGGTTTGACACATGGAGCTCATATAGTCATTACATGTGTTATTTTCTGAAACCACACTGATCCCCTAGTTTCATTGCATGCGTCCTTTTACAAAACCACAATGATCCACATGACCACACCCACACTCTAGTGGTCTCTGTGATGCAAATTCTATCATGCTGGTGCAACATTCCATGTGGAAGTTACTTTCCTGTGTGTTTTTGGTATCTGTGACCATGCTTTGACACATGGAGCCCCTAGAGTCATTGCATGTGTTTTTTCCAAAACCACACGGATCCCCAAGTATCATTGCATGTGTTCTTTTCCAAAACCACATTCATCCACATGACCACACACATTCTAGTGGATTCTGTGGTGCAACTTCTATCATGCTAGTGCAACATTCCATGTGGAAGTTGCTTTCCTATGTCTTTTTAGTCTTTGTGACCATGATCTGACACATGCAGCCCCTAGTGTCATTGCATGTGTTCTTTTACAAAAACCACATGGGTACACATGACAACAGACACTCCAATAGATTCTGTGATGCAACTTCTATCATGCTGGTGCAACATTCCATGTGGAAGTTGCTTTCCTATGTGTTTTTGATCTCTGTGACCATGGTTTGACACAAGGAGCCCCTAGATTCATTGCATATGTTCTTTTCAAACACCACATTGATTCCCTAGTGTCACTTCATGTGTTCTTTTCTAAAACCACATTGATCGACATGACCGCCCACACTCTAGTGGATTCCATGGTGCAACTTATGTCATGCTGGTGCAACATTCCATGTGCAAGTTGCTTTCCTATGTGTTTTTGGTCTCTATGCCCATGGTTTGACACATGGTGCCCATAGACTCATTGCATGTGTTCATTTCCAAAGCCACACTGCTCCCCTAGTGTCATTGCAAGTGTTCTTTTCGAAAACCACATTGATCCACATGACCACACACTCCAACAGATTTTGTGGTGCAACTTATGTCATGCTAGTGCAACATTCCATGTGGAAGTTGCTTTCCTATGTGGTTTTTGGTCTCTATGACCATGGTTTGACACATGGAGTCCCTACAGTCATTGCATGTGTTATTTTCCAAAAACACACTGATCCCCTAGTGACATTGTATTGTTCTTTTCCAAAGCCACATTGATCCACAGGACCACACACACTCTAGTGGATTCGGTGATGCAACGTCTGTCATGCTGGTGCAACATTCCATGTCGAAGTTGCTTTCCTATGTGATTTTGGTCTCTGTTACCATGGTTGGACACACGGAGCCCGTAGAGTCATTGCAATCGTTCTTTCCAAAACCACACCGATCCCCTAGTGTCATTGCATGTGTTGTTTTTCAAAACCGCATTGATCCACATGACCACACACACTCCAATGGATTCTGTGATGCAACTTCTATCAAGCTGGTTCAACATTCCATGTGGAAGTTGCTTTCATATGTGTTTTTGGTCTCTTTAACCATGGTTTGACACATGGGGGCCCTAGAGTCATTGCATATGTTTTTTCCATAACCGCACTATTCACCTAGATTCATTGCATGTGTTATTTTCCAAAACCACATTAATCCCCTAGTGTCATTGCATCTGTTATTTCCAAAACCACATTGATCCACATGACCACACACACTCCGGAGGATTATGTTGTGCAACTTCTGTCATGCTAGTGCAACATTCCATGTGGAAGTTGCTTTCCTATGTATTTTTGGTCTCTATGAGCATGGTTTCACATACGGAGCCCCTAGAGTCATTGTATGTGTTCTTTTAAAAAACCACACTAACACCCTAGTGTCATTGCATGTGTTCTTTTCCAAAACCACACTGATCCACATGACCACACACACTCTAGTGGATTCTATGATACAACTTCTCACATGGTAGTGCAACATTCCATGTGGAATTTGCTTTCCTATGAGTTTTTGGTCTCTGTGACCATGGTTTGACACATGGAGCCCCTAGAGTCATTGTATGTGTTATTTTCCAAAACCACACTGATCCCCTAGTGTTTGCATGTGTTCTTTTCAAGAAATCACACTGATCCACATGACCACGCACACTTCAAGGGATTCTGTGATGCAACTTCTGTCATGTTGGTGCAACATTCCATGTGGAAGTTGCTTTCCTATGTGTTTTTGTTCTCTGTGACCACGGTTTGTGATAAGTCCATTTTGCATCACTATTCTATATCATAATTTACTGTTATTCATTGATATATTTCATATTAAGAGATGACACTTATGTTATTTCATCTGTTTTTGCATGGTTGATGACTTTTGGAGCATGGACCGCTGTAGTCAGGATTCTGATGGAAAAGGTGCTGTTTGGAGGCAAAATTGCGAAGATCAGAAAATCCGGTAAAATATACGGAAAATCCTATTTTTCCAGAAGACGAAGGAAGCCAGAAGAGGAAGCAGAGATGGGCCACAGGGGGCCCAACCCACCCCCTAGCGCGGGCCAGCCTAGGCCGCGCCACCAGGTGGTGTGGCCGCCCTGGTCCACCCCTGGCTCTCCCCTCTGGCGTATATTATCCTCCCAAAACCCTAATACTCGAGGAGCGACCATAGAAAGATTATGCCGCCTCTGCGGGGAAGAAAACACCGAGAGAGAAAGATCTCTCCGGCAGATAGATTTCTGCCGGGGAAATTCCTTCCCGGAGAGGGGAGATCATCGCCATCAACACCACCATCAAGCTAGACTTCATCGGGATCATCATCATCATCACCACCATTATCATCATCAGCACCCTCATCACCATCTCCATATTGCAGTAACAATTGGTTGAATTTTGCATAGTTCTTAGGGGAAACTTTCCCGGTGTTGATTACTCTTCCTAGTTGATGCTATTAAGTGAAACCATTGAAATATTGTTTATGTTCAGATTGTTATACATTATTATTCCATATCTGATCATGATCCATATGATTTCTTGTGATTAGTTCGTTTTGTTCTTGAGGACATGGGAGAAGTCATGTTGTTAGTAGTGGAGTTGTGTTGAGAAAGATTCAATAGTTTGATATTTAAGTTGTGGTGTACTTCTTCTAGTGGTGTCATGTGAACGTAGACTACATGACACTTCACCTATATGGGCCTAGGGGAATACATTGTGTATTTGGCTACTAATCATAGGGGTTGCCGGAGTGACAGAAACCTGAACCCCCGTTAGGAAACCATTGCACATGGGACGTAAGGGTCTTAGAGTTTAAAGTTGTGGTTAGGTTTCTACCTTAATTACTTTCTTGTACTTACGGACGTTTGCAAGGGGTATAATCACAAGTATGTATTAGTCCTAGGAAGATCGGTACATTAGCACACAGGTTCACCCACACAACACTTAGCAAACTAAAGAAGATTAATGAACTATATGAAGCGAAAGCACTTGACAGAATTCCCATGTGTCCTCGAGAACATTTGGTCATCTTAAGCAATACAACCGGCTTCTCCTTTGTTGCATAAAGGATTGGGCCACTTGCTGCATTTGTTCTTATTGTCTTTTATTTACTTGTACTTTATTTACTTGCATTATCTAAAACCCCTAAAAATCCGTTTGCTAAGTATTTGTAGAGAATCCCTGATCCATACCACTAGCCAGCACCTTCTGCTCCTCGTTGGGTTCGACACTCTTACTTATCGACAATACTGCGATACACGCCCCTATACTTGTGGGTCATCATTTGACACATGGAGCCCCTAGAGTCATTGAATGTGTTCTTTTCCAAAACCACATTGATCCACATGAGCACACATACTCTAGTGGATTCTGTGGTATAACTTCTGTCATGCTGGTGCAACATTCCAGGTGGAAGTTGCTTTCCTATGTGTTTTTGGTCTCTGTGACCATGGTTTTCCACATGAATCCCTAGAGTCATTGCATGTGTTCTTTTCCAAAACCACACTGATCCCCTATTGTCATTGCATGTGTTCTTTTCCAAAACCACATTGATCCACACAACACACACTCTAGTGGATTCTGTCATGCAACTTCTGTCATGGTGGTGCAACATTCCATGTCGAAGTTGCTTTCCTATGTGTTTTTGGTCTATGTGACCATGGTTTGACACATGGAGCCCCTAAAGTCATTGCATGTGTTCTTTTCTAAAACCACACTGATCCCCTAGTGTCATTGCATGTGTTCTTTTCCAAAACCACATTGATCCACATGACCACACACACTCTAGTGGATTATGTGGTGTAACTTCTGTGATGGTGTTGCAAAATTCCATGTGGAAGTTGCTTTCTTATTTGTTTTTGGTCTCTATGACCATGGTTTGGCACATGAAGACCCTAGAGTCATTGCATGTGTTATTTTCCGAAACCACACCCATCCCCATGACCACACAGACTCTAGTGGATTATGTGGTGAGACCTTTGTCATGCTGGTGCACCATGGCATGTGGCAGTTGCATTCCTATGTGTTTTTGGGCTTTGTGACCATGGTTTCACACATGGAGCCCCTAGCGTCAATGACAGCCATTGGATCTTAACCCTAGCATCCAATGGTAGCCATCAAATCAGGTATTCTAGAAGCCTCGAGTGGTTAGAGGTTATTTCTGCGTCTCGATTGTTAGGCGCCATTGGATCAGGGAGTTTGGACGATAAGGATTATCCTTCATAAGAGCGATCCACGAGTAGTCTGTTCTGCGACCTGATTGGCAGTCGCAACCACGAGTGGTTCTACCTCCTTAACCATATCCCCGTAACCATAGGGGCGGATCTTAGATTGTGTTCCTTCCTAGCCATGGATAGGCCCAATCTCAGCTTCTACGAGGCTGAGATGATTTCCCACTACGACATACTCGGCGCTGTCATGCGCGAGGTTTCGAGCTCAGCTACGCGGGGGTGCCTGTCATGCCGCTCTTGTGTGACAGGGTGTTGGCGAGGCAGATTGAGGAGTGCCACCGCGAGCTTCCAGAGAAGACGGCAATGGCCCAATAGGCACACATGAGTCCGTACTAGCTAAAGCAGTTTAAGAAGGATGGCGTTGCTTTCTCTATGCGGAGCCCACCAGTGGGAGATCCACCCGGATCTACGCAACCCTGAAGGGAGGCAGCGCTTCTGGCAGGTCCTGGGCGTACAGCCTCCACTATTGTCGACGCGGCGCACCGTGAAGAATTCATGAGGAGGACGAACGCGGCGGGGAATGTCAGCATTGATTCTGATGCGGAGGAGGCAGACGACAATGTGGATGACATCGTCGATGATGAAGACAGCAGGTGTGGCATAGTTGATTAGGGTCACTTGAGCCTAAATTTAATCTATGTACGGTATCTTAATGGCCTCTTTAGATTGAAAGTTTTTCAAAGGAATTTTGGGATGAATTCAATCCATAAAATATTGTAGGGCATGTATTGGCCATGTTTTAGGTGTCTTTGTGTTTGAAACTTCTGAAATTCGTCTGATTCTAAAAACAAAGTTCGCGCATTCCTTGCACATCTGATGCCTGACTCTGCTCCTAGCACATGATGGAATAGCCATAATTTTGGAGTGTGACAGAGGAGAAGGGAACAAGCTTGTTGTTCCATATGGGAATCAACGCGAGATGGAAACTAGTGGTTGCGTTGATGTACAGGTAAAATATTAATGTAATAATATTTAAATAGTTGTAATCTGGTCCACATGACCCCATCATAGACACGTAGCACACGCCAGATATAAATAAACATGACACGACTAGTTCAGTTTTAATGATAATTGAAGAAACGACGTTACTATGCCCGCTTCTTTCTGCTCCTCTTATTAGTCTTCGAGCCCGCGCTGCATTAAACAACGGTTGATGAGGATGGAAACAAAAATGATCAAAATGACAAATAAAACAATTTTAAGATTACGTTTCATCTAGAGAATTATACAGAGATGAAATTGGCAGGGATTTATTATTTATCCTATAGTTAGCCGAAAGATCCTCAAGAACATCCTCAGTCACCCCTGCAACTTCTTCATATTCTAATCACCTCCATTATTTTACTTTTCCTTCCCGCTCTTCTTACCCTTTTGTTTCTTTTCACCCCATATCCTCGCTGGCACCTCCACTTCTTCATAATTTTTTTGCTTACCGACGTTTTCCTCCACATGCTCATCACCATTTCCTCCACCTAGTGCACTTCCTCAAGTTCTTCGTCTTCTCGCTGCTCTTCCTCCAGTTCTGGTTGAGAAGCATTATTTTCTACCTCCGGGGTGTGAACAGGGACAAGATCATGTGGAACTAGGTTTTTGCACAACCTCCTGGTATGTCCCAATCCTCCACACTATTTGCATTTCCTTTTCCTTGCTCCTAGCGTTGAATCTTTATCAGTGGAGGCTTCGATCCTTATCTTTCTAGGTCTCCCAGGTGGCCTCCTAAGAACTGGTGGTTCAAGTTTGAACCATGGATTGACTATCTCCCAATCATTTTCATCAGCCATAGGTGGTACGTTTTCTGCATAAGTTGCAGCAAACTTGTCCATGGAGAAATAGTTATGAACATAGTTCTCTATTTCAGTTACGCTACCTCTCAACTTTAAGATGAAGTGAAATGCATGGCGACATGGTAGACCAGTCATCTGCCACTTCCTCCATGAACAAGTCTTGTTTCCAGTGTATACAGTATACCTCCATTCAGTTCCATGCTTGTATTCTGCATAAACCTCAGCCAATGTACTGGAACGTCTGACCATCCTCATCTTTATCGTTCTCATTGCCCTGGTTCTTGCATTCAGTAAATAACCACCTTTGGAATTATTTAATGGCCTAAAAAATTTCTTGCACAAATTCTTTGCCTTAAATCTATCTTAACCATTATGCACTGTCTTATTGCATCAAACAAAATAACAATTGCAAGTATCTTCATGCTCGAAATCTTAGCATTGAAACTCTCTACCAAATTATTGCAAACATAATCTACCTTGCTTTACTCACCAAACTTGCTTCCGGACCATAGCTTGGTGTGATATTCTTCAATGTACTTTTTCACCTTTGGCACTATATACATGTTTTGCATGTAAGTAGCATGCGTGCTTGGGGTGTATGTGTGTGTTGATCGCCACAAGTTCTCTTCAAAGATCTTTCCTTTGAACTTCTTCGTGAAGTTAGTAGCGAGGTGTCACATGCATTCCCTATGCTCAACCCCAGGAAACAAAACATCAACATCATTCTCAAGCCCCTTGCATGTACTAGTGTGTATCACCAAGCCTCCAAGGTGACCAATTACTGCCTATAGTCTCTGCATGAACCATGTACAACCTTCATTTGATTCACCCTCAAGAACAACATAAGCTACGGGAAGAAGCTAATTATGTTCGTCCATAGCATAAGCAGAAGCAAGTTGTCCCCTGAACTCCCCTGTTAAAGAAGTTGCGTCTATTGCCAAGTATGGCCTACAGCTGTCTAGGAACCCCTTCCAGCATGCCTTTAGGAAGAAAAAATATCTCCTGAAGCATTTCCTATCTTCCTGCTTATACTTGAACCCCATTGAGACCTTTTATCTTCCTTTCACAACTAATCACTATCAACAACACTACCAGGTAATGTTTTCTCTACCTCAGCTTTGAAACTATACAACATGTGTGAAAACTATCATTCCACTTACCTTGAATAAATTTTAGATCCATCTCCTTCCCATCAAAGACTCCATGGTAAGGAATCAGAACATTAATTTTTTTGCTAATCTTTGTTTTGAGTTTAGCAGGTCCAATGTTATGATCCTACCTCACCTAGTCAAGTACAGTAGAAGCAATCCACTTGGTTGTCGCCAGTCTAATTTTATCACTTAAATAAGTATTAGGGAAGCTGTGTTTCTTCGTGTTTACCTTGACCTGCATTCGATATGAATCCGAATAAATCAGAGGACATATCAGCAGAATAAATATGAGAAAGACTGAAACTAAATGTAGTTATTGCAACCTGAAATGGGTGTCCACCCCGCATTGGATATGCGTGTAATCTCTATTTATACACATTAATTTCCCTAAAATGTACCCTAAATCTCTTTTGGTCGATCTTTTGAATGATAAATTCCAACCCAACTCTTATTGCATAGGTAGAAACTACATATCTGCAGTCCTCCATGGTATCAAAGACAGTCCCCTCATCAACTGTAGGATTGTTCCTATCAAATTGTGTCACTAGCATGTCCTCGTATTCATCATCGTATCTGCATCCCATTTCCACATCTTCACATTCCTCTTCCTCATCAGTCCCATAGTCAGGCTCAAAGTTCGAATCAACCAAATATTCCCTACTCTCCATCCTACCAGGGTTAACAGCCACGTCTGGATATGCTTTCTCAGCATCAACAACATCTTCGAGCACAAAATCATCCGCACCACCATCCATTTCAGTGTCTTCATGCTTGCTTGACAAAGCATCATGCTCAAGGACAAGCTGGGCAGACATCGTGCGATTACCAACACATATCCTCACCATCACCACGGGACTAGAAATGCTAATTGGGGAATGCAAAGAAGGAATTATAGTTCTTACCCTTCAAGGAGGACGTACGACACCTTCACGAGGCTCCAGATCTCCAAAGCTTTGCACCCTGCTTCCTCTTCCCATGTTCCGTTCTCCTTTGTGTTCTCTAGACTTAAAGCAGATTCCGTGCTCTCCAGCCGTGCAGGACCCATGTCTATGTTCTCCGGCCACATAGGAACCATCTCCGAGCAGGATCCAGATCACCAGCGTCATTGGGTGCCTCACCCAACACCCGACTCTTGGTTTTTGTTTCCAGACGCGCTTGGGAGATGGACGACAGCAAGGAAACAGGGCAGGGAGGGGAGGGCATGGAGAGGAGGGAGTGAGGACGATGGCCCAAAGGGAGGACAAGAGTGGTGCACGACATAACGGAGTGGCGGTGGGAGGACCAGAGGAGTGGAGCAGAGCTGGGAGCAAAAAAATATGAAAAATTTCATAATAATGGGGGGGGGGCACTAGTCCTCGAACCTGGGTTGCACGCCTTCGACGGTGGAGGTGGTGGGCCCACCACTCAGAAAACATGCCACGTCATCTTCCCCTGTTATTTATGGTGTTGCTACAATTCGACAATTCGTAGTGGCACATGAATAATATCGTATAAACATAAGGCCACAGTCGTAAATATCTTTAAAATGGAACCCGGTTTGTTTGGTCTCTTGCCTGTCCTGGTACATTGCCGATCCGGTGGGTAGCCACGACCGATCTTTTTAATATATTCGCACTCTTATGTTGAGAAGGGAAATAAAGATTGAGCGGTTAGTGCAACAAGTATTGAATTATTACCCTATCAGGAAATAGGAGACGATTATTTTCACGCGTGCTCGGACTCCACACCTACTGTCACTCCCCTTCTCTGACTAACCACACTTATCCTTGTGCAGCTCCGCATAGACGCACCACCTAGGGTAATATGGCCCTACCTAAGCAGTCGCTACCGCCGAAACGTGGGTATTTGGCCCCTCTAAGGCCGGGCATGAAGCTCTACTTCAAGTCTAGTCTCCCATTGCCATCCTAAGCGGATGATTTTGCACAATGTGCTGCATCGGCGGTGGCTGCAACATCGGCGGCGGCTACGGCAAGCAGGGCCAAGTGAGCGCTATGGAGAAAGCACATAGAGGCATTATGGCGTGCCCTATGTAGGGGGACAAGGTATGTCTCAAATCGTTCATGGGAGCATGCCGCCGAGGGTACAAACCCTCGAATAGGGTAGTGCCAAGGTCTAGGAACTCTTGTGTCCATGCTTCGGCGCGGGCGACCTTATTGAAGTGGGGGAGGTTGGGAACATGCCGTCTATGGCAAAGATGATCCATCCAGCGCACCGTCAGAGGCCAGGCCGTGCCGACGACCATCCATCTACACTTAGCCTATTGGATTGTTAGACAGCTAAAGCCGACGGTGGGCAACGGCTCAGCGTCGGAATTCAGGTTTCGATTCAGACGGACCTACGATCCCTACCATGAGATGCCAGATTTCATGTTCGAAGAAATCCTTATGGCGGCACAGATGTTCATACTGAATTGGGCCTGGTTCAAGTACAACGGACGTGCATGAACGATGCAGATCTCTTGAAGTTTGGCAGGTAGGAAAAAGATCAGTTGGGGTTGAATGATCACTGAACTTACGTCCTCTCAAGGAAATTGGCTAGACAACTTTTTTGCTGGAGATCTGAAGTTTCGTTAGAGAAGAATAGTTAAATTCAGACTGAAGAATGGCTTTTGTAGATGGAATGTTGACGCATTGATCATAAACTAGTAGGAAGTTTAGCCCACTTTTGTGCAACCACCACACCCTTTTGTATAGAATTACTACTGATGTAAACAAATAATATCAAGTATCTATTTATTCAATTACTACTCATGGTTAAATCCAGTTAACTGCCATATTTATCTCGGACAGACAAAATTCAGACAACATTTATGTACTGGTTTTGCGTGATTATTCATGCATGTTCCATACAAAATCACGGACCATTTCAAACAAACCTCAGTAAATATTATAGTCAAGCAATTCAGACACAATAGTTTGCATTTTCACTAGAACTAGATCAATCTGAAGACATTGTCTCGCAGGCATGGCCGGATTGAACATGACCCTCCCAACAAACTGAGTCCTAGTGGCATAGTCCTAATTACAAGTTTTGAACTAAGGATATAGTCCTATAAAATGGTCATGCAGTTCACCATGTTACAAAACAAGTAGACAATACTAGAATGATCATTTGGAAATGTTTGTTTGAAAAAAGAATCATTTTTTGTCTTCTGGATCGCTCATCAAATGGCAAACTAATCTAGCTACCTTGTACTTGAAGAGGAGATGAACTACATTTTCCCAGCAACCACAAAATTGACATTGATCATTACTAGTCCACCCTCTTTTATGAGGTTTTCCTTGGTTATTCACATAAATTATAAAGAACGGTGTTCACTATAGATGCATTAGACACACATACTTCAAATTCATTAGCCACATGTACTACATCAATTCAAAATATTACATGTTTTTAGTCCAGGCTAACTATCTGTTCCGCTCTCCATACTACAAATTCATTAGCCACACAAACTATAATAATTCACTAGAGCTTTGTCTTCACTTGAGGGAAATCAGAACCACTAGCTTGTCCACGCCTAGTTCCCCCACTAAAACTATGTGCACCATCGCGAAGTGGTGGTGGTCTTATGGCATCGATCCTTCCAGGCCAACACTACAGGCGACGAGGACGCTTTCTGGCCTCCTTGTTGGGGTCCTGAATTCCATGTACCAATTCTAGAACCTCCTCTAGTTGGATGATAATCGGGTGCTTCTAGCTAAGTTGTCGACCTGCCCTGCTTGGAATATCCACCTCGTACATCTTAGGAACGGTGTCTGGATCTTTCAGCCACGCCTTTACCTCGATGATCCATCTGGCACTCGGTGGCACAATCTCCACCAGCTCGCCGCCAAGGCTCCCAATCATCCAATGGGAGGCCATCAAAGCCGAGTTTGGAAAAGAAACAAAGCTTCCCCAAGCGATCGTCCCACCCACAGGTGCGATGGTAATGCATGAAGCTCATTTTCTCCCCGTAGCACTCGAAAGAACGAGAAGAATGCAGAGCACGCTCGGTGTTTGAGCTATGCTCAAACTTGATGAAAAATTTGAATGGCAGCACGCATACCTCAATCTTGACCACATTGCATTGGACCCCAAAATGAAACTTGAAAGCCAACAACAAGTATGTCGGCGACACGGCGGGATAGATGCCCAACACAGTGGCCATGCGAGCATTGCCATCGAACTGTTGTGCCAGGGCTACCATGCTTGGGGTGCACGGTAGCAAGAACCGCCCGAGGCCAATCTCCGTCCAGGATAGCCCAATGGGACGCGCTCTGCCATGCTAGAAGGACTAGCCAGAGGCGAGAGACTTGGCTGGAGACGTAAAGCTCCGATATGGTGGACGATGCAATAGCGACAACTGCAAGCTCTGGTTAGGGGTATGGGAGGTTGACTGGACATGGCGGGGACGCAAGGAGAGCAAGTGCAAGCTCCGATCTGAGACGAGCAGCTGGAGCTGAACAAACATTATGGGGAGGGGAACAGGGGAGAAGAGAAGAGCAGAGAAGTAGATCTGGTCCACACAGGGGTAGACTAGTCCACGACCGCAAAGGATAACGGGGAATACTAATAGGGAGGGCCAAGAAGAGTTGACCTAATGATGGTATTTGAGTTCAACTATTTTTTCTTTGGTTCAAACGACCGTTTGCCTGTGAGATTTGTATTCACCCCCATTTGGCTCCTCTGCGAAATTGGCGAAGCTACTTGATGACTCCAAGTGCACAGATCGTTTGTAGCTAGTTTCGAAATAAAGATATCGATCCCACAGGGAGCAGTAAGCGAAAGACTAAAATGCTTTTAATTAAAACTAAATGAAGTACTTAAGGATTAACTTTGAGATGCAAGAAAAGTAGAGTTTTTTTGGGGTTTTGGTTGAACGAGGCAATTTAAAGTAAAGTAAAACTTAATGCAGAAAGTAAGAATCGCGTGTGTAAAAGACCTTGGAACTGCAATGGGGAAAAGGTGTTCTCAGGGAGTAGTGGATACACCACTAGCAATTTAGACTAAGCAATCAAGATTATTATAACAAATATTCGCATGATATGTATGTATGTGGGAGGAGCTCCATATATGGAAAAATAGGCAGCAACCGCTGCTCACATCATCCTTCATAACCACAGCTGATGGATAAATGACATCAATCGTATTATCCCACTATTAAGGGATTTCTCCCGTGGCATGGACATGGCTTTATGAGTTCTCCTTGATTCCCCAAGTTAGTACGTAAGAATGACAACAGCTTTATAGTCACAGTAAGTGCTATCATCCTTCCGTCTACCAACAATTAATCCCCTTCATCGAGGCCCCATAGGAGGCAAATATTAAGGAGGTGCACAACTCCCAACATCAAGATGAAGCTAAATAACACATACACATAATGATGTATAACATAATAATCTCTATCTCATCTCAATCATATTCTAGGGTTTCTCCATCTCCCCAAGAATTAGAGATCTACTCAGACATAAAGGCAATCAACATCATGGCAATGGTAATGGAAATAATTGTAAATGAATAGTTCTTGTATAAATCCACAACGAGTACGGAAAAATTACAAAAAGATATAGATGGGGTGAAGATGGGATGTATGGAGATGGTAGTGGTGCAGCGGCTGATGAAGATGAATATTGATGCCTTGGCCTCCCAGATCTTCGTAGGGCCAAGATGGATCCCTTGGGAAAATTCCTCCTCAAGATGCCTTCCGGAGGTGAGGTTTTGGCGATTTCTAGATGTTCTGTATGTTGTCTCGCTGATCCATTTGCACAGGGTGAAACTATTTGAGGAGGAGGAGGCAGCGCCAACTATACGGCGGGAACTATATGGCCAGAAAAAGTCTTCCCGACGTATAGTTGGTCGTTAAACCGTCTGTCTCCCTTGTCCGCTTTGGGTTTTCTTCTACTATTATTGATATTTACCAAATAAGCGATTTACGTTGTTTTTCGCTCCGTTTCTCCTCAGTACAACTGCTCCAAGAATTGTGTCCATTGTATCCATCATCTATCCTGATCTTGGTGAAAACAGACATAAAACATGCGCGCGAACGCCATAAAATACCAAGATCCTACATCTACAGTACAAAATAATAATATAAAACATAATGGAAATATGCACTCATCAACTTCCCCAAGCTTAGACTCTTGCTCATCCCAAGCAAGTTTAGCTTAATGGATGTGATCCTCATATTCATGAAGCCGAGTCGATAAAATAAATGAGGCAGTTGTAGCATGTGTTTAACATATATGATACATGGGAATAAGTTCATGAATAGTACCTTACTCAAACCATCTGAATAGTATTAGCAGCCTTCCACACCTTAGTGATCAATAGTTCACAAAATATGAATCTCAACATAATATAAAAGTATCTGGTTCAAGCGAATGAGTTAGCGAGGTAGTCCCAAGTGTTTTAGGATTAACATGTCCACTTGGGATTTAAAATTTCAAAGGTGTCTCTTTGTCATACTACAATATGGTGGTGTATGCCTATTTGCTCTTTGCACATTCACTCTTTTTCTTATTTTCTTTTTCTTTGTATGTATATGAAGGAGAAAATCCCTAGAGGCAAATAATAAATAGGTTTTTATTGTCGTATCTCAATTAGTTTATAATAGTTTCATATTGTGCTATAACTGTGCCAAGTAGAAACATTGGTATAGGTGTGGTATGAAACAGCCAAGTCCCTAGTAACCTCTATTCATACTAGTTTGTTGGTCATCAGGATGATATAGGTTTCAAGATCATGGGCATTTATGCCAATTGACAACATGATCATATCATTGGAGAATGATGTGATTGGACATTGCTCGAAGGATTGCAACACGATCAAGTCATATAGTTCATTATTGCAACAGCTAAATCTAGACTCCTAATTCCTTAGACCGTGAGGCTATATCAATCACAGTCTCCTGAGAGTGCTTTGATAGCATCAAGCGCCACTTGGTAATACAGTGGTTATAAAGGTGTGTTCGGGTACTCGGAGGAACCGTTGAGGAAATATGTCAAGAGCGAGATTTGTTCGCCCACATGACGGGTAAAGATACATACATACAGCTTGATGAGATTACATCCATAAATGTTGCAACATGTGACTCGTCACGGGGATGTAATATCACGGTAACAAGAAAACAGAACTTATTGTGAACGAGATTGAACAAGGTATGTGATACCAATGATCGGATCTCGGACAAGTCGTATCAAGAAACAAAAGGAATATGGATGCTACATTTATCGATTCAAACAACATTGTCATCAGGAATGCATAGGGGTCACATGGATATCCCTGGTCCCTCTGTTGATCATTGATACAGATCATGTCTAGAGCATTCCCGAGCCGTGAGAGGATACACTTAAGGGTACGATGAGAGCGATCATTCATAAGACGGAATCACAGTAGAGAAAGAGAAAGCCAGAATTGTTCCGTAGAGAGATCCGAAGTTGTTTGGAGAAAGAATAAAGGACGAGAATCATTCTGGGAAAGATCCAAAGTCGTTCGGAGGAAATCGAAAGGGAACCGAAAGTTGTTTCGGGTCAAGACGGATTTTTTAATATGTATTTACATATTAATTAATGTAATTAATATTAAATATAATATTAAAATCTAATTTGAACGGGTATTCCACTAATGGGCCAAACTTCCTAGGGAAAAATGGCCCATGAGGGAAAACCGAAGGAGGGAAGGGCTAAGGGCCAAAGGGCCAAGGCCCAGCTGCCACAAGGGGCCCACCCGGCCAGCCTAGGGCTGTGCGCAGGGTGGGGCCCACCCCTGGACGGCCGGCCCATGAAGCCCTAAGGGCCCATGCGCATCCCCCCTCTCCCTTGGATAGTCCCACATGGGAAACCCAAAGGGGAGGGCACACCCCCTCTCCCTATATAAAGGGGTGCCCATGGGTGGGATAAAACACACCAATATTTGGAGATGTCCTTTGGTTGACTTCCTCCTTTCCTCTCTCTCTAGCCCTTGTGACCATGGCCCCAAGTCTGGGCTGTGCGATCGAGGCACACCTGTAGTACGTCGTTGCGCTGCAGGGATTCCTAGTCGGATATCAACTTCCGCACTCCCGGCGTGATCGGGGAGCCAGAGGTCTCATCGTGCACCAGATGTGTACGAAGACACAAGGCGCAACACTTGGGGCGCTTAAATGTCTTGAGCCGGAGCTGCTGCACGATGAAGATGAAGAAGGAGCACGGGGTAACCTGCCAGGAGCTTCGCGACCTTGAGGTCGGCTACGAGTACGACTACATCAACCACGTTCCTCTCGGAACGTTAACCGCATACGGTCTATAAGGGTATGTATTCTCTATGCATCAGCCATTACCGCATTACTACATAGATAGATCCTAGGAAGTTTTGGGGTTGCATCGTTGGAAATTTTTTGTTTTCTGCTGCGAATCCCCTTCAGTATATGCTCACACTTTTGTTTAAGTGTTGTGCAAAGGATCTAGCCATACATTCCACTTCATGTAGGAATTCAAAGTTTAACGATCTCAATTATCAAATTCCAACTGTATATGAAGCATTTTTATGACTTGAAGATTCTACCTCAACTTGGTCTCACTCTATTTTGATAGCACTTTTTATGTTCCTTTGTTCAAGATTTCTTTTTTAACTTAACTTCATAGATATTTTTCTTTGTAAATCAAACCGTAGACTTACAACATATTGACCAAATTATCTTTATATGTTCCATTAATACCAATGGTGTGGAAGACTCCTATTGCTATCATCAAGTGTAAGTAAAATTATACTCAAACCATTCATATATCCAATAAGACAAACACACACTCAATATTGCTCCATATATAATAATAAACTCGGAATTTCATAAAAGGGATCGACTATTCCTTAGGGGAAATCAATTGATGCAAACTTTAACCATGCTTGAACTAATGCAAAACTAAAATAGTAATATAATTTTTATAAGATAATTTACAAAGTCTTAAAGATCTCCCCAAGCTTAGAATCAAGCTAGGTGGGATCAAATAACTCCTTGTTGATACCTATTCCTCCTCCTAGGTAGGAAGGGTATTGCCTTCTTCCTTTGTCTTGCAAACTTTAGCCATGCTTGCGAGGCGAATGCTGAGCTCGGACATGTCGTATTGAAGCTTCAAGATTTTCTTCTTGAGGAATTTCTTCTCATTTGTCAACTCAAAAATCATTTTAGTCAAGAAACCAGCTCTACCATCGATGTCATTGACCTTTTCCCCAAGGTCTTTGCTCATCATCTAGTAGGAGTCGATCCCTTCTCCAATTGTTTCAACACATGCTTTTGAAGCTTTTTTCCAACTCATAGATCTTATCATGAATCTCATCTTGCCGCACCTTCTTAGGCTTAAGAGGTGACAGACCCAGAGGAGGTTTATAATAAGATCCTATGTTTTGATGATAGGGATTACAGAGATACTCATCCTTGCTCTTTCCCCACTCCGCTTGCCTCATCATCTCCGTCCTTTGCGAGAACATGTCCTCCCAGTTAGGGAGGGGCTTGATCTCCGGGCTGGATGATCATGATGATCCTTTAGGTTCTACTTCTTCGATCCTCTTCACGGGCTTCTCTTCTTTCTTCCTCCAGATCTTGTTGACATGGAAAGGCTGCATGGCTTTGCTACCCGGATGTTGTTAGAAGGGGCTTGTATAAGGATGGCGAGGACTTTTTGAGGTTGGAGGCTGTGGCTTCTATGAAAACTTAATGAAAAAGATTAGATGTGATCAGCTTTAAAATGGCAGGTCAAAACCCTAGCCATCGTCCGTAACGAGCAACTATACGGGCGCTACCCATATAGTTCATGCCGTATAGTTGTGAACTGACTATAGATGTCCATCTATGGTGGACCAAACTATACGACCGGAGCTATACAGGCGGGAATTTTTATTCCCGCCGTAGAGTTGGTCGTTAAACCGTCAGTACCTCGAATAGAATTTCTAGAGATGGGATGATATCTATATGACCGAACTATACGGCTGGAATTTTATTCCTGCCGTATAGTTGGTCGTTAAACTATCAGTACCCTTGGAAGAATTTTTGACAACAACATTGATATCTATACGATGATAACTATACAGCCGGAATTTTTATTCCCACCATATAGTTGGTCGTTAAACCTTCTATACCTTTTGTAAACGGAAAAGGTGATGTCGAAATATCTATACAACCACAACTATACGGCCAGAATTTTTATTCCCGATGTATAGTTGGTCGTTACACCTTCTGGATCCGTCAAAAAATGCCTGCTTCTCATAGAATTCTTTATTAATTCGAGACTTAATAAAATGTCAAGTTTTGACAGAAAAATGACAGCTTAAATCTTCGACCAATATTTAACATTATCAATCTTCTTTTTCTTCGTTAAATCTTAAAATGTTCCTTATTCTACACAAGCTCAACTAAAACTTAATTTAAAACTTGAAAGTTTACTCAAACCTTTACTTTGCACGGGTTGCCTCCGATGAAGCGCTCCTTTATGGTCAATAGCTTGACCATGGTGTTGCTCATTCCGTCTCGAGTCCATTCTTCTTGCAGTTGCCATTCCTTGTATATATTTGCTTAATCACTTCTTCTAGGGTGATCACTTCTATGGTTACTGCACTTATATCCTCTTTTACTCGATAATGATTCAAGCGTTGTCCATTTACCACCCATGCAAGAGAGGGTCCTTTTCCCTGGAGCTTCACTTCGCTCGATGAATAAGCTTCTTCAACTATATATGGGGCTTCCCACTTTGATCTGAGCTTCCATGTAAACAACTTAAGATGAGAATTATAGAGCAACACTTTGTCTCCACTTTAAAGGTCTTATTCTCTATATTTCTATCATGCCATCTTTTCACTTTTTCCTTAAACAACCTAGCATTCTCATAGGCCTCACTTCTAAACTCATCTAAAGCATGAATATCTAATAAACGTTTTTCTCCTACTGCTTTAAGGTCATAATTTAGGTTCTTGATTGCCCAAAAAGCTTTGTGTTCCAATTCTCAAGGTAAATGGCATGCCTTACTGTACACCATCTTATAAGGTGTCATACCCATTGTATTTTTAAACGCAATACGGTATGCCCATAGAGTGTCATTTAACTTGTGTGACCAATCTTTTCTTGATTTGTCCATCGTCTTCTCGAGTATGGTCTTTAGTTCTCTATTAGAGAGTACCACTTGACCACTTGTTTGAGGATGATATGGTGAAGCAACATAGTGAGTTACTCCATACTTGCTGAGGATTTTCCTGAAAGTTCCTTTCATAAAATGAGAACCACCGTCAGTGATTAAAAATCTAGGAACTCCAAACCTAGGGAATATGATATCCTTGATCATCTTCACTAAAGCGGCTGCACATGCATGACTTGTTGGAATAGCTTCAACCTATTTAGTAACATAATCAACAGAAACAAGAGTATGAGTATAACCATTTGATTCTATAAAACGTCCCATATAATCCATTCCCCATACATCAGAGGGTTCAATTATGAGACTATAATTCATTGCTATTTCTTGTCTCATACCTATGTTACCTCTTCTTTCGTAAGCATCGCAGTATTCCGCATACCTATGTGCGTCCTTAAGCAAGGTGGGCCAATAGAATTCGGATTGAATTACCTTCGCTGCAGTTCGCTTACCTGTATGATGTCCTCCATATGGACTGTCATGACAAGCTTGCAATATTGCATTCACTTCATGGTTAGGAACACACTTCCCAATCATTCCGTCAGGTCCATGACGATATAGATACAGATCATGCCAAAAGTAATATCTAAGATCATTAAAGAATTTCATCCTTTGATTTCTTGTCATACCAGGAGGTATAAATTTTACTGCAAGATAATCAGCATAATCTGCGTATGATGGATCAACAATTTCAACATTTGCTAGATATTCTCCCGGAAATGATTCATTTATAGGTACGGGGTTAGTTATTATCTCCTCCATCCTAGAGAGATGATCTTCTACCAGATTATCCTTACCCCTCCTATCCACTATTTGCAAATTGTATTCTTGTAGTAATAAAACCCACCTAATCAACCTGGGCTTCGCATCCTTTTTCACAAAGAGGTGACGCAAAGCTTGGTGATCTATATGAACTATTACCTTAGAATTAATGATGTAAGATCTAAATTTGTCGCAAGAAAAAATTAGAGCTAGGAACTCTTTTTCTGTGGTAGCATAATGTTTCTGAATCTTATAAAGAGGTCTACTAGCATAATAAATAACATTTAAATTCTTTCTGTCTCGCTGTCCTAACATAGCCCCTAAAGCATAGTCACTAGCATCACACATAATTTCGAAAGGTTCATCCCATTTTGGAGATTGCATGATAGGTGGTGAAACTAATTTGTTTTTAAGGTTTTCCAAAGCTACAATGCAGTCATGATCTAAGTAGAACGGAGTTTCTTTATCAAGAAGGTTGGTGAGATGCATAGCTATTTTAGCAAAATCTTTTATAAAATTCTTATAGAAACATGTATGTCCTAGAAACATTTTTAAGTTCTTAATGTCCTGAGGTATTAGGAAATTTTCTATAGCATTTATATTAGTTTTATCTATTTCTATTCCCTTCTCCGAAACCTTATATCCGAAAACTTTACCTTCTCTTTCCATAAAACGGCACTGTTTCCAATTCAAAACCAAATTTGATTGCCTACATCTCTGCAAGACTTTGGTTAGATTGTAAAGGCAATTATCAAAGGTTGTTCCACAAACAAAAAAATCATTTGTTAGAGCTTCCATAGTCTTCTCAAAAAAATCATCAAAGGTTTTTAAAACACATTCTTGAAAAGTTGCTGTTGTGTTACATAAGCCAATCGGAATTAATCTATAAGCATATGTGCCATAAGGGCAAGTAAAAGTTGTTTTCTCTTGATCTTCTGGTCGTATGGCAATTTGAGAATATCCAAAATAACCATGAAGAAAACAGAAATAATAATTATTACTAAGCCTTTCTAAAATTTTATCCATGAATTGTATAGGGTTATGATTTTTCTCCGTCTCACGATTTAGCTTCCTAAAATCAATGCACATACGATATCCAACAATAGGCCTTACAAGAACTAGCTCACCATTCTCAAGCATAGCAGCATCAAGACGACCTTGTCTTGGTATGCAATGGGCTAGGTTAACCCACTTACTGTCAGAAATAGGATATATTATGCCAGCGTCTAGTAAGCGTATAACCTATTTTCTTACTACTTCCTTCATTTTTGGATTAAGCCTTCTTTGTGTATCTACTATAGGTTCAGCATCATCAAGCATGGTAATCTTGTGTGTTATAATTGATGGATATGTTCCTTTAATATCACTTAGAGTATATCCAAAGGCTTCACGATGCTTAATCAAAACCGAAATGAGTTTATTTGTTTCACTCTCTGATAAATTTTTGCTAATAATAACATGACATTTATTTTCATTATCTAAAAACTCATACCTCATATCGTCTGGAAGTTGTTTCAATTCAATTGGTGGAGGCTCTTCGTCTCCTTTTCTTACGAGTTCTTCATTGTCGTGTGGATTTTGTGCTTCCAGAACTGAATCAAGGTAATTATCCATGTCTTCCTTCTCCTCATCGTCTGGTGCTTCCTCCCAATTAATTAGGCTCCTCTCTACTTCATTTTGTGGAGTACTGAAGTGAATTACGGCCAGCTCGGTAATTGTTTTCTCTTCCTTGATATCTTCCACTTCATATGGTCTCTTCTTTAGTTTGGCGAAGTGGAATGTCATTTCCTCCTCTCCAAACATCAATGAACTAGTCTCCTTATTATTATCTGTTGGGTTCGTAGCATGGAAAACAAAAAATTTATGCCGCAAGAACGAACAAAACCCAGATCTAATCTAGATAAAAGCCAAGATCTAATCTATTAGACATGTGCAACGAGATAGATCTGTACTAACCCTTGTAGACCCGAAAGCGTTACGAGATTGGATCTCGTGGTTGATGTAGTCGATCACTTGCCGATCTCAAGATCGAGTGGACGATCCTTCCGGCACCGCGTTCCGGCAGCGCTTCCGCAGTCGGTCACACGTGCGGAGTCGAAGCAGACCTTCCTCTCCCCGTTCCAGCGAGCAGCGGAGGTGGTAGATCTCTCCACGGAATCCCAGCAGCACGACGGCGTGGTGGTGGTGGTGGAGTAGAGGATTCTGCAGGGCTTCGCCTAAGCCTGAGCAGAAGAAAGGAGGAGGAGACAGGCGGCTAGGGGCAAGAGTGGAGGAGCAAGGGGGTGGCGCCTCCACCCCTCTATATATAGAGGGAGGGGTGCGGCCTAGGGTTCCCACCCCTAGGCCCACCCCTAGGGCCGGCGCACAAGGGAGCTTGGGGGGAGAGTCCTCCCCCCCAATTTTCCCTTTTAAATTTCCCTTTATCCTTTTATCCTTTCTTGGTTTTCAAGTAAACTCCAAAAAATCTTCTAGAACCTTCCGGAACATTCCGAAACCTTCTAGAATCCCCATATAAATACTCCGGAACGTTTCCTAACTTAGAAAATGATCTCCATTATATGAATCTTATTCTCCGGACAATTCCGGATCTCCTCGTGATGTCTCAGATCCAATCCGGGACTCCGAACAACATTCGTTCTCCAACGCATATTCCATGTCTACCTAGACAGCATCAAACCTTAAGTGTGTCACCCTACGGTTCGTGAATATGTAGACATGATGGAGACACCTCTCCGATCAATAACCATCAGCGGGATCTGGAGATCCATAACGGCTCCCACATACTCAACGATGACTTAGTGATCGATAGAACCATTAACATACGAAACCAATTCCCTTTGTCACGCGATACTCTACTTATCCAAGGTTTGATCGTCGGTATCTCCATACCTAGTTCTACCTCGTTACTGACAAGTACTCTTTACTCGTTCCATGATATGTCATCCCTTGTGACCTAGTCACATGCTTGCAAGCTAACTAGATGACATTCCACCGAGAGGGCCCAGAGCATATCTATCCGTCATATGGATGGACAAATCCCAATCTTGGTCCATGCGCTTCAACACATACTTTCAGAATACCCAACAACACCTTTATGACCACCCAGTTACGAAGTGGTGTTTGATGCCATCAAAGTACCCATCCGGTGATGGTGATTAACATAACCTCATGGTCAAAGGATTAGGTTACTATGCATTTGAAAGCTTGTAGCAATACGAACTTAATGACTTGATCTTATGCTACACTTACTACGGGTGTGTGTCCATCACATCATTCTCCTAATGATATAACCTTGTTATTAATGACATCCAATGTCCATGACCAGGAAACCATGATCATCTATTAACCAACAAGCTAGTTCAACAAGAGGCTTACTAGGGACTCTTTTACGTTTACAAAACACACATGTATTAGCGTTTCCTTATAATACAATTATAGCATGGGATGTAAACAATTGTCATAAACACAAAGATATAATAATAACCACTTTTATTATTGCCTCTTGGGCATATCTCCAACATTATCAACTCGAGATTTGGTTATGGAAACAAAAGGCCTGCCTAAAAGAATAGGACAAAAAGAATCTCGAGGCATATCAACTATATGAAAATCAAGGGGCTACATGAGTGATCCAATAAAGACATAGATATTTCTGATTACACCTTCTAGTTTTATATTGGTCCTATTAGACAATTTAATAGTAGTGTCTACCGGTTCCAGATCTAGATTATTTAAATTGCAGCGAAGTTCCTCATAAAGTGATGAAGGCATAATATTTATGGTGGAAATCGGCTCACAAAATTTTGTATAAGAATGTTTCTCGACAATATATAGGAGACATAGGTTTAGAAGTTTCGTTACCTCTTACTTTACCTTCTACAAACTCTAAAGTTTCAAGGTCTAGCATAACCACTTCATCGTCCACAATTCGTGCTTCCATAGGATCATTTAATATCACATTATTTATATTGGTACATTCAGGGTTCTTTTCTGGTTTCTTGCATCTCTTGTTTATCTGTTCTTCCTCTTTTTGACTTTTCTTGATGATCCCTTGAATATGGATCGAGGAGAACTCTTCCATTAACGCTCTTGCATGCTTCTTTTCTTCAAGGGGTTTATAGGGTTCCCATTCTGTAGGTACCTACAAATGCCCTGCATAATCCTCAATAATCTTCTTTACTGAGTAAGAATCAGTTCCTAGGGTTTTAATCATTGCACATGTCCTTTCATCTGCAAGGAAATTGTTAACACAAGCATATTTAGAAGAACTATTTGTAATGTTCTCTTCATTTTTAAGATTTTATGTTGCTTCCCTCATTTTTATTATTAGTTTCCAAGCTTCATCATAGGTATAAGATAGAAAACTGCCATTAGAAGCAGTGTCTGGATTCACTCTATTTTCAATATTAAGCCCTCCATAAAAAGTGTGAATGACTAACCAATTAGGTAAACGATGATGGGGAAATTATCTAAGTACCTTTTGTACCTTAGATATCCTTCATACAAACCCTCACCAGGATTATTTTTGAAACTGATAATAATACCTCTCATCCTATGAGCTTTGCTTTCGGAGTAATATTTTGATAGGAATTTGGTTGTCAATTCCGTCCAAGTCCTCGGTGCTTTGGCACAAAAAGATATATACTAGTCGCAAACATTATTAGAGAGAGTTTGTCTAAACAACTGGATTTTAACCATATCAAGGTTACAGTCATCGAATATAAAGGAACTGAGAACATCTTCAAAGAATTGTAAGTGTCCATATGGACTCTCTTCATTGGTTCCTGCAAATTTCTTAGAGTGCAGTAGTTCAAATAATAAAGGGTGGATCTCAATTCCATCTGGATTTATGCTTTTATTCAAGCTGGATTAAATGCTGACTATTGTCCATTGTTGCGGTCCTGCAACTTAAATAATAAATTAGTACAACGAAAGTAAATAACTAAAATTAAAGTGACTTATAGCGCTAAGCTCCCCGGCAACAACGCCAGAAAATAGCTTGATGACTGCAGGTGGACAGATCGTTTGTAGCTAGTTTCGAAATAAAGATATCGATCCCACGGGGAGTAGTAGGCAAAAGACTAAAATGCTTTTAATTAAAACTAAACGAAGTACTTAAGGATTAACTTTAAGATGCAAGAAAATTAGAGTTGGGTTTTTGGTTGAACGAGGCAATTTAAAGTAAAGTAAAACTTAATGCAGTCCGTAAGAATCGTGTGTGTAAAAGAACTTGGAACTGCAATGGGGAAAAGGCGTTCTCAGGGAGTACTGGATACACCGCTAGCAATTTAGACTAAGAAATCAAGATTATTATAACGAATATTCTCATTATATGTATGTATGTGGGAGGAGCTCCATATATGGACAAATAGGCAGCAACCGATGCTCACATCATCCTTCATAACCACAACTGATAGATAAACGACATCTATCGTGTTAACCCGCTATTAAGGGATTTCTCCCGTGGCATGGACATGGCTTTATGAGTTCTCCTTGATTCCCCAAGTTATTACGTAAAGAATGAAAACAACTTTATAGTCACGGTAAGTGCTATCATCCTTCTGTCTACCAACAAGTAATCCCCTTCATCGAGTCCCCATAGAAGGCAAATATTAAGGAGGTGCACAACTCCCAACATCAAGATGAAGACAATTAAAACATACACATAATGATGTATAACATAATAATCTCTATCTCAACTCAATCATATGCTAAGTTCTCTCCATCTCCCAAGAACTAGAGATCTACTCAGACATGGACGCAATCAACATCATGGCAATGGTAATGGAAATAATTGTAAATGAACAGTTCTTGTATAAATCCACAATGAGTACGGAAATCACAACAAGATCTAGATGGGGTGAAGATGGGATGGATGGAGATGGTAGTGGTGCAATGGTTGATGAAGATGAAGATCGATTCCTTGGCCTCCCAGATCTTCGTAGGGCAAAGATGGATCCCTTAGGCAAATTTCCCCTCCAGATGCCTTCCGGAGGTGAGGTTTCGGCGATTTCTGGGTGTTCTGTATGTCGTCTCCCCGATCCAGTTGCACGGGGTGAAACTATTTGAGTAGGCGGAGGCGGCGCCAACTATACGGCGGGAACTATACGGTCGGAAAAAGTATTCCCGCCATATAGTTGGTCTTTAAACCGTCTGTCTCCCTTGTTCGCTTCAGGTTTTCTTCTAGTATTATTGATATTTCCCAAATAAGCGATTTACGTTATTTTTGGCTACGTTTCTCCTTAGTACAACTGCTCCAAGAATTGTGTCCATTGTATCCATCATCTGTCCTGATCCTGGTGAAAATAGACATAAAACATGCGCGCGAACGCCATAAAATACCAAGATCCTACATCTACAGTGCAAAATAATAATATAAAACATGATGCAAATATGCACTCATCACTACAATTGTAGCCATCTCATTATAAACAGCTTATTTCCAATCATCTGCATCAAGAGATGCATATGACTCTACAATGGAAGTAGGAGTATCATCCACAAGGTACACAATGAAATCATCTACATAGGATTTTGCAACCCTCTATCTCTTACTCCATGTAGGAGCTTCATTGTCATCCTTCTCTAGGACTTCTTCCTCATGTGGTTACTCAAAATTCTTAATAGATGTACTAGATTTAGGAATTATCTTAGAAGAAAATCTCGTAGTGTTATGCATATATTTCATAGGAAACATATTCTAAAAAATATTGCATCGTAAGATTACATTATACTATCAACATGCATATCAGGTACCTCAGAATTAACTACTAAAAATCTATAGTCAACACTTCACAGAGCATATACTAGAAAGATGTCATCCACTGTCTTTGGTCCAAGCTTGCGTTTCATGGGAATTGGTATGTTCACCTTAGCCAAACACCCCCAAGTGCGCAAGTAAAAAAGTGATGGTTTTGTTCCAGCCCACTCCTCGTAGGGTTTATCTTTATTCTTGTTAGGAACTCTATTCAGGACATGACATACTATCAACAAGGCCTCCTCCACCATGCCTTAGATAAACCAGCGATGGCTAACATGGAATTCACCAAGTCAGTCAGCGTGCGGTTTTTTCCTCTCAACAACCCTGTTTGATTGGGGCGAGTAGGGAGGCGTCCTCTCATGAATAATGACATGTTCCTCATAGAATTCCTCAATTATTTTGGGAAATATTCACCACCACGATCCGACCTAAGACGTTTGATTCTTCTCTCTAGTTGATTTTCAACTTTGGCTTTATAAGTTTTAAGGTAGTCTAAAGCTTCATCTTTAGTGCGGAACAAATAAATATAGCAGTATCTACTCGCATCATCAATCAATGCCATGAAATATCTCTTTTCACCTTTTGTCGACATACCATTCATCTCACAAAGATCATAATGTATGAGTTCTAGAGGTGCCAAGTTTCTCTCCTTGGCTGCCTTGTGAGGCTTTTGAGGTTGCTTTGATTGCACACAACTATGGCACTTGAAACCTTTGGGAATAATGAAAATTGGAATTAAACTCATACTAGACAACTTAGACATCAAACCAAAATTAATGTGACTTAAATGAGAATTCTAGACACTAGTATCATCATTAACACCACCACAAATATGGTTTACAAACTTATTACAAAAATTTGAAAGTTAAAAATGGAACAATCCTCCGCACTCATAGCCTTTACCAATAAATTGCCCATGTCTCGACACAGTCATTTTATTAGACTCCAAAACAACCTTAAAACCATCTCTGCATAGAAGGGAGCCGCTAACGAGATTCTTGTTCATGGAAGGGACATGTTGCACGTTCTTTAGCTGCACGATCTTTCCTGAAGTGAACTTCAAATCCACCGTGCCAACACCATGAACATAAGCATATGAACCATTCCCCATGAGGATGGATGAATCCAGGGCGACCTGATAATAAGTGAACATAGAGATGTCAGCACACACATGAATAATAGCACCCGTATCAATCCACCAACATGGTGATTGAAAAACTTAAAGAATAATAAATATGTTACCATACCGATCAGCATTGCTAGCCGTCGCGACATTGATAGTTTTCCCCTTTTCCCTCTGTGATATGCACGTTCTGGGCAATCCCTGGAAATGTGTTCGAGCTCTCCATAGGTAAAGCAACCTACCTTGGCCTTGTTTAGCTTCTTCTTCTTGAAGGTTGTAGTCTTTTCAGGCTTGTTGAAGGAAGGCTTATGGTTCCCTTTGTTCTTGTCGAAGGTCTTCTTGTGGGTCCCCTAGATCAATCCTCCAAGAATCCCTGTTATGCATATCACCATGATCCCATGACTAGTCCGGCGTAGCACATAACCGGGAAGTATCAAAGTAAACATCCATTCCTTAAGTGGATACAAGTCATACCTCAATTTCCGTTATGGCTAGATTGATCATCATCAGCATCGAGCTTGAGCCATGCCTTAACCTACAGGTAGTTGATTGGGAGAATGTCCTAGCTCACATAGTCGTCAACATTACCTTCTTCTTCACTTACTTCTCGAACCTGACCAAGTTAATAGCCATGGACAATGCTAGTGAGTACTTTAAATGTACTCACAAACCACCTTAAGAGAATAAAAATAAAAGGATATGCAATATGACTGTGGTAGTAGGAGGGTTTCATTATAGGTTGTTTTCTAAAATAGTTTCTCTTGTAGATATCACATTAACATATCTTTGTTGAAAACTGCTATAAAACATTTTGAAAGTCATTAGATAACACTAGGATTGGGTCAGCCAATATCAACTCACGGCCCTCACTCGACCGGGATTTTCATCTTCTGTGATTCTCCTTGATCACCTCACTTCCTATGCGGTCTCCCAAACCACCCTATTTCGAAAACTCTTTCTTTCTCGAAAAACCTTTTTAGAAATCAAAACCAGCATCGCTCTATAGTAGTTTGTCCAACCATACATAATTGCGGACATGGCTATTCAAATAGATTACACTCTGCAGAGGTTGTACACTTTACCCACACCATCCGAGTACCCTTCCCTGATCCCTTATGAATCGTGGGTCAAGTAACCGATCAAGACTCTCCAGATGCCACCCTAGTATAGGGGCCTACGCTATGAGTTGTTCCTCTCAACACCGGGACGTCGGGTACCAAGGATCAATCAGAGCGCCTCACTCCATCTTGAGTGTGCACTTTCAATGATAGGCTCATAGTATCGCCCGACCACTCGTAGGTAGTTCTTATTCTCCCCTAGATCACTGCCTCAGCAAATGGTTTTCTCGTAGGGAAGACCTAGCTTCGAGAGATACGATCCCTTATAAGTAGTTGCGAGGAGTCTCATACCAGAATGACAAACTTCAAGTCCAGCCCCATCCCATTCTAGGGTAATGTGGTTGCGCAGTTTAGTTGTTATAGCTAAGCTGCAAAGAATCAGGTGTGTTTTTGTAAACATTGTCCTCCTTATCCACTTTAGCATCACTTGCAAAACCAAAACCTTTTTATTTCTCAAACTTCTCTTGGAGGTAAGGTTTGACCATAAAACATTTTTGTAAACTTTTTTGGGGTTTACCAACCTATAGTTTTTCTTTGGCTAAAATGGGCTCTCCAAGGGGTATGGTGTTATACACAACTTACAATACTAGGGACAAGTAGGTGTCATCCAAGGGGGTTGTACTTAGTATACTTGTGTAATGGTTTGGAGGAGCCAAGCCACTACCAGATATAGATCATCATATAACGCTTTGACTAGTTTAAGCGCGTGATTCCTAGGAGCACCGCCAGTGTTGCTTCTACACCCTGCATGTGGTGCGTTTGGGTGTCCCCGCGAATTCCAACACCCTTCCTCTGCTTGACATGTGGTGACAGCGGACTGCATCGGGCAACTTTTCCTCTTTTCCTAGTAGGCTCAAGTATGAAAAATATGATATCTTTCCAACCGAGAGTCCAAATCACGATCCGTTTGCACGATTGTCTTAGTCTCGTCAAGATCTTCAAAACTAGATCCCATATTGATATATTTTGACAAACTTTTTTTACACTGCCTTTTGTTCCTAGGTTGTAATGCCCTTCGGTTGCAATGCACGGGACTGTGTGGTGCACTAATTTTTTGTATGCACAATGAACCGCCATGTTTTACTATTTTTCACTGCCTTCAGTCATAGTGCACAAGCGCGGTGTCCTAGGAGTACACCGCTCGTGCACTGCCTCGTTGTGTTGTGTTGCATTCCCTTTGATCGCAGTGCAGGACCAGGTGTCCTGGCAGTGCATGGTCCGTGCACTGCCTCGTTGTGCTGCATTGCATTGCTTTCGGTGTTGTGCACTGCCTCGTTGTGTTGCGTTGCATTGCCTTCGGTCGCAGTGCACAACCTAGTGTCCTGAGAGTGCACCATCCGTGGACTGCCTCGTTGTGCTGCGTTGCACTGCCTTCAATCGTAGTGCATGATACATTGCAAATGTATCTATAATTTTTTGATGTTCCATGCTTGGTTTTATCTACTTTCTTGTGTTTTGTCCACACTTTGGAGTACTTTTCATATGATTTCTTGGACTAACCTATTAATAAGAGCCACAATGCCAGCTGCCTATTTTCTGCTGTTTTTGGTTCCAGGAATTCAGAAAATGAATTTCTCGGAATTGGACGGGACAAAAGTTAAAGTCACTATTTTACCAGAAGGCATCTGGAGCCAGAATACGATACGAAGACGGGCAGGGTACCTAGCCACACCACATAGCCGCGCGGCCAGGCTTGGCCCACGCCAAGGGGTGGTCTGGCCGCCCCAGGCACCCCCTCGGCCTCTCCTTCCGCCTATATATTACCTCTGATACGGAAACCCTAAGTACCCGATCAAAATTCCACGAAAGAGTCTGTAGCCACTTTCGTCTTTGTCCCTGACAGAGAGGGGAATTCACCATGGAGGCCTTCTTCATCATCACGCAAGCCTCCGGGGTGATGCGTGAGTAGTTCATCTCTGGACTACGGGTCCATGTAGTAGCTAGATGGCTAGTTCTCCTCCTTTGTGCTATCATGTCTAGATCTTGTGAGCTCCATTCATGATCAAGATCATCTATTTGTAATTCTAAATGTTGTGTTTGCGGGGATCCGATCGATATTGAGATGCTATTTCAGATTGATTATTGATTCTATCATGTCTTTGTTATTTGTGATCTTGCATGCTTTCCGTTGTTAGTAGCTATCTTGGCCAAGTAGATGCTAGCAACTCCAAGAGTTAGTATTTATGCTCAATAGTGGGTTCATGCCTCTGGTAATCTAGGGAAGTGACAAAAATCTCTAAGGTACTAGATGTGCTGTTGCTACTAGGGAGAAAACAACAATCCTTTGTTCATAGAACAATCGTATTGTTTACTTTACACGCAATTCGTAAAGCAATAATTTGTTGCTTGCAACTAAATAATGGAGGGGGTTCGTATGATAACCTGAAGGTGGATTATTAGTCATAGATGCAGTTGGATGGCAGTCTATGTATAATGTTGTAATGCCCTATCGAATCTCAAAGGAGTCAAGATGATTAGTATATGCTTTTATGCATTCTCGATGTTTCTCAATTGCCCCACTATAATTTGTTCACCCAGTATGTTATCTATCTTAAGGAGAGCCACCTCTAGTGAACTATGGACCCCGGTCCTTTCTTTTACATACAATCTACAAACTGTTTACTTCTTTGTGTTTACTTTCTGCAAACTATTACTTCCTTCCATTCGATACGTTTAATCCTTTGTTTTCAGCAAAACCGGTGAGATTGACAACCTCATCGCAAGTTGGGGACAGAGTTCTGTGGTTGTGTTGTGAAGGTCTCCACGTTGCTGCTGGCACCAGTAGTGCACCCTGCCAATGTTCAGCTAGCTACACCTTTGGGGTGTTTCCTTGCTCCTACTGGAGTGATAACCTTGGTTTCATAACTAACGGAAACTTACTACTGTGCTCATCATACCTTCTTCTTGGGGTTCCCCAACGAGCTCGTTAATACATGAGTCAGCAAGTACTTTTCTGGTGCCGTTGCCGGGGAGTCAAGGACATCTTCACAAGGGGAGTCCCTCATAACCAATCTCTTTACTTTGTTATTTTTGTTTTGCTTAGTTTAATTTTGTTTTGTTTGCTTGTTTCTTTATCAAAAACACAAAAAAAATAGTTTTACAAGTTTGCTTTCTTTATTGAAAACACAGAAAAAAATTAGTTTTACTAGTTTTCTTTCTTTATAAAAAACTCACAAAAAATGACTACTCTTGAAAACACTAAGTTGTGTGACTTCACTAACACCAACAACAATGATTTTATGAGCACACCTATTGCTCCACATGTGCCTGAAGCTACGTTCTTTGAGATAAAACCTGCTTTACTCAATCTTGTTATGAGAGAACAATTTTCTGGTATTGGTAATGAAGATGCTGCTGCCCATCTAAATAATTTTGTTGAACCTTGTGAGATGCAAAAGCATAGGGATATAGATGGAGATATTATTAAGCTAAATTTTTTCCTTTCTCTTTGAGAGGAAAAGCTAAAGAATGGTTGAATTCCTTAACTAGGAATAGTATTGATTCTTGGACTAAATGCAAAGATGCTTTCATTGGAAAATACTATCCTCCTGCTAAGATTATATCAATGAGAAGTGAAATAATGAAGTTTAAACAATTTGATAATGAACATGTTGCTCAAGCTTGGAAAAGAATGAAATCTTTGGTAAAGAATTGTCCCACTCATGGACTTACTGCTTGGATGATCATCCAAACTTTTTATGGAGGATTGAACTATTCTTCAAGGAACCTATTGGATTCTGCTGCTGGAGGTACCTTTATGACTATTACTTTAGGTGCTGCAACAAAATTTATAGATAATATGATGGTTAACTACTCCGAATGGCATACTGAGAGAACCCCATGAGGTAAGAAGGTAAATTCTGTTGAAGAAACCTCTTCCTTGAGTGATAAGATTGATATTATTATGTCTATGCTTGTGAATGGGAAAGCCCATATTGATCCAAATAATGTTCCCCTAGCTTCTTTGGTTGCTCAAGAAGAGCAAGTTGATGTGAAGTTTATAAGAAATAACAATTTTAGCAACAATGCTTATAGGAATAATTTTGGTAACAACAATTATAAGCCATATCCTCCCAATAATGGTAATGCTTATGGAAAATCCTACAAAAATAATAGGAGTGCTCCCTCTGAACTTGAAGTTATGCTTAAAGACTTTATTAGTAAACAAACTGCTTTCAATAAAACTATTGAGGAAAAACTCTCTAATGCAGAAAGACATATAACATCTCTGGCTGAAGCTCAATCTTCTATGAATAAAATGGCTGCTAAACCTGAAACTAATGATAATCCCTTTGCAGCTACTAATGCCATACAAGTAAGAATTGATGAAAATGTTAGACTATTAGCTGAGTTGCATGCTAAGTGGGAAAGAGAAGATGAAATTGCTAGAAATATTAGTGTTTCTACTATCACCACCACTAGTGTTGAGGATAGTAATAGTTCTACTACTTTAGATGATAATTTTGATTTTGATCTTGACGGTTGCAATATCTCTGAAGTTATTAAGTTTCTACAAGAGCTTGCTAAAAGTCCTAATGCTAGTGCTATGAACATGGCCTTTACAAAACACATTACTGATGCTCTCATAAAGATTAAAGAAGAAAAGATGAAACATAAAGTTTCTATTCCTATAAAACAAGAAGATGGTTGGGAACCCATCATTAATATGAAAGTGAATGATTTTGATTTCAAAGCTTTATGTGATCTTGATAGTAGTGTTTCTATTATGCCTAGAATGATTTATGATATGCTTGATTTGCCACCACTTGAACATTGTTATTTGAATGTCCCACTTGATGATAGTGCTAAAAAGAACTCATGGGGAGCCTTAATGATGTTCTTATTATGGTTAACAATGCCTATGTCCCCGTTGATTTCTATGTTTTGGATGTTGAATGCAATGCTTCTTGTCCTATTACTTTGGAAAGACCTTTTCTTAGAACTATTGGTGCCATTATTGATATGAAAGAAGGCACCATTAAATATCAACTCCCACTCAAGAAAAGTATAGAACTCTTCCCTAAGAAGAGAGAGAATATTTCTTTTGATTCTCCTATGAAAACAAAATTTGCTCTTCATGCTTCTTCATTTGAGAATACTTGATTCTTTTTTGTTGGTTCTTATGCCTAACTTAAAGGCGTTAAAGAAAAGTACTTATTGGGAGATAACCCAAAAGTTTTAGATGAGTCTTGCAAGTTATTACCTCTGCAATAACCGCTCCTTATCCTTTTTATTTTCTTTTTATGCCAAGAGTAACCTCTAATGAGAGAGAAGTAATGATTGGGAAAATTGCTATCCCGAAACAGATTTCTGTGCTTCACCGTAAAAATTCGTGTAAAATCTCTGTATGTCCTTTTGAGGCGTGCATTTTCGTGCTTCTGTCCCAGGTTGTTATCTAACTTTCGTTAGTGCAACACTTTTTGATTTGAGCAACAGAAGGTCTTAAAAAAAATCCGTCTTTACCTGCTGGTCTGTTTTGACAGATTTCTGCCATTTTCTGCATTTGCTTCTTGTTGGTTCCTTTTTGAGTTCTTTTGGATAATTGAGCTTTTTGAGGGAAGTGCTACAGTAGCTAGTGTTTTAATGGAAGTTTTATTGGTGTTAGAACTAAAACTAAAGACTTATTATCTTGAGTGCACTAATGTTGCTAATAAAGATTGTGTGAAGTTTTGTATGAAGGAAAAATTTCAGGTGTATGGAAGGAATGAGTAATGAGATGAAGGATGGAATAAAGCTCAAGCTTAGGGATTCCACGCGTGTCACCCCAAGAAATATCCAAGAATTACAAGCGTCAAAGCTTGGGGATGCCCAAGGCATCCTCTTCTTCATCCATAAAAAATCCCAGGTTCCTTCCAAACGCTTCATTTTTATTGTTTCATGCACAGTTGTGTTGTTCTTGGAGCGTCTTATTTTTCATTTTCATTTTGGTTTTTCGTTTGTTTTGTTTGCTTAGTTTGCTGAATAAATTGGTTGGACCCCCTCTTTCATACATTGGTTTTCAAATAGTTTGGTTTGGTTTGGAAAAGAGTAGGAAAGCCCATGCTTAAGTGGTAAAGAGAGCTTGTTTTTGACTGTGGCCTATGCTTCGTCATGCCATGCTTGATATTGTTTTGGCTTTATGCTTAGGTGGTAAAGAGAGCTTGTAGTAGTATTATTTGGTTATAAACAATTGAGATTGCTTAATGTGCCTTGGATGAATCATGCGTTGTTTTAGCATATTAAAGCATAATATAGTGGTATTCTCCTTTGATGCTTTATTTGGGTTGACTTGGCGCATGCTCATGCCATGTTATGACTATCTAAAGTCACCATAGCCTTTATGATCCTTTAGTTTTCAACTTGTAGTATCACTTTATGCTTTGATCAATGATGTTTTTTCGCTCTGCATGATTATGGCCATTATTGCTCTCTTAGTTTGTCGCTCCCAGTCTTCTGCTAGCCTCCGTAACCTAGTATGAGTTCCACTCATGCATCCAACTCCCAAAACCAAGTTATTTCAAAGAGTCCACCATACCTACCTACTAGCATACGCTATTCCAAGTATATTCATGTTTTTGTTTATCTTCCGAATTAAACTTGTTATGAGAAAACTAGTAATTAAAGCTCTCACGAACTTGATGGCACACTTTACTTTGCTTGCCCTTAATAAACTTGAACCATTGTGTCGTCTATGTTGTATATTCTTGCACTTATTTGTTGGGAATTAGCAGAACCATGTTGTCATGGGGAATGCTTTCAACATTGCACTAGTACTTTGCACCTAGTTGATATCATGCTCTTTTGTCTATGGATGTCGTCGGTGTAAGGGGAGCTTGTAAGTCCATGGAGTTATATGTATGTGTTAGAGAAATGCCTGTGCCACTGGTCTAATCCATGCTGACATGGTGGAAACCTGCAGTGTAACCATAATGAGCTATCTATGAAGCATTCTTCTTATAAAAAAAGAGTCCTATATTGAGAAAAAAGAGAAAGAGAAAAAAAGATATTATGAAAAGAGGAAAGAGAGAAAAAAGCACCATACTCCCATGGTAAATAAGAAGATTGCTGAGATGCTCGTTGTCTGCTTCCCTTGTCATTTTGATATGGGGATTCTTCCGTATCATTGGGCAAGGGGTACCCCGTTGGCAGTTCTCTGTGATACACGTGTACTTACAATGACAAGAACTTACCGGTGACTAAACTTGAGTAGCATGAGGAGCGGCCCTCGTATTCAAGGGACATGAGATTTCTAACTTATACTTTGTCAAGCATGTACACCATAGTTTGTTCACTTTAACCTTAATCACTTCAAGATGCTTATGATAGGGGCAATGAGAGCTGAAAGCTATAAGTACCATAATTTTTGGAAGCTCTTTATGAAACTTGAATCTCTACTTCCTTCTATGAAGGCCTTTATTTTACCTTTTTGTTGAGTCCCTACCTTCTATCTTTATGCCCCTACTTTGAGAGCATAGTGCCCATTCTTAGTTCTATGTGCATTGTCCTAAGACTAGTTTATTGATGCATAACTTTGATATTGCTTGTTTTAAACTATTTGTATCTAGTCACTCTTATGAACTTTGAAGGTGTCCTATGCATTTATGTTTTGATACTCTATGAGGGACAAGCTGAATGCCACTATGCTATGTTTTCTTTATGTGAAACAAACAAACGTCTTGCAAAGCATTGTTATTCATGAATATTTTGTTTGTGCTTTTCATGTTCCAACATAGTTTCTTTGTCTTATTGCTAGAACTTTATCTTTCATGTTATAATTGAAGTACTATGATCCCAGCTATCCATGTTTTACAAATACTTTGATCAAGTTTATAATGGTGCATGTCACCTCAAAAATTATTCTTTCTTTTTATCACTTACCTACTCGAGGACGAGCATGAGCTAAGCTTGGGGATGTTGATACATTGCAAATGTATCTATAATTTTTGATGTTCCATGCTTGGTTTTATCTACTTTATTGTGTTTTGTCCACACTTTGGAGTACTTTTCATATGATTTCTTGGACTAACCTATTAACAAGAGCCACAGTGCCAGCTGCCTGTTTTCTGCTGTTTTTGGTTCCAGGAAGTCAGAAAATGAATATTCTCGGAATTGGACGGGACAAAAGCCAAAGTCATTATTTTACCAGAAGACATCTAGAGCCAGAATACGAGATGGAGAGGGGCTGGGGCCTGGCCACACCACCTGGCCACGCGGCAAAGCCTGGCCCGTGCCAGGGGTGGTCTGGGCGCCCCAAGCACCCCCTCGGCCTCTCCTTCCACCTATATATTGCCTCTGATACGGAAACCCTAAGTACCCGATCAAAATTCCACGAAAGAGTCTGTAGCCGCCGTCGTCTCTGTCCCTAGATCGGGAGGGATCTGAAGCTCTTCCCGGCACCCTGCCGGAGAGGGGAATTCACCCTGGAGGCCTTCTTCATCATCATGCAAGCCTCCGGTGTGATGCGTGAGTAGTTCATCTCTGGACTACGGGTCCATGTAGTAGCTAGATGGCTGGTTCTCCTCCTTTGTGCTATCATGTCTAGATCTTGTGAGCTCCGTTCATGATCAAGATCATCTATTTGTTATTCTGCATGTTGTGTTTGCGGGGATCCGATGGATATTGTGATGCTATTTCAGATTGATTATTGATTCTATCATGTCTTTGTTATTTGTGATCTTGCACGCTTTCTGTTGTTAGTAGCTATCTTGGCCAAGTAGATGCTAGCAAATACAAGAGTTAGTATTTATGCTCGATAGTGTGTTCATGCCTCTAGTAATCTGGGGAAGTGACAGAAATCTCTAAGGTAGTAGATGTGTTGTTGCTACTAGGGAGAAAACAACAATCCTTTGTTCATAGAACAATCGTATTGTTTACTTTATACGCAATTCGTAAAGCAATAATCTATTGCTTGCAACTTAATACTGGAGGGGGTTCGGATGATAACCTGAAGGTGGATTATTAGTCATAGATGCAGTTGGATGGCGGTCTATGTATAATGTTGTAATGCCCTATCGAATCTCAAAGGAGTCAAGATGATTAGTATATGCTTTCTCGATGTTTATCAATTACCCCGCTGTAATTTGTTCACCCAGCATGTTATCTATCTTAAGGAGAGCCACCTCTAGTGAACTATGGACGCCGGTCCTTTCTTTTACATACAATCTACATACTGTTTACTGCTTTGTGTTTACTTTCTGCAAACTATTACTTCCTTCAATTCGATACGTTTAATCCTTTGTTTTCAGCAAAACCGGTGAGATTAACAACCTCATCGCAAGTTGGGGACAGAGTTATGTGGTTTTGTTGTGCTGGTCTCCATGTTGCTGCTGGCACCGGTACTGCGCCCTACCAACGTTCAGCTAGCTACACCTTTGGGGTGTTTCCTTGCTCCTACTAAATTGATAAACTTGGTTTCATAACTGAGGGAAACTTATTACTGTGCTCATCATACCTTCCTCTTGGGGTTCCCCAACGAGTTCGTTAATACACGAGTCAGCAGTGCACCACTCGTGCACTACCTCGTTGTACTGCGTTGCACTGCCTCCAGTCGCAGTGCACAACCGAGTGTCCTAGCTTGGTCGTTGCTCGCGAACATGCACATGAGTTGGCCAGGACTACTCTCCCGCATGGTTCGCTGCATGCGGCCACGTGTGAACTCACCAGGGTACGTCGCGCGATGCTTTTTTGCTCGCCTGACACATGCTTCCGGGAGGTTGCGCTCACGCTAGTCATGCTCATCATACAGTAAAACAATGTAGTTTTGCATAAACAAGTAGATAAGACATGCATAAGTAAAATAGTAGTGCAAGGCTTATGAACAAGGAGGTGGCTTGCCTGTGACTGACAATATGTCCCTGGGAGTCTTCTTAGAATATCATAATAACCAATATCTCCTCCCTCTTGACTTTGATACAATCGCAACTATCATCGTCAAGGATCACACATGCAAGCAAACAAAGGACACAATCAACACCAGGCATACAAGAATCAATACATATAGCACAAACAATATGAAAGTCACATCCATTTAGTTGGTATGGATATTTCTAGATGCAAACAACTAGAAGTACTTTATTTGCCTTAGTGAAACTTATTTTATGATTTAAATGTCAAATACTACTTAATGAAGGGGTTTTGAACCAAGGCTTGGATCTGTACGATATCAATGCACAAAAATGATATCATCATATGGGCATTGACATAAAAAAAAGCCACCAAAAGTGGTTTCATTATTTTATCTCTTTTATTATTTAGTTATAGATTTCTAGTGGAATAACCCTTGTTTTGGTTAATAAATCACTAGAAAGGATTTGTAGCTCAAATAAATTTGTCCTCGGAGGTTTTTGTAGATCTTACAATATATGATTTTTTAGAGTTTGATTCACTCCAAGATAATTAACAAAATGCCCTTAGGAAATTCCCAAAGTTAGTTCTACTTGCAATTTGTCCTTTTCATCAGATTTATTCTATAGGTCCTTTTGGTATGAATCCAAAGACACGTGGTATGTATTTGAAATAGCTTTATACTAAAACTGGATTTACCATTTTTGAAGTTGTAGAACTATTGGAGTGATTTATCTAGTGAAATAACCCTAGACAGAAGATTTTAATTTACTAAATTCATTAAGGGCTCAATAAATCTTGATCTCCTTGGTTTTGGTAGCTTTGGTAGCCACTTCACTGGGAATTGGAGTCAATTCAAAAGTTAATACATGTTGACCTAGGGAATTTTCTAAAAGAAGAAATTAAAAGAAGAATAGTAGTTCACCTTGGCATAAGGCCAAGGTCATATGATAGGTATTTCCATTAGCTACCAGATGTAGTTTATTCATCCCAATTGGAAATAAGAAACTTACTAGAAAATTTATTGAGTGGAAATTGATACTATTTGGTAGATTTAAATCCAGGAAATAATAATAATAAAATTTTCCTAGGGCTTGGTCTCCATGTTAGAGAAGTCCCAAGGGAACATGTCAAAAATTAGATCTAGGCAAATTATTGTATTTCCCATTTAAATTATGATTTAATCCTAGAAGAATATTTCAACAGATCTATAAAATTAATAAAGTTTTCTTCGGGAGATAAACAATATGGGCTGGTAACAAGTAAATTTGGGCCCAACCACACTCGGCCGGCCCAGCGGCACACTCAGGCGGGCAGGAGGGCAATTTTTTAATCTTCCTAGCGGGACCCATCAGTTAGTGGGTGTAGGACGAAGAACGGGTATGTGGAGATGTGGGCTGTGTGATTAGGAGGCGATCGATGGCCTACGTTTATCATCCTCCTCATGATGGCGTTGGCACGTGGGAACCCTTGATATGGAACGACGAGACTTGGGGGCTCACCTAGTGACCATACCAACAACAGAGAGGCAGCATAACGGGCTGATGTCTACAAGTGCACATATCGTTTATAGCTACTTTCGAAGTATAGATATCGATCCCACGGGGATCCCAAAGGTGAGTGTTTATGGGTGAAGTGTCTGTCACACCTGAAGTTGTCATAGGTCTTTGAGTGAATCGACTGCAAGTGTTGAAATAAGAATGGGGTTTTGATTAAATGAGATGTATTTTAAATAGAACTAAAATGTAAACTTCAGAAATATAAAACATGAAAGTAAAGAACGACTTGGTTGTTAGTTGTTTCCTACTAATGGCAAAAGAAGGCGCAAGGAGATTCAGTTCATGGTGATAGTGACTGTGCCAGGTGGATGAATGATAAATATAACAATTATAATCTTATAAGTATATGTGTAGGAGAGCAACCCATAATTATCCGGAACTCCTCTTGGTAGATTTCATCCCAACTTCAATAATCCTACTAGCCTGTTACCAAAACCATGGTCAGACACTAGAAGATTAAGACCCTTCAGGTTACTTAGCGATTAAGCTCCTTGGATCAGACTAATCCAATAAGCACAGTGGTTCCTCGTTATCCTCGAGTCTACTAGTTCTCCATTGATATCCCCATGTCACCCGAGGGTCGCCGGTCTGCTAGCGAACAAGATATCATCTATGTAGAACAAAGCATCATGTTGTATGGGCCCTTAATTGGACAACAAGCATTAGGCATCCCACATATAGTCAAGCACACATAATATAGTAATTAGAATCAATCACAAACTAATGGGAAATATATGAAGGCACATCACATCTCACCAATCCCCTACACCTCCCATGCCCAAGGAAATTACTCACACATGAGAGAAGAATGGATCATCGATATAATCAAATAAAGGGAATTCGTCTTTATATTACGGTGGAGATCCATGATAAGAATAGAAAAATATCCAACACAATTCAAGATGGGAACAAACAATCTCAAACCCTAGTCTTGCAAGATGAAGATCCCTCTCTCTCTCTCTCAATACAAGTAGTGGGTATGGGGGTGTATTGGCTAGGAGGTCGAAAATCATGGAGCGAGACGAAGAACTTCTTCCCCTTCTTCTCTGGATCTCCTCTTTCTCCCTTCTAGATGGTATGGAAGCTGTTGTGTTGTGTTTTCGCGTTCGGTCCCTTCACGGAAGTTGTCCCTTTTGACAAGACAAAGGCGACTATACTACCAAAAAATATTCCTGCCGTATAGTTGCTCGTTAAAGCTTCTGCACGCTTCCCTCGATTGCTTCCAAAGTGAGACTTTCTTGTTTTCGTCTGGATATTGTGTTTCTCCAGTTAAAACCCTCTGTTCACGTCCAGAACCTGAAACACACATTAAAAACCCAGTTTTCTTCACTATCGAAGTATTAGCGTTAGGTAAAGCTAGAAAACAATCAATCCAAAGGAAACCCATCAATACAAACCATCAAAAATGTGTCGAATCTCATAGCTATCAACTCCCCCAAGTTTAGATGTTGCTCTCCCTCGAGTGACAAGGAAATAAGGAAGAATAGCGGAGATTTGAGACTAAAAATAAAAGAACTTACAAGTTTGAATTGGTGTCAGATTCTTTTCTTCATAATCCCTTTAATCTTAAACATCATCATACAAGTATTCAAAACATTGCACTGAGTCCACTTCCGAACCACGTATATCTTGCTAGCAAATAAATCATATACCCGAGCAAGTGTCAAAAGTTTAGCTAGGAGAGTGAGACAAATTCTTTTGGTATCTCTCTTTGTTGAGAGATGAAAACTCTTCGCTCTTGTTTGTTTAATCAATTAAAAGTACTCAAGTTGGCACCAAAACATTCGATTTAAGAACAACTCATCTACTCCATGTCAAAATTTCAAGACTCTCAAAGCACCTTTTTCCTCTCTTTTGTCTTTCAAAAACTTCCGCCCTTTCATAGAGAAATCATGCCACTATTTTTAACATGTTAATTGGGACTGTGTTGTGCACTCGTGACCATGCCAATAAATAATTGTTGAGCAATAATGGGTCAGAGGAGTATTACAACTTCACTTGGAACACGAAACCGTGAGGAGACTAATTTTTTTACCCGTCATAGCATTACTGCTACAGACGTTTACATAACTCAATAGCCGAAATGAAGTGGTTTCCCACATTTCGAACGTTTGTTTGCCAGCAGAGTTAATAGTTCCCCATGGAGCACGACAGAGTTGTAATGACACGCGTAAAGCAATATCTTACGGTAATTATTAGAAAAGGTAGTGGCATAATCTCTACTACTTCGAAGCATCCATTTTATCAAACAATTTCATTCAAAGGTACTATCGAGTCTATTTAAATTAAGCTCAAATGGGATGGAGTAGTTCTGAAATCAAATTCTTTAGGCTAAACATGGACTCAAGTCATCTTCAAAATGCTTTTTCTTGTTGTAAAAATGTAGGAAGTATTTTTAACCAAGTTCATTGCTCATTGTTTCAAAGCTAAAAAGGAGACACTAGCAAAGGAATAGAATTTATAGGATAACAAGCTAAGCAGGGAGTGACTCCAGTGCAAGCGAGTAAATAATTGTAGGATCAATTTAAGGTTGTAAAAAGGTGGATGAAAGGAATGTGATACCTCCTCTTCCTTGCTTTGTTCTGTACTTCCATATTGCCAAGTCACCTGAAATTGAGTAATCTCCGAGAGAAACAAAGAAACGAACTTGCAAATAAAGTTACAGCTAATTTTTCTGTATTTCTGGTTTAGGAATGCAAACTGAAAGTTAACATGCAAATTTGAAGAAATAAATCAAAAGAAGAAATAAAAACATGAATGCAAAGTTTGGTGGTTTTCAAACCTCCCCCAAGCTTAGGCTATTGCCAGGCTGAGTTGTTGCCGTCATTTGGCGACTGGTGCGGATACTGCTGGTAGTAGTCGGGGAAGTGGGTCATGAAGTGGCTGAAGTTGCGAGTCAATGTACTCACATCTTCATTCACTCCTTGAAGAGTGTGGTCGATCTCCCCAACACGCTGGTTGAGCTGCTGGAATTCCTGATAGGGGACATAGTTGTACCCCTATTGTGGCTGGTTGGGCCATGGGTCCCAAGCTCCCCCTTGTTTCTGCTGTTGTCCCTCCAAAGCAGGGTTGTGTCCCTTCTCGTCCTCCTGCTCCTACTCATCCTCATCCTGCTTCCCTCCTTCTTCATCTTCCTCTTCATCGGGCTGGGGTTCGGTCATGATCTCCATTACTTGGTCCTTGGTGAGGATCCAAGTGTCCTTCTCCACAATCGAGAAGGCTTGGGGACAGGACAACTAAACCCGCTCACTCTGTGCATCACCAAGATAACTAAATTGATATGCTCAGAGCCTCCGGTTAGCATGGTAAACACCAAGGAAGCCACAAGCAATCAAATACTTGACATCCATGAGTTTGGAGCCGTCAACATGTTGCATAACAGGTAATATAATATTTAATGCATGGGCAAGGTGGGTTACCAATCCACCAATGCGAATGTCACCTTTCGTCTTGTTGCTTTGGTGGCGAAGGTGCTGGATGAGTAGAGCTACAGGATTGGGGCTTTGCGGCGTAGTGGGAAAGAGAGCCTTGGTGATCATTGCCATGGAACCGGTGTCACCTCTCCCCAATAGAGTGTTGGCGAGGAACACATCGTAGTAACGAATGGTTGGGTTCTGGACGGTGGACATCTTCTTCTGATAGAAGTTGGTGCCACCATTAACAAAAATAGCATCCCAAGTTTCTCCGCTTGTGATGCTATAGAGGTTAGTAACAGTATGCTTCGCAACATGAGGGAAGCCGAAAGCATTGCAAAATTGTTCAAAATTTATTTCATAGTGCTATCGGTTCATGGTGAACCTTACCGTGCACGCATCACCTTTCTCCCTGTGGTCATCGTTGAAGGAGGTAAGGAACTCGTAGGTAAGCTCGGTGTAGGTGTTGTGGCTTGCGAAGCCAAGTACAGTCAACCCCGCCTTGTTACACATGAGGTCGAAGTCCACCTTCAACCCCACAGTGGTGAGAAAGATGTGGTCGGCCCAACATGTGGGCAGGACCCTCCTTGATGAAACAACGGACAACTTGGGGTTGCGCTCGGCTCAGGAACCCGAGCCTGAGCCCTTACCCCGTTGGCACTTGCTCGAATGACAAAGGTTATTCATCGTGATGCACTGAAAAATTTCACCATAAAACCTTAGGCATATAGTTTCTACATGATATATGAACGGTCCTACATGGAAAAATTCAATCCTAATGCGAGAAATCAATAGGAAAAACAAAATAAGCTTGAGTTCATCCACTAGATCAAGGTGAGAGTTTCAACCATTGAAATCTGAAAATAAAGCATGGATAGGGAGAGAAACATAAGGCATGAAAGTAAAGAACGACTTGGTTGTTTGTTGTTTCCTACAGATGGCAAAAGAAGGCGCGGGGAAATTCAGTTCATTGTGATAGTGACTATGCGAGGTGGACGAATGATAAATGTAACAATTACAATATTATAAGTATATGTGTAGGCGAGCAACCCATACTTAGCCGGAAATCCTCTTGGTAGATTTCATCCCAACTTCAATAATCCTACTAGCTTGTTACCAAAACCATGGTCAAACACTAGAAGATTAAGACCCTTCAGGTCGCTTAGCGATTAAGCTCCTTGGATTGGACTAATGCAATAAGCATAGTGGTTCCTCGTTATCCTTGAGTCTACTAGTTTTCCATTGATATCCTCGTGTCACCCGGGGGTCGCCGGTCTGCTAGCGAACAAGATCTCATCTATGTAGAACAAAGCATCATGTTGTCTGGGCTCTTAATTGGACAACAAGCATTAGGCATCCCATAGATATTCAAGCTCACATAATATAGTAATTAGAATCAATCACAAACTAATGGAAAATATATGAAGGCACATCACATCTCACCAATCCCCTACATCTCCCATGCCCAAGGAAATTACTCACACATGAGAGAAGAACGGATCATCGATATAATCAAATAAAGGGAATTCATCTTTATATTACCGTGGAGATCCACGATAAGAATAGAAAAATATCCAACACAATTCAAGATGGGAAGAAAAAATCTCAAAACCTAGTCTTGCAAGGTGAAGATTCCCCTCTCTCTCTCAAGTACAAGTAGTGGCTATGGGGGTGTATTGGCTAGGAGGTCGAAGATTGTGGAGAGAGATGAAGAACGTCTTCCCCTTCTGCTCTAGATCTCCTCTTTCTCCCTTCTAGAAGGTATGGTGGCTGTTGTGTTGTGTTTTCGCATCCGGTCCCTTCATGGAAGTTGTCCCTTTTGACAAGACAGAGGCGGCGAAAAATATACGGCGGGAACTATACGGCCGGAAAAATATTCCCACCGTATAGTTGCTCGTTAAAGCTTCTGCACGCTTCCCTCGATTGCTTCCAAAGTGAGACTTGCTTGTTTTTGTCTAAATAGTGTTTCTCTAGTTAAAACCCTCTGTTAACGTTCAGAACCTGAAACACACATTAAAAACCAAGTTTTCTTCGCTACTGAAGTATTAGCATTAGGTAAAGCTAGAAAATAATCAAATCCATAGGAAACCCATCAATAAAAACCATCAAAAATGTGTCAAAGCTCACAGCTTTCACGGGCGCAGAGCATCACGACAACCCCGACGAGGGGCGACAAGGGTGGGTTCAACGTCAGAAGGATCCTCGCACGTCGATTCCTAAGGAGTTCGTTAGGGTGCTCATCGCTGGTGCGCTTGGAGCATCTATAGGGAAAATGAAGGACATCATTAGGTGTATCTAGGAGGCAGGAGCAGGCGCATGCAGAGAGGGAGGGAAAAGAGGACGTAGTTCGTTCACAACTTTCGTTGCAAATCGACGATACCGCGACGTGGTTCTCCTTTTCTCCAGTGAAAGAGGGCATGTGGAGGAGCTATGAGTCTAGTGTGGGTGAGGGGATAGGGGTGTAGTGCGAGTGAAGGAGGGCACTAGGGTGGCCTCTGTCCTTATATCTAGATATAGGAGGTCCATGATGGACTCGTCTCACTTGTGACCTAGGGTTTGCTTCCAGGGACTCCATTGGGCTATGAGGGAGGTGGTGGGGATGGTGTATGGGTCCTGGTGAGACCGAGGAGGGAAGAGAGGCTCTAGTCACTACTGCTACTCTCACTTTTCATAGAAAACAAGGATATACATGCCCCTCCCTTCTCCAATACATACAAGTGCTACAGGATAAGCGGGTGGCACTGCTACATTATGTGTCGACCAAGGAAAGGTTGAGGTGCTGGAATCACTAGGGGATCGGATGGGTGGTGGCTAGGGTTGCATTTATTAAACAATATTGTGTGTAATACACAAATATCTCTCTCTTTCTTACTTCCAAGCACAAGTGTACAAGGAGAGGAGAAGCTACAGTGGTGATATAGTAGAACTCGACCAGAGAGGGGTGTGGTTGTTCTGGAGGATTATTTAGCAAGTTTTGATGGAGATTGGATGGGGTTTAGCTAAGATTTTGAATCGTTTCAATTCTTGGCCATATTAATGATTCATGAAGAACTTCTTGAATTTTGATCTTGGCAACATGGGGCAATAATACTAGTAGATAGATATGTTCATGGTACACCTCCAGGATTTATTAGGGATTTATCAGATAATTCTAGATCCTTTTTATATCCATTAAGCAAATAGTGTTGAATCTGTTTTATGGAATTCATTTGCAAATTTTGATTTGCACGTGCTGGGTTTTTTGTGTGAGATGGTCTTAATTATCATTTCACGTATTGTAGAATTTTCCCAAGATTTATTGAAGAGGAAAAGTATTTAAAACAATTATTTTCTCATTTGTACCATTTAAGAAAATAGGAAAAAGAAATAATAAAACCTTTCAAAAATATTTACTTTTGAAGTGGGAGTATAGGGTATAATATATAGGCCTCAAATGTGCCTAAATTATGAGAAGTGTTTTGGAGAAAAACAAACTTTCATTTATAGAGTTTTAAGGTTTTGGTAAAAAAAGAAATAAATAGCTTTTGGGCCAACATAATCATGGAAAACATTTTCTAAATTTGTATCCCTAAGGTAGAGGATGTCCACCTAGTATATCTATCATTTTAAACCTTGTTTTTTAAAAACCAAACTTCATTTTGGAAGAAAACAAGAAACCTTGTTGGATTAAGGAGCTCAAATCTCTCCTTGGGCATAGGCTATATGGATATATAGACTAAGTGATCTATATGAGCATGGTAGAAGTATTTGAGGTTGATCATGAATGAGTGATCCAAGAGTTGATGCCAAACTTTGCTAAAAATAAGGGTGTCAAAGCAAATTATTATTCAGCCTCCAAAACCATGAGGGTTTTAGATGCACAAAGCTCCAATTGAAACAAGTGAAATATTGGTGGATACACATTCATGAGTAGATCACAAAAATGCCAAGAGTTGGTAAAAATAATATGACATGGATATGGGACCTTCTGCCAAAGTAGGCATATCGATAAGATTTGTAAACAAATATTATTTTCTTGCCTGCAAAACCATCAAGAACAAGTGGGTCAAGGGATGATTTAGTCAAGGGAAAGAGTGGAATTTTAAAGTCCTTAGGATGGTATACAATATGGTTCAAGTGCGTTTCCAAAAGTGCACAAGGGTTTAGAAAGAGAGAGACTCAAAGCTGTGATGTTGATAACAGTTCTAGGCTTGGTCAGTTTTAGCAGATTTGGGGTTTTCGACTAGGATACAAGTGGGGATGGTTTTGAGAGGAGGCAATGTTCCATACTTATTATCAAGTGGATGAGGTTGATGTGTAGGTTGAGTAGAAGGGATCCATGCTTAGGTTTGGTCTTCATTGACTTGGAAGTTATTAGAAGGGAATAACACTAATTTGATCTGGTTAAGGGATTAGATGGTCACTTTAGTTTTTCTGGAATACACCCTGGAAGGTGTATCAATCATATAGAAGGAGTTCCAAGTGGCAGTTACGACGCCGATTCAACAGCAAGCGACGCTATCAACAGAGGTGACAACTCCTCACTGGAAGGCAAAGCGACTACTCGCCATCTACCCACTCCATAGGCACCGGCTCGAGGAAACCAAAATCTACGCTACTGAACAACCTAGATAAGCGCCACTTCTCATAGTGTTCTCTAATGTTAAGCTTAATGACCACTATGGAAGGGGTACGGCGTTAAAGACAACGTCATTTTGGTGCCGCCAGATGCACCAGAAGACCAAAATGATGGTCGTCCAGAGGTCACGCCGGGTCTTTGGTGAAGCCATCAGCGATGTCCACCACGGCAGTAGCTCCGTATCTGTATTTGGCATCCACAAGGTCTTTTCCCAATGTCATAATGTCCATGCCCACACCTCCCTCGCCACCACGCAACCCAGTAGCAGCTGCCGCATAGACTCTTGGTACTAATTGCACAGGGGACATGCTGCGGGACAGGGGGGTCCCAACGTTCTAGACAGTCCCACGTCCAGCACCGGTCTCTCGAAGCCAACCAAGCAAAGAACTTACTTCTATAGGGGTGTGATCTCCAAATCTGTTCAACACCAGGTGTCATTGTCGTCCCTGCAAAAAGGCGTCGTACGCCGATTTGGCCGAAAAGGCCCCATCATTCGTCCACCTCCAAGCGAGGATGTCCTCCATGTCCGGGGAAAGCTACACGGTGGCTAGGACGTGCCATAAGGTGAAGAATTCCGCTAAGGATGCATCCCCCAGGTCGGGGCTGCAATCTAGCAACCACGCCCCCGAGAGGCTGTCCTTCACCATGCGGGCTTTGAGCCAGCGCGACGGCACCACCTTAACTAGGTTTGGGGAAATCTCATCCACCCGGTCCCTAAACAACCAACAGTATGACTAGAAGTGCGTGCGATCACCATTGCCCAGCATGAAGCAAGCGGCTACCTCGAAGATCACCCTAGCCTGTTTTAGAATCTATAGGTAAAATTCTGACCAAGGCTTTGTAGTGTCTAGCTTTTGGAGCCATGCACACCGGCATCATAGAGTGAGGTTGAGAAGATGAAGATTTGGGATTTTGAGGCTGCCAAACTCCTTAGACGAAGCCACCTTATCCCAAGCCACGAGGTAGTGGCCCCCCTGGGCCTCTCACCTCCCCTTCTAGAGAAAAGCCTTGCAAATCTTCTGGAAGGCAACCAATGTCTCATCCGCCAAGTCTAGAGACATAAGCGCATGCACAGGTATGGTGCTTAGGGTGGTGCGCACAAGGAACAATCTTCCTCCTCGGTTTAGCAGCCTAGCTGACCAAGGTTGCAGCATGTTAGCTGCATTATCCACCATGTACTGCAACTAGGCTATAGAGGGCTTTCGTATCCCAAGAGGCAGACCCATGTATCTGCACAAAAGGGAGGCAACCTCACCCCTAAGGATCCCATGCTCCAACTCCACTTGTTGAGGAGAACACCTAATCGGTTGAATCGAGCACTTGGCCAGGTTCGTGTGCAGCCCTAAATCTTCCCTGAAGTCTGTCAAAACTGCCGCACAGGCCCGTAGGTCTAGCATCATCGGTTGAGCTAGGTCACCACTTTATCCACATACATGAAAGTGCGGTGACGGAGGCCTCGGGTAGCCAGGTCTAAGATCAAACCTTTAGCCGAGGCCTTCTAAATCAGGAGGTGAAGCACGTCATCACTGTATCGAAGAGCAACGGGGAGAGGGGGTCCACCTTCCTGAGTCCATGCCTATTGTAAATCAAGTCGCCGGTGACTCTGTTAACCACCTCCCGGGTCGAAGTAGAGCTTAGGATACCACAAATCATCTAAATCTACCGCCTCCCCAAGCCCATCTTGGTCAACACCTCCAGCAGGAAGGCCCAGTTCAGTGTGTCGAAGTCCTTCGTAATATCTAGCTTGTACATGACCACTTTGATCTTAAGGGTGTTCAGTTTCCTCGTCGTGCACTGAACCAACTAGAAGTTATCGTGCAGGCACCATCCACGTATGAAGGCACTCTGATGTGGCCCAACACCCTATTGCATCTTGGGAGCAAGCCGCATCGAGATTACCTTCGTCACCAATTTGGCCACACTATGGATCAGACTGATGGGGTAGAAGTCTTTAATATCCATGGTATCATCATGTTTCGGAAGTAGGGAGATCAAGGACTGGTTGGCCACATGGAGCCACCTACAGTCGCCACTCCACAAGGACTCGAAGGCCTCCATGATATCCACTTTGATAATTTGCTAGCAGGAGGAGTAGAACCTCCCTGTGAATCCATCGGGGCCTGATGCCTTATCCAGTTCTTGCGCATGGATTACCCCCCATAATTTTTTCTCGGAAAAAGGAGCCTCCAGCTCCGAGAGGTCATGAATCTGCATCCCTAGGAAGTCGAGGTCGAGATAATGCCCGTGCTCGGGTGCTGAAATCAACAGCCTCTCATCGAAGGAGTCCACGACAGTGGACTTTCCTTCCTGGTCAGAAATCAACGCCTCATCCACCTTCAAGAGGGGGATATGGTTCTTCCATGTTTGTTGGTTGGCATGTAGGTGGGAAAATTGGTGCATGCGTCTCTCTCGCTAAGCCATAGGAGCATGGACTTCTGACGGGATATAGTGTGCTCAAGGGAGGCCAACCCCAGCAATTGATGCTTGAGCCGCCTCCTAAAACCACGCTCCTCCAAGGAGAGATCTCGTGACTCCATGGCCACATCGAGCCGAAGGATCAACTCGTTCACTAAGAGGATTTACAGCTTGTTATTCCCAACGAGTCTATCACTCCAGCTAGTCAATGCCTTAGCTGTGGCTGCCAACTTAGATGTCAGTTGCTTAAAGGGGTTAGCGATACAGGGCGTTGAGGACCAAGCCGCCTCCACAGTCTTCAAAAACCATCCACTTTTGGCGAGAACAACTCAAAGAGAAAGCACCTATCCGACTTCAGCTGGGTAGCCAGGCTCAACAAAAGCGGGCAGTGGTCGGACGTTGCCAAACTCATGGCTGAGAGGAAGGAAGAGGGGAGCTGAATTTCCAAGTCCATGGTCGTGAAGACCCTATCGAGCTTCTCCATCGTAGCATGTGCCCTCTCATTGCACCAGGTATATCGCCTACCATTGAGATAGAGCTCCTTGACCTCCAGCTCTGCGAGCGTCCTCCTGAACTTGGTCATCATACGCCCGTTTAGGTTTGTGTTGTTCTTTTATGCCACGTCTACGATGAGGTTGATGTCCCCTAGCACCATCCATGGCCCTGGGTGCAAGGTTCGGACATCCTTTAGTTCTTGTAGGAACTAGCGCTTGTCCGTGTTAGACTAGGGACCATAAAGCCCGGTCAACCACCAACCATAGTCCCCCGCCTCTCCAACCCTAGACGTGAGAGCATTATCAGAGTAGTGTGGGTTGGAGATCATGGTGGCTACAAACTTCCATGCGACAAGAATCCCCCCACGGGTACCATCGGCCGGGAAGAAGAATTTGTCGAACTCCCTACCAAGGCATATGTCCACCACAGCCCAGGAGACCACCTGGAGTTGCTTCTCCTAGAAACAAACCATGCTCATGCCCGAGAGAAAACTAGCTGATAAATTGCATCACAACATGCGGGAGAGTTCAATCCGCACATGTTCCACACAAGCAAAGAAAAGAGTTCTGACATGGTTGAGCTCTACGGACTACACGTTATGATGAGAAACCACTTCAGGGCACCCCGACCACCTGATCATCACCCACCGGCGGGAGGAACTCTTGCAGCCATACGAACAATGCCCAGTAGGTAGTCAGGTCCTATACAAAGATGGGCTTGGAGAATTACCGCGGGTAGGCCTGCAGTGCCTCCTCACCAATCATCTCGCCCTTCCGGGCGATGCCCAACTGCACCATCAAAGTCTTCTGTTGTCTTGAGATGGGTGTCCCTATTGCAAATCGGGCAGCAACACAGACACTGCGGCTAACCACTGATGGAGGGGTACGATAATGCCGAGGATGCTTGGTGGCAGGACTGCCTTCTAGACTCGGCACTTGTCTCTGAAGCTTGCCAGCCTTAGGTTGAGGTCCGGGTCCGACGAAGACACTTGGGTAGCAGGCTGGCTAGCAGCCTGGGCCACCGATGCAAGGGAGGTGATCGATGGAGCCATGGTATCCGTTGATACCAACCCAACCTGGGCCGGAAAGGTCGAGGTGATGTGCGATCAGGCGTGAGGGAAACCAGGAATGTCTCAATATCTATCTGTATGTGAAGTAGCCTAGGAGGAGAAGGGGGTGCATGGTGATGCGGCCCACGAGCTATCCAAAGGGGGCCATTAGAGAAAGAGGCATGTCCTCCCCATCTAAGGCTGACCACTAGACCGGCCCAACTAGAGAGCTAGACCGTCCACGGATTTGGAGTGAAGGAAATATCCCAGGGCGGGAAGCTTCCCACGCACCCAATCCAGCACCAAAATTTGGGAAGATCCGTCTGAGACATGCTCCTAGCTGGCCACAATATTACTTAGCCCTGGAACCGCCTTTTGACCTTCCACCTCATCCTTCCTCGGGCCCGCCTCCCTCTTTTGACCATCAACCACTAGTGGGATGCCGCTCCTAGCGCCACCAACCGCGCAGTTAGGGGTAGGGTCCCCTTGACCGATCGCCCAGCCAACTGAAAGTGGGCGCAAACTGGGCTACTGCCCCACCATAGGGACCACCTCAAGGTCCGCCTAGCCCAGCGGTTGGGCCCATGGGAGGACCATAGTGATTCATCCCATTGCCACCCACCTCTCTGTGCCACCACTCTGGCGATGTAGGAGAGCATGCGGCAGAGACCTGGCCGAGACATAGACCCAGAGAGCGAGCGGAGCGAGGGCCACACACCGAGGTGTTCCCACAACGTCCGTCTTCCTTGCGACCATCAAACCCTCCCTCCCCCTACCATCGCCGCCACCACCTGGACAATCCTCCTCCTCGAAGGGAGGGGCCCGAGAATCCTCCACGCAGACCACATGGACAGAAGCGTTGAACTGTAGGAGAGCCACTTCCTCTGGGACCAAGGCGTCCATCGGGATAAGCAAGTCATCGTCTTCGTCACCGAAAAGCAAAGGCTCTGCCAGCCAAAAAGCTCCTTGGTGCACATGATTGCTGCCGGATTATCCGTCCAAGCTATGATCTTGAAACTAGCCATGTCAGTGTGACTCGCCATGTCTATGCCCAGCCTCTCCACCCATACCGTTGTCCCAGAATGGACTTCGTCATGTCCTTGTTCCACGCGATCAGTGGCACATCGACCACCTCTAGGTGCACCCTAAACCTGAAGACCCGACAAGTAGCTTGCAGGTGCCGGTTCCAGATGCTGAAGCGAAGCGAGAAATCGCGGGCATCGAGCATCCCGTCATTCACCACTGTGCGATGGCGTGCCCATGAGTCGAACATGACCTACATATTGGCTGGCCAGAACTTGTGCACCGTGAAGTGGCCTCGTTCATCGGGAAGTGAGTGCGGATGACTCCGTTGCTGCCTCAAGACTCACCTCCCGATGCGTGTTGGTGACATACGTGACCAGCGCCCAACAAAGTGCCGACTCGGCCACCTCAACCTCCCGTGTGTGATAGATGATGCACCGCTCGCGCATCGGCTGGTCGGCATGAGAAATCTCAGCGACCTCGCCACCCACCTCTAGTCGCGCGTCCTCGACCAACCTCGAATTTGTGCCGCCATGAACCACCAGCTCGCGCCACCCTAGTCACTCATGAACCGGGGCGACAACCGCCACTCTACCAGTGGTCAGCCCTAGAAGGTGAGGACAACCAGCGAGCCAAGACCTGCTGGTCCACCACGGGAGGCACGCCTTGCCTTCCTAGTAACTGCCGCTAGAGCAGCGGAGAAGGCGCCGACATAGACTCGCCCACCCCTAGCCTGTCGTGCGTGGACACCCGCCGCTGCCACCACTGGTGCTTCTCTGATGCCTAGCCGGTCATGCGCAGGGATACTCCTGCCAGGCTGCACGCCTGGACGCGGGCGGGGATGGGCTTGGGGCACACGAGCCACGCCACCGCCGGCCCTTGCCAGGTGCACTCCCTCGCAACGTGGTTGTCGCCCTCGCAACGTGGTTGTTGCCCTCGCAGCGGAGGCACTTCATCTTGCCAGGAGCACATCCATGCGACATGGCCAGGCTCGACGCAGTTGAAGCACAGGCTGACAAGATCGCGCGGCATGCGCTCTAGGAGGTTGAATGATAGGAGGGCCCCCCTCTGGTGCTGCCTCTTCTTCTTGCGGCCCGTCGTCTTCCACCAAGCCCCTGCCGCCTCCACGCGTCCCCCATACGGCCTGAGAACTAGCGAGGCCAACCGTCGAGCATGTGTCATGCATGGCTGGGGCGCCCCACCGTAGGTGGTCAAGCGGATCCCTCTGCCGGTGGCGGGCTAGGGCTGCCATCATGGACCACGTCGGAGGTACGAGCAGGAGGGTGAGGAGGTATCTGACATGGCTTCTTCTTCTTCCACTAGTTCCGACCACCTACAAGATCTGTCCGTGCCGGACGAGGAGGCCATACCGGGAGGGGAGCAGGGCTCCTGGGAGGGTGAGAAGGAGGGGTGGGCTTCGGGGCCAGAGTGGCCACCAACGAGGAGGGTGGGGTTCACAGCCAGGGTGGCCAGCGGGGCGGCGACACTTACACTCTCGGACATGGATATACCCTATAGTTACTTGAGCTTAGTATACACGGCCTGAATACAGCGGAAGCCCATGGTGTTGCCAAGGCCCAAATGGAGAACTCGAGTAACCTATGGACTCTCGATTGCTTGCGGAACAAGAAGAAGCTAAAGATAGAAAGTTTAAAGGGAAACCCTTACCTGTAACCGACTCGACCTGCTACCCGAGACCTAGCCTATCTATATAAAGGCTAGGAGGGGGCGGCGAGGAGGAAAAACGCAACCCTAGTTTTCCACAATCCTCACCAGATTGCATCTGCGCACCATTATAATCTTCGATTCCTTCGTTAATTCCACAAGCAGACAAGCAGGAGTAAGGACCTCTACGAGGCCTGAACCTAGGTAAACCTTGCGTCCCTGTGTGCTTGTTTGCTAGCCGACTGATGCTTCCAGTGCTCCCTCCTTCTCCAAAACCCAAGTCCATAACAATTGGGCATTGATGAGTTAAACCCTTGTCAATTGGCGCCGTCTATGGGAATTGGGAGTGCTGATGTTGCGGCTTCTTCGGCCCCATCAACTGCGATCTACAACTCCGCAACAGCGGAGATTCGCCAGCTCTTCGGTGCGTTCAACTTCACCGTCCACACGCCGGCCACTCGCCTAGCTTTTGTGTCCGTGGGCGATGGAATTAGCCTAGCGATCGGGAGTTTCCGCTTCCAAGTTGGTCAGATGGGCACGCTTTGCATGCCTGACCAGCCGATAATACCATCGATTGCTCCAGCATCATGGTTCCCTCCATCGATTGGCACCCTTAGTGAGCTCAATGCCTCGACAACAGTCGAGAATACGGACAGCGACGGCAGTCGCAAATCCGATCTAGGCGATCTAGAAACTGAAGATGGAGCCTACGGTTCCGGATCTGAAAGTTGTGGGAGCAGTAGCTTCCCCAACCACTTCATGTGCGCCGTCATCAACGCTCGCGACTCCTCCGCCAATCACGACAACACGAGCAACGGAGGCAATGGAACCGACCCACCAAATGGTGGCATACCTAATGGCAGACCACCCAACCGCGGCACCACTAACGGCGCCCCCGTCAACAACGGAGGGGCAGTCGAGCCCCCCACCATGGTGAACGAGCACACTAGTGAACATGTCGTGATCAGGCTCAACGATCTCGAGAAGCCCTACGAGGCAACCCTCTACCCTTTGGCTCCCCACAAGAACTGCTGATGGGCTACCATTGGCTCCTGAAGGAGGAATACAAATGCCAACTGCATACACTCGCGCAACTCGAGGCACGTAAAAAGGCGGCGGACGAGTCGAGTCTCCGGCAAGCTGGGCTCTCCTCCCATGGAGGATCCTCCTCCAAGTGAAACGAGTACATCGCTAACAAGAGGCAATCTTGGCTGGCCCATCTCACTGAACAATAGCGTGTAGCAGCCGCAAAGGTCCTCGACTTCGGCTCCATGACGGTGGATACGTGTGGCAACGTGCTTCCAAAAACGCCGCAAGCTGCGGTAATGGCGGCCACCATGTACCTCCTCAACAACCAGCCGCCAGCTGGAGATCCTCGAGCTGCCATGCACCGATCTACGATCGCAGGGTTGGGGCTAATCGAGCCCGCTCTCGACAAAGAGCCGTCGCTGGAGCTGAAGAAAAACAAGGCTCTAGCAAAATGCTATTCCTCACCCTCATCCAGCGATGACAGTCACGATCTATCTCGACGTCGCCGCTCACGGCAACATGACCACGACTACGACGCACGTGATGACATCATGCAGTGCAAGATCGACAAGTCAAGGGCACGACACGCCCGATTGACTGACTCAGAAGACGAAGACGTGGAGCTCTGTGGCGCCAGATGCTTCAGCAGGGCCATCAGGCAAAAGAGAATGCCCAAGGGGTTCAAGCTCCCGTCGGAGAACCCAAAGTTTGACGGCCTACAGGACCTGAAAATCTGGCTGGAAGACCACATCTCCTTCGTCAGACTCCATGGTGGGAGTCGAAGCACAGTCATGCAATGCCTACAGCTACAGCTGCAGGGCGCCGCTGAGCTTGGCTCAATAACCTCTCGCGCGGATCCATTCGCATCTGGGAAGAACTGGTCTACAGCTTTGCATGTAACTTCAAGGGCACCTACAATAGGCCCGCATCAATCGAAGAGCTGAGATGCTTCCAACAAAGGTTGGGCAAATCATTACGCTCGTACATCCAGAGGTGGTCCATCATCAAGAACTCTGCGGAAAATATCTCGGAGGACTGGGCAATTGATGCATTCAACGGTGTCGTTCGTCGCATAAACTCAGGGAGGAGCTGGGCCGCTCGAAGCCCAAAACCATTGACCACCAAATGGAAATTGCGAATCGGTGGGCAGATGGAGAAGATTCGGTGAAAAATCGCGTTCACTCCGACGACGAAGCAGAACTCGAGTGCAGATGCGATCGCCGAAGCAAATGTCAAATGCGCATCTATGATGACCGCGATGATGTCAACATGGTCACAGCCGGCTACGCTGACAGACGCGACGACAACCACAACAGCGGCTACCGCAGCGGTGGACACCCCGACTCCTGGAAAACCACGCAAGTATGGCAGCACCGCACTCACGACGAGGCACCCGCAATATCCATTGAGGATAAGCTGTTCGGGCCATGCACCGTGCACTTCTACATCGACAAGCATGATGGCAAAAAGAAATCCAGCCACCTCCTCAAGGACTACCGCGAGTTCCTCAAACTTCATGAGTGTTTGGCTCGGATGAATCGCGACACGGTCAACAGGGGCTACGGAGCCACCCCAGGCGCTGTGGCACATGGAGCTCCTCCACCACCACCCGGACCACCGCCAACCGTAGCTGCGCCTAACCAGCATCACGGAGGCAAGCCGTACCCACGGGCCATGGGCACCATGATGATCCAAAAAGGCCACCCCTCCAACCGGGTGCAAAAGTCCATCACTCGCCAAGTCAATTTGGCGAAAAACTCACAACCATCACACTGAGTACCTCAGTGGAAGCGACTCCTGCATCACCTTTGACAAGCGCGACCATCCGCGCCAAGTACCTCGTCTAGGCCATTGTCCCCTCGTACTCGAGGCACAAATTGGAGGCTTCGACATGAGTCGCGTCTTCATGGACGGCGGAAGCGGCATTAACCTCATGTTCGCAAGTACCTTGCAAGCAATGAGGATCCCTCTGACCTGCCTAGAGACCTGGGACTCAACATTCCACGACATCATCCCAGGCAAGGGTGTATATCCCCTTGGCAAAATCAACCTCGACGTCATCTTGGGGATGCCGAAAAACTTTCGACGCAAACACATCGACTGGCCCTCACAGTACCACTACATCCTCGGACTTGTCGCGTTCGCCAGGTTCATGGCAGTGCCACACTACGCCTATCTACAGATGAAAATGCCAGGCCCAAAGGCGTCATCACAATCAATGGGAGCTTCGAGAGGTCCGACAATTGCGACAGGGAATTCAACAGAATTTGCCAGTCCTCTAGCATGCAGGAAGAACTCGCAAGATTGAAGGAGTCGACAAACAACAGTCTGCCTCCCCTGAGCCGGCCAAGTTCACCCGACCTATCCTTCAACTCGTCGGTGCACATGAAGAAAGTTCAGATCCACCCATCGGACCCTGCCAAGACGGCCCTCATCGCCAACAACTTGAGTCCCGCATAGGAACTCGCGCTCGTCAAATTCCTCCGTGAGCACTAGGAAATATTCGCCTGGTGTCTAGCGGACATGCCAGGAGTTCCGAGGGAATTTGCCAAGCATGCACTCAATGTCAACCCAGACGCAAGGCCAGTCAAACAAACAATTCGGCGACTGTCTGAGCCAAGAGGAAAAGCGGTCGGAATGGAGATCGACAGACTCCTCGATGCCAAATTCATACGCGAGATCAAGGAAAGCACTTGGCTCGCCAACACGGTGCTAGTACCAAAAAAGGACACAGATATCCTACGGATGTGCATGTATTTTACCTCTCTGAATAAGCACTGCCCAAAGGATCACTTCCCACTGCCACGAATCAATCAAATCATCAACTCCACCGCGGGATGTGAGCGCCTCTGCTTCCTCGACGCCTACTCAGGCTGCAATCAGATTCGAATGAAGGAGGAGGATCAAGAGAAAATGGCGTTTACAACACCTTTTGGTGTGTTCTGCTATAACACAATGCCCTTCGGGCTAGAAAACATAGGAGCAACCTATCAGCGGTGCATGCAGGCTTGCCTCAAGAACCAACTTGGTCACAACATCCAATTCTATGTTGACGACATCGTAATCAAGACCAAAGAGGAAGCTTCACTAATCGACGATTTACGCGAAACCTTCACCAACCTCGACCGCTACCGGATCAAGCTCAAGCCGGACAAGTGCGCCTTCGGCGTACCATCTGGGCAACTACTCGGGTATCTCATCTCCACGAGAGGGCTCGAGGCGAACATAAAGAAAAGCCATACTGGCCATGGAGAAGCCGAAGAACATAAGAGGTGTCTAGCAGCTGCCTAGGCGAATCGCGGCGCTCAGTCGATTCATAAGTCGAATGGGCGAAAAGGCACTACCCTTCTACGAACTTCTCCGCAAAGCTGACAAGTTCAAGTGGACCAATGAGGCACAGGAAGCATTCGAAGATCTCAACCGTCTATTGTCCACCTCGCCAGTACTGGTGACCCCACGCGAAAGGAAACCACTGTTGTTGTACATCTCTGCCACCAACTAGGTGGTCAGCACGGTGCTCGTGGTAGAACGAGCCGAGGAAAACAAGGTCCACGGGGTACAACGCCCAGTCTACTACCTCAGCAAGGTACTCACGCCAACAAAGCAGCGGTACCCGCACTACCAGAAGTTGGCATATGGCGTCTTCATGACAGCCAGGCGACTGCGCCACTACTTCTAGAAGCACCCAATCGTGGTGGTCAACGATGCCCCGCTTGGACATATTCTCAACAACCCAGACGCCACCGGACGAGTCGCGCTTTGGGGAATCGAGCTATTTCCACGAGAAATTACATATGAAAAATGCGACGCGATCAAGTCGCAAGTTCTCGCTAACTTTCTCGTGCACTGGATGGAGAATCAGCTCCCTGAAAAACCAGATATGTCCTATCTCTAGACAATGCACTTCGACGGATCCAAGCGAAAGGACAGAGCTGGCGCAGGTGTCATACTGACATCGCCTTAGGGAGACAAGCTGAAATACATCCTGCGAATGCAGTTCACCGCGTCCAACAACAAAGTTGAATACGAGGCCCTGGTGCATGGGATGCGGATGGCAAAAGCTTACGGCACCAAGAGGCTAATAATCTACGGCGACTCCAAACTGGTCGTCAACCAGACAATGCACAAGTGCGATGCACTGAACGACAATATGATCGCCTACCGCGACCTCTACGACACACTCGAAGGGGACTTCGATGGTTGCGAGCTGCGGAACATAGGCCGCGAAAGCAATGAAGAGGCAGATGGACTCGCCAACATTGGCTCTACATGCGCCCCCATACCACCAGGGGTATTTCTCGAGCGCATATGCGAATGCTCCATCAAGCCAAAGGCCATAGTGAAGAAGACAAGCGCAACAATGGACTCGCGGGCTGCGCCGCCCAATGAGCCAATGGCACTCGGCGCCCTGGAGCTTGACACAGGACCCGAAGGACCAATGAGTGTCATGACGATCGAGCCATCTTGGACTCAACCGTACATCACATACCTTCTCAGCAAGAGGCTACCGGATGATCCGACTGATGCACGACACATTGCACGGCGATCCAAGGCATTCGTTGTTATCAACGACGAACTATACAAGCGAAGCATCACAGGAGTACTCCAACGCTGATGGAAGAGCTGTTCTCCTCGACATCCTTGAAGGGACTTGCGGGCACAACACCGACAGTCGCGCCCTCGTCGCCAAAGCTCTACGAGCTGGATTCTACTAGCCTACGGCCATGCGTGACGCCAAGGACATCATCCAAAAATGCAACGCTTGCCAACCATTCGCGGACAAACCACATGCACCTGGCACGGAGCTCCGGCCAATTCCATTAGCCTGGCCCTTCGCGCAATGGGGACTCGACATGGTCGGCAAGCTCCCAAAGTCCTCGCGAGGAGGCTACGTCTACCTCTTGGTCGCAGTCGACAAATTCACCAAGTGGATAGAGGCAATGCCGGTGACTAACCAGTCAGGAGCCAGCGCAGTCAAGTTCTTCGAGTCCATCGTCTATTGCTTTGGAGTGCCACACAGCATCATCACGGACAACGGGACGAACTTCACCTCCAAGGAGTTCCAAGAATTCTGCGAGAACCTGGGAATCAACGTAAGCTATGCCTCTATAGCTCATCCACAGACCAACGGTCAGGTCGAAAAGGCCAACGGGCTCGTTTGTGGCGGAATCAAGAAGCGACTCCTTAGGCCACTCGAACAAGCCGCGGGATGTTGGCCAGACGAGCTGCAATCGGTACGCTGGAGCCTATGCACAACCCCAAACAGTGCCACGGGGAACACCCCGTTCTTCATGGTGCACGATGCTGAAGCGATGCTACCCGCAGAGGTACGATACAAAGCACCGCGAGTGGTCGCTTACAGCGAGCAGGAATCAACTCTTGCACTCGAAGACTCCGTCGACCTCCTTGATGAGGCAAGGGAAATTGCCGCGGAAAGATCAACGATCTACCAGCAGAACCTGCGCAACTACCACAACAGAAGGCTACGCCCCAGGTCCTTCGTCGAAGGAGATCTGGTCCTACGACTGAAACAACAAGGGCATCTCAAGCTCGAGTCCCCCTGAGAGGGACCGTACGTGATTACAAAAGTAATCCCAGGTGGCACCTATCGCCTTAAAGATTTCGAGACAGCAGTCGCGTACTCCAACCCCTGGAATGTCGCGCAGCTGCGGCACTTCTACCCTTAGTCGTCTTTTATTTCTTACATTACAAATAAGGCTATTCAGCCAAGGCTACTTAGCCACACATTATACCTTGTACTATCCTACGAATAAATAAAGCTAAGTGCCCCAAACTCTGCGTTCTTTTATTTATTTTTTGCAATTTATCCACTCGGGGGCTGCGCCACCCTATACACGTCTGTTCTATGAACCAACGTGATATCTTGAGTAGCTGACGCACTAATCGAACCCTTGACAAACACCAACCCAGTTGCAACGCACCTAACAGGTTAGCAAGGTGCTGAGATAAACACAAGTCAGACTAACGAAAAGGAATCGCATAGTGCAACACACTCGCAAAACATACGAGCTAACAAGCTCTTTATATACATCAATGTCAATCAATTATACACAACATATATGTATGAACTTTACAACACTAGTGCAACTATGTCCATGATACAAACTAAACTACTGTTGCAACAAAAGAACTTTTGTCTGCTCCTCGAAGAAGTCGACAATTTCCTCCGTTGGGCGATCCACCGCCTGGTAGTGAGGAACCATGTTCCAGGTCGAACCTGCTAGCGGCGTTGGCGGTCCAGTAGCAACCGCTGCAACATCCACATCAGGACTGTGCAGTCGCACCAGCAACAGAGCAGCCTTGGCCCCACCCACTAACTGTTGCCGTACACACTCGCGGACTACACTCAAGTCTTGAAATTTTGCAAGAAGGGCTAGCATGTTCAGTGGAACAACGTCCATCGGAAACATTGTCTGATAGATATTCCTTAAGCACGATTGTGATTTCTTCAGGAAATGAAGCACTCGTGAGGCACGATCCTGCAGGGTCACCAGTGCGATTGCGCGATCAAGATCCACCCAGAAGTACCCACTCGCCTGAAGCTGCTCTTGAGTCAGGTCATTCATCCGAATGGAAATCATGTCCTTCTCATCTTGCGGATGGTGTGCACTGACAACTATACCAAGCAAAGGCAAAAGTATTAAGACAAAGAACTAATGCGAGTGGCTACAAGAAAAGATAAGGAAGCAGAAAGCTAACACTTGAATTGGTCACCCAGCTGCGTCACCTCCCCTAGCAGATATTGCTCTCGGGCAGTGGCCTTCCCCACCCTCGACTTCCATACATCCGCGTTACCACGGAGCACGGGCAGTTCGCGCTCCAACTGCTTAACGCGGTCACGGAGTCGCGAGAGCAGAGATAGCTCATCCACCCTTGAGTGCGACTGCGCTAAGGTATCATCAGTGGATGGCATATTCCGAGGTTCACTCGAAGGACCACTCGATGTGCCCTATCATAAGACAAGCAAGAGATAATAAGAAGACCAAGCAATACATGGGCAAAAACTCAAAGTGCATTCAAGGATAAAAAAAATATCAACAGATACACCCGCCAACGGCATGTTCTAGACAAAAGGAGTCCAGCTATTAACTATTACAAATATGACTACTGAGGAGCAACTGGCTTCTTCGACTTAGACTTCGGTTTTGGGGGCCTCATCGAGCCTGTGGCAGTATCAGATGCCACAAACTTTTTGCCGGTCCCTGACGCCACAGCCTTCGCCGCCTTCTTGGCTCGCTGCAGATCCTCAGAGTACTTCGTGACTGTGTTGATGAGTTGTGGCCTGTACTTGCCATAGGCAGTTGCAAAAGGAGCAAAGACTACCTGTTGACCATTTGTGCTGACAGGCATTGCTTTGGAGACCGCAGCAGGATCAACCTCGACTCCATGGGCTTGAACCACCGCGAGTGACATCGAAGCACCAGCCGCACGGAGTGAGTTCTTGAAGCCTGCAGGAATGACTCTAGCAAGGGACTCCACCAGATCATCTACATTTTCGATCAGCTCAGCTTTGGGCGCCAGCTCCTCGCGGAGGCGACTGAGTATGCCCTTGGCCTTGATCAGCGTCCCCTGGATGGAAGCACTACGATCTTCGACTGCCAAGATGGCACCTGCCAAGGCATCATCACGACGGAGCGCCTGGGCGTCGAAACTCAGACCGCCGGCATCTACACAAGAGCAAAGTGTTGGCACAAAAAATCAGCACAATAACAAATTCGAAAGAAGGGACACGACGGAAATCCAGACGAAGGAATACCTGAAAGAGCCTTGGCAATCGAGAAGAGTTGTTCTTTGAAAAACTTCTCCCTAGCCACGATGGAGGCTTGCAAATCCTCTTCGCATTTCTGCTATTCGTCAAGTGCTACGACTGCCTCATCGTGACCCTTCACCGCCGCGTAGAGCGCCTTTTTGAGGGAAGCGACATCGCGAAGGAGTGCATTATGCTCAGCTGCAAGACAAATAAAGACAGACCGACAGTCGAGTATATAACAAGGATGAAAAAGAAGAAGCAAAAAACACTCACTTTCAACCACGCGATGGCGATTGTCCAGCATGGCATGCTGGCGACCCATTGCAAGCACCTGCTCCGCTAGGCGAGCAGCTTCCTTCACAATAAGCTGTGACGGGAGAAACAGCAAAGGATCAGCAGATGGTATGGATGATAAATTCGACTGCAAAACCAAAAGAAGCAACATTACACATACATGATCCTCTAGTGAATCTGAAGTCGATTGACGCGTAGCCGTCTGGACAACCATCTAATGCTCCACATCGTGTGGAGCAATTGATGAATTGTGCCCGGAGTGGGCCGCCAGTGGAGGAGAAGGAGTCTGCTCAGCCACTTTCTTGGCCATGGAGGCCGCGACTCCAGATTCTTTAAAAAACTAGACGTCGCCAGAAGATGACAATGCCGGTTGACTGTAGCACAAAACCAAACTCAGGAAAATGCAACTCCAAACAAAGAACCAAGAGAAGAATTGTGTACTTACCAATCAAACTTGTCAAAATCGAAGGTTTGGCCCTCCGACGACGACTCCTTCGGCAGCTGCATCTTCTTGCGGGAGGATGGCGCCATAGCACTCACAGGAATGGCAGGTATCGGCGACTCCGCACCAATAGCTGGGCCTTCTGGAGTCGAAGGAGATGATGCATCCGAATCCTCACTATGCGAACGCTTGCGAGTGTCCGGATTGCTGGACTCGGGGGCTTCCTCCTCCCCCTCAGAAGGGACGGTCGACTCCGACTCGTCCTCTTCCAAGGCTTCACGAGGAATAACCCCCTCAGGAAGAGGGGGCATACAGGGAGACACCTTCCAATCCTGCATACAGGAAACAAGTTAGCACAAGTCAAGAAAAAAGAAGCATTCGACAAACAAAGCTACTTCATAGAACAATCGTACCTCAGGAGGAGGATTAGCAGCATCGAATGGAGGTACAACTGGTTCACTGGGGAGCACATCCCTGGTGGTGTACTCGGTGACCAGTCGCACCCTTTTATCTACTTCACTTGCGGAAATGCCATCGGCAGATATGCGAGTGACATCGTCCGCGCCAGCCCACTAGAACATAGGGTGGACTCTGGCCTGCAGGGGCTGGACGCGATGGCGCAACCACGTGCGAATAAGGGCACAACCTCCCTCTTCTTTAACCATGTGACTCTCAAGGTCGCAGACGCGCTCGTACAACACATATGTCTCCTTAGACTCGCCGGGCATCACCACGTTCTTCCAGGAGCGCCTCCTCTTGCACGGCACCGCGGGATCAAAAGGCGCGAGTCTGAAGTGGTCTCCATCGGCTTTCTGGTCGCGGATGTAGAACCACTTGTCCCTCCACCCTTGGATGGACGCCATGAGTTTGATCTCAAAATACGTGACGGAGGAGTCGACGTGGATACCACAGCCTCCTACATCATAGACTATGGAGCCAGACGCCGACTGGTGCTTCAGCTTGAAGAGACGCTTGAAGAGACCAAAGTGTGGCTCGATTTTGAGCCAGCACTCACAAAGTGTAATGTAGCAAGCAACATGGAGGATGGAGTTGGGGGACAGCTGGTGCAGCTGGAGCCCATAGAAACAAAGGAGGCCCCTGAAGAAAGGATGCAGGGGAAGAGAAAGACCGCGGATGATGAACGCTAGGAACATCACCCGGAAACCAGCAGGAGGACAAGGGGTTACCTCACCACCTGGGACTCGCGAGTCACCGATCGCGGGAGACAGAACTCCGTCTTGGCGCAGGAGACGAAGCTCAGACGACTTGATAATGGACGCGCGCCACGCGCCATTGGTGACGCGAGTGCCCATGCCCTTCTTCTTCCCGGCGACGGCAGTGATGGTGACCACAGCAGTGGAGCCGCCCTTCTTCTTGGCAGCGACAGTGGTGGCGGTGGACTCAGTGGCGGCACCTCCCTTCTTCTTCCCCATATTGTGGTGGCGATGAGAACAAAGAAAATAGCTCGAGAAAACATGGAGTTGGTCCAGCGCCGCGAACGGAATGAACTCTCGGAGGCAGAGAGGAGCAACAATGGATATGGAGGCAAAGGCAGAGAAAAGAGCAGATGAGAAAAATTACCGTCGTAGCACTGCTACTTAACCCCCTGGAAGATGTAATCCAATGGCCAGCAGAAACCCTATCAGACTCGTGGCGCCCATCGTGATCGATACGTGGAAGACCTGAAGCATGAACCGTCCCCCACTACCCCCATTATGCGCGGAAATCGAGGAGGCGCAGTTAAAACAAAGATTACGCACACCCGGTCAAGTCAGGGTCAGAAAATGGGACCCACCGCTCATCACGTCCCATCAAACCCGCTCACGTAGGCAACTGAGATCATCACATCGTTAGCACTGATGTCATCCAAAATTGAGCAGCAGAAGACTTCAACTACTTTAGTCCTTGCTCGAGTCTTCGACTCTACCAAGCACTCGGGGGCTACTCCCATAGGGAGCGCTGGTCGCACACCCTATGATTTTTCTTTTCTTTTTCTCTCCTCTACAGGAATATGGATATTCAAAGCATACCCAATCACTCGAATCCACGATTCGACTATGGACATGGGTTACTCCCATAGGGAGCGCCGGAAATAAATTCGACTGAAACAAGCAAACAAAAGAAGACAGCAGTCGCAAAAGTTCTTTAGTCCATGCCTGAGTCTTCGACTCAACCAGGCACTCGGGGGCTACTCCCATAGAGACCGCTGGTCGCGCACCCTATGATTATTTGTACGTCGTACTGTGTGTCGATAACATCCACACTCAAAGTTTATGGCAACACCGCCTCATAATTTTTCCCTACAAAGATACTGCGTCTCCTGGGTCACCCGAATCATCTCCGCGATGACAAAATTCGGATGCCGTGCTTGCAGTGTGAAGATAAGACATGAATAAGGCTTGGCAACGCATTCGCTGCGCACTACCAGAAATATATCCGTGCCTACAGGTACGATGAACATGCCTTGATGGACGCGTCGAGTGCTCACACCCATATACTGGAATTCGACTCCTGTAAGACCTCCGTAGCTTGAGTCGAATTACACCAACAATTTTCCGAATTCGAGTCTGGGGACTTGAGTTCGAGTAGATTGCGTTGTTTTACCCTAAGATAGTTAACTAATACCGATACATCGGTTAAATCAGGCACGCACATCAATAATCCCAATGACACAAATAGAGCATTCGAAAAAAATGCTCAGTCATGCACTCGAAATGCTTCATAAAGTCCCCAGTCGAATCTGCGATTCCATTGGACACTCGGGGGCTACTGACATGGGTATACCCTACAGGTATTCGAGCTTGGTATATATGGCCTGAATACAGCGGAAGCCCATGGCGTTTCCAAGGCCCAAATGGAGAACTCGAGTAACCTACGGACTCTCGATTGCTTGGGGAACAAGAAGAAGCTAAAGATAGAAAGTTTAAAGGGAAACCCTAACATGTAACCGACTCGACCTGCTACCCGAGACCTAGCCTATCTATGTAAAGGCTAGGAGGGGCCGGCGAGGAGGCCAAACGCAACCCTAGTTTTCCACAATCCTCGCCAGATTGCATCTACGCACCATTGTAATCTTCGATTCCTTCGTTAATTCCACGAGCAGACAAGCAGGAGTAAGGACCTCTACGAGGCCTGAATCTGGGTAAACCTTGCGTCCCTGTGTGCTTGTTTGCTAGCCGATTGATGCTTCCCGCGCTCCCTCCATCTCCAAAACCCAAGTCCATAACAATGGGCATTGATGAGTTAAACCCTCGTCACTCTCATTCTCTCTTTTGTCTTAGATAAATGGTTAATAAGTATCTTTGAATGGTCAGTCTCTGAATTTTGATTGCTCGATTGGTAAGATTACGGTGAAGATGTTGTCTCCCATCTCAATCATGTTGGAAATGCCGATGTAGGCTGATGACCCACAAGTATAGGGGGTGTATCGCAGTATTTTTGGTAAGTAAGAGTGTCGAACCCAACGAGGAGCAGAAGGTGCTGGCTAGTGGTATGGATCAGGAATTCTCTACAAATACTTAGCAAACAGATTTTTAGGGGTTTTTGATAAAGCAAGTAAACAAAGTACGAGTAAAAAAAAGACAATAGGAATAAATGCAGCAAGTGGCCCAATCCTTTATGCAGCAAAGGACAAGACGGTTGTATTACTTAAGATGACCAAACGTTCTCGAGGACACATGGGAAGACTGTCAAGTGCTTTCGCCTCATATAGTTGATTAATCTTCTTTAGCTTGCTAAGTGTTGTGTGGGTGAACCTGTGCTAATGTACCGACCTTCCTAGGACTAATACATACTTGTGATTATACCCCTTGCAAACATCCGTAAGTACAAGAAATTAATTAAGGTAGAAACCTAACCACAACTTTAAACTCTAAGACCCTTACGTCCCTTGTGCAATGGTTTCCTAACGGGGGTTCAGGTTTCTGTCACTCTGGCAACCCCTACGATTAGTAGCCAAATACACAATGCATTCCCCTAGGCCCATATAGGTGAAGTGTCATGTAGTCGACGTTCACATGACACCACTAGAAGAAGTACACCACAAGTTAAATATCAAACTATTGAATCTTTCTCAACACAATTCCACTACTAACAACATAACTTCTCCCATGTCCTCAAGAACAAAACGAACTAAGAGATCCATGCTCCAAAAGTCATCAACCATGCAAAAACAGATGAAATAACATAAGTATCACCTCTCAATACGAAATATATCAATGAATAACAGTGAATTAGGACATAGAATAGTGATGCACAATGGACGTATCAACTCCCCCCAAGCTTAGAGTTCGCTTCTCCCCAAGCAAAACTGAGCTCAATAAACATGGCCTCAGGTTTATGGAGTGAAGAGTCGATAAAAGAATACGGACAAGAAGCATCACATTCATCAATTAATAGATCATAACAGAAGACAACTCACTATTATATAACTCAACTTGCAATGAGTAAAGGAAACACAATAAAGATACATAAAGTAAATCATAATTGGTAATGTCAAACTAAGCTCTTCGTCGAAGAATAGTTGATAATTTGCTGGAGTTCACAAATAACTGGTTTTCAATGATAGCTTTCAAAGTAGTAAACATCAAGATAAGATCAATGTGCAAAACAAGGAACATAAGGAACACGATTGAATAAATCATCATATGAATGAATGAAACACAACAGCTCAAAATACTTGCTAAGATAGAAGGGAATAGGTTTACTGACTCAACTACAAAGTAAAAGAAAGGCCCTTCGCAGAGGGAAGCAGGGATTACAAGTCTCATAAAGAGCTCCCAAAAATTATGATACTTACTAGCTTTCAGCTCTCATTGGCCCCTATCATAGGCATCTTTAGGTGATTAATGTTAAAGTGACACAACTAAGAGGATATGCTTGACAAGTTATAAATTGAAGTCCCATGCCCCTTACTTACGAGTACCGAACCTCATGCTACTCAACTTCAGTCATGAGTAAGATCTAGTCATTGTAAATACATGTGTATCATTGAGAACTACCAACGGGGTACCCCTTGCACATGACACAGGAGCTATCCCATAATCAAAATGACAAGGCAAGCATACAGTGAGCATCTCAGCGATCTTTTTATTTGCTATTTGCATAGGTTTTTATTGAGGATGCTTCATAGAATGCTCACTATAGTTATGCTGCACGTTTCCACCATGATTAGGCATGGCTTAGGCTAGCGGCCCAGGCGTTTCTCTAACACACATATGAACTCCATGATCTTACAAGTTCCACTTTTATTTCACACCGCCGGGATCCATAAGCAAAAGAACATGATATCAACTAGGTACAAAGTACCATGGTAGTGTTGAAAGCGTTCCCCATGATGCATGGTTCTTCTAACTTCAACTCATAAAGCACAAGCATATATGCAACAAAGAAGGACCCAATGGTTCAGGTTTATTAAATGCAAGAAAGTAAAGTGTGCCATCAAGTTCGTGAGAGCTTTAATCACTAATTTTCACATAAAAAGTTTAATTTGGGAGGTAGATAAAACAAGAATTTAGTTGTAATAGCAATAATGCTAATAGGTAGGTATGGTGGACACAAATGGCGTGGGTTTTGGTTTAAAGGAGTGGATGCACGAGAAGAATTCCCTCTCGGTACAGGTTTTTGGCTAGCAAGGCTGGGTAGCAAGTACAAGAGTTGAAGGAAACAAACAAACATACAAGTGATAAAGACAAACATGCAATCTTCCTTGGAAGCACAAAAGATCTTAACTATAGAATACTAGACTCATGAGCAAATCAAGAAAGAAAGATGATGAAATTATTTTTCTTTAGAGTACTTCTATCTTTTTCATTCAACTCTCAAAAATAGTGTGCTACTGACCAAGCCAGGTTTGCCAAAACCAACTAAATTAACTCAATGATCCCAAAGTGATACCAGTGCTAACAACAAGATCAATCATATAACCACGAATTGGAAACTAATATAAGCTATGAAAAAGAGTGAATGATAGAACTTCTCATTAATATTCCATAACAGCAACTCACACCAAGGGATGCGTATCTAACGAGAGAGGGGACACTTCCATAATGCAAACCATCCTACATAATAACTTCTCTATTCATGATATGACTCTACTAATAAGGTAAAAAGATAGAAGATAGTGATGTGATACCGCGGCACTCCCCCAAGCTTGGAACAAACCAAGGGGATTCCAATCCTGATGACGAATTACTCCTTCGGTGGTGATGATAATATCTCATCTTCGTCCGACTTCCAAGGTAAGGGCTTCCCATCAACAAAGGACATCGTGGTTTCCAGCATCCTGAAACTTGCAGCAGCACTTATGCGTTTAAACCTAACTTTATACTCACAGTTTTGATTTTGAATGTCACAGAACTGTGCTTGCAGTTTGTTGGTTGTTTGGCAGAGTGAGAGAACTTCATCCTTGAGTTCAGCAGTCTCCTTTTGGTGCTCGGTGATGAGTTTGGAACAAATCTTATGGATGATATCCACTTCGCGCTCCGCCATCTTCTTGTACCTAAAGACTTCTTGCTCCAGTGCTTCCATCCTGTCCTCCAGACTTCCTTCACCTTTAGAGCCTCGAACCTCTTTTATCCGGAGTTCCCCATCTTCAAGCAACAACTCCTTGGGATGAATCTTCAACTCTCTCATGTATGGGTTGATGATATCCTCTAAATAATCTTCCTTGGATGGTCTAGAGGAAGACATTGTAGCCCCAAAACACGACGAAAAGACGATATACGAACCTCGGGAGATCCGAGGGATTATATATTACAAAGTTTCATAATGAAAGGAAGGTACTAGGAGAAAATGGGTCGGAGATGGAGTCCGGGGTGGCCACACCACCTGGTGGCATGGCCAGGGGTGGGCCCGCGCCACGGGGTGGTGTGAGCCACCCTGGCTCTGTCTTCGTCCCTCTTTCGCTTCGTAGCTTTCCTTATCGACTGAAAACTGCAAAAATATAGTTGGATAGTATTATCACGAAGCTTTTCTTACCAGAACTGTTACCTATTTGAAAGCGGACTCTGCAGGTCTCTGAATTTGGTCCTTGATAAATTTTTCCGGAGTCATAACTTTAAAGGCATCAACATCTTCATTATAAGATTCCCTAGCAATATAGTGTTTGATTCGCTGACCATTCACTACTTGTGTAGTACCATCTTTTAAAGAAGAAATTTTTATTGCTCCTGAACGGTATACTTCTTCAATAATGAATGGTCCTTCCCATTTTGATAGTAGCTTTCCTGCAAAAAATCTAAGACGAGACCTATCAATAGAACTTTCTCACCAACATGAAATTCCCTCTTAAGTATTCGCTTGTCATGCCATCTTTTATCTTTTTCCTTAAAGAGCCTAGCATTTTCATAGGCTTCACTCCTCCATTCATCTAAAGAACTTAAGTCAAATAATCTTTTCTCAACAATGAGCTTACAATCTCTATTTAGTTCTTTAACTGCCCAGTAAGCTTTATGTTCTAATTCTAAAAGTAGGTGACAAGCTTTCCCATAAACCATTTTATAAAGGAACATCCCCATAGGATTTTTGTAGGCTGTTCTATAAGCCCATAGAGCATCATTCAACTTTTTAGCCCAGTTTTTTCTAGATCTATTAACAGTCTTTTGCAAGATAGATTTAATTTCTCTATTTGATAACTCTACTTGCCCGCTAGTTTGGGGGTGATAGGCTGAAGCAATTCTATGATTAACATCATATTTGGCAAGGGTCTTTCTAAAACCACCATGACTGAAATTAGAACCCCCATCAGTCATGAGATACCTAGGCACTCCAAACCTAGGAAAGATAACATCTTTAAGCATTTTTAGAGAGGTTTCCCTGTCAGCACTCTTCGTAGGAATGGCTTCTACCCACTTAGTAACATAATCAACGGCAACAAGAATATGAGTATAACCTTTCGAGGGAGGGAAAGGACCCATAAAGTCAAATCCCCAACAATCAAAGGGTTCAATAACTAGAGTGTAATTCATAGGCATTTCATTGTGTCTAGAAATGTTACCAACACGCTGACATTCATCACAAGATAAAACAAATTTTCTTGCATCTTTAAAAAGGGTAGGCCAGTAGAAACCTGATTGTAGCACCTTTTGTGCAGTTCTATCTCCTGCATGATGTCCTCCGTAAGCACTACCTTGACATTTACGCAATATCTCCTTTTGTTCATATTCTAGAACACATCTTCGCATAATACCATCCACTCCTTCTTTGTATAAGTGTGGGTCATCCCAAAAATAATGCCTCAAATCATAGAAGAACTTCCTTCTTTGCTGAGCTGTAAAAGTTGGAGGCAAATACTTGGAGACAATAAAGTTAGCATAATCAGCGTACCAACGGATCCCTCGCGAGCTTACCCTACTACGGCTAATTGCTCATTTGGGGAACTATCATTAACAGGCATAGGGTCAAAAGATATGTTTTCCAATCGAGATAAATTATCAACTACAGGGTTTTCAGCACCTTTCCGATCTACTATATGTAGATCAAACTCTTGTAAAAGCAACACCCATCTAATAAGCCTAGGCTTAGCGTCATTTTTCGTCATAAGGTATTTAATAGCAGCATGATCAGTATGAATGGTGACTTTTGAGTCTACAATATAGGGTCTAAACTTATCACAAGCAAAAACGACAGCTAGAAATTCCTTTTCAGTAGTAGCATTATTCCTTTGAGCAGCGTCTAAAGTCTTACTAGCATAATGAATAACGTTTAGTTTTTTATCAATTCATTGCCCAAGGACAGTACCTACAGCAAAATAACTAGCATCACACATTATTTCAAAGGGTAAACTCCAATTAGGTGGTTGAACAATAGGGGCTGTAGTTAAATCCTTCTTAAGAGTTTCAAAAGCTTCCTTACAATCATCATTAAAAACGAAGGGAACATCTTTTTGAAGAAGATTAGTGAGGGGTTTTGATATCCTAGCAAAGTCTTTAATAAACCTTCTATAGAAACCATCATGACCAAGGATACTACGAATACCTTTGATGTCTCTTGGACAAGGCATCTTTTCAATTGCCTCAACCTTAGCTCTATCAACTTTTATCCCTCTTTCAGAAACTTTATGCCCGAGGACAATCCCTTCATTAACCATGAAGTGGCATTTCTCCCAATTAAGAACAAGATTAGTTTCTTCACATCTCTGCAAAACTTTATCAAGGTTGTGCATACAATTATCAAAAGAAGTTCCATAGATAGAAAAGTCATCCATGAACACTTCTACAATTTCCTCACAAAAACCATGAAAGATAGCAGACATGCACCTTTGAAAAGTAGCAGGAGCATTACATAAACCAAAAGGCATACGTCTGTAAGCATAAGTTTCGTAAGGGCAAGTAAAAGTAGTTTTTTCTTGATCTTGTTGTTTAACAGCAATTTGAGAGAAACCAGAATAACCATCAAGAAAACAAAAATCGGTCTTTTTAGACAACCTTTCGAACATTTGGTTAATAAAAGGAAGCAGGTAGTGATCTTTCTTAGTAACTTTATTGACTTTTCTAAAATCAATGAACATCCTATAGCCTACTACTATTCTTTGAGGAATAAGCTCATCATTATCATTAGGAACAACGGTAATACCTCCCTTTTTAGGAACACAATGAACAGGACTAACCCATTCACTATCAGCAATAGGGTAAATAATACCAGCATTAAGGAGTTTCAATACCTCATTTCTTACCACTTCCTTCATCTTCGGATTTAAACTTCGTTGGTGCTCTACTACTGGCTTTGCATCTGGTTCTATGTTGATAGAATGCTGACATATAGTAGTTGAAATCCCTTTTAAATCATCCAGAGTATAGCCCATAGCTCCTCGGTGTTTCTTCAAAACCTCCAATAACCTTTCTTCTTCTTTTCCTGAAAGTTTAGAGCTAATAATAACAGGATATATCTTTTTATCATCTATATAAGCATATCTGAGATCATCAGGGAGAGGTTTTAGATCGAAAAACGGATCATTTTTAGGTGGCAACGTGGTACCCAAGTCTTCTACAGGCAAGTTATGCTTAAGCATCTTAGGCTGATCACGGAGAATCTCTTCAATCTCATTACTTTCTTCCATGAAGATTTCACTTTCATGATCTTCCATAAATTGCTGCAAAGCATTGTTAGGAGCAAGAGAAATAGAAGCAAGTTATTCGACTCTAAAATCCTCATTACGGGTTTCCTCTTCACAAGGTTCTTTAGCGAATTTCGAGAAATTAAACTCATAAGATTCCACATCAAACTTAGTCAAGATGTTCTCCCTTTTGCAATCTATAATAGCTCCACAAGTACTCAAGAAAGGTCTACCAAAGATAATAGGATAAGTTTTACTAGCAGCTGAACCAAGTACTAGAAAATCAGCAGGGTACTTAATCTTACCACAAAGAACTTCAACATCTCGTACAATACCAATTGGAGAGATGGTCTCTCTATTAGCAAGGTGAATAACAACATTAATCTCTTCCAATTCGCAGGGACTAATTTCATGCATAATTTCTCTATAAAGCTCATAAGGAACAACACTAGAACTTGCACCAATATCACATAAACCAATAATAGCAATGATCACCAATTCTAACTGAAAGCACAGAGACACTAGCTTTTTAGTTCTATTAGGATGTGAAACAATGTTAGAAGCATCATCACAAAAGACTATGTGTCCATCTTCTATGCTTTTAGTGACAAGGTCTTTCTCAATTGCTACCACATGTTCAACGTTTATTTGTTCATCAGGTTTTACAGTTCTTTTTTCACTTTTGGTGATTATATTAGTTATCATAGGATGATCCTTTACCTTATCTGGGAAGGGAACCTTCTCAATATAAGGTTCAGGTAAGATGGGATCAATAATGCAATACTCAGCACTCCCAACAGGAACACAGTCAACACTATCTTTATAAGGTTCATGGTACTTGTTCCATCCCCTTTTTGGAATTTCAATATAAGAAGCAAAAGCCCTAAAGCAATTCGTAATAACTTGCAAATCAAGACCATAAACATTTTTGATATTTTGAAAGTCGTCACTTCCCATAAAAGATTCAATGCATTCATAATCGTAATT